>CM066033.1:470810898-472010898 GCA_033557465.1 Ichthyophis bannanicus | reverse complement strand
AACGGAACAAGGAGAAACAGAATGGTCTAAAATAAGCAAAGGTGTAAGACAAGGCTGCATACTTTCCCTCTACCTGTTTAATTTATATGCAGAACAAATCATCAGAGAAGCAGGATTGTATGAACACAACAGAGATGTGAAGATTGGTGGAAGACTCATCAACAACCTTCGCTATGCTGATGATACCACATTACTGGCTGAAAGTGAGGATGATCTGAAACATTTGCTTCTCACAGTCAAAGAACAGTCTCAAAATGGGCCTGCACCTTAATGTAAATAAGACAAAGATCATGACAACTGCCATAATCAACAGGTTCATCGTTGAAGGAGAAGAAATTGAAATCGTGAACAACTTTAACCTACTTGGATCAACTAACAATAAAGAAGCAACAAGCAGTCAAGAAATCAGACGACGTATTGCTCTTGGCAGAATGGCTATGAAAGACCTAGATAAGATTCTCAAGAGCAGAGATGTCTCTCTCCAAACAAAGATTTGACTTGTTCAAGCCATGGTATTTTCAATATCATCATATGGATGTGAAAGCTGGACAGTGAAAAAGATAGACAGGAAGAAAATTGATGCCTTTGAATTATGGTGCTGGCGGTGAATACTGTATATACCATGGACTGCCCGAAGAACAAACCAGTCGGTACTAGAGGAGATCAAACCTAAGCTTCCTTTAGAAGCTCAGATGACAAGACTTCGACTTTCATACTGTGGACACATCATGCGAAGAGAGAGATCACTAGAGAAAGACATCATGCTTGGCAAGATAGAAGGTCAACGCAAAAGAGGAAGGCCAGCAATGAGATGGATCGATACAATAACAGCAGCTACGGGTACCAGTCTGTCAACAATGAGCTTCCTGACTCAAGACCGAACATAATTTAGGATAGCTATCCGGAGGGTCGCCATGAGTCGACTCCGACTCGACGGCACTTAACAACAACAACACTGTAAATCTAGGAGTTTAGTGAAATTTTAAGCACTCGCCCTAGCAATTTTTTCAAGAGGCCAGTTTAGGAGCATAAGTCAAAGTTAAGAGCATAAATTCTTTGAATATTGATACCTAAGTGTACATCTGAGGCAACGGAGAGTTAAGTAGTATGCCCAAGGTCACAACGCGTGCCAGTATGATTCAAATCCAAGTTTCATTGGTCACAGGCCACTGTTCTAACTATTAGGCTACTCCTCCACTCCTAATAAGATAAGAGCACTATACAATCTTTCAGACTTTTACAAGGATTTAAAAACTTTCCTACTCAAGGAACACAATGGTGAAGAGACTTGACCCAGTTCTACTATTCTCTCAGTCCAATACTCTATAACTCATCTCATATCTCCCAAGCAAATCTCTCATATACAGATGTTCATGTTATAACACTGTGCTTATTTAAATGGTTCTACCTTTTAATGTAATTTCTTATATTACTTGTAGTTAAAGCAAGGGTAAAGAGGCTAAGCGCCCGACATCTGAAGGGCATTTATATGGTTTACAGTCTAATAAACTGTGTAAAAGCCTTAGATGGGTATATTCAATGGCACAGTCAGGACATGTAGGGGACATAAAATGGGGATATTCAACGGCTACTGATGTAGCCATGGCTCTGACATTGTGAGCTGTGACATGACCATCAAGACTCAGGCCTGCTTGGGCATAAGCAAAGAGATGCAATCTGCTAGCCAAATTGAAAGAGAGAATTTGGAAATACCAGCTGCTAGATTGCTGAGGTCAAAAGAAAAATGCTGGATGGACTTTCTATGGGCTTTTGTCCAAGTAAAAGACTAAGGCTCGCTTGCAGTCTAAACATGTGCAATGCAGCTTCCCCCTTTTGTGGGCATGAGGCTTTGGGAAAAATTGTTGGCAGCACAATTGATTAAGATGGAAATCCAATACTACTTTCGGAAGGATTCTAGAATGAGTATGGAGAACCACTCTATTATGGTGGAATTTGGTAGATGGTGGATGAACTATTAGATCCTGAAGCTCACTCTGTGTGCTGAAGTGACCACCACCAGAAACAAGACTTTCCAGGTCAAGAACTTCAGTGGGCAGGAACTGAGCAGTTCAAAGGGAGATTTCATGAGTGCAAGAACCACACTGTGGTCCCAAGACATCGCAGGGGATATGTAAGGAGGCTTCAAGAGAAGCAACCCCCACATAAAGCAAACTAAAGGTTGTACCAATACGGACTTTCCCTCCAGACCTTGATGGTATGCTCCAATTGCACTAAGGTAGACCCTGACAGAGTTGGACTTAAATCCAGACTCGGAGAGGTGCACAAGTAAATTAAGCAGTTTTTCTAGGGGACAGACAAAAGGATTTAGGACCTGGCCCTCACACCAGACAGCAAACCTCCTCCATTGACAGGAGTGAAGGAGTAGCCTAATGGTTAGAGCACTGGCTTAGGAACCAAGAGACCAGGGTTCGATTCCCACTAGCACTCCTTGTGGCCTTGGGCAAGTCACTTAACCCTCCATTGCTCAGAAAAATCCAAGTTATCAATGTCCCTGTTTAATGTAAAAGTTTAAGTTACAATGTAAACCACTTTGAAATGCTAAAGCGGTATAAAAAACTGATAAATAAATAAAATAAGATTTCCTTGTTAAGGCCCTCCTGGAGGCCATAAGGACATTGGTTATACTGCCAGGCAAGTTGACTCTGACAATACTAGCCTCTCAAAATCCACACTGTGAGGGAATGAATAATGGGATGCAGCAAAGTTCTGTTGTCTTGCGATATTAGATCTAGAGCATGGCCTAGCCAGAATGGTTCCTGATTGCAGAGTTGCAGCAGCAGAGGAAACCACAGCTGTCTGGGCCAGTAGGGAGCAATGAGAATCATCGAGCTTCTGTCCAATTTGAGCTTCAGCAGGGTCTTTGAGATGAGAGGAATTGGTGTAAACACATACAGAAGACCCTCCCCCAGTGCAGGAGGAAAGCATAAGAGTATAGCCTGCTGTGTGATCTTACTCTGGGCACAAAACTGATCCACCTGAGCCTTATGAAGACTGGCGAAAAGATCAAGGGGGTGCATCCCACTTAAAAAAGATATAAGCCACCACTTCCCTGTCCAAAACTTGACTCGGTCTGTTATCCAGAGTGTTTTGTTCACCTGACAGGTTATGTGGCTCTCACCTCCATTCCATGAGTGATGGCAAACTTCCATAACCTGACTGCTTCCCAACACAGGAGGTACGAGCCTCCTCCCTGCTTGTTGATGTTAAACATGGCAACCTGATTGTCGGTCTGAACCAGGACAATTTGGTTGGCCAGTCTATCCCAGAAAGCCTTTAGAGCATTTGCTACAGCTCTCAACTCAAAGAAGTTAATCTGGTTGAGACTTTCTTGGACGGGCCAATCAACCCGAGTGAAACCCATCAAGATGGGCTCCCCAACCCAGTTTGGATGCCTGTCATTAAAATCTTTTGTGGCAAAGCAATCTGGAAGGAAGGCCCTTGAGCAAATTCTGATGGATTGTCCACTAGCGACTGGAGTACAGCAATGGTGACATGCAGATGATCCCAGAGTCAACCCGTGGCCTGGGTCCAGAGTCCTCAGAATCCACTGAGCCGGCCTCATCTGGAGGCATGCTAAGGGTATGACAAACTGTAGAGACCTAGCACAATCAACATCTTGCAAGCTGTCACCTGCTGACTCTGTTGAGTCTCCCGCACCAGTGCTGTCAGCCTGTGCAGTCAGTCATGCGGAAGAAAGGCTCTCGCCAGAGTTGAATTGTGTCGAGTAGGGCTCCTATGAATTCCAACTGCTTGATGGATTGAAGGTAGGACCCTGGGTAATTTATAAGCAAGCCTAGTAGTTCCAACACCCGAATGGTCAAGCATATTGATTCTTGAACTCCTTCCAGAATGGTATTCTTGATCAGCCAATTGTCCAGATAGGGGAAGACAAACACTCCCAGCATTTGGAGGTAAGCAGCTATTACTGCGAGCCATTTTGTGAAAACGTGAGGTGCTGAGGCCAGGCCAAAAGGCAACACTCAGTACTGGAAGTGTCTCTCCAGGATGAGTGAGATACTTTCTGTGAGTGGGATGTATCTGTATGCGAGTATACGCATTCTTCAGATCCAGGGAGCATAGCCGATCTCCTTTTTGAAGGTAAGGAAGCAGGATGCCTAGAGAAATCATTCTGAACTTTTCTCTTACTAAATACATGTTCAGATCTCTTAGGTCTAGGATGAGATAGTATCCCCTTGTTTTCTTGGAGATCAGGAAGTACCTGGAATAAAACCTTCACCCTCCTTGCTCTGGTGGCATGAGCTCGATAGCAAGATCTGACAAGAGGGCAGTGATTTCTTTCTAAGATAGTTCTTCATGCAGAGGGTCGAGATGATGCACACTTAGGGGGCAATTTCACAGCAGATCCAATAAATGTAGTTTGTAACCGCTTTGGATTATCTTTGGAACCCATGAGTCTGATGAGGAGCCACCTTTGGGCAAAAAGAGCGATCCTTCCCTCAACCAAAGAGTTTCCTACTGCGGCTACTGATGGAGTGGCTATGCCCTGAAGAAACCAGTCAAAACCCCATCTCAGGTTTTAGCTGAGGAGTCAGCTAGGCTTTTGGGGCTTCTCCCAATGTTGTTGTTGGTAAGGAGTCTGACTGGGCTTGGAGATTTGAGGTGCAGAAAGCACCTACACCTACAAGAGTAATGGGTCTTTTTCTGCCCTCTTCCTTGATACCGCCTGCGATAAGAGACCAGCTCTGATATGTGCCTTGAGAGATTACAAAGGGTGACATGTTGCTTTTCAATGAAGCCAGCCTTCTGTTTGACCTGTTCTTCAAAGATTCTCTCCACAGCATGGTAGCAAGTTTGTTTTGTACCAATTGTTCCAGGTCTGAGGACTGGAGCCAGGAGAATCATTGGGTGCCAATACCTATGGCAGAAGCTCTCGATGCCATTTTAAAGATATCATAGGTAGCCCAAACATGAACTTAGAGCAGTCCTTGCTGTGAGCCATTAGGGAACGATGCTGTTCCAATTTCTCTGTAGGAAGAAAGAGGTATCTCGGGGAGGTCGCACATGATGTTTTCAAGAACCTGCCCATGTTGAGCTGGTAAGAGGCCACGTGGGCTATGAGCATGGAACTCTGGAAATACCTTCTTCCTAAACAGTCCAATATCCGGCCCTCCCCGGGAGCACTGAGGAATGAGTCTTGGTGCTCTTGGATCTCTTAAGGGTGGATTTGATCACCACGGAATGGTGAGGAAGCTGAGGTTTCTCAAATCCGGGAGCCTTCTGAATTCTGTACATGGAGTCAAACCTTCTACTGACTGGAAGCACAGAGAAGGGGCTCCCCCACATTCTCATTTGCACTCTCTGCAGGATGCAGTGCAAAGGCACTGTCACTGCCTCCTTAGGAGCCGAGAAATACTGCATGATCTCCAACTCTTCTGTCCTGAGCTCATCTTCAGTCTCCAAAGAAAATGGTTTGGCATTCGCCGTGTCCCTTACAAAATCCTCGAAGGTCATGTCTTCAGGAGGGGACCTACACCCCTCATGAGGTGGAGAAGGGTCCGATGGAAGTTCCGGAGACCTGTCCTCTGACAAATCCTCCAATTCCACATCAGTAACCCAGCCTTCAGACTCAGAAAGGAAGTCAAAATACTTGAGTCTCTGTCTGAATCTCTCTCCTGACCCAAGGGGATTGGGAAGTCCTTCAAGAGTGATGATGCACTTTTAGATTTTGAGGGCGCACTGGACTCCAAAATTCAGAGGGTAGGAGTGGCCTAGTGGTTGGGGCAAGTTACCTCAGGCCGGAAGGTTGGAGGTTCAAATCCCACTAGAGGACAGCAACCTTGGGCCGGAAGGACTGGGGTTTCTAGTCCCACAGGTGCTCCTTGTGGTCTTGGGCAAGCCACTTAACCCTCCATTGCCCATGTTCCCTGTAAAATAGTTATCTCCAAGTTATAATGCTCTGTTCAATGTAAATCACCTTGATATCATGAAAGGCGGTAATGTTAAATAAATAAAATAAATAAATATTGGCGGGGCAGGTATCGATGTGAGGGCCCTTCGATGCCCCGATGTTGATACCTTTCCCACAGGCAAGGCATGCATCTTGAGGATTGGCTATATGGTTGCTGATGGTGCAGTCGACATCAAGGCCCCAGCATGCTGCACTACCAAAAGCGCCACAATGTGTTTCTCAAGCACTTGCAGAAAGCGCTTCTCTGTGGCTGATGATTCCAAGGGTTGCAGGGCCTGAGCAACTTCAGCCGATGTACCTAGTATCTGTATAGGGGGTATCGGTGGCTTTGTTGCGGCAGACCATTGGTGCCCTTCCCATGTCCTGGAGGATGAGCTCTCCTCCCATCAGGGTGCTCACGCAGACCCTCATCGCTCTCGATGCCATGCCTTGATGGGCTTCGACACCGATGCACCAGGGTCTTCACTCAGTGCTCGATGCAATCACCTCTAGATGTTAATGAAGACTAAGCCACATTCTTCTTAATCTTCGCGTGGAGATCAAGCTATGGTCAATGCTTCAGGGTACTACAGATGCTTGGCTCCAAATGAGCTGGAGAGCTCCTCAATGTCGATACATCACCAACATCCAATACAACCTTGGAAGTCAGAGAACAGTGCTGTCAAAACCAATATTACAAGAGGGCTGATGATCGGGACCCAGCACTGCAGGCACCAGTTGTCTATATTCATAGCGGATATGGTCCTAGCGTACTGAGTACATTTCTTGAACCTGCTGGCAGGCTTCTGGGACATATTGCCCAGGAAAATACCACAATGAAATAAAATGGCTCTGTTTTGGAAGTTAGGCCTGACCAGAACACCAGCGCCTAAAGGGACCACAGAAAAAAGAATAAAACCAACGATCGAAGAAGAGAAAAACCCCGATAGGGAAAAGAGAACTGTGATTGCAGGTAACTGGTCAAAAACCTGACGTACAGAAACCCCTCTGTAGGGAAGAAAGAAAATTTACCAAGCGGAGGATAACTAGAATACGTCTGTGGGACTCCACGGAAAATGAAAGATTGAACTAGGATGCCACTGCCATGACAGGTGGGAAGGGAGCATGCAGGCACGGTGGAACCTCCCAAAAGCTTCCAGTAAGCGCTTGGGATTGTTCCCGCGTAGGGCTCCGTCGGGGACATCAGCCATATGTGAGGACTCATTCCTACTTGTCCACAGAGAATATTTATGTTCTGTCCAAGATCACTAAGCACACCCATACTGAAAGTGCACACAGACTTATGTGTGTACTTAGATAGCAACCGGCTAAGTACACATGTAGATGCCCATTCATGCATGCAAGTCCTGGAAAATAGGTGACATATGTGCACAAAAGGCACATATCTTTATGCAACTCTTTATAAAATCATCTCCTATATATGATGCATTTACAAACACAAACAAAATTAAGATACATTTAGACTTTGCCCATGTACCACAATGTATAATCATGGACTCTGACAAGTAAGAAAAGCCATGGATATAAAATCGTTGCCAATGTATGCTTATGACAGAGGAAGAATTAGGGCTCATTTGCAAAAACACAAACAAAAAATTCTTTGGGTTACAACAGAACAATTTTTGCCATATATTTTTACCCTTACCAGAGTCCATATTAGCTTATTTCTTGGCAGCTTATTTTAATCAGAGAGACAATTTTCTTATGCTTTGGTTATACTGACATCTGGTGGCACTTAGTGCTGCAAGGAAATTCCAGAAATTACTGAGCAGAAATACTGTGGTTGCTGTCAGTCCAGCTGAAGACGCAGAAATAAGGGTAGACGAACAGTTGCGATAATGCCTTTCTACTGCAGTAGCTTTCAGGAGCTATAAACAGCCATAAACACACACACATAGTGCTCAACTACATTTAAAGCCTTTTCACTTTAATTCACATGTGTTTTTGAACTTCTTTAGTTTATTGATTATTCTTTGATTATATATATATATATATTTGTTTTTTTGTTTTTTATTTTATTTTAAGTAAACGTTAAGTCAGTGCTGACTCCTGGTGACCCAGCTGCCTCTGAGTTTTCTTGGCAATATATCAACGGAAGAAGATTGCCAGGCCTTTTCTTCCGAGGCAATGGAGGGTAAAGTGACTTGCTCAGGGTCACAAGGAATGCCAGTGGGAATCAAACCCTTGATCTTCAAGATTTTTGAATAACGGTCTTTCTTGTGTTCCCTCAGTCCACTAAGACCCATTTAATACCAGGGCTGATCTTTTTAAGTTTTTCAGGAAGCTTAAGGTTAAAGATTTTTTCAATAGCCAAGTGGAATCTCCCAATGACTAATCTATTATACGCAATTGATCAACTTGGATCCCCCCATCTGGGGGGGAATCCGGCTATTGGCATATTTGAGAAAACTGTTCTTAATCATATAGCTGATCTTGAAGCTAATCATCATCGCACATATCACAACACCTCACCGGAACAAAAGTTGGCCTTGGAATCTCTTAGGACTAATTATAACATAGTGATAAAACCCACAGATAAAGGAGGGGCCATAGTAGTTATGAATCAAACTGACTATATAGCGGAAATTAAGAGGCAGCTTAATGATGATCTATTTTACATTCGGTAAATGTCTTTGAATATATCGGTAATGTTCGCACAAAAAAGTGAGGAAAACAACAGTTCTTTCATTATTTTTTGTTGGACCAAAGAATACCCTGTACCGGGGTCATGAAAAACAGACTCCCAGACCTTGGTAAGTAATAGTCTGTTTTAATCAAACCAGCAGTGAGAAATATATAAATAATAAACTTAACTGCCACGGCCAAATCATCAAGGTGGAAGACACACGACAGTCCTGTGTTTCGGGCTCTCACTTCAATCCGCCCTGCTTCAGGTCAAACTGTCATCACCAATCAAATAGCTGTCAATTCACAAATGAATGAAAAAACTTTCAGAGAAACACTTTTAAACATGGCGTCTGACGTCATCCAGCTTACTAAACCAATCAAAAAATAAGGAGAAAAATAAAAAGAAAAATGAATGAAGAATTCAGAGTGACCCCTAGAAGGGAAAAAATGCATAGCGGATCAGGACAACCTAGAGAAATCACAAAAGGCTGTGCCAATCTAATTCCAAATTTAGACCATGGGGGGGTCACTGTATGATGCCATGTTTAAAAGTGTTTCTCTGAAAGTTTTTTCATTCATTTGTGAATTGACGGCTATTTGATTGGTGATGATAGTTTGACCTGAAGCAGGGCGGATTGAAGTGAGAGCCCGAAACACAGGACTGTGTCGTGTGTCTTCCACCTTGATGATTTGGCTGTGGCAGTTAAGTTTATTATTTATATATTTCTCACTGCTGGTTTGATTAAAACGGACTATTACTTACCAAGGTCTGGGAGTCTGCTTTTCATGACCCCGGTACAGGGTATTCTGTGGCCCAACAAAAAATAATGAAAGAACTGTTTTCCTCACTTTTTTGTGCGAACATTTCCTGAGCCGGGTGAGGGGTTTGGCAATTTTGCCTTAGTGTTTGAATATATCGGGCCATAAGTTTAAAACTGAAGCTGGATTTCGCACTGATCTATTGGTTTCCTGAACAGCCAAGCAAGGATGGGTTTGACAAGAACTGCAAAGATTTTAAATATCCCTCAGAGTTTATTAGTATGGTTAAGAAGTGGAAGGTAGAGGGCACCATTAAACCACTGCATAGATCTGGCCATCCCTCTAAACTCAATGGCTGAAGAAAGAGTCCATTGGTAACTTTGAAAGAGCTACAGGCTTCCACGGCCCAGAGTGATCAAAATGCACATATGACAGCAATATCCCAAGCACTCTACAAATCTGGCCCATATGGTAGAAAGAAACCATTACTCTGTCTGAAGTATGCAAAGAAAAACCAGGGAGATTCTGCAGCCATGTTAAAAAGTTCTGTGGTGCAACAAAACTAAAATACAACTTTTTTTGGCCGGAACACAAGGCATTACATTTAATGCAAACCCGAAGATCATCACTCCTACTATGAGCTGGGATGTTTTTCATCGGCAAGGACTGGGGGGGAGGAGGGGGGGGGAGGATGGATGGGCCAATGAATGGAAAAAAAAGCATAGAAATGTCCTTGAGGAAAACCTGCTGCCCTCTGCAAGATACCTCAGTTTGGGATAGCAGTTCACTTTCAGCATAACAATGAACCAAAGCTCAAGGCCAAAGCTACAGTAACAGCTAAGGAACAAAACAGTAAAGATTCTTGGGTGGCTCAGGTAAAACCCTAAATTCAATCTAATGGAAAATTTGTGATATGATTTGAATATTGCTGTCCATCAAGGATTCCATAAAAAACTGTCATATTGGATCAGCCCAAAGGTCTATTAAGCCCAGTGTCCTGTTTCAGACATTGGCCAATGCAGGTTACAAGTACCTGGCATATCCCAAAAGTAATCTAAAATCACCAAGTGATACCTCAATTCTTATTTGCCTTTTTTGTTGGAGCATAAACCTCTATACAGGTATAAACACTACTCCTGCTGGAATTCTGCACACAATAATTCCAAATTTTGCACTTTTTTGTGATTTTTCTGCTGTATTAAATTTATATGAATTATCACTCACACACACTATGCTTTGTTATTTTGACAAACAAAGCATGCAAGAATGTTGCATAATTCAGACCTTATGACACAGAAGTTTGAATTTTATGTGCAGAATTCCAGCAGGAATAAAAACACCCAGCAGCTAATCTATATGTCTATTTTAATCTGTTTCATATTCGTTTTGATTTTATTTTTTACTCAGAGGTCAATATTGTTAATAAATTTCATATCACTACCCTTAATGCAGCGCTACTGTTTCAGAGTATTAACTAAAGTCCTATATCAGATGCAACTTGTCTCCAAATCCTTAAAGAATTTTCGTTGTCAAGAGTAGGGGTAAGAGGGAAGTGTTGTCATGGTTCCATTCAGAGTAGTTGCTCACCTGTAACAGGTGTTCTCCAGGAGCAGCAGGAATCAATCCTCACATATGGATGTCATCGGCGCCGATGAAGCCCCAGCGGAGCATTTCCCCAGCTTTCTATGAAAGCCTTTGGGAATGCAGGCACGCAGGCACGCATGCGCAGTTCCCTTCCCACCTAAAGTTGCCATCTTACCTCAGTCAAATGACATAGCTAAGAACAGCACACAAAAATGAAAAAATAAACTATGTACAACTGCAACTCCAAGGGGAGGAGGGAGGATTGTGAGGACCGATTCCTGCTGCTCCTGGAGAACACCTGTTACAGGGGAGTAACTACTCTTTCTCCAGGACCAAGCAGGAAGTCAGTCCTCACATATGGGTGACTCCCCAGCTCTGGGCTACCGAGGAACCCAGGCTGAACAAGAGAACTCCCTCTAGTCTCAGCAGCAAAGAAAGGCTTTTCAAGGGCACAACCTCTACCGGTAGCCCAACAGAGGGCAGGTGGGCAGGAGTTGCCTAAACCTCAAAGAGATTCCGGAGTACTGCTTGGCCAAAAGCACTGTCCCTAAGGGACTCCCTCTCCAGGCAGTAATGGGCCGCAAAAGTCTGGCTTGAAGACCAAGTTGCAGCCCTGCAGATGTCTACCAAGGGCACAGAGCGGAGATGAGCCACTGAGGAAGCCATTGCCCTGACTCGGTGGGTCGTAACCCGACCCTGCAAAGGAAGGTAAGCCGCCTTATAAGCCCAGGTGATACAGTCAGCTACCCAGATGGACAAGATACGCTTGGACACAGCCAACCCCAACTTATTGGGGTCAAAGGAGACGAAGAGCTGGGTAGCCCTTCTATGCCCCTGCGTACGGTCAAGGTAGAAGGATAAGGCCCTCCTACAGTCCAGGGTATGCAGGACTGCTTCAGCCTGGCTGGCATGAGGCCTAGGGAAGAATGTTGGAAGAACCACCTCCTGGTTGAGGTGGAAAGAGGAGACAACCTTAGGGAGGAACTTTGGATGAGTCCCAAGGACTACCCTGTTCCTATAAATCCTGGTGTAAGGCCTGTCACAGACCAGGGCCTGAAGCTCACTTACTTGACTAGCCGAGATAAGGGCTATCAGGAAGAGCGTCTTCCAGGAGAGGAAGCGTAGTGGACAAGTAGCCATTGGCTCAAAAGGTGGGCAAGTCAGTTGCTGCAAGACCACATTCAGCTCCCACTCAGGGGCAGGACGACGGATAGGAGGCTTGAGCAAAAGCAAGCCCCTAAGAAAGCGAGACACCAAGGGGTGACCAGCCAGAGAATGTCCCTCCACCAGAGAGTGGTGAGCTGCTAGAGCTGAGAGGTGGACCCGAACAGAATTGGATTTAAGACCTTGATTTGACAAGTGCAGTAAGTACTGAAGGACTACTGGCACAGTACAGGAGAAAGGATCTTCTGTACGTAGCTGACACCACACAGAAAAACTCTTCCATTTGAGAGCATAGGTTTTCCTAGTGGACTGTTTCCTAGAGGCTAGGACAACCTCCTCAACCTCCTGAAGCAGGCCCCAGGGAGCCAAGACTACCCTTGCAGCCTCCAGGTCATCAAATTGAGAGCTTTGAGATTGGGGTGCAGAAGGTCGGGTTGCAACCCCAGAGGTAGTGGAGGATCCACCGCCAGTTGAAGCAGAAGAGGAAACCAAGGCTGTCTCGGCCACCTGGGAGCCACCAGCAGGACCGAGGCCTTGTCCTGAAGAATCTTGAAGAGAGTTCGGGCCACCAAGGGCGTGGGAGGAAACGCATAGAGGAAGCCCTGAGACCAGGATATCAGAAAAGCATCCGCTGTTATCCGCACAGGATGCGGTTGCCTGGAGCAGAACTTTGGCAGTTACTTGTTCGTTGGGCTGGCAAAGAGATCTATCAAAGGGAGACCCCATTTCAGGAAGATCCTCTGAACTACTGAAGGATGCAGCTGCCACTCGTGGGGCTGCAGTATTCTGCTTAATCTGTCTGCCAGATAGTTGTCCTGCCTGGAAGGTACACAGCTTTGAGGAGCATGTTGTGCTTGAGGGCAAAAGAACAATGGTCCTGAGCCTCCCGACAAAGGATCCTGGACCCAGTTCCGCCCGGTTTGTTCACATAAAACATGGCAACTTGGTTGTCTGTCTGAATCAGGACAGACTGGTGAGCCAGGGTAGGAGTGAAAGCTTTGAGTGCTAATCGAATAGCTCTGAGTTCAAGGAGATTGATCTGCTGTGCAGCTTCCCAGGGAGACCAGAGGCCCTGGGTGCACTTGCCCAGACAATGAGCTCCCCAGCCTTGCAGGGAGGCATCTGTTGTCATCAATACTGTGTACCCTGGAATCTGAAAAGGCACCCCTTTCAGTAGATTGGGTGGGTGCAGCCACCAGTTGAGGGAGTGCAGAAATGGTCTGGACACCCTTATCCTGTCTCTGAGGCTGCCTGTGGCCTGTGACCACTGAGCCCGAAGGCACCACTGTGCAGGCCTCTCATAGAGCCTGGCATTGGGGGTCACATGTACTGTCGAAGCCATGTGTCCTAGAAGCCTCAGGCAGAGCCTGGCGGAGACCAGGGACCTGCTGAGAAACTGATTTGCCAAGGCCATCAACCTTTGGGCCCTGTCTACTGGCAAGAAAGCCTTTGCCAGCAGGGAGTCCAGCCTTGTCCCTATGAACTCCACGATTTGGGAGGGGAGCAAAGTGGACTTTGCGAAGTTTATGACAAACCCCAGGCTTTGTAAAAGAGCAATAGTCCTGAGGGTGGCTTGTTTGGCCTCCTGGCACGTCTGACCCCTGATTAGCCAGTCGTCTAGATAGGGGAAGACAAAGATTCCCTGATTTCTCAGGTAGGCCGCCACCACTGCTAGGCACTTTGTAAAGACTCTGGGGGCGGAGGTGAGGCCGAAAGGCAGCACCCTGTACTGAATGGTTTCCTCCCACAATGAACCTGAGGTACTTTCTGTGGTCTGGATGAATGAGGATGTGAGTGTACGCATCCTTTAGATCTAAGGAGCATAGCCAAGCTCCCTGCTGGAGGTAGGGCAGAAGTGTCCCAAGAGTAAGCATCTTGAATTTCTCCTTCACTAGGAACTTGTTGAGGTTCCTGAGGTCCAAAATGGGTTGAAGGCCACTGGTTCTTTTGGGCACCAGGAAATACCTGCAGTAGAAACCGTGACCTTGCAAGTGGAGAGGCACAGGCTCCACCGCCCTGTCCACCAACAGACCATGAAGCTCTTGTAGAAGAAGGTCTGTGTGCAGGGGAGGCCTTGGAGGCTCCCCTGGAAAATATGGTGGAGGCAGTTGGTGAAAATGGAGGGCATAGCCCTGGTGGACTATATCCAGCACCCAACTGTCCCTGGTGATAAAAGGCCACTGGTGGGCAAAGAGGGCGAGGCGACCTCCTGTGCAGGGTTGGGAGAGCAGTGGAGGAGAGGCTACGCTCAAGGAGTCAAAAGCCCCCACCCTGCTGAGTGGTAGCAGGGGCCTGAGGCTTGGGGGTCCTCTGCCTACGGGGCCCATTACCCTGGCCCTTGGCTTGCTGACCCTGGGGGGCAGCTGGGGCAGCTTGGGCAGCCTGATATTGCGGGTACTGTGTGTAGGTAGTGCCCTTCCTCGGGTAAAAGGGCTTTTTACCCAAGCCCTTCTTTTTATGAGAAGGGACAGAGGTCTTCCTCGACAGCCTTGTCCGTGTGAGGTGCTCAGTTTCGAGCTGAGCGGCCTTCTCGGTCATGGGCTTGCCAAAAAGGTTTTCACCTCGGCAAGGGACATCAACTAACTTGTCCTGAACCCATGGCTCGAGGACCAATGACTGCAGCCATGCCTGGCGTCAAGCCGCGATGCCGGCTGCCGCAACTCGGGCCGAAGCCTTGAAGCCATCGTAGGCGGCGCAGGACATGAACTTCGAGCAGTCCCGAATCCCCGAGGATAAGGACTTAAATCTCTGCAAGGGTTCCCTGGAGAGATCAGCAGAGAACCCAGCCAATTCCTTGGCCAGATCCCGCAAGTACATGCCCATGTACAGCTGGTAGGACTGGACATGGCAAGCAAGCATCGAGCCCTGGAAGCACTTTCTACCGATGCCATTGAGGTTCTGGGCCTCCCTGCCAGGGGGCACCGCGGAGTGCATCTTCTGGCTCTTCAGACGATGCATGGCCGATTCCACAACCATAGAATGGTGTGGTAGCTGTGCCTTTTGAAAACCAGGGCTCTTCCGGAGTCGATAGATCGAATCGACTCGCTTGCTGAGAACCGGCGCCGAGGCCGGTGCCTCCCACATACGGAAGAGGAGCCGTTCCAGCATCGGAGGAACCGGAACAGTAAAGGCCTCCTTCGGAGGAGAGTCTTATTGTAGGGCCTCGAGCTCTTCAGCTCGAGGCTCCTCCTCGGGGTCCGCTGGAATAGCCAAGGCAGCGGCCGTATCCCGGACGAACTCCGAGAACCGAGTATCCTCTGGGGGGGACCTACTCCGGGGCTCAAACTGCGGTGAGTCCGAAGGGACGCACCGAGTCTTGAAGGTATCAGGAGACTCCTCGTCCTCCGTCTCCCAAGCTGACTCGTCCGAGGAGGAGTCAGGGTCCGACCCCGCAGGGCCCTGGAGCACCCGCCCCGATGCCGGAGGCACCGGCGTCGACGCCCTCAGTCCCGAACGGGAGGTCGAGGGAGACCGCGACCGAGGTAGACTCCGAGCCACGATGGACTCGAGTATCGGCTCCGTCTCCGGGGTCGACTTCGAAGTCGATGTCCCGGTGGTCGGGGCAGATGCGCCAGACAGGCTGGCCATCAGTGCCCGCTGCTGCTCCATGAAGGCAGACAATCTGCTGTCCAAGGCTGTTATCCTGAGACTCAGCTCGAGAGACGCAGCAGCCACCGACTCGGGCCCCGGTGGCACCGGGCCCGACGTCGGCTCCCTGAAGGAGAGTCCTCGAGGACTACGGGGCTTACGTGTCCAGCAGACTCCGGTTCCACGCGAGGAACTTTTGCAGGCTTCTCGTGTCCACGGGCCCAGGACGATGGTCGGGGGTCTTAGACCTGGCCCTCGAGGAGCCAGGGACCTCCTCCTCCGACACCCTCACGAGCCGCTTCTTCCTCTTGCGTTCCCAGTCGGGGGACCCCCTGTCCGAGGAGCTTCAACGGCGCTCGGGATCAGAATCCCGAGATGTCGAGGCCTCAGACGAGGTCCGGGCCCAGCCGGAGGCTGAGTCCGAGAAAAGCCTTTCTTTTTGCTGCTGGCGACTTCGGAGTGCCTTGGAAGACATCTTTCCACATGGCTCGCACAACTTAGGGTCGTGGTCGGGGCCGAGGCACCGAAGGCAGCAGTCGTGTGTGTCGGTGAGAGACATCAGTTTCTTACACCGATCACACTTTTTAAAGCCGCTGGAAGCCATCGGGGAAAAAAAAAGAGTCCCCGCGAGGTCAAAGGACTGGCCTTCCAGGGAAAAATGGAAAAAAGGGCGCGAACGCCAGCCACGAAGGGCAAAAACCGAAAAAGAAGAATCGGGCTCGATACCGGTGTACCGAACCAGGCGGGAGGGGAACCGCGTCAAACCGGGATGAAAAATAGCGAAAAATGCCAAAAAAATCTAATTTTAACCGGGAGAACAGGACACACGTCCGGTGAGCTTCACGGAAACAAAGAGACTGAGGTAAGATGGCACCTTTAGGCGGGAAGGGAACCGCACATACGTGCCTGCATTCCCAAAGGCTTTCATAGAAAGCTGGGGAAATGCTCCGCTGGGGCTTCATCAGCGCCGATGACACCTATATGTAAGGACCGACTTCCTGCTTGGTCCTGGAGAATTAGAGCTTCCAGTCTGAGGCAGTTCAACCATGGGTAGAGGTGTCAGCAACTGCATCAGGGAGTTCATCAGGGATAGATTATTTCCCCTATCTGTTTAATATCTTTTTGGTTCCATGGCAGTTTCTCCAAATGGGTTAGTTTTGCACATACCTTGAGAGTCATGAACCTCACTTCTAAGCCAGAGTATGTGGAGTATGATCTCAGTCTTTCAAATTTACTGCTAATGCTCAACGTAGTACTTGAATCATGCCAAAGAAAGCTTCCTTCTGGAGATGTAACATACCGTACATGGGTAGTTGTCAAGATTTGTTGAGAAATATTTTTTTTTTAATCAAGCCTGTGGTTCCCATTACAATGGGAAATATTTCTGCATATGTCTGCCACATTTTCTTAGTCTCTGACTGCATTTCTTTGTACTTCAGGATCTTCTGTCTCTTCACATGATTCACAGAATAATCACTCGGAATAGACACCTCTATTATAAATGCCGTTTTGGTGTTTTTCTCCTTTACCACTATGTCGGGTTTCCTCACATCCAATTTCTTATTCGTCGGAATGGGAATGTCCCAGGTGATCATAACCTCTTCATTCTCTGCAATTCTCTTTGGGTCATGATACCAATGATTCTCAGGCACACTGATGTGGTGTTTACGGAGTTTCCAAAGGATGAGGCAGGCTACTTTGTTGTGCCTTTCTGTATAGAAATTTTCCACCTTCAGAACTTCACAGTCAGCTATGAGGTAAGTCACTGTCTCCAGGTCTTTCTTACAGAATCGACATATGTCTGTGTTGCCAGTTTTTTTCAATGCTCGCTATAAAACCATCTCATTTGTAATCTGCTGTCCTGGGCTGAAAGTGTCAATCTCATCCTTCGTTACAGTCCTCCTCTCCTTAACCATTCATGCGTCCTCCCCAATATCACGACAGCATCACCGAACCTTGAAGAGGTGATGGCTTCATGGAACAACTGCCTGAGCTCCTTCGCATGCATAGCAAATAAAGCCAAACCTCAGACCCCAGACAGGCAACCAAGAAGGAGAAAATCTGCACCTTGGTACACCACCGAGCTGCGAACATCACTACAAATGCTGAGGAAATTTGAAAGAAAATGGCGACGAACACGATCCAACAGACCAGACAGCCTACAACTCTGCCTGCAAACACACCAAGACCTAATATCAACAAAAATTAAGGAACATCACGCAGAGCTCTTAAACCGAGCCCTGAACAAACCCCATGAGCTGTTCAATATAGTAAGGACCCTAACAAAGGAACCCTCATCCTCACAACCAACCATGATACACCCCCAGGACTACTCAGACTACCTGCTGACCAAAACCAAAAATGTTACCAAAACCACGCTATCCAACCCCAATAACAACCCACCTAAGCCACTCACCTCTCTCACAGCACCATCAGATACAAGTATTGAGGACATCATCCCTGTCATCAACGCCACCACTGCACCTAATGATCCTTGTCCAGCATCCTGCATAAGATCATTACGGAAGGAAATCAGCCCTATAATAACCAAAATCATCAACTTATCCTTCTCTACAGGACAGTTCCCTCGATGCCTCAAACAGACTTCAATCTGACCCCTCCTGAAGAACGCCAAACTAAATCCCCAGAAGGTAGAGTCTTACAGTCCAATATCAAGTATCCCTCTGCTAACAAAAATAATTGAGAAGGTCATTCAACGTCAAATACAGGACCACATTGATTCTACAGCTCCCCTTGACCCATGCCAACATGGCTTTAGGGACGCACATGGCGTTGAAACTCTTCTTGCCACCCTTATCAACAAAATTGATCACAGGGATTGACAATATCAAGCAGGGATATGCCTTAATTTTCCTAGATATTGCCGCTGCATTTGATTCCGTAAACCACGAGCAACTCCTGATACGGCTTCAAGACAAGGGAATCAATGGCGCTGCATGGAATTGATGCAAATCCTATCTAACAGACAGATGGCAGCAAGTACGGACGGGATCCACAACCTCTGAACCATTCCAACAAAAACACGGGGTACCTCAAGGCTCCCCACTTTCTGACCTCTTATTTAACATATACATGCAACCGATATGTGAAATAATTCGCTCATTCAACATAGAATGTCTAATCTACACAGACGACGTATTACCTACCTCTTTGCCATGCACTACAACAACATAGATAATCCATTAATCATCCCAGAAAAAGGCTAAATTACACCCAACTGAGCAAAGCCAAACCTCATAACTTAATAGATTTACACCCACTTGTAAATAACCATGATTTAAATCTAAGGAACCTACAAACCTGTATCTGTACATAGTTCTTAAATTGTTCTTGATCTGTTATGTATTTAACCATTACATTGTTCTGTTAATGCATTTAACCATTCACCGTTTTGTTACGTATTTAACTATTACATTGTTTACTGTCAAAAATTGTTCCATGTAAAACAAGCCCTTGCTTTGTTGACTGTTGTTCAATTGTAAACCGCATCTGAACTCTGGAAGATGCGGGATATAAATGATTGTTAAATAAATAAATAAATAAATTACTCTATACCCCATTCTCGATCGATCACCCTGACTTCTCCCTACTAGTAAAATGCTTTGAGGCGGTAACCGACTGGCTCCTCTCACAGAGCCTCAAAATAAACTTCAGTAAGACGGACGTCCTGTTCATATCCAGAAACCAATCCTTCTCACCACCTCTGACTTTAAAGACAAGAGATGCTGAACTCCCAACCAAACCCTGCATCCGCTACTTAGGCGTTACATTAGACCAGCAACTCGAATTCAAAACTCATATCAGCAACACCACCAAACAAATTTACCACAAACTACGGACACGACGACACCTTCGACCCCTACTGCAACCAGAGGACTTTAGATCAGTTTTTCAGGTAATGGCAACCCCTCACTTTGACTATGCTAACGTGATCCTGCATTTCCTACCCAAAAACACGCTAAACCCACTACAACTTGCAATGAACGCAGCCACATGCTTCCTACACAGAGCCTCTAAGAGGGAGCACATCACTCCAATCCTAAAGGACTTGCACTGGTTACCAATTTACTGCCGCCTCACCTATAAGGTAGTCTTGATGACCTTCAAGGCCATTAACAAAATATCTTCCACCTCTTTAACTGACCTTCTCCACCCCACTCCAACAAACAGGGCTAGGAGAACATTCGCCATCAATACCCTACAGATCCCCAAGGAAATAACAAAATGCACCCAAGCAACAATGAAACGAGCTTTCAAGTTCTACGCTCCCAGCTGCTGGAACACACTCCCATCCTCCATACGAGCGATCACAGATCTTGCTCAGTTCATAAAAGCACTAAAACACCACCTCTTTCTTCTACACTATTCTCAACCCAGTATCTCAACCCCATCCACCACACACCTTTCCAGAAAATAGTAACTAGCAAACAGTCTCATGCAAATTTTGCAGATAACTGTATATAGCTGTAGATAGTTTCTCCCAGTTGAATCCCAAGTTGTATTGTCCCGTTCCACTGTAAGTGCTTAACAGAGCACCTGTTACGCACAAAGTATGTTACAATGTAAACCGCACTGATTTTAAATAGTGCGGTATATAAAAGCAATAAATAAATAAAATGTGTCCATTCATGATTAACAAAGGGTTACATAGAAACATAGAAATATGATGACAGAAAAAGACCACATGGCCTATCTAGTCTGTCCTTCCATATCAACAACAGTCCCCTTTTTACCTTTAGAGATCCTCTGTGTTTGTCCCATGCTTTTTTGAATTCAGTTACTGTCCTCATCTCTACCACCTCCACTGGGAGACTATTCCATGGATCCACTACTCTTACCGTAAAGAAATAGTTCCGCATATCACTCCTGAATCTATCTCCCTTCACCCTCATCCCATGTCCCCTCATAGCAGAACTTGCTTTCAATTGAAAGAGGTTCTCTCCCTGAACATTTATGCCACGGAGGTATTTAAACATCTCAATCATATCACCTCTATCCCGCCTTTCCTCTAAGGTGTACACATTAAGATCCTTCAGTCTGTCCTCATATGCTTTATAATGAAGACCACTAATCATTTTAGTAGCCACCCTCTGCACCGACTCCATCCTGTTCACATCCTTTTGAAGATGCGGTCTCCAGAATTGCACACTATACTCCAAATGAGGTCGCACCAAAGACCTATACAGAGGCATTATCACCTCCTTTTTTCTGCTAACCATTCCTCTCCGTATGCACCCAAGCATCCTTCTAGCTTTTGCCGTCGCCATTTCTACCTGTTTAGCTACTTTAAGATCATCAGACACAACCACGCCTAGGTCCCGCTCTTCTTTAGTGGACAAAAGTACTTCACCCCTATACTATATTGCTCCCTTGGATTGCTGCAGCCCAAATGCATGACCTTACATTTTTTAACATTAAATCCCAGCTGCCAAATTCTAGACCATTCTTCAAGCTTAGCTAGATCCCTCCTCATGTTATCTACACCTTCCTGGGTGTCTACTCTATTGCAGATTTTGGTATCATCCATAAAGAGGCAAACCTTACCCAACAGCCCTTCCTCTATATCACTAACAAAGATGTTAAAAAGAATCGGACCAAGGACAGATCCCTGGGGCACACCACTGGTAAAATCCTTCTCCTCAGAGTGAGCTCCATTTACTTGTACTCTTTGTCGCCTCCCACCCAACCAATTTCTAACCCAAGCAGTAACTTTAGGGTCCATCCCTAGGGTGCTCAATTTGTTTATAAATCGCCTGTGAGGAACAGTGTCAAAGGCTTTACTGAAATCTAAATACACCACATCTAGAGCTCTCCCTCGGTCCAACTCCCTGGTCACCCAGTCAAAGAAATCAATCAGATTTGTCTGACAAGATGTGCCTCTGGTGAATCCATGCTGCCTCGGATCCTGTAATCCGCTGGACTCCAGAAACCTCACTATTTTCTGTTTCAGCAGCGTTTCCAATAATTTACTCACCACCGAAGTTAAACAAACCGGCCTGTAGTTTTCAACCACATCCTTACTTCCTCTTTTGTGTAAAGGCACCACATGAACCTCTCTCCAGTCCTTTGGCACCACTCCCGACTCCAACGAGGCATTGGAAAGGTCAGTCAGTGGAGTTGCTAGAATGTCCCCAAGTTCCCTCAGTATTCTAGGGTGTATCCCATCCGGTCCCATCGCTTTGTCTACTTTAAGTTGAGCTAGTTTCTCACGAACACAGTCTTCTGAAAATAGTTCAAGATGTCCCTTACTTCTGCTCCTATTCCTGGAGTAACACTTTGTATTTCCTACTGTGTTTGTGCATTTGCCACTTGTTTTTCCCATTTACTGATCTAACCCTTTGAAGAGTTTTTTTCTCTTATTTTGCAAATTCTGTTGCTCCCTTTCCTGTGTGTGCTTGTGAATTCTCACTCATTCCCTCTAGTCGTCGGAATCATCGGAATGCTTGTCCAAGTTTGATGACGGAGACGGATGCTTACTTTCATATTTCAGCACTTTTCGTGTATTTGGATCAGATGATGCTGTTAAGTAGGCCTGGAGGCCTGTGATAGTAGCTCGGTATAAGTATCCAATCTCTATGAGGCCTAGCCCTCCTTCAGCTCTAGAAATGTACAGTCCTGGCATACACTGATTCTTGTAAAAGTATCTCATGGGCATGAAGGAGTTTTCTTGTTCACACATCCAGTTTTTCAAGATCTTCAAGAGGCCAGTCTACAATCCCAAAGCTGTATGAGAGTACAGGAATTGACAGATGATTGATGGCTTGTATTTTATTCTGTGATGTTAAGGTACTTTCCAATAATGAATTTGACCTTCTATAGTATTCTTTACGGATCTTTTCTCTCAGTAATTTCTGCCCGAGTGTCATTCCTTTCTCTACTCCAAGATATTTATTTATGCCTTCCTCTTCAAGTTCCTTGATGTCACAGCCATCATCCAGGGAGATGTCTTCTGTTTTGCTCAATTTTTCTATTATAAAAAAGTTGCCTTAGCACATTTGTCTAGGCCAAAATTCATCCTGATGTCATCAGAAAAGCTTTTCAATAGTTGCTCTGCTAATTGTCAGGTCGTCTACAAATAGTAAATGGGATGTTACCTCTGGGTTGTTACCTTCTTTAGGATTCAGGCTAAACCCGTTTCTCAAAGAGTTGAAGAGTACTCATTGGATTAAGTGTCATACAAAACAAAAATGGCGACAAAGAATCTCCCTGAAATATGCCTTGCTGGATCTTGATGTTGGGAATGATGTACAGCATAGGTTTTCAACCCAGTCCCAGGGGAACCCTAGACCAGTCAGGTTTTCAGGATTCCCACAATGAATATGCATAAAATAGATTTGCATACAATGAAGGCAGGACATGCAAATATTTCTCATGCATATTCATTCTGGGAATCCTGAAAACCTGACTGGCCTAGGGTTCCACCAAAGACTGGGTTGAAAACCCCTGATGTACAGACTAGCTTCATACTTCAAAAACAGGGTAGTCTGCCACATTGTCATGGCGAACTTAATGGACGCTATCAAACCAGGATTTATCTTATACATCTCAAGGAAATTTATTATTCAAGAGTGTGAGACGCTGTCAAAAACTCTTATAATCAATCCATGCTATATTGAGATTTCTGCTTTTCTTAGCACTAGTCATGATGGCTTTATTTAACATTAACATGGCCTCTTATTGCTCTATTGCTCTATTGCCATGATGTTATTGGATTTGATATGATATGTTCTCTCGGCATCTATTGCAATGAAGAGCTTATAGATTGTAGGTAGACAGGTTATTGGCCTGTAATATTTGGGAATGTTACTTGGGTTCCCCTTTGGAAGAAGTGTTCTTCCTGTTTTAAGCTATTGCAGTGTTAATTTTGGCTGCTTGATCAATTGGTTTTTGCAGTTTGCCAGGTCTTGGTGGAATGATGTTAACTGTTTGAGCCAAATGTTGGTCACTCAATCTGGGCCAGGCTCTTCCAGTTAGAGGCTTTTTAACCTGCTTTCCAGCTCTTCTGTTGTTACTACATGTCATTCCCTAAGTTTGATATTTCTAAATGTTCCTCTATTCAGGGCAACCATTCTGTTTCTTGATTGTGCTCTATAGGGTCCTAGTATAGGCTTCTCAAGAAGGTTTCTGTTTCAGCTTTGGTTGGTGGCATTTTTACCATATTAATGCTCTTTACCAGTTCTCTGTAGAACTGTTTTGGGTTCTAACTAGTTTATTTTGATACCTTTCTTTTCTGTTTTCTTCATATCTTCACTGTTTTTGTGCTTCTGCTGCTGCTACTTTCAATCTATTGTTGGAAAATATAAATTTCAGGTCTTCTTCTGTTTGGTTCCACTGTGTAGGGCCATGTGTGCTATGGGTATGTCATTTTAAGTCTATGCCAATGATGTGCAGGCCTTGATTCCCCTTCCTAGTGTTGAGAATTGTTTGGAGTACTGCGTGATCAGTCGTCTCTGTTGTTAGGATAGCTTTGGTTCTTAGGGTTGAAGCTTAATGCATTTAAGATGGAGTTGTTATTTTTTGCAAATAGGGAAGTGAGTGGTTTGAGTATTCCATTGGATCCCTGGTATCTCAGGGATTGTGCAGACAGTGTTGTGATCTGGGAGTGATGTTAGATTCCCGGTTGTGTATGAAAGAGCATGTCTCCTATCTAGTCAGGAATTTGTTTTTGTTACTGTGGTGGATCAGTCAATTATGACCCTATTTAAGGGAGGGTTGTCTAGGAGCAGTAACCTGGGCATTAATTCCACAATTGGATTACTGTACTGCTTTGTTCTTTGGCCTTTTCCAGAAGGATATGATGTGTTTTAAACTGATGCAGAATAATGCAGCAAATTTGATAAAAGGACTTCAGATGTATGACCATGTGACTCCTATTTTGATGGAGTTACACTAGCTACCAGCTAAATTTCAGATAGAGTTCTGTTATTTGTCTTTAACATTTTGCACTGCATGGCTCTGGCATATTTTTCTTCCAGATTGGTCCCATATGTCTCAAACTGTTCCCTGCACTCACAGATGAAGAGATTTTTCATGATACCATCACACGGGGTTTTGAGACAGGTAGTAAGTACATCATAATAGGTCTTTCTCAGTCCAAGCGCCTGAACTTGCGCAGGATTTACATCTTAAAAATGATTATTTCAGAGGGCATTGGAGGGGGGATAGTGGTGGATATTTTGGGGATGAGAAGTTGGGGTATTGTAAATATGGGGTGGATGTGAGGGAATGGGACGTAGCGAAGAAAGGTCTGGATTGGGGAGGATAAATATTTGTAGTTAATTAGGTTTCATGAAAGCATAAGATATGCCATACTGGGTCAGACCAAGGTCCATCAAGCCCAGTATCCTGTTTCCAACAGTGGCCAATCCAGGTCACAAGTACCTAGCACGTTCACAAAAAGACACACAGGTTCCACAATGCTTGTATTGGGGCAAGCAGTGGATTTCCTGGGTCCTTTTTAATAATTATTTCCTCTAGGAATTTGTCAAAACCTTTTTCAAATCCAGCTACACCAACAGCTTTCACTACATCCTTCAGTAATGAATTCCAGAATTTGATTACCAGTTGAGTGAAAAAATATTTTCTCTTATTAGTCTTAAACAGGTTGCACTGTAGCTTCATTGCATGTCCTGTCATATGTACTGCATTTGTTTGTACTCTGCACTGGATGGGAACAGATTGTATGGTTAATGCAAATGCAATGCAACATTCGCCTTCAAATCAATGCCAACTCCTGGCGATCCAGCAGCTCCTCGGTTTTCTTGGCAGTATGACTGGAAATAGATTGCCAGACCTTTCTTCCGAGGCAGAGGAGAGTTAAGTGACTTGCCCAAGGCCACAAGGAGTGTTAGTGGGACTTGAAACCTGGTCTCTTGGTTACCAATTCAGTGCTCTAACCATTAGGCTACTCCTCCACTTCGGTGTGGTGAATAAATAAAATCATGCTACTTTCCTTGTTAAAAACTTATTTTGGAGGTATCCATTTACGGTTTATATAAAACTGCCATTCCAACTCCTCATTAAGACTACCCAGAGCTGCTATTTGCAAGGAGAAGATCCACCGTTGTTCCAAATAATTTCATTTCCCCTCTCTCTCATCTTCTAACCATTAGAGGTACACAATGTATTATCTTCCATATAAATTGACCAAAAAGCATAGTTACTCACCTGTAACGGGTGTTCTCCGAGGACAGCAGGAATCAGTCCTCCCACATGGGTGACGTCGGCACCAATGGAGCCCTCGCAGAAGCATCTCCCCAGCTTTCAAAGAAAGCCTTTGGGAGATGCCACCATGCATGCGTGGTCCCCTTCCCGACCAAGGGTGCCATCTTGCTCAATCAGATGACATAGCTAAAAGATAGCAAAAATAAGAGATGGTAAAGGAGCAACTACAAGGAGAGGAGGGAGGGTTATGAGGACCGATTCCTGCTGTCCCCAGAGAACACCTGTTACAGGTGAGTAACTACGCTTTCCCCGGCAACAAGCAGGAAGTCAGTTCTCACATATGGGACTCCCCAGCTACAGGCTACCGAAAGCCCATAGGTAAAAGAGGGGCTCCCTCATGGGGAGCCGCAAGCAGCAGCAATGAGTTCATGTCCATAGACCACAATAGGACCCCTGTGTCCGATGAAACCAGCACTCCGGTAGACTGAACATAGAAGGGTCAGAGGGTAGGATTTGCCTAAACCCCGAAAAGGTTACAGAGCACAGCCTGGCTGAAGGCACTGAGCCATCAGGACTCTCTTTCCAGGCAGTAATGGGCTGCGAAGGTATGGACTGAATTCCAAGTGGCAGCCCAGCAGATGTCCAGCATCGGGACGGAACTCAACTTTGCCACCGAAGCTATCATGGCCCTGACACGGTGTGCCAGGAAGCAACTTTCCAGTGGGAGCCTCGCCTGCTCATAAGCGAGGGCAATACAGTCCGCTACCCAGGTGGACAATGTACGTTTGGTCACCACATCCCCCAGCCTACTGGGATCGCAGGAAATGAAAAGCTGAGAAGCTTTGAGGTTATAGAGGGACAAGCCCCTCTTACAGTCCAAGGTATGAAGGATCGTCTCCGCCCGACTGGAGTGAGGTCTTGGAGAGAAGGTAGGGAGCACCACTTCCTGGTTGAGATGGAAGGGCGACACTACCTTCAGAAGGAATTTGGGATGCATGCGAAGCACCACTCTGTTCTTGTAGAATCTGGTATAAGGCGCCTCCGTCACAAGGGCCTGAAGCTTGCTAACTCTGCGTGCGGAAGTGAGCCCAACCAGAAAAGCCACCTTCCAGGAGAGGTAGTGAAGGTGGCAGTTAATCAGAGGCTCAAAGGGTGGGCAAGTGAGCTGCCCCAACACAACGCTGAGGTCCCATTCGGTTGCCAGCAGGCAAAATGGAGGCTTCGATAAGAGCAGGCCCCAAAGGAAATGGGTCACCAACGGCTGGACCGAGAGGGGTTTACCATCTACTAGATGGTGGTGCGCCACCACAGCACTCAGATGTATTCGGATGGAGTTAGACTTGAGCCCGGACTGAGAGAGGTGGAGAAGGTACTGTAACACCAGAGCCAACGGGCAGGAGAAAGGATCAGTCCCGTGTTCGGTGCACCAAGCAGAGAACATGTGCCATTTGAGGGAGTAAGCCTTCCTAGTAGAGGCCTTGCGAGAGGCTAGCAGAATGTCTTCCACCTCAATCGGAAGGTTGAAAGGGGCCAAAGTCACCCTTCTCAGTAACCATGCTGTCAGCGACACAGACCCCAGGTTGTGGTGCAAGAGAGCCCCCCTCCTGAGATAGGAGTCCCAGGGCAGTCCCCAAGCAGATGGGGATCTCCACCATCAACTGTAGAAGCATTGGGAACCACAGCTACCTGGGCCACTGAGGAGCTATCAGGATGAGCAAGGCCCTGTCGCGGAGGGTCCTGAACAATGTCTTGGCGATCAGCAGTGTCGAAGAGAAGGCGCACATGAGGCCTTCCAACCATGAGACCAGGAACGCGTACACTGCACCCTGGAAGGGTGGGCCTGCCGGGAGCAGAAGTGGGGCAACTGAAAGTTGTCCAGACTGGCGAACAGGTCTATCAGGGTCTCCCCCCCAGAACCAGAAAAGCCAACTGGCTACCATGGGGTCCAGCTGCCACTCGTGCGTTTGGAGAACTCTGCCGAGTCTGTCGGCCAGCAGGTTGTCCTGGCCTGGCAGGTACACTGCCCACAGGAGGATAGCCTGTCAGACTGCATATGAGCAGAGGGCTAGAGCCTCCTGACAAAGGGTGCATGACCCCTTGCCCCCTTGTTTGTTCATGTAGAACATTGCTACCTGGTTGTCCGTCTCCGTCTGGATCAGAACTGGCTGGTGACGAAGGTGGTGACGGAAGACCCTCAGGGCTAGATATATGGCTCAGAACTACAGAAGATTGATTTGCTGGGTGCTCTCGACTGGTGACCAGTTGCTCTGGGTATGGAGATCTCCACAGTGGGCTCCCCAGTCAAGCAGGGAGGCATCTGTGGTGAGGATCCTCAAGGGCCTTGGGGTCTGAAAAGGAATGCCTACCTCGAAATGCTGGAGCGACTGCCACCAGACCAGGGAGTCTGCCAACTGGCGGGTCACAGAAACTCTGTCTTGGAGGCGGCCTGAGACCTCTGGTCCCGGAGACACCACTGCGCTGCCCTCATGTGGAGGCGAGCATCTAGGGTGACGTGGACCGTGGAGGCCATGTGCCTGAGGAGGTGCAGGAGAAATTGGGCGGGCACTGAGTGACGTACTGTACATTCCGAGCTAGAGACCTGAGATGATCGGCTCGGTCCCTGGGCAAGAAAGCCTTCGAGTGTCAATCTTTGCCCCAATGAATTCCAGACACTGTGTCGGGAGGAGGTGAAACTTGGGGTAGTTTATGACAAAGCCCAAGTGTTACAGAACCTGCATGCGGTGGCCTGCTGCACCTCTGAGGCTGTGCCTACCTTTATGAGCCAGTCGTCCAGGTAGGGAAAGACGAAGACCCCCTGGAGTTGGAGGAAGGCGGCCACGACTTCGAGGTATTTTGTGCAGACTCCTAAGACAGAGGCTAGGCCGAAGGGGAGCACCCTGTATTGAAAGTGCCTGCCCCCCACTACAAACTGCAGGTACTGCCTGTGGTTGGGGTGGATGAGGATGTGGGTATAAGGATCCTTGAGGTCTAAGGAGCATAGCCAGTTTCCCTGCTGGAGGTATGGCAGCAATGTTCCAAGGGAGAGCATTTTTAACTTCTCCCTCACAAATTTGTTGAGGTTGCGCAGGTCGAGGATGGGCCTTAGGCCCCCGTCCTCTTCGGCACGAGGAAGTATCTGGAGTAGAATCTCTTGCCCTTGAGGTGGTGGGGCACCGGTTCCACCGTTTTATACTCGAGAAGACCTGCCAACTCCTTCAGAAGAAGGTCCCAATGGAGGGGAGACCTGAGGGGCTCTCCCGGGAAATAAAGGGGAGGTGTCTGAGTTAGGTGGAGGAGGTAACCATTCCTGACTACCCTTAGTGCCCAGGAATCGGTGGTGATTGTCACCCACCTCTGTGCATAGAGGGCCAGACGCCCCCCTGTGGGTTGATGATCTCCTTGGGGTAGAGAGGCTCTGCTCAAGGCGTCAAAAGCTCCCCCCTGGCTTGGCCAGAGATGGTGCCTGGGGTTTTCGAGCCTTCTGCTTATGTGGGTCATGCTCATTTCCCTTGACCTGCTGACCCTGTTGGGGAGCTGGGGAGGCCTGACAAGGTGGGTAGTTTCTGTAAGTAGCTCCTTTCCTCGAGTAGAAGGGCTTTTTACCTGAGCCCTTCCATCAGGGAGGGGCAATGGTCTTTTTAGAGAGCCTGATCCTCGTCATGAACTCGGTCTCCAGCTCAGCAGCCTTGTCGGTCATGGGATTGCCAAAGAGGATTTCTCCTTGGCAGGGGACATCGACCAATTTGTCCTGAACCCACTGCTTGAGGTCAGATGACTGTAGCAAAGCTTAGTGGCGTGCACCGATGCCAGCCGCCGCTACTCGAGCCGCTGACTTGAACCAGTCATAGGCCACCCGAGACATGAATTTGGAGCATTCATGGACTGCTTTGGCCAGGTTCTTGAACCGCTGCAAAGGTTCCTCAGAGAGACCAGCCGAGAACCCACCGATTTCATTTGCCAGGTCTCCCAGGTACACGCCCATGTACAGCAGGGTGCAAGCCTCCCTGCCGGGGGGCACAGAGGAGTGCGTCTTCTGAATTTTCAGCCGACGCATGGCCAACTCCACCACCATGGAGTTATGAGGCAGTTGTGACTTCTGGAAGCCTGGGCTCCAGAGGACTCGATACATCAAGTCGAGCCATTTGCTCACCACCAGCACCGAAGACAGTGTCTCCCACATTCAGAGCATCAGCCAATTCCAGGATGGGAGGGATGGGCACTGTGAGCAATTCCTGTGGAGGGGCCTCGTACTGGAGGACTTCCAATTCATCCACCCAAGGATCCTCCTCCGACTCCATCAGGAATGCCAGGGCCTTGGAAATGTCCTTGACAAAATCAAGGAAGCCCATATCCTTGGGTGGAGTCCTTCGTCGAGACGGGAGAGTCAGATGGGACGTCACAGTGGCGACAGGTATTGGGGGACTCCTCATCCTTCATCTCCCACTCAGAGTAGTCTGTCGAGGGCTGCCCTGTGGGCTTCAGGGCTTCCGATGCCCTGCAGCCGGGGCCTGGCAGACTTGCCGGGGATGACCGCGGTCCCGTCAAGCAGGACTCAGATCGCGGCCTCGGACCAAGGATAGACTCGAGGCCGAAGGACCTCGAGGATCGGCTCAGCCTCCAGGGACATCTTGGACGTCAAGGTCCTGGTGATCGGGGCAGATGAACCAGTAGTGCCGGCACAACAGTGCCCGCTGCTGGTCCATGAAGGCAAACAAACTGCGCTCCAGGGCTGCCATTCTGGATTCCAGACAAGGCGGCTACACAGCCTTCGGTGCAGGCACTGAGGGACTCGGGCCCGACGCTGGCGCCCCCCAAAGGGGAATCCTCGATGAGGATAGTGCGTGGGGACCTAGGCCAGTCCATGGTTGGAGCCTTCCAGGGGACCTTCATAGGCCACTCCTTCTCCGATACCTCGTACTATTGTCTTGGACTGTGGGACCGGACTCAGGGAGCCCCCAGCTGGTCAGAACCATCCAAGGATGCCACTTTTGAAGATTACTTCTTTTTCCTGGGTTCCCTCAAGGGATACCCCCTTTCTGAGGACCCACGATGAGGCTCAGGTTTGGAGGGTTCCACCCGAGATGTCAGAGCCTCAGACTAGGCCCTGGCCTTCGGAGGCACAAGGGACTCGGGGAAAAACTTATCGTACTCCTGCTGGCAGCTGTTGAGGGCCTTACTGGACATCCTTCTGCAGAGACAGCAGGCTGTCAGGTCGTGATCTGGCCCCAGGCAGCCGAGACAGCAGTCGTGTGTGTGTCAGTCAAAGACAATTTTGGAGCACCGATCACACTTCTTAAAACCATTGGTAGCTATGGGAGGAAAAAGTACTCCTATGAGGTCTAAGACTCTCCGGGCTGCCAGCGGAAGAAAAAAGGCGCTAAGACACCAAGAAAAGAAAAGAACAAAAAAGTTACAAAAATGGACTGAACTCGACGCCGAGTTAACAAGGTCGGCAGATGGGAAGAGTACCGTTGCAATACCAGAGGAGAGTATGAACTCTGAGAGAAAAAAAAATCAACTTTTTCCAGGGACAAGCCAGATAAACATCTGAAGGGCTCCACGGAAAAAGCGTAGTTACTCACCTGTAACAGGTGTTCTCCAGGGACAGCAGGAATCAGTCCTCACATATAGGTGATGTTGGCGCCGACGGAGCCCGCGCGGAGCAAATCCCCAGCTTTCAAAGAAAAACTTTGGGAATTGCTACCATGCATGTGTGGTCCCCTTCCTGCCCAAGGGTGCCATCTTGCTCAGTCAAATGACACAGCTAAAAAGACGGCAAAAACAAATGAAGATAATAGGACTGTAACTCCAAGAGGAGGGGGAGGTTTGTGAGGACTGATTCCTGATGTCCCCAGAGAACACCTGTTACAGGTGAGTAACTACGCTTTCTCCAGGAACAAGCAGGAAGTCAGTCCTCACATATGGGACTCCCCAGCTACAGGCTACCCATGATCCTATAGCCAAAAAAGGCTCCCTCATCAAGAGCCGCAAGCAGCCGCAATGAAATCCGTATTACGGACTAACAGGACCTCTGCATCCAAAGGAATTAGCACTCCAGTAGCCTGAACACCGAAGGGTCAGAGAGTAGGAGTTGCCTAGACCCCGAAAAGGTTATGGAGCACGGCCTGGCCAAAGGCACTGTCCCATCAGGACTCTCTATCCAGGCAGTAATAAGCTGTGAAGGTATAGACTGAAGACCAGGTGGCAGCCCGGCAGATGTCTGCCAGAGGAACCGAGCGCAGCTGAACAACTGATGTCGTCATAGCCCTGACCCGGTGCGCCGTGACATGGCATTCCAGCAGAAGCCTCGCCTGGCTCATAAGCCCGGGCAATACAATCTGCCACCCATATGGACACCGTACACTTGGTCACTGCCTCCCCCAGCTTACGGGGGTCATACGAAACGAAAAGCTGGGAGGTTTTCCAGTGGCCTTGAGTATGTTGAATGTAGAAAGACAAGGCCCTCTTACAGTCCAAGGTATGGAGGACCGTCTCTGCCCAACTGGCGTGCAGTCTGGGAAAGAAGGTAGGGAGGACCACCTCCTGGTTGAGGTGGGAAGAGTACAGCACCTTCGGAAGAAATTTGGGATGCGTGCGAAGCACCACCCTATTATGTAAAACCTGGTATAAGGCTTCTCTGCCACGAGGGCCTGGAGCTCACTCACCCTTCAGGCAGATGAGAACGCAACCAGGAAAACCACCTTCCAGGAATGATAGTGAAGGTGACACGTAGCCAGAGGCTCAAAGGGCAGCAGGGTGAGCTGCCCCAACACCACATTGAGATCCCATTTGGCTGCCAGAGGACAGACCAGGGGGCTTAGACAGGAGTAGACCCTTTAGGAAACGGGACACCACTGGGTGGACCGAGAGGGGTTTCCCGTCTACCTGATGGTGGTTTGCCTCCAGGGCACTGAGATGAACTCTAACAGAGGTAGACTCGAGTCCCGTCCTAGAGAGGTGGAGAAGGTATTGCAACACCATGACCACCAGGCAAGTAAAGAGGTCGACCCCCCTGTTCAGCGCACCAAAGTACAAACCTACACCACTTAAAAGTGCAAGCCCGTCTGGCAGACGCTCTGCGTGAGGCCAGCAAAACATCCTCCACTTCTTTCACAAGGTGGAGTGGGGCTAAAGTCACCCTCTCAGCAGCCACGCCGTCAGCGAGAGGGAGCAGAGGTTGAGATACAGAAGAGAGCCGCCCTCTTGGGAAAGGAGGCATTGGGCTGACCCCAATGGTATGGGGGCCTCCACCGCTAGCTGCAGAAGTAGTGGAAACCACGGATGTCGGGGTCACTGTGGAGCTACCAAGATGACTGAGGCTCTGTCGTGGAGAATCTTGAACAGAGTCTTTGTGATCAGTGGTGTCGGGGGAAAAGCATACAGAAGGCCCTCTGACCATGAGACCAGGAAGGCATCGGCAGCCATCCTAGCGGGGTGCGGCTGCCTTGAGCAGAAACAGGGCACTTGGTGATTGTCCGGGCTCGCGAACAGGTCCATAACTGGTTCCCCCCAGGTTTGGAAAAGCCCACTGGCTACTCCTGGATCCAGCTGCCAGTCGTCCGGCTGGAGCACCCTGCTGAGTCTGTCGGCAAGCCAGCTGTCCTGGCCTGGCAGGTATACCACCTTGAGGAGAATGCCCTGCCGGACCTCATAAGAGTACAGATCCAGGGCCTCCTGACAGGGGTTTGTTTGTTCACATAGAACATGGCTACCTGGTTGTCCGTCTGCACTAGGAAAGACCTGTGGCCCAGGTGATGCCGAAAAGCCTTCAGGGCGAGATGAACGGCTCGCAGCTCCAAGAGGTTGATCTGTTGAGAGCTCTCGCCTGGGGACCAAGTACTCTGGGTGCGGTATCCCTGGCAATGGGCTCCCCAGTCCAGCAGGGAGGCATCTGTGGTGAGGACCCTCGAGTGGTGAGGGGCCTGGAAGGGCTTCCCCGCCTCCAAGTGTCAGGGCGATAGCCACCATGTCAGGGACTGTACCAGCTGCCTGGTCACTCTGACTCTGTCCTGAAAATGTCTCGTAGCCTGGAACCATTGGTCACAGAGGCACAACTGTGCTGTTCACATGTGAAGGCGGGCATCTGGAGTGACATGCACCATGGAGGCCATATGCCAGAGGAGGCGCAGAAGATGCCTTGCTGGCACGGAGGGACAGTGCTATATATCTCTGGCTAGTGCCATGAGCCTGGCTGCAGGTAGGAAGGCCTTTGACTTGCCCCAATGAATTCCAGCTCTTGCGATGGGCAAAGGTTCAACTTGGGGTAGTTGATAACGGAACCCAAGTGTTGCAGGACCTGGGTGGTGTGTGCCGTAGCCTGCTGCACTTCGGGGGCTGTAGAGCCCCTCATGAGCCAGTCATCTAGATAGGGGAAGACAAAAATCCCATGAAGCCTGAGAAAGGCAGCGACCACTGCCAGGCACTTTGTGAATACCCTGGAGGCTGAAGGAACGCACCCTGTATTGGAAATGATAACCCCCCCCACTACAAAGGGTAGGAAATGCCTGTGGTTTGGGTGGATTAGGATGTGGGTATAAGCATCCTTTAAGTCTAAGGAGCATAGCCAGTCTCTCTGGCGGAGGTAAGGCAGCAATGTTCCAAGGGAAAGCATCTTGAACTTCTCCCTCACCAGGAATTTGTTGAGGTTGCGCAGGTCGAGGATGGGCCTGAGGCCCCCTGTCCTCTTTGACATGAGGAAGTACCTGGAGTAGAACCTCTTGCCCTTGAGGTGGTGGGGCACCAGTTCCACCGGTTGGTCCTCGAGAAGGCCTGCCAAATCTTTCAGAAGGTGGTCCTGGTGAAGGGGAGACCTGAGGGACTCTCTTGGGAAGTAGCGAGGAAGTACCCGACTCAAGTGGAGGTGGTAACCCTCCCTGATCACCTTTAATGCCCAGGAATCTGTGGTGATAGCCACCCACCTGTGGGCATACAGGGTGAGGCGACCTCCTTTAGGCTGCTGAGTTCCGAGTGGGAGAGGGGCCAAGCTGCAGGAGTCAAAAGCCCCCACAAGGCTGGGCCGGAGCCAGAGCCTGGGACTTGGGATCCTTCTGCTTACATGGGCCATGGCCTGCTGCCCTTGCTGGGGAGCCGGGGAGGCCTGGTAAGGGGGGGTAGTTTCGGTAAGGAGTGGACTTCCTTGGGTAAAAGGGTTTTTTACCCGAGCCCTTCTTTTGGGAAGGGGCCGTGGTCTTCTTAGAGAGCCTAGTCCTCGTCATGAACTCGGTCTCCAGCTCGGCGGCCTTGTCGGTCATGGGTTTGCCGAAGATGTTTTCCCTCTGACATGGGACATCGACCAACTTGTCCTGTACCCATTGCTCGAGGTCAGACGACTGCAGCCAAGCTTGGCGGCTTGCACTGATGCCCGCTGCAACTACCTGGGCCGCCGACTCGAACCAGTCGTGGGCCGCCCGAAACAAACTTGGAGCATTCACGGACAGCTTGGACAGACCCTTGAAGCGCTGCAAAAGCTCCTCGGAGAGATGAGCCAAGAACCCGGCGAGCTCCTTTCGCCAGGTCTCTCAGGTACATGCCCATGTATAGCTGGTAGGCCTGGATCCAACAATTCAGCATCACGCACTGGTAACACTTCCTGCCGAGGGAATCCAAGGTGCGAGCCTCCCTACCGGGGGGCACCGAGAAGTGCGCCTTCTGACTCTTCAGTCGACGCATAGCCGACTCCACAACCATGGAGCTGTGCGGCAGTTGTGACTTCTGAAACTAAGGGCTCCGATGAACTCTGTACATTGAGTCATGCCGTTTGCTGATCACCGGCGCGTTGACGCTGGCGTCTCCCACATGCGGAGCATAAGTCGTTCCAGGATAGGAGGAATGGGCATCGTGAGGGTTTCCCTGAGGGGGAGCCTTGTACTGAAAGATCTCAAGCTCATCGGCTTGAGGATCCTCCTCGGACTCCGTCGGGAAAGCCAAGGCCTTGGACATATCCCAGACGAAGTAAAAAAAAAACCATATCCTCTGGTAGGAACCTTCTCAGAAGTTCAGACACCGGGGAAAAAGACGGGACATCACGATGACAACAGGTGTCCGGGGACTCCTCATCCTTGGTCTCCCAGGCTGAGGCCTCTGAGTAAGACTCGTGGATCTCCTCTGGCCTCGAGGGCCCACCCGCCATCCGCCCCGACTCCGGCAGACTTGCCAGTGATGACCTTGGCCCCAACAAGTGGAAGGCCGAGCGCAACCTCATCCGAAGATCCACCCAGGCCCGCATGGCCTCAAGGATCAGCTCGGCCTCCGGGGACGTCTTCAACGTGCGGGTGGAGGAACCGGACATTCCGGACATCAGCAACTGCTGCTGTTCCAAGAAGGCAGTGACACTGTGCTCCAAGACCGCCATCCTGGAAACCAGTCCTGGAGGCTCCGCAAGCCTGTGGCTCGGGCACCGACACACTCGGGCCTGAAGCCAGCTCCCCCCGGAGGGGAATCCTCGACTAGGACAGTGTGTACTTGCCTAGGCCGATCCGCGACCGGGTCCTTTCGAGGAACCTTGGTTGTTCGCTCCCTCTCCGACCTCCTGGGCAGACACTCGGGCCTCCGCGACCGGCCCCGGGAGGAGCCTAGCCAATCGGAGCCGTCCAGAGACGCTACCTTTGAGGGTTTCTTCCTTCTTTTTGGTTCCCTCGAGGGAGACCCTCTCTGAGGACCCCCATGACACTCTGGTTCGGAGTGCTCCTCCCGAGGCGTGGAGGCCTCAGGCGAGGTCCTGGCTCTCAGAGGTATGGGGGAATCAGGAAAATTTTATCATGCTGCTGCTGGCGGCTCCTCAAGGTCTTCGAGGACATCTTCTTGCACAGGCAACAGACCACTGGGTCATGATCCGGGCCGAGGCACCAGAGACAGAAGTCATGCGTATCGGTCAGGGACATGATCTTTCCACACTGATCGTACTTTTTAAACCTGCTGGTAGCCATGGGGGGAAAAAGAACCCCAGCCAGGTCGAAGACCCTTCAGACTGTCAGTGAAGAAAAAAGGGTGCAAAGATGCCCAAAGAAAATGAAAACCTGAAGTAAAAAGGAATCGACCCGATACCAAGGTACCGAGGTCGGGATGGAAAAAGGTACCGGCATAAGACCAGCGACAAGCCAAAACAAGCTCGAAAAATCTACTTTTTCCGGGACGGAAACAGATGACGTCTGGTGGGCTCCACGGAAAAAAGGAGACTGAGCAAGATAGCACCCTTGAGCGGGAAGGAGACAGTGCATACGTGGTAGCAATTCCCAAAGGCTTTCTTTGAAAGCTGGGGATTTGTTCCGCACGGGCTCCGTCGGCGCCAACGTCATCCATATGTGAGGACTGACTTCCTGCTTGTTCCCAGAGAAAAGCAGACTGAGCAAGATGGCACCCTTCGGTGGGAAGGGGACCACGCATGTGTAGCGGCATCTCCCAAAGGCTTTCTTTGAAAGCTGGGGGGATGCTTCTGCGAGGGCTCCATCGGTGCAGACGTTACCCATATGTGAGAACTGACTTCCTGCTTGTTCCCAGAGAAGTATATTGTTTCTCAATACAATGTTGAATCACTGGAGTAAATAATTTATGATTCTTAATACAGGATTTATGTTCAATCAATTGAACTTTACAGAAGTGTTTTGTTGAACCAACATAGATTAAATTACATGGACAAATTAAATATATAAGAGAACAAAAAAAAAAAAAAAAAAAAAATAGATATGCAGGTTGTGTGAAACCAGGACATGAAGTCCTGTTCCGTAGTCTGATGGGTCCACTGGTCTCCATTCATTGTCTACTTGAAAAAAACTGCATGCACTATAAGGGAATTGGCCTGCTGGTTCTTTTTTCCACCATCACATACCTCTTCTTAACTATTAAATCCCGACATTCCATCCCCTTTCTCTATGCTCCAACTGGATAATTTTGAAAACATGGGTAAATTGTCAAAATCTCTGACCAACGAAAAACACATCATATTACAAGTTTCAATGTCTCATGAAATGGTAAGACACAAGGTTAATTCAGGGGTTTCTTGTTTCCCCATATTGCAAGAGCTATGCTCTTTATATATGCTTTGCCTATTTCAGGGCTTGTTTTATCACCAACTCCTGAGAGCCCTTTGTTTTTAATTTCTCCACTAGGATTTGAGCTTGTGCCCAAAATTCTGTATCCTGCAAATCCTTTGAGTATTAAAAACTGTCCTAAAAAATAGACACTCTTGGATAATAATATAATGGAGAAAGTTTTTCTGTCTTCTTACAAAATAATAGTCTAATAATAATAATAGTTCTTCCTCCTTTCTCCATATCACAAAGTCTAGAAATGCAATCTAATCCTGTGCATACTTAATTTTAAATTATACTTTTCAAGGAATTCAACCATTCAAAGGAGGATAATTCAGCTTTCATTCCCTTTCAAATCAATAATAAATCATACAAAAATCGCAACCCCATCTTCGACTTCCAAACTGAAAGGTATATTAAAGAGTCCTCCATCTGAGCCATATATATGGCATCCACTGATGGCACAACTTTGGGCACTCATGGCTACCCCATGTATTTCTGGACAAAATGTTTGCTCATATAAAATATCATTTTGAGTTTGCAAAAATGTTAATATAAATTGCTTGGAATACGTAATGGTAAAATATTCTCCAGCAGATGACCTGCCATGATTTACATGATCTCGCTCTGTGATATATTTGTATAAACAGTGTGATCAAAGATAACTCGCCATACATTCCTCTATTGGACCCAGATGACTTCTGCACAATCTACCAAGCCCTCGTAATCCCACATTTTGACTATGCTAATGCAATTCTACACGGGCTCCCACAGGCAGCACTGAATCCACTCCAGCTGGCAATGAATTCAGCCGCCAGAATTCTATACAGAGCGTCAAGAATAGAACGCATCACACCAATCCTGAAACAACTTCACTGGTTACCAATCCACGGCAGACTAGCTTTCAAAATCCTAGTAATGACCTTCAAGGCCTTAAACAATCAACCTACCACCTCCATCACTGGGCTAATCCACCCCACACCCCAGACCAGATCCAGAAGATCCTCAGCTGTCAATAAACTGACGACACCCAACGCAATAACGAAATGCAACCATGCAACATGCAACATTCATGCTTTATGCACCCAGATGTTGGAATGCCCTCCCTACAGCCATTAGAGCAAGCACTGACCTGTCCCAATTTAGGAAGGCACTGAAGCACCACCTATTCTTGCAGTACTACCCAGAAGACAGCTCACAGACACCCCAAGATACAGGACCTCTCCAACAATACACCCAGCACACTCTCCTGCAGGTAACCCCACCAACACCACTCCATGTAAATACTAGTAAGCTCAGATTGTTACTAGTGTATATAAGTTGTAGATAGTTACCCCAGTTATGTCCAAGTTATAGTTCCTGTTCATTGTAAATACAATACAGCCCGACTGCATTGTATACGGTTCTGTTATATGTAAACCGCACTGATTTGAATAGCGCGGTATAGAAGAGAACTTAAATAAATAAATAAATAAATAAATAAAATAAATTCATATCCCCTGTAAGATTATAGCGAATACCATGCATGTATTGACAAAGGATTTTACTTGTTTGGCCACTTCTCCCAAAAAATAAATCAGTCAATCTAGAAATCTTGATAATGGTTCCAAAATTGAATTTCTTTCCAATACTATCAATCTACCCAGTGGGTGCTGCAAAGTTTTGTGAATTCTGAATGCTGTGTAGAAAACTGGAATCTGAGGATTCTTATTGATGAAAAATTCTCTTTATGATAAAATCCTTCCCCAATGCCAATTCAATTCTGCCATATTAACGTTGAGGTAGGGATCCTCCGGTAGTACTTCTAATTTGACAGCTGCTCCATAGCTTCATTATGATACGTCCTGCTAAGTCTGGATCACCACTGAGCTACCCTTATCAGCTCTTAAATTTATCTAAATCATTTTTATTTCTCAATTCACCTAAGGTTTTCCATTCTACACTCTTTAAATTTACAGAGTAACAATCTTTCAAACATATTACTCCTGAGTCTATTCCCTTTCACCTTCATCCTATGCCCCTCGTTGCAGAGTATTTTTTCAACTGAAAGAGGCTCTCCTCCTGTGCATTTATGCCACAAAAGTATTTAAATGTCTCTGTCATATCTCCTCTCTCTCCCCTTTCCTCCAAAGTATACACATTGAGATTTTATGACGAAGCCCACTGACCGTTTTGGTAGCCACCTTCTGCACCGATTCTATCCTGTTTATATCCTTTTGAAGGTGTGGTCTCCAGAATTGCACACAATACTCCTAACGCTATCTCACCAAAGACTTATACAGAGGCACTATAATCTTCTTTTTCCTGCTGGCCATTCCTCTCCCTATGCACCCAAGCATTCTTACGGCTTTTGTCGTCACTTTTTCTACCTGTTTAGCCAACTAAAATGAAAAATTCACTACGTGGACCTTAGGAAGCCAATCAAAATGACCATCTGCTTGTGAAAGGATACCACAGCTTGATACCTCCAAATTATAGATGGAGAAGCAGCTCACCATGTATACACATGCATCAGATGCAAACCATTTAAGGACAGATTTTTAAAAGTTTAATGGGAAACCACATGGATAAATGAATCTACTTTAGCATATGTGCATAATGCATGTACAGTCAAACCTCGGTTTTCATGATTAATCCGTTCGAAAAAGTCTGACTAAAACCGAAACGTATGAAAACTGAAGCAATATTTATCATAAGAAATAATGTAAATCCAATTAATCCGTTCCAGACACCCAAAAATATTCATAAAAAATACATTTTATAGAGAATAACTATATTTTTACATACAGAAAACAATGAGAAATACATATAAATGACTAATGAAATGGATAAATGAGCATTTAACATCACTGAAAGCAAGCTAAGTACAGTACTGTACAGTACAGTATGTTAACATCTGGCCTTAGCCACCCCTGACAAGCTGCTGTGCCCAGCTCTCTTCGGAATCACATTGGATTCAGCCCATTAAAATACCTTTACATTATCTGCTCAATGCTTCAGAATGGCAGAAAATCTTAATGATATAGCTTCAGACGTACCCTGCAAGAGAAAGAACTGCCTCCTACATTCATGCAACATCTCCTGCTTATGTTGACAGCTTTTCTTCCCTGCTACCTCTGAGCCTGAGGGGGCGCTCCAGAGAACCGGCAGGCGGTGGATGAGATCGGGGCCTTCCTCTCTGCGTAATCCTTGCCTTTCTAACTCTGACCAGGCTCGAGGATGTGTTTCATTTACGTGCTCAGCTGGCTTTCGCTTCTCATCACGCTGGCGATCGGTGAGTCCGGGGGGCAGTGCTGCCAGGACCGGGCGGGCGTTCTGGCAGTGTATACAGACCGGTGTGCAGCGCGATGGTGTATGTATTTACAGTACTGTAATTTATGAAAACTGAGGCGATGTACGAGAACCGGGACAAAATCTCAGTCAAAAAAGACGTTGAAAACCGAAGCGATGTATGAGAACCGGGACAAAATCTCAGTCAAAAAAGACGTTGAAAACTGAAGCGTATGAAAACCGGGGCAAATGAAAACCGAGGTTTGACTGTACTTTAAGCCAAAGTAAGCACAGCATGCCTTGGTCATGAGAGAAAAATGTACAATTCATAATTTGCACAAAATTTCCCACCTGTGCAGAATTCTGCATTTGTTATAAAGAATTCTGCACAGACACCAGCATCAGTGACTCATTCCCACTCCCTTCCCTTGCAGAAATTGCATGCCAAGAGAAGGTGGTGAATGGTTGCACATTGAACCATGTCCTCTCTTCTGCCATTCTAGGCCCCACTGTTCATTTGAACCGCACAACTGTATGGAAGCCGGCGTGGTTCAAATGAGCAGTTGGGCCAGGAATGCCGGAGGAGAAGGATGCGGCCTGATATACCGTACAGCTGTCTGCTGCTGTGGCAGCCTCTTGCCACTTGATCGGGACAGAGGGAAGCAAACTGCAGTAGATATTGGGAGAGGAGGTTGTTGCTGGATTAAGCTAGGGGTTGTGTGCAATGGCACTGGGGAACAGAGCAAGATTTGAGGGGTCTGCAATGGGAGTGGGGATAAATGAGGTGGAAATGTGTGCTTGGGGGTGGGGAGAAAGACATGGAAGTATATGCTTGGGAAGAAAGAAGGGAGAGGTAAGGTTTGAGGGTCAGGGAGAACTGTGGTTGGAAAAACAGCTGAAGAGGAAAAAGGCAGAGAGAATTTCAGGTTTAGGGAAGGAGTTAGGCCTTATGATGGGGGAATTCAGTACAAAAACATTACTAATAAATCATGCAGAATTTTAAAATACTATCTGCAGAACTTTCAAAGTTTTTGTGAAGATCTTTTACATGTTTTTGCGTATTATTCTCCCAAGAATAAAAATTGCACACATGCATTAGAAACTTTCAAAAATGTACACTTGTAGCTGAAGTACACACCATAAATTTATATAGTTTAAGTGCAGTCAGCCCAACCATCAGGCAAACTAGGTCAGGACTCGACAAAGCCCAGGAGCCAGGTCACCATGGCGACCAGAAATTTACACCTGGGATTTGATCCACTCCCCCCCTTCCCATTTTTTTTTTTAAATTCAATCACAGCAAAGATCCCTCCAGTTCTTCCCGTGGGAAATCGGATCCCATGGGCAGAACAAGGAGGATCTTTGCCACGACCGGGGCTTAGATGCAGGAGACAGCTCATGGGGGATCGGATCCCCATGGTCTGTCTGCTGCACCTAAGCCCCGATCGCGGCAAAGATCCCTCCTGTTCTGCCAGCAGGAGATTAGATCCCTGTGGGCATAAAAGGAGGGGCAGCTCACAGCAGCAGAGAGCCCACAGAGATCAGAACCTTGAGAGAGAGGGGAAAAATGGGGAGCGAAGCAGCAAAAATTTAAAGGGATAGTATCTTTAAAAAAATAAATAAAAGGTGGATGGGGGAATGGAGGGCAGGGGTAGGAGTGCTGGGGGAGGGAGAAGGGGAGAGAGTTCAGAAGTGGAACAGAGTGTGGAGGGAAGAGTGCAAGGTGAAGGACAAAAATGACAATCTATATATGACAAAGGGTGACACCCACCCCCCCAAATATACACACAAGCACTCCAACCCCACACTCCACAAATACACCCTTCGCATGACAGATACAAAGACACCACACACACACAAACATCTCGCCTCCACACCACACATTATACACACACACACACAGGCAACCCACCTCTGCACCCCATTCAGAGGCTCCCCAGCTCTGCAGCACACACATGTGCACCATAGCCCTGCACCTTACCCACACAAAGATACTCACCACCACATCCCACACACAGACAGGCACACCACCATTGCACCACACCCCCACAGACACTCTTGTGTTATCTAAAGATGATGTGTGGTGTAAGAACTCCAGTGCTGGTCTCATGAGAACTGGAGAAGGGGGACGAGGAGGTCACTACCAACTCCTAACATTTTAGCCTGGCTCCTAAATCCGCACAAAATCGGTCAAGGTCTGAACTAGGTGGTCACCTAGGGCAGGGCAGAAAAGAACAGGGCATAAGGCTGAAGATTTGCCTAGGCCACCAACCCCTTAAACCAACTCTGGGGCCAGCCCTGTTTAAGCATATGCATATATATGTAGCTATATAAAGGTGACATTTTTTCTGCTAGACCAGTCCAGACAAATAGGTTGTGTGCCTCTACCAGCAGATCGGTGGAGACAACCAATGAAATGCTCATGTTTCAATGACATCACTCCCTATCTGCCTCAGCCACCAGAGGTCTCTTCAGTATCTGTCCCAAAGCACATGGGATAATATGGCAAACCTCATACAACCTCAACATGGGCAACAATGAGTAACGAAACAGTAGAGAACTATGTACAGAAAGCTTAAACAGAAGGTTGTCAGCAAAAAATGTACCTTCAAAGCCAAGTATATAAATCACAGCAGACCACAGGGTACAGTCACAGAAGAATAGAGCAAAAAGGTTCCAGGAGCAGGCCCTGGACTGGTCTAGCAAGACTCAAGGAAAGGACATTATCTGTTAAGTAAAATGTAACCTTCCATATTATTCTGCTAGATGAGTCCAGACATGTGGGACGTACCAAAAGCTATGCCTCCACTGAGCAGGAAGACGACACAGCAGCTCATAAAACCTTATAGCCAAAAGTCGTGTCCGCCTGAGCGTGGACATCCAAGTAGTAATGCTTGACAAAAGTGGAAAGTGATGCCCACATTGACACCCAACAAATGTCTGCAGGGGCTGCTGAGCTCCTCTCCGCTCACGAGGATGCTTGTGCTCGGGTAAAATGGTCACGCAAACCCTCTGGAACCAGCCGGTTCTGCAAAAGATATGCCAAGGCAATGGCCTCCTTAATCCAGCGTCCCAAAGTAGAGACTTAGCCACTGCATCACCCTTGCATGGACCAGCAAACAGCAGAAAAAGACTGTCTGACTTTCAAAAGGAATTTGTAATCTTCAAGTCCCAGAGAAGCATCCTCTGGACATCCATAAGGTATAGATCCTTATCCTTCCCCCGACAATGCTCCTTAGAGGAGAGAAGGCAGACCACCTGGTTCACATGAATGGGAGAAATCACCTTAGGCAAGACAGAAGGCACAGGCCAAACGGAAATAGCCTCCTTTGAAAAAAGACAGATAAGGATCTTGACAAGACAGATCCTGCAGCTCGGAAATCTGCCTTATGGAACATATGGCAACAAAGAAAACACAGTCTTGAGCATCAATCCTTCAAAGTAACATACTTCAAAGACTCAAAGGCTTCAACACTAGTGCCTTGAGCACCAGACAGGTCCCAGGAAGGGACCACAGAATGGAGAGAGGATGCAGATGCCAAAACTTCTGAAGAAAGCACAAAACATCTAGGTATAAGGCTAGCAACATACCAGCCACTGGACCTCAAACAAGCCAAAGCTGCCATCTGAACCTCCAGGGAGCTAAGAGAAATGTTCTTAAGGTCTAGAAAAGGGCCTAAGAACATTAATGCCGTATTGGGTCAGACCAAGGTCCATCAAGCCCAGTATCCTGTTTCCAACAGTGGCCAATCCAGGTCACAAGTACTGTCAGACGGGTGCCTGGGTGAGAATGTTCACAGTCTTGGCAAAGGCATATATTAAAATGATTTGCAAGGGATTGTGGGAAATGTAGTCCATTCACACCAGACGCAGCCGTTCACAATAATTAGTTGTGCTTGAGTGTAATGCCAATAAGATATTTATTTATGGGGTTATTTCTCCCAACACAGATATGCTTGGTAGCACATAAAACAGGATACTTGCTTTCAGTGTTAAACTTAGAAAAACAAAATCAGGAAAACAGCTGAACTTGTCAGGCAATCAAATCAAAAGAATAAAGACCATGATGGTAACAGAATGGTCTTTTCTGTAGGCTCTAGCTAATATTTTCTTAGCAGTGCTTTAAACAACAAGCAAAACCCACAAAGAAGGGAAAAACTGTTCTTTTCAGGTTAACTTCTTGTATCTTCACACATAGACTCAGAAGTGATTCCCTCAGAGCTCACAAGCAATTAGGTAAGGCTCAATTGCTAGCAGTTACCCAGCTGAAACCCTTTAGCTGGCTTCTTTCTGCTGCGTGGCTCAAATCCTACTCAGGAGCTTTTCTGAGTAGATTAAAGAACAAGTTTGTATTTCTTTGTGATGGTTGTTGTACTTTGTAACAGTAAATTACCAAAGGAGTTTAGACAGAGAGCAATCCATGTATTCACAACCTGTATCTATAACCTCTCCCCCTTCTTCAACAATCATGGGTTCAATATCATGGATTGGCACAGAGGAATTTCTCAATGGAGCACTCTCAGGAGAATACCTGTTTCCCTGCTGTCTTTCAAGGATATAGCTAGGGCATAGAACAGTGTTCATACCTGAGCTTCCATTGCTGTTAGAGTTCCTCTCTAAATAGCCTGGCCAGTATGTAGTCCAGTTCTTATGTCCAGCCTTCCAATCCAGATCCCTGGACACTGGGTCTCTCTTCACATACCTTCTGGCACGGGTCCTAGGGTCCCTTCCAAGTGCAGCCGTCTCCCTCAAGGTACCGTCTGGAGATTCCTGGCTCTGCAGCACCATTCCTCTGGCTTTCCCCAGTCCAATGGTGTATGCTGGCCTTTTGAATGCCTCCCAGTATACGTACTGCTCTGGACTCCTTTAGACCTCCCAAATGCTTTTCTCTTCTTTCTTCCAAAGGGTTTCTTGCCCTCTGTCCGTCCGCTCTGGCTTCTGCTTCTGATGATCCTCCAGATGATGAAGCTGTCCAAGATCATGAAGACGTCCAAGCTGAGGATATCCAAGCTGATTCTGAGGATAATTCTCTGTAGAATAAACTCTACCTTTATTCAGCTTAGATGAGTGCTCCACCCTAGAACAGCGCAGCTGTGCTGAATCAGGCCCTGCCCTTTGAGATGAGTGCTTGGGGATTACCTCAGAGCCCTCCTGATTGAACACACGTTTCCCCACTTCAGCTCCTCTAATGGCTGTTGGAAACCTGGTGCATTCTGGGACTGGTAGTCTTTTATGGGAAAATTCTGTTTTTTTATTTCTACCAGAACTGACAGGTTGCTTGTTCAGAGTCACTTCACCTTTTCTATAGCTCCTTCCTGAGCTATGATAAGCTTCCTTATCACAGTACTCAACAGGTTCCAAAAAAATACACAGATTTCACAATGCTTCTGCCAGAATAAGTAGTGGATTTTCCAGATCTCCTCTCACCTGCAGAAAAGCCAGGAGGGATGGCACCTTGGCTGCCTCAGGGACCAGCTGCCTTGCGCTGCACTATCGCTTGTAAAGGCGCCACACCCGCACATATGCCAGGTTAGTTGACTTCCAGGCTCAGAGCAAGAGAGTAGCCCTTACACACTAGCCGTCTCCTTTCAAGAACCAACCTGTAAGTGAGGCAGGAGTCGGGTCTGCCAGGACGACTGCATCAGGGACCAACAGGCCCAGAGACGGATGCAAACGAAGAGGTAGCGCTTTCAGGAGCTGCATCAGACCTCCAAACCACACTTTCCTCATCCAATCCAGCACCACCAGAACAATCCTTCCTGGGTGGCACTCTATATGCAGAATCACACCCTCCCCAGGGGCCACAGAGGAAACGCATACAGCAGGCCTAGACGTGACCAAAGCTGAGCCAGGGCATTGATGCTCTCAGATTCAGTCTCCATGCAGCGACAGAAGCAGCGGCACACTTTGGCATTGGAACTGGTCGCCATCTGATCCATCTCAGGGCAACCCCATTGGCGCAGAAACTGCTGAAAACGCCTCCTGATTCAGCTCCCACTCTCCTTGATCCAGAGAGTGCCGGCTGAGAAAGTCCACTGCCACACTGTCCACCCCAACAATGTGCTGATCATACACAGCTAGGAGGTTCTTCTCTGCCCAGGCAAACAGAAGAGGAGTGGAGGAGTGGCCTAGTGGTTGGGGCAAGGTACTTCAGGCCGGAAGGTCAGGGGTTCAAATCCCACTAGAGGACAGCAACCTTGAGCCGGAAGGACTGGGGTTTCTAGTCCCACAGGTGCTCCTTGTGGTCTTGAGCAAGCCACTTAACCCTCCATAGCCCATGTTCCCTGTAAAATAGTTATCTCCAAGTTATAATGCCCTGTTCAATGTAATTTCAGTTTGTTCAATGTAAACCGCACTGATGCAGAATAGCGCGGTATATAAGAGAATGTAAATAAATAAACAGGAAAGCCATCTCCAGGGCCATCCTGACACTGGGCCACCTTGCTGATTGACATAAGCCACGACCGTGGCACTGTCCAACAACACTCGAACTACCCAGCTCTTGATCAGGGGCCAGAAATGCAGAACAGCCAACCTGATAGCCCTTGCCTCTAAACGGTTGATGGACTACACTGCCTCCCTGCTGTTCCAACGGCCCTGGGCCATTCGGACTTGGCAATAGGGCTCCCCAGACCAAGAGACTAGCATCCATCATCAGAAGGATCCATGAATAATCGTACACAGCATGCCCTTCCTTAAATGACTGGGCTACTGCCTTTACCATCACCAGGAGTGGGAGCCTGAGCTTGAACTCCTGAAAACTTGGGGACCACCGAGTCAGCAAGGACCACTCAAGCGGCTGCATATGAGCAGGTGCCCACAGCATCATCTCAATTGTTGCTGCAATGAATCTGAGGAACTGAAGATAATCCCAAACTCTCGGAGCATGCTGTGAAATGAACAGCGCTAGGCAATCCAACAATCTCATGACATTGGGAAGAAGACTCTGCCCATTCAAGTACTAAAGGGGCTTCCAGGAACTACAAGGACTAGAGGAAGGCATCAATTGGCTCTTTCCCTGATAGATCATCCAGCCGAGGTCTTACAAAAAAACAACACTACTCAGGGCGCTACCCAAGATGCCTCTAAAAGACAAAATGCGCAAATGAGTCAGTCATCCAGATATGGGTACACACAAATCCCTTGTAGCCATAATGCCACAGCCACTACCACCCATGACCTTGGAGCACGTCCTTGGGACAGTGGACAGACTGAACAAGAGGGGGGCAAAGTGACAGCCAAGCATGGCAAAATGCAGATACCTTTGCCGATACTCCTGAATTGGGATATGAAATATGCCTAAGCCAAATCCAGAGATGCCGGGAACTCCACTCGGTGCACTGCTTGAATCATGGCTCACAAAGTTTCCATCTGAAAGCTCAGGACGCGCTAACTGTTCATTGACACCCTTGAGATCCAGAATGGGCAGGAATGATCTGTCTTTTTTCAGCACCACAAAATATATGGAATTCTTGCTCTTGCCCCGATTGCCTGAGGGAATAGGCACAATGGTCTGCAAGAGTAGCAACTTGGCCGCTGTGTGGATCACATTGGACATTTGTTCAGACCCACAAGAGGAGATGAGAGAGTCTGGGATCGGCTCTTTGCATTTCAGGACATAGCTATACTGAATGGTGTCTAGCACCCAGTGATCCTTGGTGACCCATGCCCATTCCGAAAAGAAAAGGCAAAGCCTGCCTCTAATGAAAGACATGGCGGAATGTGTCCCAAAGCCTTCATTGTGCCATCCCGGAGGGCCCCCCTCTGGAGGGGGTCGAATCCCTGGGTTCACAAGCTCTTCGAAAAGACTGAGAATGAATCCGAAATCTGGAAACAGAGGGGAAGAAAGGCTTTCCAAGCCAGTAGCAACGGGAGTCCCAAGACCCCTAAAGATCTGACCAGTGTGCCTGCGAGGCACGAGCACAGGCAGACAGAAAGGGAGCCCTGGAAGTCAGTAAGATTAAGTCTTGCCCAGATCCTTCACCAACTGCTTCAAATTGGCCCCAAACAGAAGCTTCCCTTTACAAGACAGTCGGGACAACCAGGCTTTGGAAAAGGTGTCCACCACCCAGTGTCGGAGTGATATTCCAAAGCCCGTCACTGTTGACAGGGCACGGTCTCTGGACGCTACGTGGACAAGAACATGAGAACATAAGAACACAAGATATGCCATACTGGGTCAGACCAATATCCATCAAGCCCAGTATCCTGTTTCCAACAGTGGCCAATCTAGGTCATAAGTACCTAGTAGTCTCCCCAAAAGACATAGGTTCCTCAATGCTTGTACTGGGTCAAGCAGTGATATCCTGGGTCCCTTCTTAATAATGATTTATGGACCTTTCCTCCAGGAACTTGTCCAAACCTTTTTTGAACCCAGCTACACTAACAGCCTTTACTACATCCTCTGGTAACAAATTCCAGAGTTTGATTACATGTTGAGTGAAAAAATATTTTCTTTTATTAGTCTTAAATAGTTTACCCTGTAGTTTCATTGCATGTCCCTTAGTCTTTTTATAGTCTGATGACAAACAATCGATCTACTTTTACCCATTCCATTCCATTCATTAATTTATAGACCTCTATCATATCTCCCCTCAGCCGTCTCTTTTCCAGGTTGAAGAGCCCTAACCTTTTTAGCCTCTCTTCTTAGGAGTATCCTTCCATCCCCTTTACCATTTTGGTGGCTCTTCTCTTTACCTTTTCTAATAATGCTACATCCTTTTTAAGATATGGCGACCAGAACTGCACACAATATTCAAAGTGTGGACGCACCAAGGAACGATAAAACAAACTATATATTATAACACCTCTATTTTCCATTCCTTTCCTTATGATACCTAGCATTCTACTTGCTATCAAACAGAGCTTTCACTCTCAGCCTGCCCCTCATGAGACTGTACTCAAAGGAATCTAGAGACCGCAGGTTCTGAATTTCCATGCCAGCAAGCCCAGGCCTATTGCAAAAAAGGAAAAGAATTTTGAGGAAGACAATCCAGACTATGGAAGCTCGCCAAATGGAAATGGCCCTCCCTACACTAGAGGATATAGCTGCAGTTGAGCCCTTAGAGGACAGAGAATGGCCCACATCATGGTCACCAGAAACCCCAGCCAGCTGGACATCCTTAACCACAGCGTCATTCACCACCTCCTGCCTAAGGCAGGCAACGACAGACTAACTGCATCCCCCAGCTAGGAGAGAGGGAGCAAGCCCTCCAGGGACAACTCAGACGTTGCCATCCATGCTAGAAGAGCAGAGTCCAGAAGCTGAAGATGAAGTGCCTCGCTTGCCACCGGCCAAATGTTTCCTGGAAGAAGACAGAGTTAAGGCAAGTATCACAACAGTGGCGCAAACGCTGCAATGGCCTGAAAGGTGTGCATTAACGGCAATGCACGTTACGGGCGCTTGGGTATAAACATGCGCACAGACTGCGTGACCACCAGGTACACAATAGTAAGAGACACTACTAAAGCGTGAAGAAAACCAAGGGAAACCCCCACACCGCGCCAATGATTTCCAGCAGTCCACCCTGAATTGTGCCCCTGATGGACTGAATCGGGAGCTCCCAAGAACAATGATGAGGTCAAGCCTCAGTACTCATCATGTGACAGCTCAGGCAGAAATTCATGCCAGGCTCAGCTCTACTCCCTTGAAACTGTTTTTCTGCTTTCTAGGCACTGCGTTTAAGGTGGCTGGTAGGCAGATTCTTCTAAGAGCCTTCATCAATCTTCTGGAGGGAGCAAGGAAGATAGAGGAAGAGGGAGGGGGCGATGAGGTTGTGTGAAACTGTTGAGCTCTTCCAGATCCTTCCAATTTTCTGGCTGCTCAACAAGCTTTTAAGCTCAACAAGCGTGGAGCTGAACTAATTTTCCCTCCTCCTATGGCTACAAAAAAGACAGCAGTCTAGTAGAGCCTCCCACGTCACACTCAAATGAGAGTCACCCTCAAGATAGTCATTCATGAGCGTTTAAATCAATCTTTTCCTCACAATTATTCAGATTTTCTTCAGAATGTAGAAAATTAATCCATCATCTGTAGGAGACAAAGAAATTATTGAAGAGACTTCTAGTGGCTGAGGAGGACAGAGGCATGGGAGTGATGTCACTGAAACCTGGGCGTTTCATTGATTCTTTGTTGCCACCAATCTGCTGGCAGGGAAACACAACACACTTGGTCTGGATTTGTCTAGCAGGATGATATGGATGCTAATGTTCAAAACAAAGTACACTCAGCAGAAACATTTGCTGAATTTGTGTAATCTAAAATATAGATTTGTAGAAAGCCAGTCAGATGCTCTATTCAAAATGCAGACCTCTAGGAAATGTATGAATATAAATGGCTTTGTTTTAGTTGCTTAAGATGACTCGTGCCCCACAGAGACCAATTCAGGCCGGTCTGCAAAACTGCTGGGCAAACAAAACTATTTTTGCTTCACCTCCTCCACAAAAGAAAACAAGTGTGGTACACCTTACTGTTCTTGCAATGTTAAAGGCAATTAGCAAACACCCGAGAAATTGGACTGATAATTGAACCTGTCTTATCCAATTGCACTGCTTATTTGCATGACCCTCTAAACACCCTACCAGAGTCCTCCTTTTCTTATGGAAAAAAAATATCTTTAGAGAAAGCATAGTTACTCATCTGTAACAGGCGTTCTCCAGGGACAGCAGGAATCAGTCCTCACATATAGGTGACATCTATGCCCACGCAGTAACCTCTCCCCAGCTTTCAAAGAAAGCCTTTGAGAGATGCACCATGCATGCATGGTCCCCTTCTCGCCTAAGGATGCCATCTTGCTTCAGTATGATAACATAGCACAAGATGGCAAAAAGAAAGCAATTCCACAGGAGGGAGGGTTGTAAGAACTGATTCCTGCTGTCCCTGGAGAACACCCGTTACAGGTGAGTAACTACTTTTTCCAGGAACAAGCAGGAAGTCAGTCCTCGCATATGGAACTCCCTAGCTCCAGGCTGCCGAGGATCAAACCACGACGGCACCAATGGCGACCAGGTCGGGTAGCCATGAGTTGCAGAAGGTGAGTGCCCAACTGAGAAACTCTGCAAGGCCCTAGCATCCAGCGGCACCATGACTCTGGTAGCCTGAACACAAAAGGGTCAGAGGGCACGAGTTGCCTTCACCCGAAGAGATTATAGAGTACGACCTGGCCAAAAGCACTGTCCTGACAGCACTCGCTTTCCACGAAGTAGATAGCTGCGAACGTATGGATTGACGACCATGTGGTGGCTTTGCAGATCTCCGTCACCGGTACTGAGCCTAGGTTTGCCACCGATGTGGCAATCGCTCTCATGTGATGCGCTATGATTCGGTAGTCCAGGGAGAGTCCAGCTCGCTCAAAGACAAAGTCAATACAGTCCGCCATCCAAGTGGATAGTTTGCTTAGCCACAGGAAACCCCAGTCTGCTAGGGTCGTAGGAAACGAAAAGCTGAGTAAGATGGCACCCTTGGGCGGGAAGGGACCACGCATGTATTGTGGCATCTCCCACAGGCTTTCTTTGAAAGCTGAGGAGATGCTTCCATGCAGGCTCTGCCAGCACCAACATCACCCATATATGAGGACCGACTTCCTGCTTGTTCCTAGAGAAAAGACGATCCCTACTGTGGTGAAGACTCCCCTCCAGAGGAAATGGAGATAGGGGAAAATCCTGATAGAAGGGATGACACACACAGGATTTCCAAAACTGACTTGGAAAAAACACAGTTATTGGCTGAGCTGAAGACAAGCCCCAGCCCAGGGGAGGAGTTAGGCTTCAGCACTGATTGGGCACGCCCAGGGAATGACAGGGAGTACCGGGAAATGAAGCCCTTTTTAAATCCTCAGACAGGATTGACAGAGAAAGCAGCAAGGCTGGCAAGGGAGGCAGCAAGGCTGGCAAAGGAGGCAGCAAGGCTGGCAAGGCAGGCAGCAAGGCTGACAAGGAGAGCAGCAAGAAACGAAGCAGACGAGAAGCAGCTTCCAGTGCACGTTGGTCTTCAGGAGGAACTTGGAATCAAAGGGGAAAAACGCTAGAACCCTGGGAGAAGGCAGAACCCTAGAGCAGTAAGCCTTGGAGCCCAATACACTCTCAATACACGGTAGAGCCTAGACGTGGGAAGGCTAGCAAACACAGATCTTGGAGAAAAGGTATTTTGTCTGGTGGCGAGCAGTACTATAAAAGCCAGGAACCAAAACAGGAAAGAAGTTTTTCTGAGAGAAATTCCCCTAGCAGAAGAACTAGCCATAAGGCTCCTGAGTTTCTAAAGAGGAGAGAGTCCTGGAAGAAAGGTGCCTGTTCTTATGCCAACATCTCTGATAAAGGTAAAGCTGAATTTCCTAATTTTAATTCCTTGCTGGAGAAACCCTTTTATTGTGCTGACCTCCCTAAGCCAAACTCTGCAACAGGAGCAGATAGTGAGTGGGAGAAGGGTGTGACCCTTACCGGAGACTATCAAGCAGCTAAAGAGCAGCTATAGGCTGAATTGCTTCTAAAAGAGTTTCAGCAATTTCTGGAGCTAAAGTCAGGGAAACATAAGAAACCTGATGAAGAGAACAATTGCCTTAGCTCAGATGAATGTATGCAGATAGATAATGATGTGCCTACCTTGAGTTATGATCCTTGTGCAATGGATTGCTCTTTATGTTTTAGAGAGTAACAGTGTAAAGAAGCATCTGGAGTTTGTATGAGAAGAATACAAAACGTTTGCTATATCTGTTGCCTAGCCGTGAAAGTTCACAAATTGTTTTCACCTGTTTCTGTAAAGCCACGCTGTGAGGAGAACAGCTGTTACTGTGAGGCTGCAATAATCCCAAGCAACCACACGAGGCAAAGCTGAGTAGAAGCTACCATGACTGTGTAAAGCTGAGTTAAAGCTATTTGATTTCAGTTGTTTTCCTGACCTCCTGATTTCACCTTTATGTTGAAAGTTGCACCTTTACGTTATGCACCTTTGAATTGTAATGCGTTGAAAATATCCCCACAATAAATAAATTTCTTGCAAGCCTTATCACTCGAGCCACAACTACAACTTCCATCCCTAAAGGGAAAAAACAAGTGTACTACGAATCCCAGCATTCAGAGGGATCAGTACCACCTATATTCACAAGGGACATTATATAAGGCCACTCCTGCCTTAAGCTCTAGGGCCCAGGCAGGAGCATCGCACTACTCAGAACTTACAATCTAGTCAAGGCAGACAACAGTAGTTGTAGACATGGGATATCTCTAAGGGAATGATAAGGAAACACAAAGGGCATTAGGCAAGTCAAGATCTGAAAGTTGCAGCAAAGAAGTGAATTTTCAGCCTGGATTTGAAAAGGGTCAGATTAGGCACCTGACATGCAGACTCGAGGTTTGTTCCAAACATAAGGAGCAGCAAGGTAAAAGAAGCAAAGTCTAGAGTTAGTAATAGAAGAGAATGGCACAGATAGAAGCGATTTGCCAGAAAAGCAGAGTTCCCGAGGAGGGGTGTGTGGAGAAGAGAGAGGAGTCGTCAAAGACGACCTCAAGATTGCGAGCTGAGGAAACAGGGAGGAGTAGAGAGTTATCAACAGAAACTGAGAAAGAAGGAAGGGGAGAGGAAGGTTTAATGAGAAAAATAGGCAGCTTAGTTTTGGCCATGTTCAATTTTAAGCAGCGGTGAGACATCCAAGCAGCAATGTCAGAAAGGCAGGCAGATATCCAGGCCTGGATTGCCAGAGAGATTTCAGGTGTAGAGCGGTAGATCTGGGAGACATTAGTGTAAAGATGGTATTAAAAGCTATGGGAAAAAATATAAGTGCACCAGGGACTGGGTATAGACAGTGAAAAGGAATGGACCCAAGACAGATCCTTGGGGTACACCAACTGAGAGCAGGACAGCAGTAAAGGAGGATCCACCAGAACAAACACAGAAAGAGCGATGGGAGAGATAAGAGCCCTTAAAACCAAGCGAGGACAAGGTATTGAGGAGAAGGTTGTGGTCAATAGTTTCAAAAGCAGCAGAAAGGTCAAGGATGAGGATCAAGTAAAGGCCCTTGGATTTTGCCAGGAACAAGTCTGGAGATTTTGGCAAGAGCCGTTTCAGTAGAATGTAAAGGACAAAAGCCAGATTGTAAAGGATCCAGGAGAACTTGAGAGGAGAGAAAGTCAAGGCAATGGCGGTGAACTGCACATTTAAATAGTTTAGAAATGAAGGGGAGGATGGAGATGGATCGATGGTTAGAAGGACAGGTAGGGTCTAGTGAGGGTTTCTTGATGAGAGGTGTGACCACAGCATGCTTGAAGGCTACAGGGACAGTTACAGTGGAGAGTGATAGGTTTATGAGAGATGGACGACAGAGGAGGATAGGGCCCCAGCATTGAATATCTGGGATTAAAGTTTGTGGCAACAGCTAGTCACTTTACAAACGCTAGTCACAGCTGCTGAATACCCCCCCCCCCTTTTATTATTTAGTGATGTAAACCACTATGATATGTGTATAAAAGGCAGTATAGCAAACAGTTACAATAAATATGAACATTTATACATGGAAATGGCATCCACGTGTAAATGTTGATTAAGAAAGGGCTGAATTTACAAATGGGTATCCTTACTACACAGAAGTTGCAAGGGGGCGTGTTGAGGACATGGTTAGGGTGGATCCAAAATTTACACATGCATTCCTTATTTCACATGAAGAATGTATATGTTTGGCCAAAATTTCCATGTTTGGATTTACAACTCTTCCCTGGCACATAGTGGTTTTTAAAAAGTGCTCAGTTCAGCCAACACTTTGCTGGAGGAATTAAGGGGGTTATATTCCTTAATCTCCCATTGTTTAGGTCACTCCTCAAATTCGAAATAAATGGAAACAACGGCCTCTGTAATTAATTGGTGGAATTTACATGAATAGATTTGCAAAGCAATCCGCTTACACACAGGAGTTGTTAAATACCAGCTTTCACATTTAAGTTGCAGAGCTTTCTCTGCTAATTTTTCCCCACATTTAGATTTGAAAAACGGATCCTCTACCTCCACGCACTGGCACATAGATATGCAACTCATGCATTTCTGTATTCATATTTTAATACTACTAATCATTTGAATAGCCTATGAGATATACACAACACTGTACAAATACATGCAACAGCAATCCAGAAACCAGCAATCACGCCTGCAAATGTTACAAAGAAACCCAGGGAGCTAGTCCATGACAAACACTGGTGTAGATGCAACAAGAAATGGATTTATTTCTTCATTTAAAATCACTCCAGTTCCACCCTACACGATCATATTTCATCACTAGGACTTCAGGAGTGTCAAAGTTAGAACACATAGAAACGAAATTGAATATAACTATATCATATTAAAATGTCATCACAAACATGCAATCAAATAAAATAAACACAAATATAATGTGATTCAGAAACATATAAACTGATACATACATTCAAAACTAATACTAAATTAAGGGATATGTTTACTAAAGGGTGTTAAGGGAGAAGTGTGCCATTAATGCCCGTTATCGGCACCCTTGCGCCCTTAACGCTGCAAAAAAGCTACATTAATGAGCGTTAAAGGCTCCTGCAGCGTTAAGAGAACAGTAGGCAAAGAGTGGGCATCAACAGCGGGTGCTCCCTTAATATCTGTTGCATTAGCGCCCTTTAACGCTGGGAACCCTAATGCCAAGTAAAACCTCATGGAAAGGGGCATTTTGAGGGGAGAGAACCCATTTAAATGTCTCAATGTGATCCACAGGGTCACATTAGACATTTAGATAGTGATAGTAGTGCTCCATTAGCAGCAACAGCATAGTGCCCAAGCATGAAAGGGCACTATGTTGATGGTGCAAATGGGGCAAAAGGGGTGGCACGTGGATCCTGCAGTGGGGTTTCTGGTGAGCAAGACAGACCGGGTAGTTGCCCAGGTTGCACATCTGTGATGTCCGCCATGATGCCACAGTGACAAAGGCAGCACATAAACATGCTGCTGCTGCGAAAAGGTGATGTGCAACATGGGGTGGTCCAAGGGTCCCTGGCACCCTAGGCAGAGACCACGGCTACCCCCCCTGCTGCCACTGCAGCTCTACAGGGGGCTGTAAAAAGCAGCTGCCCTTGAAATAGCACCCCATCCCCACTGACAGCATGCTGCTATGTCAGGATGTTGGCGGCGGGTGCAGTGTCCACCACCAGCAACATATACAGCCATAGTGATATACAGACCGGACAACACATCCCCCTCCAACACCTACTAAACACACCTTGTCAGAGAGGTATGGGGCACAGAGCATGCAGAGATCACAGCCAACATAGGAAGACCCCTACTCATGCCCACATTCACCCAATGACCACAGCTCCACACAGGGAATGCTGAATCTGTATGGCAGCAACACACAAAACCAGTGTGTATATGAGAGAAGGGTCACAGGTTCAAGACCTGGCTGCGGATCATTTCTTGCATGTCCCTGTGGGTAAACTTTAGCCTACAGTGCAGGTATAACACCAACTTGTGCAACCCCCAATGAATCAGCCAGCAAGGATCCACAACACCCATCAGCCACAGAGAGAGGCTCCACTATCCATAGCTGGTTAGAAAGGCAGACTGATAACATCTACACAGAGCAGGCTTTAAATGGGTGTGAATGTTAAAGCACGCTACTAGTGCCTGCACAATGAGCATACATTAACAATGCCTGAGTTGATAAGGAAACCAAAGTGGCAGGCAGGCATGCCAACCATCCCCTTTTGCACAGCGCAACTATGTGAGTGGGTGTGTGGGTGTCTCTCCAGAGTTCTATGGCCTTCTGCATGGCACTTTGCCCCACAATGCCTAGGCTGTTCCCAGCGTTAGTCTGCAAATGTGCATGAGAAGCAGAGAACTGTGGGTTTGGCCTGAAACAGCGGTTTGCCCAGAATGTGTCTGCATTGGAGGTCAGGTCAATGGTTGAGACTTCCTAGTGCCCATCTGCCACGTGCATGGCCTGGGTGGCAACAGCAGTTCACGCTGCGAGGGCACTCTCACTCTAATCAAGCTGTGACCACAGCACGGCTATGTATCCACATGGTGCTATATAGTGTTCAGTTCCAGTAATGTGGGTGCTCTCCCTGTCCTGGGAGCCCAAATGCTGGGTGACCATGCTGTTTGTCCTAAGCCAGGATGTACATGGTTGCTCTGCACACATGCATTGCACGCTGACTGGCCACTGGTGATATGTGCATGGCTGAAACAGCCCTGTGGTGGGCAGCAGGTACAGCCTGGCTGTGCTTGCTGTGGTGGATTGGTATTTCCAAATGGTTAGAATAGCAGTTGTTCCTGACCTGCTCACTGTGGTCATGGCAAGACCAACAGGATATTAGCAGCAGCCCCATGCAAGCCTAGAAACACCCACTGCCTTTGACATCTATGGCATCAGCTGCTGCAACACTGGGCACTGACGTGCACTGTTCTAGGAGGGTCCCTGTCCAACAGGGGCAGAACACAGGGCCTAGATGTGGCAGGCACCTATGGCATGCTGCAATCGTGCAGGAAACAAGGTGACTAACAAACACACTGCAGACAATACCTGCCACACACTGGCAGTGATGTGGATCTGCAGCACTGCTGGTAGAGACCATCTCTAACAGTGCAAGCTCTGGGGACTAGGTGTTGGGCGCCCATCCTCACTCTCAGGGTGACTACGGAAACTGCTCAGTAGCATTGTTTGTAGCTGTTCTGTGCTTGTAGCACACACTGACAGTGCGCCTTACTGAGCTAATGTGATGGATCACTGCATTCTCCATTTGGTGATCAACTGCATACTGCTGTCCCATGTGTGCAGTGTCTCATGGGTACTGGATGGGCTAACCTATACAGGCACACACAGCAGACATTTTAGGCAGTGACCTGCAGTCTCTTTTAATCCTGACATTGCTATGCAGAGAGGTATGGAGGTGTAGCCTACTTGTTAGTGCAATGTTTCTAGAAGCAGAGGACAAGGGTTCAATTCCCACTTGGGCCTGTATGCTACTCAGGTCATTTCCCTGCCTGTAACAGTCCAGGCTCTGCCGTGACTTGCAGACACACATCTTTCTACTGTGTTATGCATTCTGGCCACACTTTGGGTCAGCAAACTTGCTATTTCCTATCATTCCCTTCTGAGAGCATGGTTTTATTGGCTCTGCTGCAGCCCATTGCAGGTGAGCAGACATGTTCACCCTGTAGATATCAAGCAGAGGCGTGGCATAATGGTCATGGCAATGGCCAGAGAACCAAGATACCAGGGTTTGAGGCCCACTAGCACTCTAAGTGACACTTCAGAAAGTCTTACTGTCGCATTTTATGTCTGCCACAACCTTCATCAACTGACAACACCTCCTTGTGACCTTGAGCAGGTCACTTAACCCACCAGTGGCTCAGCTGACTGCAGGTCCCTGTTTATCATCTGACATTATCAATTCATCGGTAAGATGTACCCAGATGTGACTGCACTGATATAGTGGTATACTAACAGGCAGTTACATGCATACAACTGTAACCTACATGCGAGACATGAGTCATATGACATAATTGTGACCGTACCACTTTGGCTCCATCACATCTGCTTGTGCAACCCCCACTGCTTCTGCTGCCTCCCGGTTCCTGCCTGGTCCCTTCCCCAGCAACCCCGCGGCCGCGTGAGCGTGCCCTCGTTCAGAGAGACTCAGCTCTCTCCCACTGCTTCTGCTGCCTCCCGGTTCCTGCCTGGTCCCTCCCCCAGCAATCCCGCGGCCGCGTGAGCGTGCCCGCGTTCAGAGAGACTCAGCTCTCTCCCACTGCTTCTGCTGCCTCCCGGTTCCTGCCTGGTCCCTCCCCCAGCAACCCCGCGGCCGCGTGAGCGTGCCTGCGTTCAGAGAGGTATCCTGCTCGCCTCCTATAAATTCACAGCGCCTGCGGTGTCTGGCTGCTCATGCTATTAGTTGTCTACCTGTTAATGCTGTCCTTCTGCCTGCCATTATTTTGTGCATGTTTGTGCTTTCTCCGTAGACTCAGCTCTCTCCCACTGCTTCTGCTGCCTCCCGGTTCCTGCCTGGTCCCTCCCCCAGCAACCCCGCGGCCGCGTGAGCGTGCCCGCGTTCAGAGAGGTATCCTGCTCGCCTCCTATAAATTCACAGCGCCTGCGGTGTCTGGCTGCTCATGCTATTAGTTGTCTACCTGTTAATGCTGTCCTTCTGCCTGCCATTATTTTGTGCATGTTTGTGCTTTCTCCGTAGACTGAGCTCTCTCCCACTGCTTCTGCTGCCTCCCGGTTCCTGCCTGGTCCCTCCCCCAGCAACCCCGCGGCCGCGTGAGCGTGCCCGCGTTCAGAGAGGTATCCTGCTCGCCTCCTATAAATTCACAGCGCCTGCGGCGCTTGTCGCCGCGGCGCGTGACTTGGGCGCGCACCAAAGGAGCGCACCTAAGGAGCACGACGTGCTCCTTAGGTGCACTCCTTGGGGCCGCTCCGTCCGCCCAGGCCTTGTCTTTGTTTGGCTCTTTCTGCTGTTTATCCCTCTGACCCCCCCTTGCCACCTCACACATCAGCCGCTTTCTCCGGTTCACTTAACTTCAATCCCCTTTCCGACAACGTCCTCTACACTCACAGTGAGCCTCTTCTCCTCTCCTTTTATTCCCTTAACTTCTCTCATCTCCCTTCCTCTTTCCTCCTTGATGGCTCCCATACCGGTCTTTTGGGGCCGTCGTCCAGCCCCCTTTGCACCGAAGCGTTCTCGTTGTCTAAGCCATCTCCTTCCCTGCTGTAATGCTACTGTTTCCGTTCAGACCCCTCCCCTCTTTCACCCCTCACCTACTCTTCGGATGGGACTTCTTAATTGTAGATCCCTTAGAACTAAAACTCTTCTTGTCCAGGACCTCATTACTCTAAATTCTTTGGACCTTTTCCTTATCACAGAAACTTGGTTAAAAGAGGGAGAGGCTGCTCTTCTTGCTCGCTCTCTCCCACTCGGCTACTCCGCGGTCTCTGTTTCACGTTCGGGCCGCTCTGGTGGCGGGGTGGCCGCCATTCTACACCCTGCTCTCTCCTTTACACAAATCTTTTCTCCTTTGCTTCACTATCCTGAGGCTTTACTCCTCCAACTTCATTCTCCTCTCCCACTACACATCCTCCTTGTCTACTTTCCGCCTGCCTCGCAGTCTGATCTCTGGGACTCGTTACTTCTCACTATCTCTGATTTAACACTTGCCTTCCCCCAGCTTCTTATCGCAGGTGATTTCAACTTGCACCTCGATTCTCCTGTATCTTCTAGGGATCACGCTTTTCTCTCTTTCTTAGATGACCTCTCCCTCTTTCAACATGTTTCCTTCCCTACCCACACAGCTGGTCACACTCTTGATCTCCTTCTTACCCTCTCCTCCTCATCACTTCGCCTCTCTGCCCTATCCTCCGTTACCCTCCCTTGGTCAGATCACTACTGTTTATTTTTCAATTGCTCCCTTCCTGGCTCCCCTCCTCAGTCATCTACTACAGTATCTCCTCCCTCTCAGCGTCTCTCCCGTCATATCACCCCTTCCACCATACAGCAATTTCCCTCTGCGTCCCTTCTTCTTCCCCCTGATTTCCCTTCCCTTTCCCCTAGCTCCCAAGCTTCCCTCTGGTTTTCCACTCTCTCCAATGCGCTCGACACTGTGGCCCCCATACAGCCTCGTCCCACAAAACGCCACCCCTCACAGCCTTGGTATCATCCTGGCCTCAGGCTCCTTCGCTCCCAGCTTCGCAGAGCCGAGCGGCGGTGGCGCAAGGCCCCATCTCCACTCACTCTCTCATCTTTTAAGACCCATCACTCCCACTATCGTACTCAGATACATGCTGCTAAAAGGGATTTCTTTTCTAATGCCATTTCAAATGCTCCTAATCAGACCCGGCATCTCTAACACACACTTCACTCCCTTACCTCTCTTCTTCCCTCTGCCTCTGCTCCTTCCCTTCACCCATCTCCCCCACCCTCACTCCTTGCCACATTCTTCAATGACAAAATTCTCAACCTCCGGGCTTCCCTCCCTTCATGTCCACCACCTATTTCCTCCCCTCCTCCCATTACATCTCCTCCGCCGTCTTCAACTCATTCTCATACCTGGTCCTCCTTCTCTCTGCTCACCTCTGCTGAACTCCATCAACTTATCTCCTCTTCCAATAAGACCTATTGCTCCCTTGACCCCATTCCTTCAACCTGGCTGTTAGATCCATCCCTTGCACTCCTTCCTCCTCTTCTTTCCGTGATTAATTCTAGTCTCTCTTCAGGTATCTTTCCCCATTCCTGGAAGCACGCACTGATCCGCCCCATTCTGAAAAAGCCTTCCCTTGATCCCATGACTCCCTCCCATTATCGTCCCGTTTCCAACCTTCCGTTTGTCTCCAAACTCTTGGAAAAATTTGTATTCTCTCAGCTTTCTCATTATCTAGACAATATCAACTTCCTTCATCCGTGTCAGTCTGGTTTTCGTCAGGGTCACAGTGTGGAAACTATCCTTCTTGCCTTCACTAATGCTCTTCACGTAGCTCACGATCGTGGTGATATATCGGTGGCGGTTGCCCTTGACCTGTCTGCAGCTTTTGATCTTGTTGACCACTCTCTTCTTCTTCTTCGTCTCCAAGAGGCAGGTCTCTGCCACACGGTACTTTACTGGTTTCACTCTTTTCTGTCCTCACGGTCTTGCTCCGTCCTCTCCTCCTCCCCCTCTATCCCAGCTTCTGACCCTTTTCCTTTGGTATGTGGTGTTCCTCAGGGTTCTGTTCTTGCCCCTCTTCTTTTCAATCTCTTCTTGGCTCCCCTTACCCTTCAGATTCAGCAAACTGGGATCAGCGCCTTCTACTACGCTGACGACATTGTCCTTCTTCACCACACCTCCCCTTCTCACCCTGATCTCTCCCCACTTAATTCCTGTCTTTCCACGGTTGCTAGTTGGTTGTCACAAAACTGTCTGCATCTCAATCTCACAAAAACCACTGCTATCTGGTTTTCCCGTGGTGATTCCCTTCCCCTCTTGGCCCCCTCTTTCTTAGGCTCTCCCATATCACTGGTCTCCTCCTTCCGCTATCTCGGTGTTATTTTCGACTCCCACCTTTCTTTTCAAGACCACATCTCTCATGTCACTAAAACTTCCTTCTTTTTCTTGCGCCAAATTCGTGCTATCTGTCCATTTCTTACTTCTTCTGCACTTGCCACACTACTTCTCTCTCTGGTTATATCTCGTATCGACTTTGCAAATTCCCTCTTTCTTGGTCTTTCTAAGTCACAGTTGTATCGTCTTCAACGTATTCAATATACAGCCGCTCGCATTGCCACTCACTCCTCTATTCGCGATCATGTTTCACCTCTACTCTCTCGTCTCCATTGGTTGCCCTTACCCTTCCGCTTTCACTACAAGCTGCTCACGCTGGTCCATCGAGCTTTTCGTACCAATACTCCGCAATATCTGGCTGACCTTCTCATTTATCACACCCCCAGACGCACTCCCCGTTCATTTCACCTCAATCGCCTCACGCTTCCCTCCCCCTCTCTGGCCCATCTACAGTCTACCCGCTCCTCTGCCTTCTTTTTCACAGCCCCTGCCCTCTGGAACTCTCTCCCTCCCTCCCTCCGCCTCGAGCCTCAGCATGCCACTTTTAAGTGTAACCTAAAAACCCATCTCTTCTCTCTTGCTTTGGACCTTCCCTCCCCTTTTGTGTCATCTCCTTCTTTTTAACTGTTGTGTTGTGTTCTTTAGCTCCCCCGCTTTATACTTTGAGATTGTAACTTCTTTTCCTCTTTTCTGGCTATTGTTTTTGATTGTTTTTACAAAGTTTTATTTGTTTTTATATTGTACACCGCTCTGGTCTTTTTGAATGAGCGGTATATCAAATTTTAATAAACAAATTTTAATAAACAAACATCTCTGCAGTACATGTTGACATATCCTACAACCTCCGATAGCCACCTGCAGGTATCACTTCATGTCTATATGTACCCCATTTGCCCAGTTTGGATGACATCTGTCCAGTTGTTATCTGCACATTTTTCCGGGGTGATGTATTGCAGTTGTGTGACTGGGACAGGTGTGAGAACCACATGTCTGGTATTAGGCCATCCACATGGCAGTGGTGCACATTTTCATAAACAGTACAAATAGGTTGGGGATGGCACCTACGGCATATCATTGCTGCCAGCCCATACCACCCTCTCCTCTGCCACTATCCTTCCTTCAGCCCATCCATCTGCCTCTGCCGGCTGTGTGCAGTCATGTCTTCTCATGCAAGCTGCTACACCATTGCCTACACAGGTACTCTTTCCCGCATTTTGGCTCTTCACACACATCTCTCCTGTGCCTGATCTGCACATTACCACTCCTGCTCTGTCCCTCCTTTTGCTGCACACATCCTGCCACTTCTGACTCCGCTGGGGGAAATGTCTTCCCTATCCTATGCCACAATGACATTGCACCATTTTATAATGGCACCTCCCAGTGAATCGGTACAGCAGCCTCCCACATGCACGTCCAAATTACTAGCTGCCACGTGGGGTGCCTATGGATCTGGCAGGTCCATCGACTCCCACTGTCCTTCCATCACCTTTACATTGACTTTCCTTGGTGCTCCCTTATCCAGCGTTAGGGTGGCAGCCATTTTCGGACGTTAAGATGCATGCTTGACACCTTAACACCTGATGTCCTGTTAATGCACGTTAAATGGCCCATTGCGCCCTTAACATCAGAACATCTCCTACCCCACCCAGTGCCCTTTATGCATGTAAAATCCCCTTATCGCTGCCCTTAACGCCTGCTACCTTAACGCCTTTTAGTAAACATACCCCTAAAAGTACTCTTGAAATGAAAGAAAACAAATTATAAATATACAATCAGTAAAAAAAATAATAAATAACACAAATACATGTAATAAACAGGACAAATATTCCTCTATCAATTATATTTGTATATATGAATTAGAGGGATAAAATGTATATAATACATAGTAGCATAGTAACATAGTAAATGACAGCAGATAAAGACCAGTATGGTCCATCTAGTCTGCCCAGTAAGATGGCAAGAGTAGGTGCACCTGCCGCTCCGTGCAGGCCACCCCTCCCCATGTCTTTGTTTAGGGGTGAACCCACCACTCCATGTAAGACACCCTATTTGTTGAGAAATTAGATAGTTCAGTTTATTTTGATTTTATCCTGTGCTGTAAAGGGATCCACTGTGTCTGTCCCATGCCATTTTGAATTCCATCACTGTATTTGCCCCCACTACTTCCATCGGGAGGGCATTTCAAGCATCCACCACCCTTTCAGTGAAAAAGTATTTCCTGACACTGCCTTTCAATTTACCACCTTGTAGCTTCATGTTATGCCCTCTAGTTTTACAGCTTCCCCGTCTTTGGAAGAGGTTTGTTTGTTCATTATTTCTCTTTAAGTATTTAAAGGTATGAATCATATCTCCCCTGTCCCTCCTCTCCTCCAAAGTGTACATATTTAGGTCTTCAAGTCTCTTCTCATAAGGCTTCTGACACAGGCTCCAAATCATTTTGGTCGCCTTTCTCTGAACAGTTTCCAATCTTTTTACATCCTTTGCAAGATATGGTCTCCAAAACTGAACACAGTATTCCAAGTGAGGCCTCACCAGTGACTTATACATTGGCATTAGTACCTCTTCCTTTCTACTGGTAATTCCTCTTTGTATGCAGCACAACATCCTCCTGGCTTTTGCCACCGCCTTGTCGCACGGTTTTGCCAAAATGTAAATCAATTTGATCCTGTTCAAAATGGAATAACCACTGCAAAAATATCCTAATTTGATAAAAAATACATGAAGAAAAACTGCATATCAATCACATCATCATAGTAGTTTGTGCATCATAAAAACTGTCAATATGTAATGTACACCTCTTCTAAACGCTCCCAATTCCTGGATCTAGAAAGCATCTAATAATATTTAAATATGCTGAAAGCATAGTTACTCACCTGTAACAGGAATCAGGGACAGCAGGAATCAGTCCTCACATATGGGTGACGTCGGCGCCGATGGAGCCCTCGTGCGGAGCAATTCCCCAGCTTTCAAAGAAAGCCTTTGGGATTGCATCGCACATGCGCGGTCCCCTTCCCGCCCAAGGATGCCATCTTGCTCTGTCAGATGACATAGCTAAAAAGACAGCAAAAATGAGAAAAAATTAATCAAAGGACTGCAACTCCAGGGGAGGAGGGAGGGTCGTGAGGACTGATTCCTGCTATCCCTGGAGAACACCCGTTACAGGTGAGTAACTACGCTTTCTCCAGGAACAAGCAGGAAGTCAGTCCTCACATATGGGACTCGCTAGATATAGGCTACCGAGAACCCATAGCTGAAAATGGCTCCCTCTAGAAGAGCCACAGCAGCAGATTTTTCTCCGAGAACGCAACCCCCCCCCTCCCCCCCCCGGCAGCCTGACACCAAAGGGTCGGAGGGTAGGAATTGCCTAAACCTCAAATAGGTTACGGAGTACCGCCTGACTGAAAACACTGTCCTGCTGGGACTCTCTCTCCAGGCAGTAATGGGCTGCAAAAGTCTGGCTTGAAGACCAAGTTGCAGCCCAGCAGATGTCTGCCAACAGAACAGAGCAGTGGTTAGCCACTGATGCGGCCTTAGTCCTGACAGAGTGGGCTGTGATTCGGCCCTGCAGCTGGAGATCAGATGCCCTGTATGCCCAGGCGATGCAGCCTGCCACCCAGGTGGATAACGTGCGCTTGGAGACAGGTAGACCCAATTTACTAGGGTCATAAGAGACGAAGAGCTAGGAATCTCTCCGATGTCCCTGCCTACACTCCAGGTAGAAGGCGAGTGCCCTCTTACAGTCCTGGGTATGCAGAACCGCTTCTGTCCTGCTGGTATGTGGCCTGGGGAAGAAGGTTGGAAGAACCACCTCTTGGTTAAGGTGAAACGAGGAAACCACTTTTGGAAGGAACTTAGGGTGAGTACATAAGACCTCCCTGTTTTTATAAAACCATGTATATGGTCTATCTGATACTAAAGCTTGCAGCTCGCTCACACGTCGAGCCGACGTGAGTTCCACCACAAAGAGTACTTTCCAGGAAAGGAAGCGGAGATGACAGGTGGACATTGGTTCAACAGGGTGGCGAGTAAGCCGCTGCAAGACCACATTTAAGTCCCACTCCGTAGCCAGTGGGCGAATCAGAGGCATCAAGAGTAAGAGGCCTCTGAGGAATCGGGATACCAAAGGGTGAGCTGAAAGATTGCCTGTCCACTGGAGAGTGGTTAGCTGATAGCGCAACTCAGGTGGACCCTGACAGAGTTAGACTTGAGGCCCAACTCTGACAGGTGGAGCAAGTACTGTAACACCTGAGGTACTTGGCAAGTGTACACCACACTTCAAATCTACGCCACTTGAACACGTAGTATTTCCTAGTGGACTGCTTTCTGGAGGCCAGCAACACCTCCTCAACCTCCTTTGGAAGGAGTAAAGGAGCAAGTATTACCCTCTCAACAGCCATGCCATTAAGTTGAGGGATCTGAGGTTGGGGTGTAGTAAGGAACCCTGTTCCAGGGTCAAGCAGTCGGGCTGCACCCCCAGTGGGAGTGGGGTGTCGACCACCAGTTGAAGAAGAGAGAACCAAGGTTGTTTTGGCCACCTGGGGACTACCAGGATAACAGAGGCCTTGTTCCGAAGAATAGAGTGTGTGCCACCAGGGGTGTGGGTGGAAACGCATAGAGAAGGCCCTGTGCCCACGAGATCAGGAAATCATATGCCGCCACACTCAGCAGATGCAGCTGCCTTGAGCAGAAATGGGGCAACTGATGGTTTTGCGGACTGGCAAAGAGATCCATGGATGGGAGACCCCAGTGGTTGAAGACCTGCTGGGCTACAATCCGGTTCAGTTACCATTCGTGAGGCTGAAGAATCCTGCTCAACTTGTCGGCACGGAGGTTCTCCTGACCTGGCAGATAAACTGCCCTTAGGGACATGTGATGTGCCACTGCAATAGAGCAGAGGTCCAGGGTTTCCTGGCAGAGGATGCGAGATCCTGTGCCTCCCTGTTTGTTGATGTAGAACATCGCTACTTGATTGTCTGTCTGCATCAGTCTAAGGAGCATAGCCAGTCTCCCTGGTGGAGGTAAGGCAGTAGGATCCCAAGGGAAAGCATCTTGAACTTTTCCCTCACCAGGAACTTGTTCAGATTGCGCAAGTCTAGCATGGGGCGAAGGCCTCCTTTTCTTTTTGGTATGAGGAAATAACTGGAGTAGAAGCCTTGCCCCTGCAGGTGGTGGGGCACCGGTTCCACTGCCTGATCCTTTAGCAGACCTGCCAACTCCTGCAGGAGGAGGTTCCTGTGAAGAGGGGGCCCGAGAGGCTCTCCTGGGAAAAAGGAGGTGGGCACCTGGTTGAAATGAAGTAAGTAGCCCTGTTGGACTATTTTCAAAACCCAGGCGTCGGTGGTAAATGGCTGGCCACCTGTGAGCGTACAGGGCCAGCCTTCCTCCTGTGCAGGGCCAGACCATTGGTGGGAGAGGAGCTAAGCACTGGGAGTCAAAAATCCCCTCCCGGCTGGGTAGGAGCCAGAGCTGGAGGCTTGGGGGTCTTCGGCTTACGTGGGCCATGCCCCTGTCCCCTGGCCTGCTGCCCCTGTTGGGGAGCTGGGGCGGCCTGGTAAATGGGGTAGTTTCTCTAAGCCGTACCCTTTCTCGGGAAAAAGGGCTTTTTCCCCCCCGAGGCCTTCTTCTTGTGAGAAGGTGCAGATGTCTTCTTCGACAACTTTGTCTGGGTCAAGTACTCGGATTTGATTTCTGCAGCTTTTTCCGTCATGGGTTTGCCGAACAGGTTGTCACCTCGGCATGGGACATCGACCAACTTGTCCTGAACCCATGGCTCCAGGTCCGACGACATGAGCCCGGCCTGATGGCGTCCACCGATGCCAGCTGCGGCTACTCGGGCCAAAGCCTCAAAGCCGTCATAAGCTGCTAGAGACATGAACTTGTCAGACAGCTGCCTGGGTGAGAATCTTCACAGTCTTGACAATGCATATATTTATATGATTTTTGCAAGGTATTGTGGGTAATGTAGTTCATTCACACCAGACACAGCTGCTGACAATAATTTAGTTGTGCACAAGTGTTAAAGCCAATAAGATACTTCTTTATTTATGGGGTTATTTCTCCCAGCATAGATATGCTTGGTAGCACATAAATTAGGTTACTTGCTTGCAGTGTTTAACTTGGTAAAACAAAGTCAAAAATCAAAATTAGGAAAACAACCTTCAAACTTGTCAGGCAATTAGCTAACGAAAAGCCACAAAGAAAGAAATAAACTGTTCTTGTAAGGTTAACTTCTGATTACTTTCCACACAGATCCAGAAGTAATTCTCTCCTAGCTCACAAGCAATTAGGTGCAGCTCAATTGCTATCAGTTATCCAGCTGAAACCCTTTAGCTGGCTGGTTTTCTACTGTGTGAGTCAAATCCTGCTTCAGGAGCTTTTCTTAGTGGAATAAAGAACAAATTTATATTTCTTTGTGATGGCTGCTGTGCTTTATCACAGAAAGTTACCAACAGAGTTTGGATAGAGAGCAGTCCATATAAACAATATCTTGATCTGCTATTATTTCCCCTTCATCAACAAGCATAGGGTCACTATCATGAATTGGCACAGATGAATCTTTCAATGGAGCACTTTCAGGAGAACACTTATTTCCCTGCTGTCTTTCAAGGTTATAGCTAGGGCATAGATCAGTGTTCATACCTGAGCTTCCATTGTTGCTATAGTTCCTCTCTATATAGCCTGGCCAGTATGTAGTCCAGTTCTTATGTCCAGCCTTCCAGTCCTGATCCCTGGACACTGGATCTCTCTTCACATACCTTCTGGCATAGGTCTTAGAGTCCCTTCCACGTGCAGCCGTCTCCCTCACAGGTAGCCTCTGGTGATTCCTTGTTCTGCAGCACCATTCCTCTGGCTTTCCCCAGTCCAATGGTCTATGCTGGCCCTTGGAATACCTCCCAGTATACGTACTACTGCCTTGGACTCTTCTAGACCTCTCAAAGGCTTTTCTCCTCTTCCTTCCAGAGGGTTTCTTTCCTTCTCTATCCGTCCGGTTTGGCTTCTGCTTCTGCTGATTCTTCAGATGAAACTGATGATCCTTCTCTGCATATCCAAGGTGATCATGAAGATGGTCATCTGTAGAATAAACTCTACTCTTATTCTGCTTGGATGAGTGCTCCTCCCTAACACAGCGCAGCTGTGCTGAATCAGTCCCTGCCCTTTGAGATGAGTGCTTAGGGATTACCTCATAGCCCTCCTGATTGAACACACGTTTCCCCACTTCAGCTCCTCTAATGGCTGTTGGAAACCTGGTGCATTCTGGGACTGGTAGTCTTTTATGGGAAAATTCTGTTTTCTTATTTCTACCAGAACTGACAGGTTGCTTGTTCAGAGTCACTTCACCTTTTCTATAGCTCCTTCCTGAGCTATGATAAGCTTCCTTATCACAAACTTCAAGCACTCTCAGATCCCCATGGACACGGCCTTAAAGCGCTGCAAGGGTTCCTCGGAGAGACCAGCTGAGAACCCAGCAAACTCCTTTGCCAGGTCTCGCAAGTACATGCTCTTGTACAGCTGGTAGGTTTGGACACGGCATGATAGCATCGAGCCCTGGTAGCACTTTCTGCTGAGGGTGTCCATGTTCCGGGCCTCCCGGCCGGGAGGCACCGAGGAGTGCGTCTTTTGGCTTTTCAGCCTTTGCATGGTCAATTCCATAACCATGGAGTGGTGCGGCAGCTGTGCTTTCTGGAACCCAGGACTCTTGCGGACTCGATAAATGGAATCGACCCGCTTGCTGAGAACCAGCATCGAAGCCGGGGACTCCCACATGCGGAGCATCAGCCATTCCAACAGTGGAGGCACCGGTACAGTAAGGGCCTCCTTCAGGAGAGAGTCATACTGGAGGGCCTCGAGCTCTTCGGCTCGAGGCTCCTCCTCGACGTCCACAGGGAATGCCAAAGCCTTCACCATGTCCCTTACAAAGTCCAAGAACCGAGTGTCCTCCAGAGGAGACCTTCTCCAAGGCTCCGAACCCAGAGAGTCCGATGGGATACACTGGGTTCGGTGGGTGTCTGGGGAGTCTTCCTACTCTGTCTCCCACGCTGAGTCCTCCGAGGAGGACTCAATGGGCTCTGGCCTTGAGGGCTTTGAGCCCGACCGCCCCGATGCCAAGGGCACCGGCGTCGACAACCTCGGTCCCGAATGGGAGGTCGAGGGGGACCTTGGCCGAGGATTGACTCGAGACCTGATTAACTCAAGGATTGGCTCGGCCTCCGGTGTCGACTTCAACATCAAAGTCCTGGTGGTTGGGGTGGATGGACCGGCGAGCCTGGCCATCAGCGCCCGCTGCTGCTCCATGAACGCAGCCATGCTGCTCTCCAGGGCCGCCATGCTGCTCTCCAGGGCCGCCATGCTGCTCTCCAGGGCCGCCATCCTGAGACCAAGCTCAGAAGGCTCCGCAGCTCCCGGCTCAGGTCCCGACGCCGGCTCTCCCGGGAGGAGAGTCTATGAGGACAACAGAAATTACCTTGTCTGACGTCTCCGGCTCCTTGCGAGGTTGTTTAGCCGACCTCTCTGACTCCGAGGACCCAGGACGGCGGTCCGGGCTCCGCGACCTGGAACCCAAGGGCCCAGGCCGATCAGAGGCGTCCAGCGACGCTGCCCTTATGAGTTTTTTCTTCCTACGGTGTTCCCTAGAGGGAGAACCCTGCTCAGAAGACACACGACAGTGCTCTGGCTCCAAGTCCCAAGATGTTGCGGCCTCGGACGAGATCCGGGCTCAGGCGGATACGGACTCAGGAAAAATCCTGTCATGCTGGTGGCTGCCTGCTCTTCAAAGATTTTGAAGACATCTTACCACACGGCCCACAGACCACCAGGTCATGGTCAGGGCCGAGGCATCGGCGGCAGCAGTCGTGTGTGTGTTGGTGAGAGACATTAACCTCTTACACCAATCACACTTTTTAAACCCACTGGCAGCCATTGGGGGGAAAAAGGGCCCCTGCGAGGTCAAACGAAGGACAAAAAATGAAAAATATGACTGGACTCGATACTGGTGTACCGAGCCGAAGGCGGGAAGGGGAACCAGCGTCGAACCGGGAAGCTGAAAGAAATTATTCACCTTTTCTACTTTTTCCACAATGGAAACGGGACCACATCCATTGGGCTCCGCGGAAAAAAGAAGACTGAGCAAGATGGCACCCTTGGGCGGGAAGGGGACCGCGCATGCATGATGCAATCCCAAAGGCTTTCTTTGAAAGCTAGGGAATTGCTCCGCATGAGGGCTCCGTCGGTGCCGACGTCACCCATATGTGAGGACTGGCTTCCTGCTTATTCCTGGAGAATAGCAGATACTTTCATCATAGTCCAAGAATGCCAAAATACCCCCAAACAGAATTGGCTGCCTATTCAATATCACTTGTCCCCAAACTTAGATTTACAAAGTAGTTATCTCAATATTATTTTAAAATAAGAATAAGCGTACACAATTCCTTGTATAAAAATCTGTAAATAAAAAGTCTTACCAAATGTTGGCATCCACTCATACAAGAGCTATTGGGTAGCATATGCAGCTTAGCGTTCTTAAAAAGTAAAACACAGCTGACCCACCACCATATTTAAAGCAGCAGGCAGTGTGGGAAACTGAAATGGTAAGGTAATAATTACCATACTAGAATAAAAAACCAAGAGGATCAAAAGACAAAAAATTACCTTCTTCAAAATGTCTGGTGAAACCACTGATTTCCTTTTAAACACAAAAAAAAGAAATACTTGAAAATTAAAGCATAACCAGGATCCATAGAGAAAATAAAAACATTTACAAAACTAAAAAATAGTTTGTTCAAATACTCTTTATTATGTGTGCATTAACCCAAAACAAGTATGCTGGTTCAACCAGATAATTAAATCTTCAGAATTCAAATTAAATGCCCCACATTGCAAAAAATGGAAGCACTAAGACCTCCTCCAACTCTGGCACAGCATTTACTAGACAATAGCACACTAATAATAAATAAAGTAACCCTAAAATGAAAATCGATAACATCTATCTAGAAACTAAATTGAACAGTTAAATTGGATATAAAGAAAGGTCTCTCTACCCAGTTCTTAATAAAATAAATTCACAACTCCATATCGTTCAATAAAAAAAGCATATGTGAAATAGGAAAATTAGATATAAAAACAAATAAAAAGATAAAAAGGAATACAAATGCAACAGGGCAGCTTATGAATAATACATATAAAAACAAGGGGATAAATAAAATACACTAAGGGGCTCTTTTACTAAAGGTTAATATGCATTAATGAAAATTAAAATGCGTCAAGTTCTGCCATGGGCCATGGTAGCACTTAACATGCACTGACTTTCATTAATGTATGTTAAACTTTAGTAAATATACCCTTAAATTTTCCTAGATCTGCAGCACAGCCTGAACCAATAAAAAGACTCAAATACAAAATTAAAAATAAGTAAAATGGAGGGGAGAGGAAAAGAGGTAAACAATGTGCTAAATACAAACCTAGAGAATAAATTATTTCTGCTGTTTTGATATGTAGGGCTGGTACCCTGCTGTGGCCTGCTCCGACACCAAAAGCCTGAACCAAAGTTGAACCAGCCTTCTCTGCTGTCCCAAGCTGACATTGCTCTTCAAGGGGAAAAGGCAAGGGAACATCATAAGCGTTGGAAAAAGGGACTACCAGCTTGAGCACATAACCCTCTCAAATAACTTCCAACTCTAAACGATCTGATGCAAGATGGCTCATCTCCAAGAAAAAATGCATCAAGCACACGTCTACCAGCTGCGTTAGAGTATAAGCCCCCAAATCCTCAATGGACAGCACAGGCCAGAGGAAGGGACCACCATCTATAACCCTCCTTTCTGCTTCCTCAAAAGGATTAGTACCTGGACAAGGACCTAGTCCTCTGGAACTGTCTGTCTTTCCTGGGCTATATCTACAGAATTCCTGAAACTGCCCTCAAGCCATCATGGCCTTACCAGCTCAACATGGTGTGTCCTCCAGCAGCCAAGACACTTTTGATTCCCTGAATTCTTTCACCAATTTCTCACCGAACAGCAGCATGTCCCAAAACGGCAGCTTGCTGAGATGCATCTTGGAAATTACGTCTGCTGATGAACTGCACAGCCACAGGAGACCACACAACAAAACTGCCATGGCCATGTTCTTCACTGCTGCTCTGAGGAAGACATACAAGGCATCTGCCAAAAAGGCTGAGCCCAACTCCAGATACACTGCCTCAGACACAAACTCAGCCGAGGGACCCTCTGGCAACCTTTGCATCCATCTCAAGCAAGCTCTGGCTATAAGTAAATCCCTTGATGAGCTCAGGCCGAGACCTCAAATGCCTACTTATCTTGATATGCTGATCTAGAGAATCTGTAAGCACTGCTCCTCCCTCAATTGGTATGGTGATCTTCTTGGTCAAAACTGTGACCAAAATGTCTACACTCTGAGGGCGCAGCATTTATTCTTCCATGGGAAGTGGGTACAACTGGGACACAGACTGATCCATCTTAAATCCAGAGTCTGGGGAGTGCTATTTAGCTGCAATCATCTCTTTCATGGCTCTGCAGAGGGGAAAAGCCCTGGAGAGTTTGTGAATATCCTCAAGGAAAGGATCCTGTGTTATCCTGAATGATGTCTGCCTGTACTCTGAAATATTGCAACTATTGGTGAAAAAATAAAATATAGTGAAAAAGTTGCATTGCAGCTTGATGAGTCAACAGACTTCAATGGCCCATTGATAGCAACCGTATTAGCAAAAACGTATCATATTGCAAACAGCTGCCAGGTAACCCTAGAGAAGAAATTTTCTGGGTGACTAGAGATCTCGAATAAGGAGAACTACACTGGAAAAACAGAGTCTTTGCACAGACAAGGTTGCTTCAGTGATGGGAAGTTAAAAGGATTTGTAGGTAAGGTCAAAGAACAAAAGCCTAATATGCTGGAGACCCACTGTTTTCTGCACCAGAAAGCATTTGTGGCTAAAACATTATTTGAAGTGTTCTCTTTTGTGTTGGAGGCAGCAATAAAGATAGTGAAAGTCATAAATATATGGCCTTTGGAAAGTCACTTTTACTCCTTATGATGGAAGAAGATGATCAGAATTTACTAATACGTACAAAGGTATGCTGGCTTGCCTATGAAAAGGTTTTCTCCCATTTGAAAGAATTAAGAAAGGAATTAAAAATCTGAGCAACTATCATACATGTATCCGATTGCTGACACAGAAAGCTGTACAAAACGTACTACCTGACTGATATTTTCTAAGATATTAATCCAAACACAAAAATTCAAGGAACAAAAAAATAAACAGTTTCTGCACAAAAACTGCTTGGGTTTAGGTCTAAGCTAACTCTCTGGAGCCAAAATGTAGTAAGGCACGACAGAAATGTTCCCCTTGGCAAATTCTGCAGATTTATCTACTAGCAGTGTTGCAGCTAATGTCATTTCTCAGCATTTGAAAAGTCAGAAAAGAAATTTAGGGGCCCTTTCAAGTGCTGCTAACCAGTTAACATGAGTCTTAGCAAGAGGGAACAGGCCACGGTGAAGCCAAAATGTGGGCATGCCAACTACTAAAATGCAGGTTAATTGGCACTCATGTGCTAATATGGAGAGTGGGCAAGTTAGAAGCAGAGTGTGAGCATGGATAGCACACAGTTAAAGTGGCAATACCAAGAACATGTTTATCGTGCCCCCCGAAAGCTTCCGCAAAGGCTTTACATTCAAGGTGTGTCTGTAAGGCATGTTAAATAGACAGCTTTAGTAAAATGGCCCCTAACTATTTATTTATCATCTCTTAAAAGTGAAGATTTCAACAGGGTCCATGATCATTGTACAATGGAAAGTGCTAAGGATACTTCAATACTGGCCCCCAAGAGGAATGCAATAAAATAGGATGGATCACAGTTTTAAAATTAAATTTGGTGACATTCCACTGAACACATTCTGGTCAACTACTGCAAATGAATATTCAGTAATCTCAATTTTGTTGCCATTTTCAACAATTTACCTCTGTAAGCCGAGTTTTTCAAGCCTGCTTTACATAAAGTACGTAAAACAGAGAATGAGATCAACTGAGCAAGAACATTGAGTTTCACCATCATCAATTCCTGTCAGAAGAAAGCATCTGTGCACTTCAAAACAAGCTCAAATTTCACAGTGAAAGTAAAATGTTTTGTATGCATAATATTTATAATAAATGTGGGATCTGGAAGGTGTACATGTGTTGCCCAAGGAGTAGGAGGAGGTCAGGCATTTGTTTTATATATAAGCATGCCTTCACAGAACGTGCTTTGAAAAGCACAGTTCTAGAGGTCTAGCTTAAGAGAGGGAGTTAACAGGGTACCTGCAGCCAATGGTTTACAGAGGAGCCTGAAGCCAAGAGGATTGGTTTGGAGTGAGCAGGCAGTAAGAAGCTGATCTAAATGTTCTTTCCTCAGTCGGAGAAAAGCAGACAGAATAAGACTTCGGGAATGAACAATATGAGACCAACAAACTCTCCAACTTAATGGAGCACACAGATGACAAAGTCCGCAAAGGCAGAGAAAAAAAAGTCTATTAGTAGCATCTGTACTATTGCTCATTGTTACTGTGATAGCTGCATTCAGACCTACAACATTACAAAGAAAAGTTAAAATCAGATCCAACTTACCTAGGAGACAAAAATGGTTCTGCCCCTCTCTCTTTGAAGCACATGTCTGGAACATCGAAGTCTTTGAAAAACGTCTCTACAAGTTTAACAGCCCTTACAACAGCTATCTCACTCTCCAAGACTACCCATCTTCCCTTGTATCTCTCAGTTGGGACCATACCCTGTGATCAGAGCTTAAAAGTCCAGAGGTTGTGGATGTTTTGTGATACAGAGCATTAGGCCACAATCATTCCATCGTAAAAACCTATTCCTGTAAGCAGTGCTGAGCAAGATGGGCTAGGCTAGGACAGCTGTAAGGTGACTAACCCGAAAAGGTAACTGACTGCATCCCTATCAGAGGCATCTACAACAATGTCCCTGTTTAATAAACATTACAAAGTTTAAGTTTCAATGTAAACCGCTTTGATTGAAATGATAAAGTGGTATATAAAACCTGTTAAATAAATAAACATGGGCATTTATTTTATTTATTTATTTAACAGGGTTTTTTTTATAACACCTTTATGCCAAGGTGGTTTACACAAAACAATATACAAATTCACGTGAGTTGTGTTACACTGAACATGGGAATGTAAACTTGGAGTTAAATATGGGGGATTTACAGAAATCAACAGTAGGTGAATGAGTTATGATATATACAATTAGGTAATATCACTGGGATCAAAATGTTCAATGAAGAGGTGTGGTTTTAGATCTGATGGCTTCTGGAAGTGAGTTCCAAATTGTTGAGGCGAATAGAGTGAAGGCTCAATTGTTTGTTTGCTGTGTGCATTTGGTCTTGAAGGGGGGTTGGTAAGGAAATTCCGGTTTGCTGATCTTCTGGGTCTTGTAGTTGTTCTTGTGATTAGTTCCTCAAGACAGGGAGCTGATAGGTTATGAAGGATTTTATAGATGGTAGTTGCGATCTTGTGTTTTATCCTTTAAACGATTGGTAGCCAGTGTAACCTCCCAAGAGTTGGTGTGATGTGTTGACGTCTTGGTGTTCCTGTTAGGATTCTGTTTTGCACTAATTGGAGTGGATATAGTGCCTGTTTTGGCAGTCCCTGGTAGAGTATGTTGCTGTAATCGAGGTGAGGAGTGATGATAGCCTGAAAAACTGATCTGTAGTTGTATGGGCGTATTGGTCGTAGATATTGGAGAGATTCATGTTTCAAGTATGCAGTATTGGCTGATTTCTTGATACGAGAGAGCATGTTCAGATTGCTGTCAAGGGTTTCATCAAGGTATTTGACTTCACTTTTTATTACAAATCACTGCATGTTGGAGTACGAATTTCTCTGGTGGAATGAAGGATGGGTCTCTTGAGACTAGTAGTGCTTCTATCTTCTTGTTATTCACTACTAGGTTTAGTTCTGCAAGGTAGCTTGTAATGGCTGTCCGATATGACTGAAGTCTGGGGTAAGTGTGTGGAAGGGCATGTAGAACATGATGTCATCAGCATATAGATGAAAATACATGTTCCATTTTCTTAGCAGACTGCAAATAGACGGTATGTAAATGCTGCTTTTGGTTCTTGACTCACCTGATCTCTGTTTCTTTACAACTCCCCCTTGTTTTATCCCTGTCTACACCTTCTGTGTTGTCTGTCTTGACTAGATTGTAAGCTCTGATGAGCAGGGACTGTCTCTTACATATCTGTGCAGCGCTGCGTATGACTTGTAACACTATACAAATGCTTTACATGTAGCCTTCTATCAGAGGTAGGATGTAAACCAGTCTAATATGCTCTTGTGGAGGCCTATGTTACTGAGTCTGGTCAGAAGGGTGTGGTGTGATATAGAGTCAAAAGCCGCACTGGTGTCCAAGAATGTCATAAGGAATCCTTGATGGGGCTTATCCAAACCTCTGATTACTGTGTCAAAACGAGCAGTGAAGAGTGTGTCTACGCCATGCTGCAGGCAGAACCCATGTTGATGGGAGTCCAGAGAAACATAGGTATTGACGTGTTCTTGGAGTTGGTGCTATACTGTCTCTTTGATTATTCGGGATAGAAATGAAATGCTGGTGATCAGTCAATATGAACTGGGATCAGTTGGATTCAATGATGATTTCTTCAATATGGGTAGTATCAAGGCCTGTTTCAGGGCAGGGAGTAGGTATCCTTGAAAGAGGGAGGCGTGGGCTATTTTAAGTATAATTGGTGCGAACTTGGTATGAAGGGATTTTATCCACGAGACTGGGCATGGATCCAGTGGTGAGGTTGTGGTATTGATGCCACAGATGATATCGGCGAGTTCTCTCTGTGTGATAAGTCTAAAGGAGTGCCAGATGTGAGCTTGGGATGAGTTATCTTTTTTGAGTAGGGGTACTTTGGACAGGGGAGGAGTTGGTTCATATACGGTATCTTTGTGTTAGAGAATGGCAGAATCTGCAGAATGGGGGCGAGCTGCATGACACGGCTGCCGGAGGGGGAAGGGCTCGAGGCCAGGAAGGGGGTGGGGCAGGAGCCAGGATAAAAGAAAGAAGCGAAGGAGGCCTCTTCCTTTTCTCCCAGCTGAGAAACGCGACCAGAGACCTGTTTGAGCAAACAAGTCCAGAGACGCAGTGTGGGAACAGCAAGAAGCAGAGAGCTGCATACAGAAAGGCTCTTTGCAGAGCCACAAGGCTGCAAAAACCCCCCAAAAACCCAGAAAAGGCTCTTTTCAGAGCTGCAGCTACCAGCAAAAGCCTCTTTTCAGAGCCACATCAACATGCAAAGGGCTCTTTTCAGAACCACGACCAGCGCCAAGACACAGAAGGAAGCAGAGGACAGAGAACAAAATACTCTTTTTCAGAGCTGCAAATTGAAAGAGACAGGAAGGAGCCGCGGGCAGCGGGAGGTGCTTTCCTGGTGTGGAACAGTCCCTGGTAGGAGCAGGCGGTGGCAGGAGCTTACCCAGGCAGCAAGAAGCAGCAGGAGGCCTCCGGGAAAGCTGGCAACCGGCACAGAGTGGAGCCAGAGTTCTGAGGCAGGAGAGGAGAAAACGGCTGGCCACGTTTCTGGTGCTGCTTTGAATGGTTGGATTGTACAGGAGCACCACCTGGTGGTAACTAAGCATAACTGCAGTACACAAAAAAAAAAAAAAAAAAGGAAGACGACAAAGGGGGCTCTGCCACCTCGGTGAGGGCACACATGCAGATACCAGAGTGGTCAGCAGGAAATAAAGAAGCAGCAGGAGACACAACATGGCCAAGCTGCAGCAATCCAGCGGAGGGAGCAGCAGACCAGTGGCCAAGAGGACCAGCAGCGGGAACGATGGACTGGCGGTCAAGAGGGCATGGACAAAAGATACCACAAAAGTGGCAGGAAAAGGCAAAGAAACAGAAGTGCAGACGGAGGGCCCAGGAGAAGCAGAACAACGCATGGTGGCAGATGGAGCATGCGCAGTCGCAGAAAGGCTGACTCAGGAAGCAGTAGTCATTAATCTACCCCAGCTGTGCGGCGTGGATAGGCAGGAGACGGAGGATACGGGTGTGCATGACCTTGTGAACGGCCATGGCTGCAGTCCACGGTGTGGGAAGCATCCAGGCTCTCCTGTGTTTGCTGGATGGAGCGCTGCCCAGGGGCGGGACAGCTACATATGAAGCGAATGCAGGCTGTGTGGCAGCACCCAGCGGGGACGGCCAGGTGGGCAAATCTCTTATTCGTATAATGGGGCCAGGGAAGCAAGGAAACGGAAATGGGGAAGGAGAAGGCAGGGGAGGCAGCCCCAGGGCGGAAGGATAGCACAGGTGGGAGTGAGGCAGCTGCCGCAGCAGCTAACAACCGCCTGGGTGTTGAGGGACTACTGCAGGCACTTGTGCGGGTGCTTGCCAGGCACAGTGGGACGACGGGGGGACCCACAGTGGCCCAAGGCATGTCGGAAGCAGAAGGGGCTGGAGGGCCCCTCGGAGGCCGCATGGGGGAAGTTACCCCTGTGAACGCGGATGGAGTGGGGGTGGGGGCCCTGAATAGGGACAGAGAGCTGATAGAGTACTTCAAGCTGACAGAGTATGTGTGCGTCAACAAGTGCGCTAGATAGCCATGTCCCAGTTGGGCAGAAAGAAAAAAATTGGAAGGGCAAGTATGTGGATATATTCTCGCTACCTGTGCAGAAGGGCGATGCCAATTGCGAATGCTCGGGCTGTCGCAATAAGTGCAAGCTGGTCTCCAAGAAGGCCAACAGCATACCGCGGACTATCGCCAAATGGTACGCAGCCTTTTGGGTGCTAGCCAGTGTAGTGGTCAAGAAGCACCCTGAGCAGTGCAGGGATCTGCTCAAATACGAGGATAGTATTCAAGAGGCCTAGAGGGTGTACGGTGGCACCGCCTGGTTGGAATACATACAAACATAAAAAAATGACAACAGATAAAAGACCACATGGCCTATCTAGTCTGTCCTTGCATATCTGCAGACTCCCGAGAGGGGCGACAACACCAGCCTGCCTCCAGCCCAATCGAGGCTGTGGGAGGAGGAGTGGCAGCTCCTTTAAGAGAGACCGCGGCCGGCGGGAAAAGCAGCCACCTGCAGACTCCCGAGAGGGGCGACAACACCAGCCTGCCTCCAGCCCAATCGGGGCTGTGGGAGGAGAAGCGGCAGCTCCTTTAAGAGAGACCGCGGCCGGCGGGAAAAGCAGCCACCTGCAGACTCCTGAGAGGGGCAACACCAGCCTGCCTCCAGCCCAATCGGGGCTGTGGGAGGAGGAGCGGCAGCTCCTTTAAGAGAGACCGCGGCCAGCGGGAAAAGCAGCCACCTGCAGACTCCCGAGAGGGGCGACAACACCAGTCTGCCTCCAGCCCAATCGGGGCTGTGGGAGGAGAAGCGGCAGCTCCTTTAAGAGAGACCGCGGCCGGCGGGAAAAGCAGCCACCTGCAGACTCCCGAGAGGGGCGACAACACCAGCCTGCCTCCAGCCCAATCGGGGCTGTGGGAGGAGAAGCGGCAGCTCCTTTAAGAGAGACCGCGGCCGGCGGGAAAAGCAGCCACCTGCAGACTCCCGAGAGGGGCAACACCAGCCTGCCTCCAGCCCAATCGGGGCTGTGGGAGGAGGAGCGGCAGCTCCTTTAAGAGAGACCGCGGCCAGCGGGAAAAGCAGCCACCTGCAGACTCCCGAGAGGGGCGACAACACCAGTCTGCCTCCAGCCCAATCGGGGCTGTGGGAGGAGGAGCGGCAGCTCCTTTAAGAGAGACCGCGGCCAGCGGGAAAAGCAGCCACCTGCAGACTCCCGAGAGGGGCAACACCACCAGTCTGCTTCCAGCCCAATCGGGGCTGTGGGAGGAGGAGCGGTAGCTCCTTTAAGAGAGACCGCCGCCAGGCGGGCCCGCGCCTGAGGGCCTCGCCAGAGGGCCCTTTGGCGTGGCCCTTAGGCGGAGGCCCCTCACTGATCCATCAATCTCAGGAGAACAACCCACTAATAAGCCTAGCCCTCTCACCACAACATCCTTGAAGAATTCTCCACCTTATCTTCAGCCGTTCATCTCTACTAACCTGAAAATCTACCGACCACGAGGTAAACCCTATAAAAGAGGACATTTATCAGAGACCCTGTGTCCTCATCGCTGTTTTCTACCTTGAGCTATATTGTCTTTAAGTCTGCTACGCTGTTCAAATAATGTTAATAATCTACCACAACCTTTGCTGATACTTTGTTACATTTCTTTACAACTGTTGCCACACAACTGTTTTACACCAAATCTGCAGTACTCTGTTGATCCTTGCTAATCCTGTACTTAGTCTTATCAGCCTACACTTTATCACCCGACTTAATTCTTGCCAGCTTATAGTTTGCCCCACTTAGAACACCCAATATGCATCCGTTCCTATCCTTTACCCTCATTATCCTCACCTCCTGGACCCCTGACATATCTCATGCCTTTAATCCAGAAAGCTTTTGACCACCCCCCTGAAGCCCCCCCCCCCCCCCCGACTGTCCTTTGTTTTTGTCTGGTGTCCCATGAATCGTCCTTGTCTGTCTTCCTTCTGTCCTTATGGTTTATTATGATTTGGCATTAATGTGTGATGTGTTTGCCATTTTCTGTACCCTTCTTTCCTATCTATTTTTGGCGTTCCGTTTCCTGGTTTGCAGTGTTTAATCAGTTTTTATTGTACACCGCTTAATGCTTCTGCCATAGCGGTATATCAAATACTGAATAAAGATAAAGATAAAGATGGTATCAACCACATCCCAATCCTCTACAATCATGGCAGGAGAGGGTTTGAAAACCCCCACCACACCTCAACAACACTCCACTCACACCTCCTACACATCCCTCTACAGAACCTTAAGAGCATCCAAGCTGAGAAATACAAATACCAACATTTACTCAAATGTGCACTTATAAATGCTAGATCAATACGCTCGAAATGGACTATAGCCATGGACCTGATAACCCGCCATGACCTCGATATCCTAATAACTGAAACTTGGCTATCTGACTGTGATAATGTTCTAATCAACCAGATGTCACCACCTGGTTACTCGACCTATGCCTGCCATAGGACCCACCAGAGGGGTGGAGGCACGCTCATCCTTGCCAAATCCAATCTTTAATTCACCCTAAACAACTCCAATAGCTCAACCTATCTGGACATAATATCCATATCGAACGAACACTGCTCAATTAACCTACTATACCAAGCACCAACATCATCACCAGATGACCTTTCATCAATAATTGATCTAGCCTGTAACTCCACTAATCCACGCTCCCTAAATTGGCTGATGGGAGATTTCAATCTACCCTCCTTACCAGATACACATTCATCAGCCTTCCTTGATGCAATGAATGAGCTGGGCTACACGCAACTCTTCGACTTACCCACGCATAACAAGGGTGGGAAACTGGACCTGATCTTCGGACCTCAGGCGTCTGTCAACTCATCCCAGAGCCTGCTGCTCTCCATAACGCCTGTACCCTGGTCTGACCATAACCTACTCTTATTCCACATACCCACCAACCACCCCAGCAACGTCAACATCAACAATAAAGCAAGTCCCCCCCCCCCAGAACTATGACAACACGCTTCCGGCCCCTTGTTAAGAAGAAAGCCCTTGAGAAGATCCTACCTCTCCTCTCCAATGAATCCCTCGACCCAGACGAATTGGTATCCAATTGGGATAATACCATCAAAGCTGCTGCCTGCCTCCCAGCTTCCAACAAGAACTCAGCGAAACGTGAACACGTGCCATGGTACTCCCAGGACCTGCGAGCCTCGCTCCTCCATCTACGCAAGCTTGAGAGACATTGGCGACACACCCTCCGAGGAACTCGAGGCATACTCTGCTCAACTAAAGTTACACCGGGAGAAAACCATGGAAAAAAGAAAACAGTACCATTCTGAATTACTAAAGCGATCTTTGAACAAACCACATGACCTATTCACTATTGTCAAGACTTTGACAGGTGACCCAGCTCTAGCCCAATCGCCCACGCCTCAGCCACAAGACTATGCCAATTACCTACAATCAAAGTCGATCCAGACCAATACGGTTGCAACCATCACATCCTTCTTCACCCCGCATTTGTCCTCACAATCATCCTCCCTGCTGAAATTCTCAGAGGTATCCTGTGAAGAGATTGTAGATATTATTTCCACTATTAACCTCACTACTGCTCCTAACGATCCCTGCCCTGCAAGCTGGATTAGAGAGCTGAGCCATGACCTCAGTCCAACAATATGCAGAATCCTGAACCAATCCCTATCAACAGGGTCCTTCCCCCAAAGCCTAAAATATACGTCCATCCGCCCTCTGTTAAAAAACAGTAAACTTGATCCATCTAAAGATGAGTCTTTCAGACCAATTTCGAGCATCCCTCTACTTGCCAAAATCTTTGAGAAGGTAGTCCAGCGACAAATTCAACACCACGTCGACATTGAAGCACCCCTGGACCCATCCCAGCATGGCTTTAGAGAAGCACATGGTGTTGATACCATCCTTACAACCCTCTTTAACAATCTAGTCATTGGTCTTGATAACATCCACCAAGGATATGCCCTCATCTTCTTGGACATAGCAGCCGCCTTCGATTCGGTGAACCACCAAACACTCTTACTTCGCCTCGAAGAAAAAGGAATACTAGGTTCAGCGCTAGCCTGGTGTAAATCTTATCTGTGCAATAGATGGCAACAAGTCAGAGCTGGATCCACGACCTCAGAACCATTCCCACTGAAACAAGGCGTACCTCAAGGTTCATCCCTATCTGCATTGATGTTTAACATCTACATGCAGCCCATCTGCACATTAATTCGATCATTCAATGTCCAATGCCTAGCCTATGCAGACGACATCCTCATTTACACACCCTTCAAGATTGAACAGCCTGACTTCTCCCCATTATTAAGATGCTTCGAAGCAGTGGCAGACTGGCTCCTCTCTCAAAACCTACGAATTAACCACAGTAAAACAGATGTTCTCTTCATCACGAGAAACCAGAAGATCACGCCTCCTCCCTCACTACAAGTCAACAACACAGAACTTGAGGCAAAACCCATAATTCGCTACCTAGGTATTACCCTCGACCAGAGGCTAGACATGTCAGCACATATCAAAAACACCACAAAAGTGATTTATCACAAAATCAGATCACTACGTCATCTCCGACCACTACTGGACTTCCCTGATTACAGATCAATCTTCCAAGCTCTAGTTATTCCTCACCTCGACTCTGCTAACATTATCCTTCAGAGACTTCCACAGTCGACTCTAAGCCCACTCCGACTTGCCATGAACTCTGCTGCGAGGGTTCTGGTAGGTCTATCAAGGTCAGACCATATAACACCAGTCCTGAAGAACCTACACTGGCTACCTCTGCAGGCTAGAATCAACTACAAGACTCTAGTCTTGACATTCAAAGCCCTCAAGAACCAGCCACCCACGCCCATCAGTAAACTTCTCCACATCACTCCAGCCAATAGATTAAGGAGATCTACATTGATGAATACCCTTGAAGTCCCTAAGTCAGTGACAAAATATACAAAGACAACAGCCAGTAGAGCCTTCTCCATTTTCGCACTTATTTATTTATTTACATTCTCTTATATACCGCGCTATTCTGCATCAGTGCGGTTTACATTGAACAAACTGAAATTACATTGAACAGGGCATTATAACTTGGAGATAACTATTTTACAGGGAACATGGGCTATGGAGGGTTAAGTGGCTATGGCCTGGAACGCCCTCCCAGCAGAAATCCAAGCTACCTCCAATCTACCGGTATTCAGAAAAGCTCTCAAACACCATCTGTTCCTGCTACATTACCTGGATAATAATTCTGGAAAGCACACAGCCATCACCTTACCCTCCTACCTAGCCTTCCCCATTGATCAGCCTCCCTTAGAGAATGGTTAATCTCCTTTCACCTCCCTTCTCCCCCTTACCCCGGAGCTTATGCATCTCTCTACTATCCTTATTTATCTAGTAAGAATGTCCTTAATTTGTATATAGTTTTCCCGGTTCTTCCAAGTTTACTACCCCTGCTGCATTGTTGTATGTTTTGTTCAAATGTAAACTGCACTGATTATAATAGCACGGTATATAAGAGACTTAAATAAATAAATAAAACAACTACAATAGTCCCCTTTTTTCCTTTAGAGGTCCTCTGTGTTTGTCCCATGCTTTTTTGAATTCAGATATCTTCCTCATCTCTACCAGCTCCACTGGGAGACTATTCCACGGATCTGGCACTCTTTCCGTAAAGAAATATTTCCGCATATCACTCCTGAATCTATCCCCTTTCACCCTCATCCCATGTCCCCTCATAGTAGAACGCTTTCAATTGAAAGAGGCTTTCCCCCTGTGCATTTATGCCACGGAGGAATTTAAACATCTCAATCATATCACCTCGATTCCGCCTTTCCTCTAAGGTGTACATATTAAGATCCTTAAGTCTGTCCTCATATACTTGGAATAGTCTCCCAGTGGAGGTGGTAGAGATAAGGACAGTATCTGAATTCAAAAAAGCATGGAAAACAGAGGATCTCTAAAGGAAAAAAAGGGGACTGTTGTAGTTATTGATATGGAAGGACAGACTAGATAGGACATGTGGTCTTTTTCTGTTGTCATTTTTTTCTGTTTCTATGTAGACGGTTCCTGTCTCTCACAGTACCAATTCAGAGCAATGTGGCTACGGGCAGTGAAGGCAGCAGGGTTCAACACCAGAGGGCCAACGTTGCACTCCTTTAGGATTGGGGTGGCCACTATGGCTCATGGGCTGAACCTGGGGGTGGGACAGATAAAGGTCATCGGGAGGTGGGCGTCCAACCAGTATAAGCTGTACATTCGGCACCATTGACAGGTGGTGATGCTGCTCTCCTTCTTGCCCACTAGGTCTCAGAGCGATCTCAGTTTGGACTGTAGGACACTCCTATGCTTATTGGGCTGGGCGAAGAGCAGCGGAATGACACTACGGCAGGCAGCTCGGCTTTCACCCCAACAGCATCTGTATACAGTGGATGAGACAGAGGGTGATATGGTGGGATCAGCTGAAGCCTGCCCTTGCCAACTAGAAAAGGGTCAACCGCCAGCTGGTCTTTGTGATCCTCCACCTGGGTGGTAACGATCTGGTGGCCCGAAAGGGCATCGATCTTATCATCAGGATTAAGGCGGATGTGGCCTGGATACGTGCCGAATTGGGGGCAGGGATCATTTGGTCCTCCATCATCCCGCGACTATGGTGGAGGGGTGCTGATCACTCGAAGGGTATCGAGATAAGCAGGAGGAAGTTGAATAAGGAGTTTGGGAATTTTGTGCAAGCAGTGGGAGGGCTGGCAGTGAATCAACAGGGCATCTTGGAGGGAGGGGAGACAGTGTACTCAGGGGATGGTGTTCGCCTGAATGAAGTTGGCATGGAGCTGTTCATAGAAGGGCTGCAGAAGGCCATCGGTTTGGTTCTCACTATGGGGCGAGTCGGACCGCAGGCCTTCCTGATGGCGGGACCTCACCAAGAGGAGGGGGGGGGGGAGCAACCCAGGAAAAGAAAAGGGGGTTCAATTACCGGGCTGGGGGGTGCCTGAGCTTGGTGAAAAAGGGGGGGCCCCCCCAAGTACCAGGGAACGGGGTGCCCAGTCCCGAATTACTGGAAACAGGGGCCACCCAGGCACCAACATGGGGCGACTGGTAACGGGGAAGTAAAAGGGGGCAGAAACCCTGAACACAGGGCTGGCGGGGCAGCCAAACCTGGCAGCTGGGACAGCGGTGCCCCTCCACATTAGTTAGTCTAAGGTGATTGTTTGGTCATTGTTTATTCACCGTTGATATACAAGATGTACATATGGTTGCTGTGATTGTGTTATCTGCATCCGTAAGCTGTGGCCTACAAGACCCACTAATAAAGCTGTTTAGAAACAAACCTGGGATCAGGCCTTAATTGTGGGTAGGGAGAAAGGGGGTGGGGTGGTAAGGGAATGACCAATGAGCCCGAAGCAAGTACGGCGTGCCAGGGGTCATGGCCTTCCAGCAATTTGAGAAGAATCCAACTAGTTGAATCAAAGAGATCTTCACATTTCACCATGCACTTTCATGCTTATCCAACTTTTTTGGATCTTTTATTCTGAAAAACAGCAACTGGTCCTAACCCCACAGTCTTTCACAAACATACAAAGTTTGTTTTAGCTTTCTGAAAAACTTTAAAGAAAAACGTTCTTATTGGTCAGATTTTCAAAATGTGGCAATTACACACTGTAAGAGAGGCGATCATTGCAGTGTCAAGAGATCTTACAGTATAGTTTTTGGTTCAAGGGCAACTAAATGGATGCATAGAACTTAGAAATATGCCTTACACTGCCCAAGTGGATATTTTCTTCTTTCAGACTCAGAAAGCAGATGTGGCTTTGACATGTTCAAGCTTGTCTATTATGGGAGATTCATTCATCCATACGCAGGCATTGGCATATTTTGCAACATCATAAAGTTCTTGGTTTTTTTACTCCACTCCCCCCCCCCCCCCCCCCCGGTTTACTTTTTACACATGCTTAGAACATTAGAAATTATGTATTATGCTGATATTTTTCATTACTGACTCTCAACTGATTACCGATGATACTATAGGACATAGTTCTTGCGGACAATGTTCTTTGTCCTTCAGCTTTACATATTACTATTTTGAGCATATCTAGATCTTATATAATCATCTGATTATAACATGATAACCAACTGGAACGATAGCCTGGGCTCCATCGCACACTTACCAGCCCCAAATAAGCCACCAAGGAGAACAAAGTCCACCCCATGGTACTCCCCAGAGCTGCGAACATCACTCCTCCACCTCAGGAAGCTCGAACGGCGATGGCGTCGATCACGCTCCCCAGACAACCACGGAGCATACACCTCTCACCTAAAAAAACACCGCGAAGCAGCCACAAAGAAAATGAAGCAACATCACTCAGAACTCCTGCAGCGCTCCCTAAACAAACCACATGACCTATTCAATCTAGTAAAGTCACTAACAAAAGAACCTTCCCCACCCAGCTAAGCATGCTACAACCTCAGGAATTTGCAGACTACCTACAGACCAAAACAAGCCAGACCAACACAACCATGAACCCCACACCAGGGCACGAGCCACACCATCCAGCACCACTGACTTCCTCCTCACCCCCATCCGAGAAGAGCATCAAGGACATCATCGCCTCCATCAACACCACCACAGTTCCAAATGACCCCTGCCCAGAATTCTGGATAAAATCACTGCGAGTGGAATTCAGCCCACTCCTGTCCAAACTCATGGCCCTATCCTTCTCAACAGGAGCATTCCCACGAAGTCTGAAACAAACATCCATCAGGCCACTCCTAAAAAAACAACAAACTGAACCCCTAGAAGGCAGAATCATACAGACCAATCTCAAGCATCCCTCTACTGGCCAAGATAATCGAAAAGGTCGTCCAACGCCAAATCCAACATCATATCGAGACCAGCACTCCCCTAGACCCATGTCAGCATGGATTCAGGGAATCACACAGCATCAAGACACTCCTAACCACCTTATTCAGCACCTTAATCACGGGTATTGACAACATCAGACAAGGATTTGCCCTAATCTTCATGGATATCGCCGCGGCGTTAGACTCCGTCAACCACAAACTGCTCCTTGTACACCTCAAGGAGAAGGGAATACATGATGCAGCTCTAAGTTGGTGCAAGTCATACCTGACAGACAGATGGCAACAGGTACAAACCGGTTACACGACCTCCGACCCGTTCCAACAAAAGCAAAGTGTACCACAGGGCTCCTCACTCTCGGCCCTGCTTTTCAATATATACATGCAGCCCATATGCTCTCTCATCCGCTCCTTCAACGTCACCTGCCTGCCTGGTATATTACGACGATGTACTGCTCTACATGCCATTCTTAACCGACCAGCCGGATTTCTCAACATTAACTGCTTTGACGCCATCACTGACTGGCTCCGCACCCAAAACCTCAGAATTAACTTTAACAAAACAGACGCCCTATTCATTGCCAGGAATCAAGCATTTAACCCCTCCCGCCTCATTAAAAGTAAGAGGCGCCGAGCTCCCAAGCAGGCCCACCGTCCGCTATCTAGGTGTCACAATAGACCAACAGCTAGACATAAAAGCCTATATAAACACCACCGTCAAGGAAGTCTATCACAAGATACGGACAATCCGGCACCTACGACCCCTGCTGGAGCCAGAAGACTTCCGGACGATTTTTCAAGCACTTGTAACCCCCCACTTCGACTACGCCAACTCAATTCTACACGGACTCCTGAAGAACACGCTGAACCCACTTCAACTTGCAATGAACGCCGCTGCCAGGATCCCTCATAGAGCCTCCAGAAGAGATCACGTGACCCCAATCCTGAAACATCTCCACTGGCTGCTGATCCACTGCAGGCTCTCCTTCAAAGTATTACTGTTGACCTTCAAAGACATCAACAATTGCTCCTCCACCTCCCTCACTAATCTCGTCCACCCCACTCACCCCAACAGATCCAGAAGGACAGTCGCTGCCAACACACTGGTAATCCCCACTGCAATAATGAAATGCTCTCAGGCAACAAGGAACAGAGCCTTCGTGTTCTATGCACCCACATGTTGGAATGCCCTCCCAACCACCATCCGGGCCATTACTGACCTCGCCCAATTTAGGAAGGCACTAAAGCACCGCCTCTTCCTTATGCACTATTCCCACACTAGTGATAAATCACAATCAGTCATTCTCAACCACCAGGACAACACCCCCAGTACACCCATGTCACACTGACACAGCCACACCCACTAACACAACTGCCTAACCTGTAAACAGTAAATGTAAACAGTTAGATAACTTGTAAATAGTTGCCAAAGCAATCTGGTCACTACCATATATCCGTGACTTGATTGTTCAGCCTGTACACAGCTACCCCCGTTGATCCCAAGTTACAACACCTGCTCAATGTAAGTACAGTGTATGTTCCGCCTGCATTGTACAAGTTAATGTTATCTGTAAACCGCACTGATTCTAAAAAGCGTGGTATAGAAGAGACAATCAAACATCATCTTTGTTAGTGATATAGTGCATGTCCAACAGGTAGATAGCAATCTACCTGTAGATCGCGGAGGGATCAGAGGTAGATCGCCAGCCCCACTTGGCTCCATCTCTCCAGCAGCTCGCCCCGTCGCTAGGAGAGAGCTGGTACCGGCAGGTCATCTGCCGAGGGCTTGCTGCCGCTGCTGATCCTTTGCCTATCTTTTTTCCCCTGCCTGCAGGAATCTTGCCTGCGGGTTTATTGGGGGTGCTTGTTTTCGTGGCAGTAGTATGTGGTACCCCAGGGGGCCGCCGCCCACGCCCCACAATGAGATTCCACAGGCCAGCATCATACCTGGTCTACTGCCTCTCAGAATCACTCATTCCTGCCCCCGCCCCAACACCCCTTATTTATTTATTTAACATTTCTTATATACCGCCTTTCATGATATCAAGGCGGTTTATATTGAACAAACTGAAATTACATTGAACAGGGCATTATAATTTGGGGACAACTATTTACAGGGAAGTGTGTTATATACCGGGCGATTTCCATTTGCCCGGGCTTTACCTGAATACACTTACCGTATTTAGTTGTGTCGTGTGCTGGTCATTTCGCTTTATAGTTCACTTTCATTAAACATTTTCAGGCAGACACAACAAAGTGTCAAGAATTCGGTGATTTTGGCGGGCTTTTCCAATTTTGTTCTAACTTGCCTATGTCTTGCCTTCGAATTGGTTCAAACCACTGACTTTTGCTTGCCTCTGCAATTGTATTTTGCCTAGCCTTTGCGTTGATTCTACACTGCAATTTTATTTCGCCTTGCCTTTGCGTTGATTCTACACTGTGTGCAGAATTTATTAAATCGCATGTGGTGGTATTTGAACTTGTTTGGCGGTATTTGATTTTATCTGGTTTGCTGGACAGGTGTTTGAGGGTTTTTTTATGATTGTTTGGTGGTATTTGATTATTGGTGCCAGTATGATGAATTCTTATTTTTACTTTTAGAACTGCATGTGTAGTTTTGGCATCTCCAGTCCTTGTATTGCACATCATCCAGAGGTCTTCAGTTCCTATTGATCTTCAATACTTTGGGACAGTGACGGTTTTGGACCAGATTCAGCCAGTGTTTATACTAACTTAGCAGATTTGGCCTTCTCAGATCAAGCCACCCCAGTATAACAACGATGAGTGTTCCAAAGAGCAAAACCTACTACTTTCATGATGAATGGGAAATGGACTACTTCTGGTGAAAGACAAGTGTTATTGTCTAATTTGTAACGCCCCAGTATCCTTGCCCAAAAGGGTAATCTGGAACGTCATTATAAGGCTCTGCATAGCAATAAGTTTGATGCTGATTTTCCACCCAAAAGTGAAATTCGTAAACTGAAGCTCAAAGAACTTAAATCAAAATTGGCTACTCAGCAACAGTTTATGGCAAAGCCAAAGTCACATTCGGTCAATGCAACTATAGCATCTTTCAAGGTCAGCAACCTGACTGCAAAGAAACGCTAACCTTTCACTAAAGGGAAATTTGTAAAAGATTGTTTTCTTGAAGCAGCTGACAATCTTTTTGAAGGATTTAAAAATAAGAAAGAGATCATAGCTGTTATTCAAGATGTACAATTGTCAAGAAACACCATTGTTTGGCGAATAGAAAAGATGTGTGGAGACACAACTGAACAATTGTTGGAGGATGTTTCAAATTGTGTTGCTTTCTCACTCCAACTGGATGAATCTACAGACATAAGAGACATAGCCCACTAGTCTTTATCCAGATGGTTTTTGAAGACTTCACAGTGTTAAAGAAGAACTACTTGGAATGATTTCTTTAAAAGGGAGAACTACCGGTGAGGAAATATTCCGTTCTTTCCATTCTTTTGTGACAAAGTGTAATCCTTCCATTGCATAGACTTGTTTCCATCACTACTGATGGAGCAAGAGCAATGACAGGTGAGGTTAACGATTTCATAGCCCTCTGTAGACAGCATGACGACTTCACAGATTTCCTTTCTTACCACTGCATCATTCACCAGCAAGTTTTGGCAAGCAAGAGACTCAATACAAAGACTGTCATGGACATCACTTTCAAAATTGTAAATTCAGTTTGTGGAAGATCACTTCAAAGATGGCTTTTCAATCTTACTCTTGATGAAGGGGCAGCAGAAATCATTTTGCACACAGATGTAAGGTGGCTAAGTAGGCACAAATTTCTGCAAAGATTCTGTGATTTGCTGAATGAAAAGTTTTTTGAAGGAGAGGGGAGATGACCAAGCAGAGTTGGAAGATGAGGAGTGGTTATGTGATCTGGCATTTCTCGCTGACTTTACAGGCAACCTAAGTAATATGAACCTTGAACTACAAGGTAAAAACAAATCCATTGGCGAGATGAGTATTTTCATCCTACAAGAGCAAATTTGAGCTAATGATGACTGACCTTGCAAACAACACTTTTGATCATTTTCCTAATACGCAGGACCATCTGGGACAATATCCAAAGTTTGTTTTTTAGAATGAGAAGTATGTGACAGAAATCTGTTCTGTTATCCAGGAATTCGAAAATAGATTCTGTCACTTCCAAAAAATTGGAACAGTTGTGAAGTACTTGTCATACCCATTCAAAGTAGATGTGGACATTAAAGAAACTGCAGCTGCTATCAGTAAAAATTACTCATTGAACAAGCGAAATATTAACCCTTAAAAATTACATTTTTCTCAAGACCCGTGCTGAGCAAGAATCGTTTTGGAAGCTAGTGCCTAGAGACAAATTTCCCAATTTGAGAAGATGCAGTGAAGCTGTACATGCCTGTTTCGGTTCAACTTATTTGTGTGAATCTGCATTTTCCCATCTGAAAATGACAAAGTACACAACATTCCAACATGACAGATGAACATCTTCAGGATTCCCTGAGACTGGCCCTCACGTAATATTTACCCAACTTCAAAAAGCAGGTGGATGAAATGCAGGCTCAGACGTTTCACTAATGAGCAAGAGCAAAATATTAAAGATTGTGCAATATCAGCCTGGATCAATACTCAACCTAAATTTAACACAAATTACTCAATAAAACTTTAAGAAAAAATGTACTTTCCATTTCCCCTCGCAGTTCTTACTGGATCTTCGTCTCTGTTTTGTTTTTGCTTAATTTGCTTAACAGCTGATCACATCCAAGTAAATGACAGAAGGTTCATTAAAAATGGGGGGGGGGGGAGGGGGGAATCCTCCAACTTTATTGGGTTAAAATTTAATTTGAAACTAATCTGAAACATAATTTTCATGGTGGTAGATCACCGGCACTTTTGGCCGGAAAAAGTAGATCACGACCTGTTCGAAGAGGTTTGTCTCTTTGCGGATGATACCAAAATCTGCAATAGAGAAGACACCCAGGAAGGTGTAGATTTATTTTATTTATTTATTTGTGCGCTTTTCTATACCGCCCCTTCCAGAGATCAGGGGCAGTTTACAGAGAACATGGTAATCATCAATTACATAGAACATTTATGAGCACATAATAACTATTTTACAGAGAATATATTAACTATTTTACATAGATTGAGCACATATTCATTGTTTACAGAGGGTAGGACAAATATGCACATCGATAATAAACATATTAACTATTTACAACAGCCTGATTATAGTTCGGTGGAAGGAGTATAGCAGGGTTATCAGTGGGAAAGTGCAAGGGGAGGGATCCAGCTAAGCTTGAAGAATGGTCTTGAATTTGGTAGTTGAGCTTTAATGTTAAAAAATGAAAGGTCCTGCATTTGGGCTAAAGCAATCCAAGGGAGCAATATAGTATAGGGAGTGAAATACTTTTGTCCACTAAAGAAGAGGAGGACCTAGGCGTTATTGTGTCTGATAATCTTAAACTACCTAAACAGGTATAAAAGATGACAGCAAAAGCTAGAAGGATGCTTGGGTACATAGGGAGAGGAATGGCTAGCAGAAGAAAGGAGGTGATAGTGCCTCTGTATAAGTCTTTGGTGCAACCTCATGTGCAGTATTGTGTGCAATTCTGGAGACCGCACTTTCAAAAGGATATAAACAGGTTGGAGTCAGTACAGAGGGTGGCTACTAAAATGGTTAGTGGTCTTCATTATACAGCATATGAGGTCAGACTTAAGGATCTTAATAGGTATACTTCAGAAGAAAGGCGGGATAGAGGTGATATGATTGAGATAGCGTAGTTACTCACCTGTAACAGGTGTTCTCCAGGAGCAGCAGGAATCAGTCCTCACTTATGGGTGACGTCGGCGCCGACGGAGCCCTCGCGGAGCAATTTTCCCCAGCTTTCAAAGAAAGCCTTTGGGAATTGCAGCGCGCATGCGCGGTCGTCTTCCCGCCCGAGGGTGCCATCTTAGCCAGTCAGATGACATAGCTAAAAAAGACAGCCTAAAAATTTGCAAAAAGAACATAAGCAGACGATTGCAACTCCAAGGGGAGGAGGGAGGGTAGTGAGGACTGATTCCTGCTGCTCCTGGAGAACACCTGTTACAGGTGAGTAACTACGCTTTCTCCAGGACCAAGCAGGAAGTCAGTCCTCACTTATGGGACTCCCAAGCTCAAGGCTACCGGAGACCCTAAGCACAAAAATGAGCTCCCTCTAGCTCAGCAGCACAGAAGGATAGAATCTTCACTGAATTATCACCCACCGGTAGCCCACATCCGGGATGGAGGGTAGGAGTTGCTCAGACCTCAAAGAGATTACGGAGGACTGCCTGTCCGAAAGCACTGTCCCTACGGGACTCCCTCTCGAGGCAGTAATGGACCGCAAAAGTCTGGCTCGAAGACCAAGTAGCGGCCCGGCAGATGTCTGCCAGCGGAACAGAGCGGAGGTAAGCCACTGACGTGGCCTTTGCCCGAATGCAATGAGCCGTGACTCGACTTTCTAAGGAGAGTCCGGCTGCCCCATAAGCCCAAGAGATACAGTCCGCAACCCAGATGGACAGAGTACGCTTGGAGACCGGGAGCCCCAATTTATTGGGGTCAAAAGACACAAAAAGCTGAGCAGCTTTACGGTGCTCCCGCGTACGGTCAAGGTAGAAGTTCAAAGCCCTTCTACAGTCCAGGGTATGGAGGACCGTCTCAGCTCGGCTGGAGTGTGGTCTGGGAAAGAAGGTTGGAAGTACCACCTCCTGATTGATGTGAAAAGGGGAGACCACTTTAGGCAGAAATTTTGGGTGAGTCCGTAGGACTACCCTATTCTTGTAGAACCTAGTGTAAGGGGGATCAAACACGAGGGCCTGCAATTCACTCACGCGTCTAGCGGAAGTGAGGGCTATCAAGAACAGTGTTTTCCAAGACAGAAAACGGAGAGAACAGGTAGCCATAGGTTTAAAAGGCGGACAGGTGATCCGCTGCAAAACCACATTCAGGTCCCAGTCAGGCGCTGGCGGGCGCAGAGGTGGTTTAAGTAGAAGGAGACCTCGGAGAAACCTCGCTACGAGAGGATCATTGGAGAGAGGTCTGCCGTCCACCGGCACATGATGTGCTGAAAGAGCACTGAGGTGAACTTTGACGGAGTTGGACTTAAGTCCCAGATTAGAGAGGTGGAGCAAGTACTGCAAGATCACCGACACCGGGCAGGAGAAGGGATCCTGAGACTGTTGGGTACACCAGACTGCAAAGCGACGCCATTTAAGGGCGTAGCATTTGCGGGTAGAAGGCCGTCGCGAAGCCAAGACGACCTCCTCCACCTCCGCCGGCAGGAGAAGGGGAGCAAGGACTACCCTCTCAGCAGCCAGGCCATGAGGTTGAGAGACCTGAGGTTGGGGTGCAGGAGGGACCCCTGATCCTGAGTGAGGAGATCCGGTTGTACCCCCAGAGGGATTGGATCCTCCACCGCCAGTTGCAGCAGGAGCGGAAACCACGGCTGCCTGGGCCAGCGAGGGGCCACCAGGATCATGAAGGCTTTGTCTCGGAGAACCTTGAAAAGAGTCCGAGAGACCAGCGGGATGGGAGGGAAAGCGTACAGAAGGCTCCCCGACCACGAGATCAGAAAGGCGTCCACCGCCACCCGAAGGGGGTGTGGCCGACGAGAGCAGAAGCGAGGAAGCTGCCGGTTGTGAGGACTGGCAAAGAGATCCACCGTGGGGAGACCCCACTTGAGGAAGAGCTTCTGAACTACCAAGGGATCCAGACGCCACTCGTGCGGCTGGAGGACCCTGCTGAGTTTGTCTGCAAGGCAATTTTCTTGGCCCGGGAGATAAACTGCCTTGAGGAGAATGCCGTGACTGACGGCCCAAGAGCAGAGCTTCTGTGCCTCCCGGCAGAGGAGGAAGGAGACCGTGCCCCCCTGCTTGTTCACGTAGAACATGGCAACTTGATTGTCCGTCTGGACAAGGACGGACTGTTGGGAAGTCAGGTGGGAGAAGGCCTTGAGAGCCAGGCGGATCGCCCTGAGCTCCAGGAAGTTGATCTGCTGAGCAGACTCCCACGTGGTCCAGAGGCCCTGAGTACGTGCCTCTTGGCAATGTGCTCCCCAGCCCAGGAGGGATGCATCGGTGGTCAGCACCCGGGTCGGCTGGGGTGACTGGAAAGGCATTCCGAATATCAGGTTCGGCTGCCGGAGCCACCACCGGAGAGACGAGACCAGCGGCTCGGAAACGCGCACTAGGTCTGCTAGGCCGCCCGTGGCTTGTCGCCACTGCTGGCGGAGACACCATTGCGCAGACCGCATATTCAGGCGGGCATTGGGGGTCACATGGACGGTGGAAGCCATATGGCCGAGCAGTCTCAGGAAGCGCCTGGCGGAGACCAGGGGCTGGCTGCGAAAGCGGTCGGCTAGGTCCATGAGCCGTTGAGCCCTGTCGAGCGGTAGGAATGCTCGCGCCTGAGGAATGTGCAGCCTTGCGCCGATGAACTCGAGATCCTGTGAGGGGAGCAAAGTGGACTTTGCGAAGTTTATGACAAAGCCCAAGTGCTGCAGCAGAGTCACCGTGCGGCACGTGGCGTTGGTGACCTCCTGAGCGGACGCTGCTCTGATGAGCCAGTCGTCTAGGTACGGAAAGACATAGAGGCCGTGAAGCCGGAGATGGGCCGCCACGACCGCGAGACATTTTGTGAAGACTCGCGGTGCGGAGGACAGGCCAAAGGGCAGTACTCTGTACTGGTAATGATTTCCTGCCACCACAAACCTTAGGTATTGGCGGTGGCTTGGGTGGATGAGGATGTGCGTGTAGGCATCCTTTAGATCCAAGGAGCATAGCCAATCTCCCTGCTGGAGGTAGGGCAGAAGGATTCCAAGGGTAAGCATTTTGAACTTCTCCCGCACAAGGAACTTGTTGAGGTTGCGCAAGTCCAGGATGGGTCTGAGGCCCCCTGTTCTCTTTGGTATCAGAAAATACCTTGAATAAAAGCCTTGACCTCTCAGGTGGTGTGGCACCGGTTCCACCGCCTGTTCCTGCAGAAGACCTGCTAACTCCTGAAGGAGCAACTCCCTGTGCAGAGGGGGGCGCGGAGGTTCTCCCGGAAAATAGGAGGGAGGGACCTGATGGAAGTGGAGAAGATAGCCTTCTCGCACGACCTGAAGCACCCAGGCATCTGCGGTGATGCTGGACCACCTGTGGGCGAAGTGAACCAGCCGGCCTCCGGTGCTGGAGGGAACCAGCGGGGGGGGAGAGGCTATGCTTAGCGAGTCAAAAGCCCCCACCCTGCTGAGCAGGGGCTGGTGGTGCAGGCTTGGGGGCTTGCTGCCTACGGGACCCGTTACCCCGTCCCTTGGCCTGCTGGCCCTGTTGGGGAGCTGCAGGGGCCTGATAATGGGGGTATTGTTTGTAGGCAGCCGCCTTCCTCGGGTAAAAGGACTTTTTCCCCGAGCCCTTCTTTTTCTGGGAAGGGGCGGAAGTCTTCCTAGAAAGCCTGGTCCGGGTGAGAGTCTCAGTCTCAATTTGCGCAGCCTTTTCCGCCATGGGCTTGCCAAAGAGGTTTTCGCCTCGGCAGGGGACATCGACCAACTTGTCCTGCACCCAGGGCTCAAGGTCTGACGACTGAAGCCAAGCCTGTCGGCGGGCACCGATGCCGGCTGCGGCCACTCGAGCCGAGGCTTCAAAGCCATCATAGGCTGCTCGGGACATGAACTTTGAGCATTCCCGAATGCCAGTGGACAAGGCTAGGAACCTCTGCAAGGGCTCCTCGGAGAGACCAGCGGAGAATCCGGCTAGCTCTTTAGCCAGATCCCGGAGATACATGCCCATGTATAGCTGGTAAGTCTGGACACGACATGCGAGCATAGAGCCCTGGAAGCACTTCTTGCCAAGGCCATCCAGGTTACGGGCCTCCCTGCCAGGAGGCACCGAGGAGTGCATCTTCTGGCTCTTAAGACGGTGCATGGCCGATTCCACTACCATGGAATGGTGTGGCAGCTGTGCCTTTTGAAAGCCAGGGCTCTTGCGGACTCGATAGATAGAATCGACCCGCTTGCTCAGGACCGGCGAGGAGGCCGGACTCTCCCACATGCGGAAGAGTAGTCGTTCCAGCATAGGAGGAACCGGCACAGTAAAGTGTTCCCTCGCGGGAGAGTCATACTGGAGGGCGTCGAGCTCTTCGGCTCGAGGCTCCTCCTCGGGATCCGCAGGGAAGGCCAAAGCCTTGGCCATATCCCTAACGAAGTCCGAGAACCGGGCATCCTCCGGGGGGACTGCTTCCGAGGCTCGGACTCCGGTGAGTCCGATGGGACACACCGAGTCCGGAAAGAATCAGGTGACTCTTCCTCCTCAGACTCCCAGACCGACTCCGACGAGGACTCGGTGGGGTCGGCCCGGGCAGGGTGCGGCGCCAGCCGCCCCGACGCCGAGGGAGTCGGCGTCGGTGACCTCGGTCCCGAACGGGAGGCCGAGGGCGACCTCGACCGAGGATCGACTCGAGTTCTCATCGACTCGAGGATCGGCTCGGTCTCCGGGGTCGACTTGGACGTCGACGTCCCGGCGGTCGGGGCAGCGACGCCAGCGAAGCCAGCGAGCAGTGCCCTCTGCTGGTCCATGAAGGCAGACAGTCTGCTCTCCAAGGCCGTCAACCTGAGTCCGAGCTCAGGTGACCCAGCAGCCCCCGACTCGGGCCCCGACGGCGTCGGGCCCGACGTCGGCTGTCGTGGAGGCGAGTCCAGAAGGACCACAGGACTTACCCGGGCAGGCATCTCCGACTCCAGGCGAGGTCGCTTCGGGACGTGTTCCTTCTCCAAGGACCCGGGGCGGCTGTCGGGGCTATGCGACCTGGCCCTCGCGGAACCAGGAGCGTCCACCGACGACGCCCTCGCGGGTTTTTCCTTCCGACGATGGTCCCCGGAGGGAGAACCCCGGTCGGAGGAGCTCCGGCGACGGTCCGAGCTGGAGCCTTTCGACACGGAGGCCTCCGACGAGGTCCGGGTACGGCTGGGGTCAGCGAAGATTCTCTCACGCTGATGCCGCCGACTCCTCAACGCCTTTGAGGACAGTTTGCTGCAGGGCCCACAGATCAGTTCCTCATGATCCGGGCCCAGGCAGCGGAGGCAAAAGTCGTGTGTGTCGGTTAGTGACATATTTCGGTCACACCGACCACACCGCTTAAACCCACTGGCAGCCATCGGGGGAAAAAGGGCCCCTGCGAGGTCAAAGGACCGGGCTGCCAGGGAAAACGAAAACGAAAGCTGACTAAGTCAGAAAAAAGTAAGAGGACTCGAGACCGGCGTCGCGAGTCCGGGCGGGAAAACGATCGGCGTCGAACCGAAAGAAAAAAGGATAAAACAAAGAAGAAAATCAACTTTTTCGCGGGGACAAGACGGGGACGTCTGTAGGGCTCCGCGGAAAAAAGAAGACTGGCTAAGATGGCACCCTCGGGCGGGAAGACGACCGCGCATGCGCGCTGCAATTCCCAAAGGCTTTCTTTGAAAGCTGGGGAAAATTGCTCCGCGAGGGCTCCGTCGGCGCCGACGTCACCCATAAGTGAGGACTGACTTCCTGCTTGGTCCTGGAGAAGTTTAAATATCTCTATGGCATAAATGCACAGGAGGAGAGCCTCTTTCGACCAAAAGCAAGCTCTGCTACAAGGGGACATGGGATGAGGGTGAAAGGGGATAGATTCAGGAGTGATATGAGGAAATATTTCTTTACGAAAAGAGTGGTGGATCCGTGGAATAGTCTTCCAGTGGAGGTGGTAGAGATGAGGACAGTATGTGAATTCACACACAGAGGAGCTCTAAAGGAAAAAAAAAAAAAAAAAAAAAAAAGAGGACTGTTGTAGTGATTGATATGAAAGGGCAGACTAAATAGGCCATATGGTCTTTTTCTGTAGTCATGTTTCTATGTTTCTATGATTATTCTTTCAAAGTAACTGTTACAGCGCAAGTATAGTTTGTTATCACATGCTTCTGTCCAAAGATCAGCATTAACAAGCACATGTTGGCAAGACATATCTAAATTATTTATTGGTTTCCAGGTACTTGATATACCACTCAACAACATCAGAGCAGTTTACAAAAGTAATAAGGTAGAAAAAAAAAGAGAGTGGGGAGAAAAAGGAAAGGCAAGGAAGAGGAAAAATTACAAAAACTTAGGGAAAGAGAAAACAAGAACAAGGCATGTGTAGGTACAGGTGCAGCCCGAAGAAGGGAAGAAGGGGAAGGAGGCAGGAAAGGCAAGGGGGTCGAGTCGGGGTCAGGGGAAGGCTGAGGAAATGACTGTTGGAAGAGCCAAGTCTTAAAGGCCCTTTTTGAATCTGGCAAAGGATGATTCTTCACGGGGCAAAGAAGTGAGAAATTCCATAAATAAGGCCTGAGGTATGCAAAGAAAGAATAATGAGAGACTTCTAGATGAAGGGCAGAAGGAGGGGTCAAGGCAAGGAGAGAGGTTTGGGAGGATTGTAGAGAATGCAGGGGGCAGTAAGTTAAAATAAGAGCATTGAAAAAGGGAGGGTTAGCTGCAAAGTGGTCTCAATAAACTTAATTTTGAATGTAAGATGTACAGTGAAGAGAGATAAATAAAGGGTGACTATGGTTGCGACTACGAGCATGGAAGAGAAGCTTGGCAATGATGAATTGAATCAACTGCAAATGTTTAGTAGAGTAGAGGGGACGGCAGTTATAGAGAGCATTACAATAATCCAGGTGCATGAAACCAGAGAACCAGTAGCTTAAGATGAGAGAAGGTGAAAAATGGAGCATACTGAGCATATGGAGGGCAAAAAGGGAACACTTGACAAAAGTATTAATCTGATCCTTGAAGGTGATGTCAAAATTCAGGGTGATGCCAAGATTTTTGATAGAACTGTGCAACGGGAGAGGATAGCCAGACAATAGAGGATGGGGCAAAGGCCAGGGGAAGGCAAGCAGATCAATTCACACTTGGCCACAGTAAGTACAAGCCAATGGCTATGGTCATGGCATCAGTGGCTTTTAGGCAGTTGTGGAAGGAGAAGTGTCAGTGTGGTGCACGAGCAGTAAAGAAGATTTGGATGTCATCAGCATAAAGATAGGGGCTACAACCTAAGAACTGAACAAGGGGAGCAAGGAAGATACTAAAAAGTATAAGGGCAAGAAGAAACCCTTAGGGGCGAAAACCATTTGAGGACAGTACCATGAAGACCAATCTCAATCTATGAAGGAGTACAATGAGTAATCAATAAGGCTGAATGCTGAAGAGAAGTCAAAAGTAACCAGAATCATGGAGTGGCCTTGATCGAGTGAACCCGACCTCAATTAGAAAAAACATGAGACGTGATTCAGTGCTGTGGCCAGCCTGAAAGCCAATCTGTGTGAGGTGGAAACTAGGAGCCTCATGAAGGAAGGGTGTTAGTTGCTAAGGCATGATGTATTCTAGAAGTTTTTATAGGAAAAGTAATGTTGGAGATAGTGTAAAAGTTAGATAGGCATGAGGGGTCTAAGGAAAAAATAATGACATCTTTCCAGGAAAGGAAGGCATACCCTTAAGAGTGACTGGTTTGAAGAAGCAGAACAGAAGAAATGAAAGTCAGAAAGGTTCCACATTAGCACCACCACCCAGGAAAACGATTTAGGTGTCATCATGCATAATATGTTAAAACCCTCCGCTCAGTGTGCAGCGGTGGCCAAGAGAGCAAATAGAATGCTAGGAATCATAAGGAAAGGAATGGAAAATAAAACAAAGGATATTATAATGCCTCTGTATTGTTCCATGGTGCGACTGCACCTTGAATATTGTGTGCAATTCTGGGTGCTGTATCTTAAAAAGGATATAGCGTTATTAGAAAAGGTTCAGAGAAGAGCCACCAAAATGGTAAAGGGGATGGAAGGATACCCCTATGAAGAGAGGCTAAAAAGGTTACGGCTCTTCAACCTATTTATTTATTTACATTTTTTTTTATATACCGCGCTATTCCCCATCAGTGCGGTTCACATGGAACAATTAAACTACGCATTTCACAAGGATGATCTGTGTTTACAATTAACAGGTGATAGAACTTGGGTCATGAACATTGGTAACTATTTACATCTGTACAATAGTGATAAGGAGTCCCATTTGTACTACGTTGGTCAGCTCGATATTGCGGTTCTTGTGGAGCCAACATCAGGGTAATACAGTAGGAAGAGGTGATGGAAAAGAGACAGCTGAGGGGATGATAGAGGTCTATAAATTAATGAATGGAGTGGAATAGGTAAATGTAGATCGATTTACGTCATCAGAATATAGAAAGACTAGGGGACATGCAATGAAGCTACAGGGTATTTAAGACTAATAAGAGAAAATATTTTTTCACTCAACGTGTAATCAAACTCTGGAATTTGTTACCGGAGGATGTAGTAAAAGCTAGTAGTGTAGCTGGGTTTGGACAAGTTCCTGGAGGAAAGGTCCATAAACCATTATTAAAAGGGACCTGGGATATCATTGCTTGACCCAATACAAGCATTGTTGAACCTGTGTCTTTTGGGGAAACTGCTAGGTACTTACGACCTAGATTGGCCACTGTTGGAAACAGGATACTGGGCTTCATGGACCTTGGTCTGACCCAGTATGGCATATCTTATGTTCTTATGTTCTAAAGCTTATGAATAAGCTGGGCAGGCCAAGGGTCCAAAGAGGAGGAAAGAAGGGCATAGGACTTGCAAAACACACAGCAGGAGAGTGCGGGTGAGGTAGGGGAAGGTGGACCAGCAGGAGGAAAGAGGAGGGAGAATTAGCAGATGTGGGGAGGGTAACAATGAAGAAGCAGTAGAAGGTGGAACAAAGGATGGGAAGCAAGGACTGAAGAAAAGGGAGGGGAAGGAAGAAGAGGTATGAGGAACAAAAAGGACGAGATCTGTTATAGAGAGATGGCACAAGTGCTGGTGGAAGGGGGTACGAAGAAGTGGAAGCAGGGGCAGCTACGGGAGCTAACTGATCCAGAGTATGAAAGAGTTTCAGCTGTCTGCTGCGGAAAAAAGGTGTTGTTGAATAAAAGCAGCTCTGGCTGAACACAGTGCCTTTTAGAAGTCAGGAGAACAGTGTTCCAGCACACCCATGAGCTGGGGGAACAGTGTTTGCTCCAGCAACATTCGATGTGGCATGCCTGTGTGCGAAGTAGGAGAAGGAGAAGACTGGTGTGGAACCAAGGTTGTTGAAAGGTGACTGAATCAAGGATGGTAGATAGATTGAGGAATGAGGAGGATAACAGACCCGGCTGGCTGGATTAACAGTTGCCGGGCACAAGAGGGCAGGGGCGATAGGCAGAGGTTAATGTGCAGTGGGGGAAGAGGAGCAGGACATGACCGGCCTTAAGAGGGGCCTGTAGGCCATGGGCCATCCTCTTGCCCCTCTGGTTCGGACAGAGAAGGACCATGCTTTTTCCTTTATCTCCTGCCTAGGCACCCCTGCCCTAGGAATCACTCTACTTACCAGCTGTCTGGTTAGGGATGCTGGTGCATGGTTTTTCTGCTTCTGAGATGGTGAGTTCTTGCTTTGGGTTTTTATTTATGGCCAGGGGGAAGGACAGTGCAGGAGAGCACATGGCTTGACGTGTGGCTGGACAGCAGCCAGGGGAGGCAGGGGTCCAGCAGGAACATACAGTCCTTGCAAGCCTATGCTCAATTCTGCAGCTAGGCAAGAACAGGGAAGGCTGATAGGGCCAGCATTCACTCTCACTTACAATGCTGTTTGCAGACACAGATGCAGACTCCAACTCCCCCCCACCCCTACCGCTGGAAGTGCCACATGGTCATGGGAACCTTCTCAGCTGCAACGGAGGTCCTTGGGAGGGGGAGTTGGCCAGACAGCGTGGTCTCCATCAAGGCTGTGCATGGAATAAGAGATAACTCACCATGGCCAAAGTGAAAGGCTGCAATGAGAACATTCATCTGGTTTATGGGGGAGGTCAGGCAGCACTCATGGGGGCACTGCAGGCAATGGTGACTGTACACAGGCTTGGGTAATTTAGTGCTGTAGATTTACAGCCAGATATATATGACCCATGAAACATTGCTTTCAAACTTGTGCTGGGTTTCCTTTTCTTACGACTCCTTACCATCCATCTCAATAGGAATCTTCCCTTTAAAATAGGACTAAATAATTTAACTGAGCCCAGAGCTGCTCTGTAGACTTACTGCCACAGAAAGCTTTCAGATCTAGTCTTGTTTATGAATCTAGATCGATTGTTTATGCCATCAAAATTCAGAAAGACTAAAGGATATGCAATGAAGCTACAGGGTAACCTATTTAAGACTAATAAGAGAAAGTATTTTTTCACTCAACGTGTAATCAAACTCTGGAATTCATTACCGGAAGATGTAGTAAAGTGAAATTAGACTTACCTGCTAATTGTTGTTCCTTGAGGAACTCCAGTTCAGTCCTGCACCGCTGGGTAGTGCACCTCTTCCTGCAGCATGGAGACTGGGCATGTCAGAAGTCTGGTACATATACCGGTGGCACCTTCCACCAGCTTCCAGTGACCTATTGACAAAGCAGACTCTAAGGAGTAACACATAAGTAGTTATAACCAACTTGAAATATAAACTGAAGGCTCTATAGCCACTGAACTGAGCCCCCTGAAAGAAGAGGAAAACTTCTCTACCTCCCCTCCAAGGAAAAAAAAAAAAAAACATCAAACAGATGTGAGACAGGAAAGAATACAGAACAGAGTATAAAGATAAACCAGACACTAACCCTACGTGAAGAGTAAACTTATTGAAATGTGTGTCTTCATACAGCCGGCTTCTTCTAACATCCGTCAGCCCCTGACCCCCCCAACATAACTCGGGTGGGAATCGGGACTGAACTGGAGTTCAAGGAACAATTAGCAGGTAAGTCTAATTTCACTTTCCTTTTTGTCCCTCCAGTTCAGTCCCGCACCGCTGGGATGTAACAGAGCTGTACACTAATGGGAGGGACCCGCCAAACCGGCCCGCAAAACTGCTGAGCCGAAACAGGCATCTCCTGCCGACTGAACATGTAATGTCTACTAAAGGTGTGCAAGGAGGACCACATGGCCATCTTACATATTTCCACCGATGGAACCAAACCATATTCCGCCCAAGAAGTTGCCTGAGCTCTAGTGGAATGAACTTGCAAACCCACAGGCACCTGCCGGCCCAGCAAAATATAAGCTGATGAGATCGCTTCTCTAAGCCACCTAGAAATAGAAGCCTTGGACGCCGCTTCCCCTTTCCGTGGACCTCCAAAAAGAACAAACAAGTGCTCCAATTTGCGAAATGACTCTGATGCCTTCAAATACTGGAGCGCCCTCTTCATGTCAAGCAACCGCAAACTATGACCAACCACGCTGCCATCCGCCGACTTCAATACCGGTAAGGAGACGGACTGGTTCACATGAAATGGCGAAACCACCTTCAGAAGAAAGGACAGTACTGTACACAACACCACCTTTTCCTTGAAGAACGACAAAAAAGGCTCGACAGGATAAAGCTTGTAACTCGGACACTCTCCGCGCCAAGCAATTGGCCACCAGAAATACTGTCTTCAATGTCAGATCCTTCATAGAGGCTGAATTCAGAGGCTCAAAAGGTTGCCTCGTCATAGCTCCCAACACCAAATTTAGATCCCAAGGAGGAACCACCAATCTGTATGGAGGCCGCAAACAAGATGCTGCTCTCATAAAACCACCTTGAATCTTACCACAATAATAGGCAATTGCCGCCAATTGTACCCTCAATGAACTGGCAGCCAATACCTTACAAAAACCATCCTGAAGGAAACTCAAAACCACCGGAATTGACACCGAGGATGGCCACAAACGCCTAGCTGCACACCAGTCTTCAAAGATACACCAGGTCCGAACATAAGCTAAAGAAGTCAAACGTTTTCTGGCCAAAAGTAAAGGTAGTAATTACCGCCGAAGAATAACCTCTCTTCCGCAACCAAGCCCTCTCAATGGCCAAGCCGTAAGCGAGAACCGAGCTACCTGTGGCATGCAGCGAGGACCCTGCAGTAGCAGATCCTCCCACATCGGTAAATGCCAGGGTTGCCTGTCGAGAAGTCTCACCAGATCCGCATACCACGGACAACGCGGCCAATCGGGAGCTATCAGTATCACGGCCCCCTGATGCGCCTCGATGCGCTGAATCATCTGGCCTATGAGTGCCCAGGGTGGAAATGCATACAGCAGCCCCGGAGAGGGCCACTGTTGAATCAATGCATCGATCGCTTCGGACATTCTCTCTTCTCCTGCTGAAGAAACGACTGACCTTGGCAGTCTGCCAAGGGGCCATGAGATCCATGATGGGTATCCCGCACTTGACTACCAACTGCTGAAATACTTCCGGGTTCAACTCCCATTCTCCGGAGTCCACTCGAACCCGGCTGAGATAATCCGCCATCAAGCTGTCTACCCCCACAATATGTGCTGCTGACAACGCCACCAGCCGGAGATCTACCCACTCGAATGGAGCTTCCGCCTCCTTTTCCAGCGCCATGCTGCCCATGCCACCTTGCCGATTAAGCTATGCTACTGCCGAAGCGTTGTCTGATAACACTCGAACAGAGCACCCTTGCAACATGACTCGAACGCCCTCAGAGCTAGAGCTACTGCTCGTAATTCCAGATGGCTGATGGACCACTGAGCTTCTTGTGCGCTCCAAACTCCCTGCGCAAAAAGCCCCTCGTAATGTGCCCTCCAGCCTGCCAGGCTGGCGTCTGTCAACACCGGAACCCATTGCAGATGTTCCAATGGCATCCCTACCGTCAGCTTCTCCGGACATAGCCACCAAAGGAGAGATGCTCGGATACGCCCCGGACAGGGCAAGCGTTTGCTCAGAGAATCCTTCTAGTGTGACCAGCGCTGGAGCAGAGACCTTTGCAAGGGTCGCTTCTAAGGTAGCTGCCATGGTCCCCAGCACCCGAAGATAATGCCAGGCCGTCGGAGCAGACTGTTTCCGAAAGTCGCGTACCAAAGACTGAAGGCCTTGCACCCGCGGTTCCAGGAGAAACACCGCTCAGACCTGCGTGTCAAAACGAACTCCGAGATACTCCAAGGTCTGTGACGTTACCAACCGACTCTTGGCGGCATTGACCACCCAACTGAGACTTTGCAAGAACTGCACCACCCTGGCCATTACCCTTACACTCTCGGCCTGGGACTTCGCACGAATCAACCAATCGTCGAGGTAAGGATGAACTAGCACCCCTTCCTTGCGCAAAAATGCCGCCACTACCACCATAACCTTGGTGAACGTCCACGGAGCCGTTGCCAACCCGAAACGCAAAGCTTGGAACTGAAAATGACCTCAGGGTACTGCAAATCTTAAGAACCTTTGGCGATCTGGCCTGATCGGGATATGCAAATAAGCCTCGGTGAGATCAAGCAACGTCAGGAACTCCCCCTGTCGCACCGCCACCATCACTGACCTTAACATTTCCATACGGAAATGGGCCACCTGCAGTCAGCAGAATCGAGTGAAAGGCGCCATCCTTCTTTGGAACCACGAAATAAATCGAGTATCGTCCGGAACCGCATTGCTCCAAAGGCACCGGGACCATGGCCCCTAGCTGCTCTAGGTGGGACAACGTCGTCTGGACCGACAACTCCTTGGACCTTCCTCTGCAGGAAGAAAGAACAAAGGAGTCTTGAACTGGTCGGACAAACTCGAGCGCGTAGCCCTCTCGAATAACCTCCAACACCCACTGATCGGATGTTATCTGAGCCAAGGCACACCAAAATTCCCGAAGCTGACCCCCTATGGGTTGCAACTCTGCCTGAGCCCCCCTCATTTCATTGCGCTTTTTGAAACTGGCCGGCAGAGGGTTTGCGAACCCCCTGCCCACTCCTCTGAAACCCCTAAAACCTTGACCTCGAAAGGGATACCTTCTCCTCTGAAAGGACCCGAAATGCGAAGTCCGAAACCGCCGAAAGTCCCTAGGTTGCCCCCTCTACACTGGTGCAGACTTTCCTGGTTTCGGCTTGTCCTCCAGCAAGGGGCCGCCCTTGGACTCACCCAAGTCCTGGACAAGCTTGTCCAGATCTTCACCAAAGAGCAGCTTTCCCTTAAAAGGAAAGCTTACCGAGTTTAGATTTGGAAGAGTTATCCGCCGCCCAATTCCGCAGTCAAATGCAGCGACGTGACGCCACCAAAGAGGACATACTATTTGCCAAACTCCTGATCAAGTCATAATGCACATCCGCCAAGTAGGCTGCCCCAGACTCCAGCCTTGACAGGTCCTGCACTTGTTCCTGCAAGGGCTCTGCAGCCTGTTGCAAATGTTGGGACCAACAAAGACAAGCCCTCGCCACCCAAGCGCCACAAATCGAAGCTTGCAAAGAAAGCGCATTGGCCTTGAAGGCTTGCCTCACCAAAGAGTCCACCTTTCTATCTTGAGCATCCTTTAGTGCTGCGCTACCTTCCAATGGAATCGTAGTCTTCTTTGTGACTGCAGACACGGCCGCATCTTTCCGAGGCGAACAAAACATCTCCCATTCCTGATCCGCTAACGGATAGAGCCGAGGCATGGACCTCACGCCTCTGAGAGCTGCCTCCGGCAAGTCCCACTCATCATGAATCATTTGTTTAACCACCTTGTGCACCGGAAAGACTGTCTGTGACTTCCGCACTGCCTGAATGAGAGGAGAGGATCTTCCACACACTCTTCCTCTACCGATGAGGCCACCGCAAGGATAAGTGCTTGCAGCGATTCCGTGATCAGAGCTGTCAGATCCTCTCTCCTGAACACCTGGATAATCCGGGCCTGATCCTCCGGCTCTTGGATCTCACCCTCTTTCAGCTCCTCTGCCGGACCTTCCAACTCCATCTCCAAGTCATCTCCTTCTACCCAATTTGGAGCCAGCGTACTCTCATCCAAAATGTGCGGTCTCTTAGCTAACCGCACCTCAGACCTAACTGCTGCCTCCACTGCTGCCCAAACCCCCCCGGGAGACAAACCCGAGGTGTCCAGTTCAACTCCCTGCCTAAGAAGGCAATAAGCCTGATGCAACAGTAAAACAAAATCCGGCGAAAAATCCTCCATAGGCGAGGCAGCCGCCTTCTGAGTGTCGCTCGGACCGGGCCACAACAAGGTTGAGGCCTGCGGCAAGGAAGAAACTTCCAACACCCCTCCTTCCTCCGAAAGCCCCCTCAGCCCCTTGGGGTTTGGAGGGACCCCATCCTTAAGCTTGTCCTGTAGGTCCTGCTCCATAGAAATCACTTCTTCTACACAACCATGGCACACGCCGTCGACCGAAACCGCCCCCGACGGGTGCCACACACTAAGCACTGAGGACGCGCAGGCATCAGCCTCTGCCAAGTCCTACTAATACCCAGAGTGCTTTCCACTCAGCCACTGTAACCCCGGTAGCCTCCCCACCGGCCCCCTCAAGGGTTACCCACTGAGAACAGGTTTGTATCTATCCAATGGGCTCAATTCACTCCCTAAAATATATTTATTTATTTATTTTTGACCAAGACTCCCCGCAGCTATAAGGGTCCCCGGCAAAAGAAAAAAAACAGAAGGTATTTTCTCCAACTCAGCCTGCTACAACGACTAGGAACCCTCCAAGCAGAAAAATAACTTCCCCCCAAAAAAAAACGTGGGAAAAACGGCAGAGCCAGCAAAATGGCACTTTGAAACTGAGCAGCCAGCTTCCCACGACAGGCCTCGCAACGGAGAAAAAGAATATTTTGCACTCACCTGCTCTACAAACATTCCTTTTGCGATCCGGAACAAAATCGCCGTAACCTAACACATTTTCTGTCATCCAAGCTCTCTGCAAGCGTGTAGTAAGGCTCTGAAGCTGGATGAACACTGCAGACTTTTCTGCCGTCTGACCCCCGGCACAGAAACGGCTGGCAGGCAGAGCACTGAAGGACAGCAGCTCCCCACCGTACCAACTAGGCAGGAAGTACAGCAGGGCACCAGAACAGAAAATTAGAGGGAAGAAAGCAGCAATCCTCTCAAACTAACCCCCACCCCTTCCTTGCACTGAACAGCTCTGAGTAATGCCTTCAAACCTTTTTTTTTTTTTTTTTTTAAACAACTCTACCAAATAAATTAAAGGTACAGAGTACCCCAAAACAAAAACCAAAAATCCCAAATAGAAAAACCTAACACCACTTATATGCGCCTTGTGCTGAGCCTAATCCCTAGGCTCACAACCTCCTGCTGCAAGGAGACTGAGCACACTGGAAGCTGGTGGGAGGTGCCACCGGTATATGTACCAGACTTCTGACATGCCCAGTCTCCATGCTGCAGGGAAAGGTGCACTACCCAGCGGTGCGGGACTGAACTGGAGGGACGAAAAGGAAAAGCTGTTAGTGTAGCCAGGTTTAAAAAAAGGTTAGGACAAGTTCCTGGAGGAAAGGTCCATAAACTATTATTAAAGGGGACCTGAGATATCCACTGCCTGCTCCAGTACAAGCATTGTGGAACCTGTCTCTTTTGTGGAAACTGCTAGGTTCTTGTGACCTAGATTGGCCACTACTGGAAACACGATACTGGGCTTGATGGACCTTGGTCTGACCCAGTATGGCATATCTTATGTACTGCATTCTGGGATAAGTTAATTAAAAAAAAAATTCTCTATCAATGGTTTGGCGTGATGCTACCCTCTGGTGGCTGTATTGGCACATTTATTTATTTATTTGTGTGTTTTTCTATACCGCCCCTTCCAGAGATCAGGAGCGGTTTACAGAGAACATGTCAAAGAATTAACACTAACATTACATGGAACATTAACAGTGCAAAAAATTTGTTGTTACATAGAAAACTAAAAATACAAATTGTAAACGTATTAACTATTTACATTGGTTGAGAGAGATTGATCATACTGATGTATGTAATTCAATGATAGTCATAGGGATTATATGCATTAAAATTGTTTACAATTGATTGAAAGAGATTAATCATACTGAGGTATGTAATTCGACAGTAAAGAGAATTTATAACAGTGATACTAGGATTGGCTAACATGTCAGCACTATGGCTCAACACACAGAAGCAGTATGCATATGACTGAAGAGTTACATGATCCACAGCTAGGTCTTCAACCTGCATCTACAGGACAGTTCATATCATTGCAAGGGGCCTTCACATTTTATCAAGTGGACCTGCTGGGGGTATATATGTATGGTGTTGGTGGGCAACAGATTAATGGCAGGACTCCTGGGCCCAGATGGAGAATAGGTAACCCAGTTGGGACCCGATAAGGGATTTGGATTTTGCAACTGTTTAGAGGAAAAGCCGATGGCAGGCAGTGATCATTTGGTGACTTAAAGCTTGGAAGGAGGTGAGATCTTGAGTTTAATTGTTGATTTTTTTTTAAATAGCTCTGTTTGCTTTAGAGGTTATAAATTAACTTAAGAAAGGGCCTTACTGGGTCAGACCAGAGTCCATCAAGCCCAGAACCCCGTTTCCAACAGTGGCCAATCCAAGTCACAAGTACCTGGCCGGTTCCTGAAGACCACAGGTTCCACTAGGCTTGTCTGGGGGTAAGCAGTGGATTTCCCACATCCTCTTTAATAATGGTTTGTGGACCTTCCCAAACCAGTTTTTGTTTTTTAAACCCAGATACACTAACAGCTATTAATTTATAGGCCTCTGTCATATTTCCCCTCAGCCTTCTCTTTTCCCAAGTTGAAGAGCCCTAACCGTTTAAGCCTTTCCCCATAGGGGTATCCTTCCATCCCCTTTACCATTTTGGTGGCTCTTCTCCGTACCTTTTCTAATTCCACTATATCCTTTCTAAGATCCGACGACCAGAGGGGCGAGATTCAGGATCAGCACCATGGCGGTAATACTGTCCCCAGTATAATACCAGCACATGGAACTCATGTAAGTCCCAGCACGCCTGTTCGATCTGTGGAGTTAGCCACTCAGCTTCCATGTGTAGATCCACCAATAAGGGAAAGCCTTTTAAGCCACTGCCCCAATGATCCAGCGAAGGACATGGGTCCCTCGCACATCAGGCTTGAGAGCTTGCATCCATAGCTGTGGTCCTACCCTCACCAGGATTGAGCATGCATCATTATTGGATGGCTTTACAGAAGGTTTCTCCATTATATCCTCCGCACCTACTTCCTTGCACACCATACAGTTGAACCACCACCCAGGAAAAAGATTTAGGCGTCATTGTGGATGCCATGTTAAAACCCTCAGCCCAGTGTGCAGCGGCGGCCAAGAGAGCAAATAGAATGCTAGGTATCATAAGGAAAGGAATGGAAAATAAAACAAAAGATATTATAATGCCTCTATATCGTTCCATGGTGAGACCGCACCTTGAATATTGTGTGCAATTCTGGTCGCCGTATCTTAAAAAGGATATAGCGATTTTAGAAAAGGTTCAGAGAAGAGCCACCAAAATGGTAAAGGGAATGGAAGGATACTCCTATGAAGAAAGACTAAAAAGGTTAGGACTCTTTAACCTGGAAAAGAGATGGCTGAGGGGAGATATGATAGAAATCTATAAATTAATGAACAGAGTGGAACGGGTAAACGTAGATCGATTATTTACGTTATCAGAATATAGAAAGACTAGGTAACATGCAATGAAACTACAGGGTAAACTATTTAAGACTAATAAAAGAAAATATTTTTTCACTCAACGTGCAATCAAACTCTGGAATTTGTTACCGGAGGATGTAGTAAAGGTTGCTAGTGTAGCTGGGTTTATAAAAGATTTGGACAAGTTCCTGGAGGAAAGGTCCATAAACCATTATTAAGAAGGGGCCCAGGATATCAATGCTTGACCCAGTACAAGCATTGTGGAACCTGTGTCTTTTGGGGAAACTGCTAGGTACATATGACCTAGATTGTCCACTGCTGGAAACAGGATACTGGGCTTGATGGACCTTGGTCTGACCCAGTATGGCATATCTTATGTTCTTATATGCAACTCGCCTTCCTTCCTTCAGCACCTTCAGGTGGTGCGGGAAAAGAAAATCACCAAGGAAAACGTCTTGATTAGAGTGGCGGGTCCCTACTGGGACAGCCCCCCCTTCCGGGGGTCTGGTATTGTCCGCATTGGAAATAGTGCCAAAGAAGGAGATAGGCAAATTCCGTTTGAGACACAACCTGTTCTGTCCTGCGGGTGAGTCAGTTGATGACCATATCGATTCTTTCTTCTTTGTGTTCTGTGAGATATGCGTCTATTCACCAGGCTATAGCAATCATTCGGAATTTGGGCCACAGGCAAAACTGGCCAAGGCGGAGATAGGGTCGGTATTCCGACTGCTCCCAGTGTATCCAGAGTCTTGTACATCTACACGGTTTTCACCCTCAAGGGTGAGGATTACTATGACAAATGTATGTCCATGGGCTGCTCAATTCCTGTGCATATTTTGAGCTGTTCATTCCTGTTTTGGCCGGTCGAAGAAATAGCCGGGTCTGGCTCAACTGTTCATTACCTTGATTTCCTGTTCATGGGGGTCAGGTTCAAAGAATGCAAAAGGATCTTAGATTCCTGCGAGCCCATCGCACAGCGGTTTGGAGTATCTCTGGCAGCAGAAATGACCGTGGGACCTGCAGGACACATTCCTCAGAATTGAGCTAGATATACTGTACAAGCCCGAGTGTCTAGACTTCCCAGGGATAAGTTGTAGAAATTAAAAACCACCGATAATTTGGCGATGGTCCAAGCAGTACATGAGATGAATGACAGGTTGCTAGGGGTGGTGACACTGCCCCGGGAAATTGTTATGCTCTGCATTCTGCAAAGTATCACCTTTAAGGCAGACCATATTATGGGATTCTACAACAACATTGCTGATGCCCTTTCTCATTGTTTCATTCCAGCAGCAGTCTGGGCGTTTGGCCCGACGAAGTGTGAGAGCTATCAACTGGTTTCCTTGGCCGAACGCACCAGCCAAAAATATTTTGGAGGCCTGGGAGCATTTCTGTGAGTTCTGTAGCCTTAACAGGATCAGGGATAGTGACCGATGCATTATGAACTCCATCATGCAAGGGCATGATGAAATCTGCAGTACAGATGCACCTGGTGGCAGTCACTTTTTTCGCCTGGGTAATGGGGAAAAAGAGTCCTTCGGTCGATTTCATCATTGCTAAAGGATGATGGGTGGGACTTCTGACCATTGCCATGCTCTAGACCACAAGCACCTGATCGCCCACAAGGTGTTAAGGAAGATGCTCGCTGTCATGGATGGCGGTCTGCTAGGACACCTTTGAGACCCATCTTTTCAGATGCGCCTTCTCTTTAGCATTCTCCGGGGCACTCAGGGTAGGACAGCTTCTTTCATCCTCATGTTACTGGTTCCAATAACACGATTACCAATGCCCTTTCTCATTTTAAGATGGCAGCTTCTGGCCTAGTGCTCCTGGGGAAGATACAGTCAAGACATCCATTCCAGAGGCAGTCTGGGCATTGGGTCCGCCGAAGTTTGGAGCTTCTTGATGGGTTTCCTGGCAAAGCATACCAGGCCGACATACTTGAAGGCCCAAAATCACTTCCGGGACTTTTATGTGCAGGACAGCATCAGGGAGGAGCCTGCTTTAAGGCCAGCACCATTCTTCGCTGGATATTCTGCTACAGGGACAGGGGCAGGAATAAATCCACAGTAAGAGTAACGTCCATCACTCCTTTTGCCAAAGCAATGGGAGAACGGAGCCCTTCGGCGGATTTCATCATTGTAAAGATGAAGGGATGGTCAGCTGAGCATTGCTGCACACCCAACCGCAGATCTGTAGCTCTGAGAAGGGACCCCCATGAAAGGGGGGACCAAATTGTCATGTCACCCCTGCCAGGAGACTGCACATGTCTGGTGTGGTATTTTGAGGATTGCAAATGATTATGCCCAATGGGAGGCGAGCAGTGTTGGTCAATACAGGCGGAGCACCCCGTCTCGCTTCCAGTTCACCAGGATGCAGAAGCCGGTCATCGCAGAGGCGGGCCTTGAGGATGGCTATTTCAGCATTTATTCCTTCCGCATTGGGGCGGCTACCATGGCAGCTGGGCTTGGCATGACAAGGGAACAAATCATGTCCATGGGCGAGTGGCGTTCTGACAGTTATAACCTGTACGTTCGCCCGGAAGCTCGGGATTGACGAATGTTGCTGTGACTAACCTGACCTTTCTTGTGTTCTTTTTTTGATGGTTTGCCCTAGGTGCAAATCCCCTGGAAATGTGGATATGAGGCCATCCATATGTCCACTGGGTGCAAAGAAGAATCTGGAGAAGACCCAGGGGTTTAATTTGGGCCTGAATCCTGCAGAGGTGTCGATCGTTGGTATGGGGGTGTGGGGAATGATATGGGACCTGCTGGTTCCATCCTTTATGTGCAGAAGGGTGGCCAGGAGCCCTTGGGTCTTAGTGATGCATCAGGAGGGGGATCAATTGGCCAATAGCCTCAGTGTCGAATTAACCGGAAGATGCAGCTGGCAGGTAGCATGGTCCCTTATCGTACCACAGAGGGTCTGAAAAGGCAAAGAGGTCACACTGGGCAGTGGAGAAAAACAAGACAAAAGGCGAACGGATGGGTGGCTTGCTTCATGGAAGCAATCAATGGGGGAAGTTGCATTGTGCATGACCTCATCAATGTAAGTTGCCCTGGCCTGTGTCATGCAGCAGGTGTACCATCTGTTGGATATCAGCATGGACGTTACCGGACCCAGGACACAGTAGAAATTCTGTTGGCCACAGCCAAGTACCAGGTAGGGCCCCACAACAAGCGAGGAGTCGCTGTCGGGGGTATGTGGCCAGAGGTTAAGGGCCATCGGACCAAGCGCACAGCCGTACAGTTGAGCATAGGGGGAGTGGCCACAAGGAAATTGTCCTCCCCCTAACAAAGATGACGGATTTGCATCAGGACCAGCAGGTTATGTGCTTCCCCACACTTTGACAGTGGAGGGAGGGAGGGACACACCTCATTGCCATATATTAAGTATGTAGCAATCCCAACCTTTGATGGGACGGGTCAGAAACAGAGAACGAGGATGCTGCTTTGACCGGGGGTATAGTGCACGCTTTAACAGCATGCTGGCCCACACAGTGTATTACGGAAAATGTGTATCAGTTATGACAGCAATGGTTAAGAAGCGTTTTCAGGTCAAGGGGCAGGCTTTCACAGCACCGCCCTTGGGAGAGTACGGGCTGTGCGTCTCAAGGATAAGTGTAAGAGAGGTTTAGGGCAATTTTATTTATTTAAACAGATTTGTATACCACCTTATCCTACAATCAAAATGGTCACATCACAATTGGAGGGTTACATTTATCATAAGGGTAACATTTAGAACTTAACTTAATTTAATGTTGTATAAACGAGGGGTGTCCAATATTAAAAGGTACAGGTGGCAATCATACCGGCTCCACATGCGCAATAGTGCCGTCATATGCAGGACTACTTGTACTCTTAGTAGGAGAGTCTGTAGCATTGTTTTTTTAAACATTCAAATTACGAGTAGTTTTTGGGAAGCAAACATGGCATATATAATCGCAGAGTATTTGAAGTTTGAGGTGTGTGGAGTTATCCGATTTTTGCAAGCCGAAGGAGTTAAGCAGAGCGAAATTCATCGCAGATTATAGGGCGTGTATGGCCCGAATGTTTTAAGCCTAAAATAAGTCAGTGTCTGGTGCAACAAGTTTAAAGATGGCCGAACGGAGTTGAATGATGATCCGAAAAAGAAAAGAGGCAGACCAAGGACCTCACACACGGATGACAACTGCGCAATTGTCAAACGTCTGATTAGGGAGGATCGTCGCATTAAAGTTTGTGAAATTGCTGAAATGACTGGCATACCTAAGAGTTCTGTTAATGAAATCATATGCGATCTCAACTTCCGCAAGATCAGGAGGAATTGCACGACACCGTTATGGACTACTTCAAGCAACTTGACACGCAAATGTACCGTGAAGGGATGTTCAAACTAGTGTCACGCTGGGATAAATGTCTCGATGTTTACGGCGATTATGTGGAGAAGTAAACAAAAGTATGTAGTTTTTGGTGGAATGTATTGAATAATTTCTTTAAATACAAATGTTAGTGTAAGTTTGGCCTGTACCTTTAATACTGGACACCCCTCGTATGTTTGAGAATTGTACACTGTGAATTTTGGTTATATGTTTGCTTAAGGTTATGCTGTGGCCAACATTATCCAATAAACTCTAGATTTTTGTGGCAAAACTGGTTGTCTGTGCATTCTGTCAGCGATGAGAGATGACTTAAGCAAGCAGACATGGGGCAGAGCAAAAGGGGGGGGGGGGGAGAAGGGGATGGGGAGGCAGTAGGGGAAGGGGTAGGGAACATGGCCTAGGCCTAGATGCCACTTGCCCGGTTGTGCCTTAAGCACAAACATCATACTGCCTATCAGTTGCATAATGTCAAGATCATTAGTACTGCTTTTTTACCGTTGATAAAGTATTCCCCGCTAATGTGATGAGGACTTGGACTATGGTAACTTAAATCCTGATGGATTTGTAACACTCAGATCTTACCCTTATGTTCTCAAACCCTGAACTGGACTTGTCTTTTCTGAAGATCCGACTAAAGAGCTCCCTATACTGCTGTCACTATCAGCCTTCAATACAGTTGTCATCCAGAAATAGGCTTCTCAATATGTCATTTGTTGATGTCATGCAATACAGGTGTAAAGATGGGTGGTGTTTGTGATTCTAATTTTAGTTTAATGAAGATATGTGATCGTTATGGCCACACATACTCCCTAATGATGATGTTTAGAAAAGCCTGCTAGTTTATTATCTTCATAGTGCACTGAGGATCCCTAAAAAAAGATAAACAGCAAAATCATCATGTTGCTATCATTTATAAATAACCAGCCCTAAGCAATTGACATATGCAAGCATTTTGGAATATTAAAAGTTGTAGTTGCCAATGACTTACTATAGTCAGAGAGAAATTATTTGCATGTGAAAAGACTAAACTTTTTTGCATGTGGCAATTTGGGACTTGGGAGAGCAACCCTGTCTAATTGCTATCTTGGGCTGAGATTACTTGATTCAGATTCTTGTTTGGATTTGCTTCCCTGTATTGTGTATGGTTCAGAAGCTAATTTTTTTGCCTATGTTTGAGAGCTGTAAATGTGAAACAGGTTTGTAGTAATTTCTCACCAGCTAGGCACTGTAAACGTCTGAGATATGGTGGTTACTGTAAAGCAGAGGAAATTGGTGAGGCAAGGAAAGATGACAGAGTTGGGAGAAGGAGGGGGAGGGTAAGAAAGAAATGCATGCTAGAATATAGCGCCGGAGGAGGAGACTACAACGAAGATGACAAAGAAGGGTCTTACTGTACTAAAAAGTCTCAAACCCCAGTACACTGGCTCCAATGTATTCCCGATATAGTAGAGCACTCCACTAGAAAAATCATTGGGTATGTTGAATACAGAATACAACTCTGAAAGGAATTTATGGATTGTAGCAGATACATGACAGTTCATTTGAGCAATGGCAGCTTCTGCTGGTTTGTTTATAAGAAACTGATGAAACTGGAGGCATTACAAATGTGAGCTTTAATTCAAGGACTAAACAGTCAGAGCAAGAAGGATGACTCTGATTTCCCTCAGAATAACTCAAATATAGACATAATCTCTTCCATGTGCCAATGCACTTTACAAAAGGCATTTGAAACGCAGCCACTACTCAGTACACCTTTAATAAAGTAAAAAGATAAATATTTTTAAACTATTACACATAAATCAGAAGCCCTACACAACTGCAGATTAGAGTAAATTCTGCAAAGATAATAGAAACTCTTCCAGCATATTTGATAAATTTGAATTAATTTTTCATATTAAAATGTAAAATGTATTTTGAATAATAAAAATAAAATTGTGTTTCAACCTTGCTTTGTCTCTTCATATTTGATTATATTATTTTGGGAAACAGTTGTAACGTTCAATCTTTTTATTGGAATTTAGCTCATGAGCAGATCAAAGATCAAGTAAAGCACAGTTACTTACCTGTAACAGGTGATCTCTGGGAACAGCAGGAATAAGTCTTCACATATGGGTACGTCGGTACCAACGGAGTCTGCGTGGGAACCCTCCCCAGCGTCCAATTAGAACGCTTTTGGGAGCATCCCACCACGCCTGCGTGCTGCCTTCCCGCCTTTCCCAACTGCCTCTCCTCAGTTAAGTTTTAAAGCTGAGACAAAGAGAGAGAGAGAGGTGAAAGACAGAGACAGAGAAATACAACTCCTAGGGGAGGTGGGTGGGTTGTGAAGACTTATTCCTGCTGTTCCCAGAGATCACCTGTTACAGGTAAGTAACTGTGCTATCTCCAGGAACAAGCAGGAATGAGTCTTCACATATGGGGACTCCCAAGCTAAGATGCCTGGAGGAGTCCCAGCATGTTGCAAATCTGAGAAAGGCCATGCTATTCGACAGAACCTCAGGCATCCTGGGGATGGAGGGTAGGAGTTGAACTAAAAAGATGTGCTATGGAACAGCTGGACGAAACAGGACGCCTAGATAGGAGACCCTGTGTAGATAATATCTAGTAGTAAATATTGAACTGCAATATACCCATATGGACCTCACATAGTGATATTGTAAAAGGTTTATGGAGGTTCATATGGATCTGCTAATATGAACCAACAGAATATTCTGAAGGAGTATCTCAATGTAGAGCAGAGGTAAATAAACTGTGCAAAAGACAGGTTGAGGTCAGAACCTTTAGGGCGAGAAAAAGTCCCAGCGGAAACTGGGGTAGTTCAATGAGGCAGGAATTTTGCGGGAAACGCGGAAGTCCCTATTAGATAAGCCTGAAGCTCTTTTGACCTTAAAGAGACATATTCCTTATAGGAGAAGAGGGGTATTGAAGACCCCTATATCCGATGACAAAGAAGGACAGAAGTATGAGGCATTGAGGCCTCCTATCTTCTGAAGATTCAGAATGTCCTTCCTAATTGAAGTCATTTAGGAAAAAAGATGGTACATGGGGGACTTCAGATGTACCTAACCTGAAGGTTATGGTGAAAAAAAACTTTTAACTACCACAGGGAAGTGGTTGTTTATGTAGAACCCTAGGCATGCTGGAGCAGCATTGACAGGGATAGTGACTATATGAACCTAGGCAGACAGATAGAAAAAAAGTATATAGATACATATCCACCTACTATCATATATTTCAATATATAGATAGATAGGTAGATAGAGATATATCTATTTATATAAATATATATATATATATATATATATATATATATATATATATATTTATATATATATATATATATATATATATATATATATATATATATATATATATATATATGGGCACAGATATGCATATATCTATATACATGTATGTACTCGTATATATATACCCATGTCCCCACATAGGGATATGTGGAGAGAGAAAGATTCATCTAACAACAAGAAGGTAAATACCTGCTTGAGGAGATGTTTAGAGAATCCATTTTCCCTGGTTATGAGTGGGAGAGCTAAGGGAGTGCTCTCACTGACAAGGAAAAGTCTAGAGTCCTCTAAGAATTCTAGTCCTTGAATAACCAGGAATGGAGGCCTACGTGAAAAAGTGCAGAAGATGTTTTTAATCTGCAGGCAGTAAGTCTGGATCCTTCCATAACTCCAATATGGCAGCTGGAGAAGAAGATGCAATGGAATGAGATACCATATTTACCCTTCTATGAGGGCAAAATGAGTATCATGCATTCTTGCACTCAATATGAATTACCCCATGAAGAATTGAGGGTGGAAGGAAAATACAAGGTCTGGCTGTTACTAAAAGAAAACCATCCCTGGTGAAGGGGTCCACTGGAGATGTGAACCAATCCAGGGGATTGAGTAATTCTTTAGGTCTTCACTTAATTAAAGGCCTGTGTCCTTTATTGTAGAAGGAGACTTTAATGGAAATGGTAAGGGTAGGGAAGAACCCAGTAGTCATGACTAGGTAAAGCCCTTCCTAACCATCTGGAATTGTTTGCTCTCTAGCAAGGGCCCATAGTGCAGAGCTGCTCTGTAGAGATGCAGAGAGCATGTTGCAGGTTGGTTAGAAGAAAAAACTGGCTGTTTAAGAGCCAGTATGTAAGCTGAACTACTCCGCCAAAGCCCAAGGATTGGAGAAGGCTAAGGATAGAAGGTATGCTGATGTGTCTGCAACAATAAAGCCAGAAAAAGTACTAAGGCCAGAAAGGATTGATATGAACTTCACGCTGCTCACGATCGTGGTCTTTTTACCCTAGCTGTCTCCCATGATCTTTCTGCAGCTTTCGACCTAGTGGATCACCGTACTCTCCTCACTCGCCTTCGGGAAGCAGGTCTTTCTGGTGTGGTTCTCAAATGGTTTCATTCTTTTCTTTCCTGTCGTTCTTTTTCTGTAGTCACCGGGTCCTCCTCCTCTGCCCCCACTCCCCTCACTTGTGGGGTTCCCCAAGGTTCTGTCCTCGCTCCCCTTCTTTTTAATGTCTTCTTAGCCCCTCTTGCCCTCTTGATCCAACAGTTCGGTATCTCTGCGTATTATTAAGCAGACGATATTTTTCTCTTACTTCACACAGACTCTCTCTCTCCCCTGACATTACCCCTCTTAATCATTGTCTCACTGCTGTCGCTTCTTGGTTTTCTTCCAATTTCCTTCACGTGAATCCCGCTAAATCTTTCGCTATTTGGTTTACACTTGGGAGTCCCTCCCCCACTTGTGCTCCTTCCTTCTCTTCACAGCCTATTCCTCTTGTTTCTTCACTCCGTTATCTGGGTGTTACCCTTGATTCTTCCCTCTCTTTCAAGGCGCACATCTCTATCATTCAGCGTTCTTTTTTCTCTCAGGCAGCTCCGAGCTATCCGCCCTTTCCTTTCTTCTTCCGCTTTGGCTACTCTCCTTCTCTCCCTTGTGATGTCTCGTCTTGACTACTGTAATGTTTCCCTAGCTGGTCTGCCCCACTCCCAATTGTCTCATCTTCAGCATGTTCAAAATACTGCTATTCGTCTTCTTACTCATGCCTCTCGTTTCGATCATGTTACCCCTCTTCTTCTTCATCACCACTGGTTACCTGTTCCTTTTCGCGTCCAGTACAAAATCCTTATTCTTACGCACAAGGCTGTCCGCACTGGCACCCCCTCATATCTTGCTGATCAGATACACTTCCGTACCCCCCATTGTCTGCTTCGTTCTATCCACACTAATCGCATGTCTCTTCCCTCCCCCTCCCAGGCCCATCCTGTTTCTACTCGCTCCTCTGCTTTCTATTTCTTGGCCCCGAGCCTTTGGAACTCGCTCCCTCCCTCGCTTCGTGCAGAAGAATCTTACCGCTCCTTTAAAACTCAGCTCAAAACCCACCTTTTTAACCTAGCATTTGACCTTCCGTCCTTGTTTTCCCCCTCCCTCCCCGCCCCATGATATTGTATCGGAACTGCTGCTTTATACTGCTTTCTTTTTTTTTCTTTCCTTTCCTTTCCTATTATTTTAAAGGCGTTCTTTTTCCTTTCCCGCAGCCTCATTTTTTTTTTTTTTTATAACTTTTATTTATAAGATTTTCTTGAATACAACACAATCATTAAGAAACAAATAGTACAACAAAAATAATCCATAGATTAATTGAAATCACATAATAAGTAACACATCATGAGAGAGAAGCCAGCCCATAAAATACAAAAATAATCCAAAATTAAGGAAATCAGGAGTTAATACTCCACAATAGGGAGCTAATATAATTAATCCATTCCCTCTCACTATTTCCCAGCATTTTCCTTTTCATTCAAAAAAGTAGATAAAGATAGAACCTCAGTTAATACATAAGTTTGCCCCTCGAAAGTTATAATACATCGACATGGAAATTTTAAAAAGAAATTAGCACCCAATGTCACAACTCTGGTTTTTAAATTCAAAAACTGTTTACGACGTAATTGAGTATGACGGCCAACGTCTGGAAAGACCTGAACTTTAAAACCACAGAAAAGGGCCTCCTTATATCTAAAGTACGCCCTTAAAACTTGCAATTTTGTAGACTCAGAACCAAACTGCACCACCAAGGTGGAGCGCTTGGAAATGATGTCTTTTGAATCCTCCAGGAAAGCTGTGAGGTCCTGGCCTACAGAACCGGGGGAAGGCACAGAGCCTCCAGCTCCCGATGGTGTTAGACCAGGGCCCCGCTGCAAATAATACATATGGCTGGTTTCCACATTATCTTGTAGGTGAAGCACCTCAGAAAAATATTTCTCAAGCAAAATTTTTGAAGATAGCAAATGGGTAATAGGAAAATTAAGAAACCGAAGGTTACACACCCTATATTGGTTCTCCAGCGCTTCTACGCGATACGATAACAGGGAGGAATCACGAATTAAAGCAATATCAGTATCTCGAGAAGACTTAAGTTGGGAATCAACTAGTGCAACAGAATTAGATACCGAACCCAGTTGCTGATCTACACTTTCCAATTTACATACAACTTCTTGTGAGAATTTACATAATGAAGATACAGTAGAAGTTAATCGACAATCAATATTCTGAATAGCAGCCCATATGTCTTTTAAAGTCACTTCCCCGGAAGGGGGAGCAACAGGTAATGCATCAGCAGACGGCAAAAATACCGGAAGCGGCATTGGTTTGGAAACTTCAGAAGGGCCATCTAGCAACGTGGATGATAAGGGAACTTGCGGGAAAGGAGGGGGAGACCGGGACTCAGGACTTAACGAAGCCCCTTCCGGTGACAGGATGGCAGGCAGCGAGGGAGCTAAGTGTTTGTCCATTGGGCCCATCACCTTACCTCCTTTTCCACTCTCATCCGGCTTGATACCAAGCTTCCCCTTTCTCTTGCCCATAACAACGAACACAACACTCAATCTCCAGCTCCGATCAAACTCTCCTCACGTGCGCCGAAGGGGCGCAAAAGGGGTGTGTCCTGCCCCTTGGTTCACGCCCCTTAGACCACGCCCCTTAGACCACGCCACGCAGGCCGCGACACGCGGCCGCGTGTAGGAACCTCTGTACTTTATGCAGCAGGTAGGGGGGGTCCTCCAGCCCTGGGATCGTCCTCCAAGATGCCTGCCCGATGTTCCGCAGCACCAGACCTCACACTGCACAGCTCCGCTAGAATGTCACAAGCGGCAGCTCCCTCAAGCAGCAGGCTCACTCTCCACTCGATTACAGGTACCTCTGGGCTTTATGCAGCAGGTAGGGGGGGTCCTCCAGCCCTGGGATCATCCTCCAAGATGCCTGCCCGATGTTCCGCAGCACCAGACCTCACACTGCACAGCTCCACTAGAATGTCACAAGCGGCAGCTCCCTCAAGCAGCAGGCTCACTCTCCACTCGATTACAGGTACCTCTGGGCTTTATGCAGCAGGTAGGGGGGTCCTCCAGCCCTGGGATCGTCCTCCAAGATGCCTGCCCGATGTTCCGCAGCACCAGACCTCACACTGCACAGCTCCGCTAGAATGTCACAAGCGGCAGCTCCCTCAAGCAGCAGGCTCACTCTCCACTCGATTACAGGTACCTCTGGGCTTTATGCAGCAGGTAGGGGGGGTCCTCCAGCCCTGGGATCGTCCTCCAAGATGCCTGCCCGATGTTCCGCAGCACCAGACCTCACACTGCACAGCTCCGCTAGAATGTCACAAGCGGCAGCTCCCTCAAGCAGCAGGCTCACTCTCCACTCGATTACAGGTACCTCTAGGCTTTATTCAGCAGGTAGGGGGGGTCCTCCAGCCCTGGGATCGTCCTCCAAGATGCCTGCCCGATGTTCCGCAGCACCAGACCTCACACTGCACAGCTCCGCTAGAATGTCACAAGCGGCAGCTCCCTCAAGCAGCAGGCTCACTCTCCCCCGCAGCCTCATTTTTAAATTGTTTTAGAGTTTTATTGTAAACTGCTCAGGTGCCTATGGTGTTGGGCGGTATAACAAGTGTTTAATAAACATAAACAAACATTGGAGATCAACCCCAGCAAGTCAGTGGTCTAACCACTAAGAGCCCCTGCACTCCTAGCTATTGTTAGGGCAGCAGAACAAATCTTAGGTCCCAAGATTGGAAAAAGGACCTACAGACATAAGTAGGAGTGGTAAGACTCCGTTATTGTCTGAGAAGCTGCCACAAAACAAGATTGCAAGGGGGAGACAACTGTGAAAAGAAAACTCAGGGGCTTAGGGATAAGCCCTTCAGTTAAGTGGAATCACTCTTACAGACCAAAATGTCTTAGTAAGAGGGACAGAGTTGAAAAAAGACTTACGATGGAGTAAATCTCTGAAAAAATAATATGAGACATGCTGATACAGGAGAAAATGTCAAAGGTAAAGGCATAGCCACCTTATTGACAGCTGTTACTCCTCTGTCTACTTAGGAGGAAGAGGAGTAACTTTACTACCTGTAAAGCATAATCATCCTAAGCAGCTCTGTGAGCTAAAAGGAAGGATGTCTCTTTAAAAGAGAGACATGTGTAAAATTTAGGATGGAACTGATGTAGATGCTTGTAATGAGAAGAAGCAGACTACAGGTTCTAAACCTCAAAACAGGAAAGAAGGATTCAGTGAAGAGTCTATCAGCAACCCTGCGGCTGCTGGGTTTGCTGAAGCGGTTGAGGTTGTGGTTTCTTTAGCCTGGTTTGATGTTTCCCTTGTTTGGAAACAGCTGTATGATGGGTAGAGAATGAATAAAACTTTTTCCCCTTGGGGGAATAAAGTTTGGTAGAAGATTTCCTACCACCTGGGATAGAGGAAGGTGTTGACAATCCTTTGAAAGCAATAGTGTCAGTGGTTAACTGAGCAGCTTGGCATAAAGTCTCTTTGCTAAAGAGATTCTCCCTAGTACAAGGAGTATTTCCCAGCCTTTCTTGTACCCATTTATCCAAGTCCGAAGCTTGGAGCCAGGCCATGCGTCATGCCCCTATGGCTATAGCAGATGTTTTGCTAACAGACTCAAAACAGTCCAGGGTAGCACGAGTAAGGAACCTAGAGATATTTTGAACATGACTAACCAGTAAAGAGTAGTCTGCTCTTTTGAGATCTTGAAAAGGAGTCAAAAACAGCAAACTGTTGGTGACCTCTTCAAGAGATAATCCCATATAGAAAATATATGAGAGAATTCTTGTTGAAAACATGGATGCCTGGACGTTTTTACGTCCAAAGGCATCTAAAGTTCTAGACTCACGACCTGGCGGATAAGAAGAGTGCCTTTTAGCACTTTTAACACGCCTCATTGCTGATTCCACAACAATAGAATGATGAGGAAGTTGAGTCTTTTGAAAACCTGGACAAGGGGGCACCTTGTACAGAGAGTCAGTGGCCCTTGAAGGTGGGGATACCTTTAAGGGAGTTTCCCACATTCTAAGTAAAAGATCCTGTAAGGTTTGATGCAAAGGAAGCATGATGACCTCCTTTGGATTCTCAGGGATATGCAGAAGTTCTGAATCCCCTGGTGCAGGATCTTGATCAGGTACAGAAATGGCAAGTAACCTTGCCATATCAAGCAGGAATGCTTGAAAAGAAATTTCCCCAGAAGGGGATCCTCTATCATGAGGAGTAAAGGTTAGATCTGTTGAAAATCTAGTCTTGGCACTAATGGATTGATCCATTGGAGTACAAGACCCGAAAGGGTGGAGCATCGGATTGTCCTGAAAGGATAGTTCATCAGTACCGCTCGAGGCCAGTGCCGCAACAAATCGGTGGAATACTATCCATGCCAGGGATGGATTCCAAACTCGGTACCGAAGGAAGCGAGCTTGTGGAAGTAAGCATGGAAGGCACCGATACCGATGCAAACATAGAAAGTGGTACCGGCAGTGGTATCGCAGCCGGTACCGATATCGGAAGATCAGTCTGAGGTGACTCTAACGGTACCAAAGGTACCAAGAGTGCCAGACTTTGATCCCTGGGACAATGTCTTCGGCACCGTCCGAGGTCGGTACCGAGACGAGTCGGTACCCAATCGTCCAGGCTAGAGATCGATTCTAGACTCGCAATCGAAAGCAGCGAGTCTATCGAAGCACACCTGGAGGGTACCGACGTGGATACCAGAACCGGTACCAGGATCGATACCGATGCTGGAAGATCAGTCTGTAGCGACTAACAGCACCGAAGATACCGAGAGCGCTAGACTGCGATCATCGGTGTGGAATGTTTCATCCAACACCATTGCCGATGCCGGGGTACCGGCCCTGCTCAAAGCGGATACCACCACCGAGTATGGCTCAGGTATGTTCGTAGAGGTAAAAACCCCGGGAACAACCTGAAACCCCGTTAACGCTTTGGAGGCCGAAGACTCCCACCGGGGTTTTAAAGCCAATTTGTCCTCGGGGGCAAGGCCAGAGGCATCTCGATGCTGAACATGCGATCTACCACCCGAGGACTGGCTAGTCTTTACAGACTTTTGTTTGGTTACCTGATCCTGTGAAAAAGAAGTTGTAGTTGGTACCCTCAGGACTGATGGGAACCGCGTATCGAGTTGAGCTCAATGCTGAAGACTTCTTCTGGAAATACTACTGCAGGAGGGACACTCCAGCGGATAGTGGTCAGGATTCAAACATGGGAGGCACCGGTTATGGGTGTCTAAAACTAATTTGGTACCGCCACAGTTGAAATATGTTTTAGGGATAGTGGCTGGCGTTTCCATGAAGGAAAGTGAAGAGGCCTAGCAGGCCAAAAAAAAACGTCAGGCACTAACCAGGGAAAAATTCCCTACAAAGGAAAAAATTTGTAGGAGAAAGAAAGAAGAAAACACCGGCGGTACCGTTGCGTCGAGGGAAGGCAGACGCGACCACAAGAAAAAACAAAAATAAAGGAAGAATTTTCTGCGGTGACAGGAGTACGTCCTGCCGGCTCCGCGGAAAAACGAAAACTGAGGAGAGGCAGTTGGGAAAGGCGGGAAGGCAGCACGCAGGCGTGGTGGGATGCTCCCAAAAGCATTCTAATTGGATGCTGGGGAGCGTTCCCGCGCAGACTCCTTCGGTACCGACGTACCCATATGTGAAGACTCATTCCTGCTTGTTCCTGGAGATAGAAATATCTCAGTTACAATCCAAAAAGAAAAAGTAGCATCAAATAGCAACATGTATAACAATTAAGACCACAATTAGAGGTCCAACTAAAGAATAAAATCCAGCTGAATAGCCAATATTTGAATAAGGAGAAAAAAACCTTCAAGTTTACACATTTTCTATATCATCTTTACTAATCTCAACCTAAAAAAAACGTTAACTGATCAGGATAAAAAAAAAAGGTATATAAATTTGAGGTATATCTAAATTTACATTTACAAAGGGAACCTAAAGCAAAAGTAGCACCTAATGCAAGGGCCTGAGACTTCAAAGCTAGAAACTGACATCTACGAAATTGTTTCCGTACCTGTCAGATGAAACTCATTCTTAAGTCGTTAAGTGCCGTCAAATCGATGACTATTCATGGCAATCCTCTGCCTACTTGACCTAAACTGGTCAGCAGTCAGGCGACTCATTGTTGATAAAGTGGCACCCATAGCTGCTATTATTGTATCGATCCATCTCATTGCCGGGCTTCCTCCTTTGCACTGACCTTCTACCTTGCCAAGCATTGTGTCTTTCTCTAATGATCTCTCTCTGCGCATGATGTGTCCAAAGTATGAAAGTTGAATTCTTGTCATCTGAGCTTCTAAGGAAAGCTTAGGTTTGATCTCCTCTAGTACTGATTGGATTGTTCTTCGGGCAGTCCATGATATACACAGTATTTGTCACCAGCACCATAATGCAAAGGCATCAATTTTCTTCCTATCTTTTTCATTGTCCAACTTTCGCATCCATATAATGTTATTGAAAATATCATGGGTTGGAGAAGTCAAAGACATCTCTGCTCTTGAGAATATGGTCTAGGTCCTTCATAGGACATTTTTCAAAGAACAAAGCATCATCGGATTTCTTGACTGCTTGCCCTTTCTTTCTTTATTGCTGATCCAAGTAGGTTAAAGTTGTCAACTATTTCAATTTCTTCTCCATCATCGATGAACTTATTGATTTTGCCAGTTGTCAGGATCTTTGTTTTCTTTACATTAAGGTGCAGGCCCATTTTAAGACACTGTCTTGATCTTGAGAAGAAGGTGTTTCAGATTGTCTTCACTTTCAGGCAGTAGTGTGGTATCAGCCTAGCGAAGGTTGTTAAGTCTTCCACCAATCTTCACACCTCAGTTGTCTTCATACAGTCCTGTTTCTTCGATGATTCACTGTGCATATAAATTAAACAGGTAGGGGTAAAGAATGCAGCCTTGTCGTGTATCTTTGCTCGATTTTTAAATTATTCTTTTTCTCCTTGCTCCATTCAGACTGTTGCTTCTTGACCAATGTAAAGGTTGTGCAAGAGAACCATCAGGTGTTTTGGTATACCAATGCTACTTAATGTGGTCCTGAGTTTCTCAAGGTTTACATAGTCAAAAGCCCTGCTGTAGGTCAATAAAACACAAATGGATATCCTTTTGGTATTTTTTTGTTTTTTCAAGGATCCATCTCGTATCTGCGATTATGTCTCTCGTTCCTTGCCCTTTCCTGAACCCTGTTTGCAATTCAGGCAGTTCTTATTCCACGTATGGTTATAGTCTCTGCTGAATGATCCTGAGTAGAATCTTGCTGGCATGTGGGATCAAAGCAATTGTGCAATAATTTCCAGAGTCAGTCTGATCACCTTTCTTCAGTATTGGTATAAATACAGATCTTTTCCAGTCAGTTGGCCATGAACTTGTCTTACAAATTTCCTGGCAGAGCCTTTTAAGTATGGTAACAGCTTCACCCAATTGCTGTAATACTTCAATGGGAATGCCATCAATGCCCGGTTCTTTGTTCTTTGATAAGGCTTTCAATGCTGCTTCGACTTCTTCTTTCATCACCAATGATTCTTGATCATAAGGTACAGGTTGGAACGGCTGTTGATCCACTTGATCTTTATGATATGATGACTCTGTATATTCTTTCCATCTTTTCTTGATCTTCTCAGCATCATTCAACATGGATCTTTGAGGGGGGCGGAGCCTGATGTCCAGCGGGTAAGACGCTTCGCGCTGAAGCTCCCGAGAGGCCTACTTAGAATCCTGACTTAATACCTATACAAACTTACTATCTCGCTCCGGGCTGACCGGGGTACCTCGGGGGGTATGGCGGCCCATAAACCAGCGCGCTTGGACTTCGGGTCTCCTTCTTCTTCTCACGGAAAACGCTCCAAAACAGAGGTGTCCTCCCCACAGAAGATGGTTCCATTTCGTGAAAACCCCGAAATGCACCTGGAGATTTTGGAGGAACTACGCGGCGTGAAGGAATTGGTGCAGTCCAATGGAGAAGCGCTTAGAGCCATGCGAGAAGACTTTGGAGTGCTCCAGGCCCGACTTGAAAGTCTCTCATTACGGCAGGACAATATGGCGGGGGTCCTCGACTCGCACGCGGTGCGCTTGGGCGCACTGGACAAGGCTGAGCGCCAGATACAGAATCTTCAAAAGGAGTTAGAAGATAGCAATAATCGAGCCCGTCGCAACAATGTGAGGCTCATTGGAATACCGGAGGGGGTGGAAGCGGGAGATATGAGAGAATTCCTGCTCAAAACTCTTCCCTCCTTGCTGAAGATCACCTTTCATAAAGAACTGGAAATCGATCGTGCACACCGTGTTCCTACCCACATGGCGCTCAACCGAACGACCCCCCGGCCTATTATCTTTCGCTTGCTACGATATCAACAAGTGGAACAAATTTTAAATGCTGCCCGGGCGAACCATCATTTGGAATTTGAAGGTCATAAAGTCTCCTTCTTCCCTGATTTGGCGAAGCCTACCGTTGATCGACGGAAGAAACTCCTTGCTTTTCGCCCTCGACTTCAACAGCTACAGGCTCGCTTTGGCCTGTTGTATCCCGCGAAGCTCCGAGTGACTCTCCACAACCAAACCAGGACATTCGAAGATCCTGATCTACTATCAACATTTTTAGACTCCAAAGAAGCAGAGCAGATGCGCTAATCCAACGACGTGGACTTTTATTTGCCGGCTCTGTCCGCCATTTTGAAGGGCCCGATGCGGCGGTCATAGTCAAGCACAGAGACTACCTGGACGTTCTTTCTTTCTTTCTATGACTTTTGTTTTGTGGTCTCCTATCCCTCCATGATGTGTGCCTCGGTCGGATTCGGAGCACGCACAGTCCTACAGGTTATGCGTTTTTTTCAATTTCGGCCTTCTCTGGGGCTTCTCCCCGCAGACACATGGTCGCCAGTAATTTTTGGGGTTCTGCTTCTTCTCTACCGCGCTGCGGTTTTTTCTTTTTAATGTGGGGCGCTTCATTGTATTATCTAAGCTTATTTTCTTTTATGCCATATGTACAGCCAGATACAGTCAATATGAGGGACATTGTGAAATTAGGTGCGCTATCATGCTCAGAATTTTTAACCTGTCTGAATGGCTTTATGTAATATCTTATCACTCAACGTAAAGGGCATTAATAGTCCAATCAAGAGAAAGAAAATCCTTAGCTATCTTAGCCATGAGCATGCTGATTTAGCGTTTCTTCAGGAAACGCACTTAAACTCTGCTGAAACACTGAAACTCAATGTTAAGCCTTACATGGTGGCTGCCTATTCTCCCGCCGTTTCCAAACGGTGCGGGGTAGCCATTCTGGTTAAGAAATCTTTGCAAGCTACTGTAATTGATACTAGCGCTGACAAGGAGGGTAGATGGGCCCGAGTACATCTTAAGGTTGGAGATAGTGAATTTACATGTATTTGCATTTATGCCCCGAATGTGGACAACCCTGCTTACTATGCAAGTATTGCGCAGTTGGCACAGGCCTCTGCCAATACTCCATTAATACTTGGTGGTGACTTTAATCAAGTGTTAGACCCTCTGATAGATAGACAGCCGCCTAGAACGAGTAGTCCACCCAAGAGTCTTGCTACCCTTACAGCTCTGATGCAAGATCTTGCGTTGGTAGATATATGGAGGCTGCTTCACCCCTCCGACTTAGAGTTCACTTTCTTTTCTGCCCCCCATCACTCCCAATCTAGAATAGATTTCTTTCTCATTTCCAAAGCACTGATTTCTCAAGTAGACACGACTAGGATTCATCCTCTCCATATTTCAGATCATGCTGCCATATCTTTATCATTATGTGTCACTGCGCGGGACGATTCTTCCCGCGCTTGGTTTTTTGATAGATCCCTACTGGGTCAAAAAGATTTTCAGGTTGATATAAAGGCCGCTATCCACGATTATTTTCATTTTAACTCACCCCATGACACAGCGGGCTGGGCTTGGTGGGAGGGTTTTAAAGCATCTATCCGTGCCACTATAACTAGCTATCAAATTCGGCAGGGGAAACAAAGAAAGCAGCATTTACTGATTCTAGAGCAGCAGATACAAGCTGGGGAGCGTCTCCTCACGTCCCGTACTGACCCATGTATTTTACTCCGGTTACAACGCTTGCGTTTTCAATACAATCAGCTTTTGTACACTGCTGCTGTTAAAAATATTGAATCACAACAAGGGCTATATTATCGGGAAAATAATCGTGCTGGCAAATTATTAGCAAATGCCCTAAAAGGTCGAAAAGAAGCCAAGCGTGTTACCGCCCTCCGTAATCCGTCGGGGGGGGGCTTGGTCACTAAAGATACCGAAATCTTAGAACTCTTTCGTGATTTTTATACTCGGCTTTATCAATCTGAATGTGATTTTGAGCCAGATGTATTTGAACGCTTACTTTCAGGGGTACAAAGACCGACCCTATCTGACGAAGATAGAGTGGCCTTGGACACACCATTTACTGTCTCAGAAATTCATTCTGCTATCAAGAAATGTGCCTCAGGTCGAGCCGCAGGCCCAGACGGTCTCCCTGCTGAATTCTACAAAACCTTTCACGCTGACTTAGCTCCAGTTTTGAAAATTTATTTTTCTGCTCTGGCCGAGGAGGGTTCTCCTTCTGGGTCCTTTTCAATGGCAAATGTAGTGGTTTTTGAGAAAGAGGGGAGAGACCCGCAACTAACAGCTAATTATCGTCCAATTTCCCTCCTAAACGCGGACTATAAAATCTTTGCCACCATTCTCTCTACCCGGCTCTCGGATAGGATGCCTACCTTAATACACCCAGATCAATGCGGTTTCATTCCTGGTAGATCAACTGCTGACAATGCTCGGACTCTATGCCATGTACTGACTACCGCAGTTGATCTTGATCGCCCATTTGTTGGCCTCTCACTTGATGCTGAGAAGGCCTTTGATCGCTTAGAGTGGCCCTTCCTGTTTGCAGTCCTCCGCTGGTACGGATTCGGGGAAAGTTTTCTCCGTTGTCTTCGCACCATGTACGCACAGCCTACAGCCAGTGTATGTGCCAATACTTTAAAGTCTCAGCCTTTTCCCCTTCAACGCGGCACTCGCCAGGGATGCCCACTGTCTCCACTTCTCTTCGATCTTGCACTCGAACCCTTGGCTTTACTAATCCGGCAATCGGAGGAGATTCATGGAGTCCCCTTCACCCATAGGGAAATCAAAATTTCAGCGTATGCTGATGATCTTATGTTTTTTGTCTCTATAGACTCAGTACCGGCTGTCCTAGAGCAAATTGGTAAATACTCACAACTGTCCGGTTATAAGATAAATTGGACCAAGTCGGTAGCCTTTCCATTAAATCCTTTGCTTCATCAGGCAGATATGCAACCCTTCCCCTTTTTATGGCAACCTCGCATGGTCAAATACCTCGGGGTTCACTATTGTTCTCCTTTGGAAGACACTATCTCCTTTAATGCCAAAGACTTAACCTCTAAAGTCCGGGCGCTTACTCACCGCTGGACTCCTTTAACACTTACCTGGTGGGGTCGATTAGAAACCATAAAAATGATGATTGTTCCGAAAGTGAATTATATCTTAGAAATGTTGCCCTGTCTCTTCCCTCGACGTATATATAAAGATATAGAGGGCCTTCTGACTAGATACTTGTGGCAAAACAAGACACCTAGGATAGCGAAACATAAGCTGCAAGCAGATAAGGAAAATGGGGGTGTTAGATTCCCGGATTTCCTGAAGTATCATCAATCTTTTCTTCTCAAACAAGGCGCTCGTTGGCTGGAAGATCCAGTACCGAGTAGACCTGTGTGGCTAGACATAGAAGAAGACCTTTGCAAACCGATTCCTCTTACTTTTCTCCCTGGTATGACTCTCCCATCAGACTCCCACTTTCCACCAATGCTTTTAGACACCTTAGGTGCCTTTAATAATCTCATGCAATCTTTAGACTCCCGACTCTGTCCGTTAGACAAGCTCCCACTTTGGTACAACACTCGATTTCGAATACAAAATAAGCCGATGGCGTGGAGCCCCTGGTACACTAGGGGCATTTGGATTCCTAGTCAGTTGTTCCATGAAGGTCGCTGGAAAACTTTTAGTGAATTGCAAATTGAATTTGGTCTCCCAGCGAAACACTACTTTCAGTTGGTGCAACTTCAGCATTGCCTTCGGAGTGCTAAGGTGCTCCCGCCATCGGCCTCCCCTACACAAGGCTGGTTGGAGACTATCCGATCTATCGGTAGTTCACCGGGTGTAGCATCCAATTTTTACAAAACCTTATGTAATGCTATAACTAGGGATACCCCTATAGCGCAGAAAGCATGGGAGAGAGAATTGCATGTGACTTTGACCCCGGAGCAATGGAGCCTTGTTTGGAGTAGAGTGACACGGGTCTCCCGATCCGCCTCACTCACTCAGACACTCTTCTTTCTAGCCCACCGGTGTTTTTACACTCCTGATAGATTAGCCAAATGGAACACTACTCAGGGCAATAGTTGTTGGACATGTCATGCGGCCATTGGTTCACTACCTCATGTTATGTATGAATGTCCCGCACTACAGTATTACTGGCGTCGGGTCTGGGGTCGTATCCAGTCTATTTTGCACTTTCAAGAGCCCCTTTCTTGGAGGATAGTGGGACTCCGCTCAGCTGCGGGGATCCCCTCTCTTCCAAAAACGGCTTACTTCCTTTTGGACTTTATGCTTGGCATTGCTATTTCCCTAATTACGAAATACTGGAAAAATAGCTCCCAGCTGAGCCCCAATGAATGGTGGAATCATGTCTGTCTCTACAGTAAATATGAACAAATACCTCGTATATTTGCTTCCCCCATTCAGACTCCTCATCATCGGTCTAAATGGAAGATGCTCAATGACTATGTACATTCTGCTCAATGCTCTCATCTGACTGTCTAAATTTGTATATATCTTTGTCCCATGATTATTCTGTATCGCAGATACTCTTTTGATTGTTTTGATGTATAATCATTGTTGTTTGGAAGCGCTCACATACTGACATAATCAGCTAGAGAAGAAGCGTGGGGGTGGGGGGTAATTGGGTTTACTTTTCTTTATTGTATAATTGTTTTGTCTCCTTTGGTGTGTTGTTTCTTTTGTTTGTTGCAAAATGAAAATAAAAGTTAAAAAAAAAAACAAAAAAAAAAACATGGATCTTTGAGCATCTTGCAGCATTCCAAGTCAAGGCTGGAATTTTTTCGTTAACTCTCATAGCTTTAGGAAAGCCGATCTTGTTCTTCCTCTAATAGTTTCTGATTCTATTGCCTTGCATGTGTTCTTGCAGTACTTCTCCTTGTCTTGTCTTGCTGCATGTTGGAATTCTGTTGAGTTCTGCAATTGCCTCATTCTTCTCTTGCTTTATTTTGTCTGTGTTTCTGGGCAATTTTCAGAGTTTCTTCAGTCATCCATTTTGGCTGTTTTTGCTTTTTCACCTTTTGTAGATAATTCTCACTTTCTTCCAACACAGCCTTCTTGATGTCATCCCATAACTCTTCTGGAACTCTGTCACTTGTATCTAAAGCAGCAAATCGATTTTGCAGGCAGCCTTTAAATTCCAGTGGTATATTCTCAAGGTCATATTTTGCTACATTAATGGGTGGCTTGCTCTTTTTCAACTTTAGCTTGAGCTTGCATACTAGTAGATGGTGATCTGTAACACAGTCAGCTCCAAGTTTTGTCTTTGTTGATGTTATCAAGCTTTTCCATCATTGTCTTCCATAGATGTAGTCAATTTGATTTTTGTACAATCCACTGGGTGAAGTCCATGTGTACAGTCAGCACTTGTGTTGCTGGAAGAGGGTGTTTGAGATGAACAGATCGTTGTTCTTGCAGAATTCTATCAGATTTCTCCAGCTTCATTTCTGTTGCCAAGTCCATATTTTCCAACCACTTTGCCATCTTCTTTGTTGCCAACCTTTGCGTTCCAGTCACCTATGACTATCAAGATATCCTGTTTGCATGTTCTGTCAATTTCATCTTGTACTTGTTTACAGAACTCATCAACTTCTTCCTCTTCTGCAGCTGTTGTTGGGACATACAGTACACCTGAATTATAGTTGTGTTGATGGGTATTCTTCATAGACGAATAGAAATTAAGCATTCACTGACTGCACTGTATTTCATTACAGCTCTTGCAAGTTTCTTCTTAATTATATATGCAACACTATTTATTCTTTGTCTTTCATTTCCAGCATAGTAGACCAAGTGATTATCAGATGCAAAATGCCCAATGCCAGTCCATTTCAGTTCACCGACACCCAACATATCAAGCTGTACACGTTCCATTTCATTCTTGACCACTTTCAACTTACCTTGGTTCATGCTTCATACATTCCATGTCCCAATATGTAAGATATCTTTGAAACTTCTGACTCTCATTTCATGCGCAGCTACATTAGCAGTCAGACTCGAGAGCTTTGATTCAACCACTTCATAAATACTGGCTTTACTCTGAAACGTCTTCAGTTCATCCATGTGTGCATGCATCAGTGATGATGAGAGCTAAGCTATCAGTAGCTTAACTACTGGCAGGGTCTCCCAAGATAGACAGTCTGGCACCTCAGCTGAGACCTAAGACAAACCACCCATCTGGGCAACAGCAGAATGGGATGGTGTTGGCAACACAGGATCATATTTCTGTGACAATTGCAACACTTCTAGAATTACCTGCGAGGAAGAAAGGCCTGGCAAATCTATTTCTTTATCTTGCCATGAAAACCCAATGAATAGTCGCAAAACACTCTTATAATACATCTTTAAAAAAATTATCAGGGAAGGAAAAAAAAACATTGAAAAGCCAATTACAACCAGATTCCAAAAGCATTGTTACAAGAAGTGTTGCCTTTTCAGTCACCTCTGAAAGTAGGTCTTCTGATAAACCAGCCAAAGAAGAGAGAGTTAGAATTAGGTTTGGAGGACCAGATCTCGTCTGTATCTTAGAATAAATAAAAGCCTTTAGATGGCAAATGATATGCGGATAATAATGGAGGCAAAGTGAATTCTGGAACCTGAGGTAACTTTAAGATTTAAATCCTAAACATTAGATAACTTAGGGAAACTTAAAAGTCTCATGCTGTGGATTTTCGATGCATTTTCAACATCTTCTAATTTACGAAGCAGAATCATATTGGGCCTGATAGTCAGCATTGTCCTATCTGGCTCTGGCATTAAATAGCCAGGGTGACCACATAGGTTGATCACTAACCAGGCAGTAGCAATAATGAGCTGCTGCCCAGTTAGCGATATGTGGTGAAAGTTAGATTTTCTGCACCTGGCCTTTGCTGCATATCACTAACAAGGCAGCGGCTCAATATCACCGCTGCTCAGTTAGTTAGTGGTGCAGTCTCCACTCTGCCCTGATGCTAAGTGGAATGCTCCCACAAACCCTGATGCTAAGTGGTTAGCATTGGGTCATGTAGAGCCAGCAGCTGCAGATATTCAGTGTCACTAACCGTGTTAGTGCTGCCGAATATCCCATTCACCACAATTAATGTGGTTAGCAGTTCTTCTAACCGGGTTAATCGCTCTGAATACTGATCCCATTATTCTTAGAAAAATTAGTTAAAATATCTTTCAGTAGCCTAACATCTTCCTCTACTGCAGCCACTGTTTGAGTACAATTTTCTGTTTTCTGCTTGCAAATTTGCAATCTATTCTCAAACTCAACAACATTATTATGTTACAGTTCTAGTTTAGTAATAACAAGTCTCTCCAAACAAGCAAAGGCTTTTAATATTAAAGTGGAAGAACCATCAAATGAAGAACTGGTTGACTTGACAGTCTACTGAGCGCAGTGGTGAATGGAACTCACTCTGAAGAAAGTAGAGTGAGTTGTGGAATGCCTCAGGGATCAGTCCTGGGACCACTACTGTTCAATATCTTTGTGGGCAATAACACCCACAAAGACACTGAATAGTAGCAATCCCAGGACCGATCCCTGAGGCACTCAACTACTCACCTTCCTTTCTTTAGTCAACCAGTTCTTGTTCTAGTTCACCACCTTGGGATCCATCCCCTGGCTGCTCAGTTTATTCACAAGTCTTCTATGAGGAGCAGTATCAAAGGATTTGCTGAAATCTAAGTAGACTACATCCATCACACGTCCTTGATCTGGTGAATATTTGATCAGTGCAGCCCCGATGTGGTCTAAATCCTGTTGTTCATCTCAGCTGATCTGGTCACGATGTTTCTGCAGCCTTGATTGTATAATCTTCATGAATACCTTGCTAACGATTGAAAGGAGGCTGATGCCATGGTAGTTCTTGCATTCCCAGCTATCACCTTTCTTCAGGATTGGCACGATGATGGCTTTCTTCCATGCCAATGGAACTCATTCCATATGCCAGATAAGTGTTAGGACAACGTGAAGCTGTTGCAACAAGTTGTCTTCCCCAGCTTTGATCGTTTTGGCAGTGACTTGGTCCACTCCAGGTGCCTTTCCATTCTTCAATAATCACACTCTTCACTTCGACTGTTGGCTCACCATTGAGGAATGGATTCTCCAGCAGGCCAATGGATAGTGGATCTGGTGGTGATCCCTGTGGCAGATCGTGGTTGTATAGCTGTTGGAAGAATTACTTCCACCATTGCAGGCATTACCTGAAAGCTCATGAAGGTGCCATCCGCATTCTTGATGCTGTCATTGGTCGACTTGGTTTTAACACTCGGTCTCCTGAGGATCTGATATATAGTCTGGTACTCATGCCCGGATGCTTCTTCTTCCAAGTTGGCTGCAATACCATTCCAGAAAGCTTCTCATTCTGACTTTGTCTTCTGTCTGACCTCTTTGTTCAGTTGCTGGTACTGCTCAAAGTCAACATGTTTAATTTGTTTCAGTTTATCCACCAGATCCAGGCAAGCATCCGAAATCCATGGCTGTGTTCGACGTTAGATGGATGGACACAGAGAGGTGGCACATTTGAGAATGGACTCATATCTGCTTTTCTTCTGCATCGACATCATCCGATAGCTTGAGTGCTACAAATTGGTTGGATAGGGTGATTTGGAATTCTTGTCCGAGTGCTGGATCCCTCAGACATGCCCAATTCAGTTTGGCTGGTGGAGGTGCTTTGCACTTTGCCCGTTGTAATTATAGCTGTACCTTGGCACGGACGAGGCAGTGGTCGGATCCACAATTGGGCGCCCTCAATGTATGGACATCTTTGAGCAATGATCGGAATCAGAACTGAACAGGATGTAGTCCAGGATGGCCGAATCTTTGCCAGATGGGTTGCGCCATGTAAGCTGGTGTTTGTGAGGGTGCTGAAAGTGACCTTTTCCCCACCATCAGGTTGTTCGATGCAGCAAAGGGCAGCAGGCACAGCTTGTTGTCACCGATTTCACCATGGCCAAAAATAGAAATTACACTTACCTGGTAATTGTTGTTCTTTGAGTAACTACGGTTTAGTCCACCTCAGGGTAGTGTACCTCCTCCTGCAGCTTGGAGACTGGGCATGTCAAAATCGTGACATCACTGGATATAGCCTGCTGGTCTCTTCCATCAGCCCCCAGCGAACTACTGACAAAGCAGACTCAAAGGAGCAACAAATAAGTAGCTATCATATCAAACTCAATGTTAAAGCCAAACTGAAACAAACAGAGTAAATAATGTGAGCAAACATGTGAATATAATTTTTGTCGGAAGGCAGCCCGGAGGAATGAACTAACCTCTTGAAGCTGTGACTTCCATTTTAATCAGTTTAAATTAAACCCTATAACCAATTTTCTAAGGGTTAATGCCAAGGTAAAACCACCACAATAAAGGTGTCATCTACACCAAAATCCAAAAATGGTTAAAAGTTAAAAAACATTTTTGTATTTTGGTGTAGGTGACACCTTATTGTGGTGGTTTTACCTTGGCATTAACCCTTAGAAAATTGGTTATAGGGTTTAATTTAAACTGATTAAAATGGAAGTCACAGCTTCAAGAGGTTAGTTCATTCCTCCGGGCTGCCTTCCGACAAAAATTATATTCACATGTTTGCTCACATTATTTACTCTATTTTTGTTTTGGATTCATTGGGATAGAGTGGGGGTTTTTTGTGATTGTTTGGAAAGCCAAACTGAAGGCATAACCGAACATTTAACAATTAAAAGCCCCCTCACTTGAAAGGAGGAAACTGCTTTTGCACCTACTCTTTTCAGCTCTATGCCTAATCAAGGATAAGAGAAAGAAGAGACAGAAAAGAGATACAAAGAACAGAACCGGTTAGGCACCAGTTAGAAGCTCCACTCACTTGTAGGCTTGCCCCTCTCCCAACTGAACCACCACTGTAGACCAATCCATCCCCGGGCGGGAATGAGGACTAAACTGTAGTTACTCAAGGAACAACAATTACCACATAAGTGTAATTTCTATTTCCTTATCATTCCTACAGTTTAGTCCTCCACCTCTGGTATGTAACAGAGCAGTAATCATTGGGAGGGACCTTTCCAGCCAGATCACAACACCGCCTCCCCAAAACAGGCATCGTTCACCGCTAGGGCATCCAGGTGGTAATGCTTGCTGAAGGTATGAAGTGAAGACCAAGTGGCTGCTCTACAAATTTCTACTGGTGGAACCAAACTGTGTTCCGCCCATGAAGTCGCTTGCGCTCTAGTGGAATGTGCCCTTAAGCCCACTGGTACCGAGCGGCCTTGCAAACGATATGCCGACGCAATCGCCTCTTTAATCCATCTAGAAATGGATGTCTTCGCCACCGCTTCCCCTTTACGGGGGCCTCTGAACAACACGAAGAGGCGGTCAGACTTGCGAAACGGTTCTGTGACTTTCAAATATTGCCGCAGCACCCTCTTTACATCCAAATGACGGAAACCACGGTCCGAGACCTTCCCCCCTAATGAACTTAGGGAAGGAAGAGAAACCATCTGATTTAGGTGAAACAGATACAATCTTCAGCAAAAAAAAAAAAAAAAAAGACGGAATTGGCCGCAACACCACCTTTTCCCTGGAAAAAGACAAAAATGGCTCTCAACAGGACAATGCCTGTAGCTCCGAAATCTGCCTTGCCGAACAGATGGCTACCAAGAATACTGTCTTTAAGGTTAAATCCTTAACCGACGCCTGATGTAAGGACTCAAATGGCTCCTTAACCAATGCCCCCAAAACCAAGTTGAGATCCCATGGCGAAACCAAAACTCTATGAGAGGGCCGCAACCTGGATGATGCTTTAAAGAAACGCACCACATCCGCATGCGAACCAAGAGCCATTCCCTGGACTTTGCCTCTGTAGCAGGCCAACACTGCTAATTGAACTCTCAAGGAACTAGCAGCTAGACCCTTATCAAACCCGTCCTGTAGAAAGCTCAATACCAAGGGAACAGATACTGTAGCTACGCGAACCTGCCTTCACGAGCATCAGTCCTCAAAAATACGCCATATACGCACATATGCCAGACGCGTGGACTTTTTCCTTACTTGAAGCAAGGTCGCGATGACCGCTGATGAGTAACCTTTCTTCCTTAACCTTGCCCTTTCAATGGCCATACCGTAAGCGAGAACTGATCCACTTAAGGCATTCGAAGAGGACCCTGCAGCAACAGATTCTCCGACGTCAGTAACCGCCAAGGATCCCCGCCAAGCAACCAAATGAGATCTGCGTACCACGGGCGCCTTGGCCAATCCGGAGCCACCAACAACACTTTCCCCCGACGAGCTTCGATTTGTTGAACTACTCGACCTATGAGCGCCCACGGAGGGAAGACAGAGGAGGCCCGACGACGGCCACTGCTGTATCAGCACGTTGATTCCTTCCGACATCCTCTCATGTTGTCTGCTGAAGAAACGACCCATTTTTGCTGACTGAAATGTCGCCATGAGATCCATTATTGGTGGACCCCACCTGCGAACTATCTGCGCAAACATGTCTGGATGCAACTCCCATTCCCCGGCATCTACTTGGACCCTGCTGAGAAAATCCGCCGTCACACTGTCCTTTCCTGCAATATGTGCCGCCAAGATCGCCGGAAATCGAGGCTCTACGCAAGAGAACAGAGCCTCTGCTTCCTCCTCCATGGCCACACTTCCGGTACCGCCTTGCCGACTGATGTAGGCCACCGTCGCGGAGTTGTCTGACAACAATTGCACCGCTCCACCCGATACGGTTGATTCGAACGCTTGTAACACCAGTTAGACTGCTCTCAACTCTAGCCGGTTGATTGACCAATTGCTCTCTCACCCCGTCCAGATGCCTAGCGCAAAGAGAGCTCCGCAATGCGCTCCCCAGCCCGCCAGACTCGCGTCGGTCAAAAAGGGGAGCTACTCCGGCTGCTCCAGAGGCATTCCTGAATTCAGAGATTCTGGACGCAGCCACCACCGAAGCGACTGCCTGACCCGAAGGGGACAGGGAAGCCGCTTGCTCAGCGAATCTGACTGATGCGACCAACGGCGAAGCAACGCTCTCTGTAACGGGCACATATGAAATCTGGCCCATGGCACTAATACCAACGTTATTGACGTGGTTCCCAGCACGCGAAGGTAAGTCCACACTGAGGGCGCCAGGACGGACCTGAATTTGCGTATCAACTGCCGAAGGACTTGAACCCGACGAACCGGCAAAAACACCATCCCTGTCTGCGTGTTGAACCGTACCCCCAGATATTCGAGATCCTGGGACGGAACTAAGCGGCTCTTGGCCGAATTGACCACCCAACCGAAGCTCTGCAGAAACGTCATCACCTTGTCTGTAACCTGTACATCTCGGGCTTTGACTTTGCTCGAATTAGCCAATCATCGAGATAAGGGTGAACCAGAACACCTTCCTTTCATAATGCTGCCGTTACCACAACCATGACCTTGGTGAAGGTTCGTGGAGCCGACGCCAAACCAAATGGCAAAGCTTGGTGCTGATAATGTCCCCAAGGGAAAGCGAACCGTAGAAACTTCTGATGAGTCTCCCTGATCGGTATGTGTAAATACGCCTCCGTGAGATTGAGAGAAGTCAAGTACTCCCCTTTGCGAACTGCCACAATGACGGACCGCAAGGTTTCCATCCTGAAATGCGGCACTCGAAGGCAGCGATTCACCCCTTTGAGACCCAGAATGGGACGGAAGGATCCGTCTTTCTTTGGTACCACGAAATAAATGGAGCAGCGACCCACGCCGTAATCCGCTCTTGGCACCGGCACGACCGCTCCCAGCTGTAACAGCTGGTCTAATGTATGACAAAGCGCCAGCATTTTCTTTTGACCTTTGCAGGGAGACATCACAAAGGAGTCCAGAACCAGTTTCGCCAATTTTAGCGCATAACCTTTGTGAATGATCTCCAACACCCACTGATCGGAAGTTATTTGGGTCCAGGTGGGAAGAAACTCCTGAAGACGCCCTATCGGTTGGCTTCCCACTGGGACCCGCCTCATTTCATTGCGGTTTTCGAGAAGCCGTGGAGGAAGCCGCTGCGAAACCTCTATTTGCTCCACGCAACCCCTGGGCTCTAGAAGCAAATCTTCCCCTTTGGAAACCACCCAAACGAGAAGAACGAAATCTCCTGAAATCTCTAAACTGGTCCCGAAAGGCCGGCAAAGACTTCCCTTGTTTAGGCTTATCCTCCAGAAGCCTGCCGCCCTTGGACTCTCCTAAATCCTTTACTAACTTGTCAAGATCCTCTCCAAACAACAACTTTCCTTTAAAAGGAAGTTTACTGAGACGCGACTTGGAGGAACCATCAGCCGCCCAACTTCTCAACCACAGTGATCTCCGGGCGGCAACCAGCGAAGTCATACTATTCGCAAGCGCTCTGATCAAGTCATAGTGCACATCCACCAAGTACGCCGATCCCGACTCAGGCAATCTAGCTGCCTAACACTGTCCTGCTCCAGCTGCAGAGCCTGGCGCAAGCATTGAGACCATCTAAGGCATGCTCTCACCACCCAAGCATCACAAATGGAAGCCTGCAAGGATAAAGCGTTAACCTCAAAAGCCTGTTTCAACAAACCATCTACCTTCCTATCCTGCACATTCTTTAAGGCTGCGCTGCCTTCCACCGGGATAGTGGTCTTTTTTGTGACCGCAGACACTGTGGCATCAACTTGTGGGGACCGGAACTTCTCCTTGTCTGTATCCGTCAAGGGATTGAGCCCGTTCATAGTCCTGACTCCCCTAAGCCCTGCTTCTGGCTGATCCCACTCCTCCTGGATCATCCGATCTACCACCCGGTGGATGGAAAACACTACCTGAGAGTGCCTCACCGCTTGAATGACAAGGTCCTCCACTTCGGCCTCTTCCAAAGGTTGCGCAGTAGCGAGATTCAGCATCTGGAGAGATTCCGTAAATGAGTGCCGTCAGTTCATCTTTCCGGAATACCAGAATGATTTTTGCTTGATCCTCAGGTTCAGGAATTTCTCCTTCCTCCAACTTGTCTATACCGGCTTCGAGTTCCCCTTCGGCCTCATCTGCCTCCTGCCACTCCAACTCCGACGGAGACTGCTCATAAGGCCTTGACCGCTTCGGTGGTTGCGGGGTCACGCTACCAGGTTCCCCCACTCGGGGATGCTGCGTAGAAGTCGCCATCGGTAATGGCTCAGGCACCTTTCCCTGATGCCTCAAACAGAATGCCTGATGCATAATTAACACAAAATCTGGACATAAATCCCCTAGCTGCAGCCCTGAACCTACTATAGGTACCGCAGTAGAGGGACCCGGAAGGACTTCTTGAGAGGATCCCGGCAGAGAGACCATCAATGCCTCCTCTCCGGTCACAGCGGAAATAACCAGGGAATCTAGCACCCCAGAATTCTCCATCTGGTGTTCCATGCTGCCAGAAACAGCCACACAGCCCCGACGGATTCCGGTGGCAGCGATCGTGCCTCTGCAGGAACCGCAGACCACAAACTGTGGCCGCGATGACATCAGCTATACCCCTCAAACTGTTTGGCAAGAAAGAAAAGAACAAACGTAAAGAACAGGTATACTACTTATCTTTTTCTTTTTTTCTTTTTTTTTTAAATCCAACTAAAGCCTCAAACACTAAAGCCTATAATTAACCAACGAGCCGCCCCCCCCCCCCCGTAAATGGAAGGGAAATTAAACAAAAATAAGTAAAATAAACAAAGTAAGCAAAATGAGGTAAACTGACTGAAAAACGGAGCAAAGAGGCTAGGCCTGAAAGAATACCTTCCTTTCCTGCCAGAGCGCTTTCCCCAATGCGGCCCCCGCTGCAGGAATTGCCACACGGCCCTGACGGAGGGAGGAAGAAAATGGCGCCGGTCCCCATCAGGCTTCAATTGGCGCCAAAACCCACAATGCTGAAAATGGCGCGATAAGACAAGCCGAAGGTCCTACCTGCATTGCTGAAATCACCAGCCACGCTGCTCGCACTCTGCCGAGAGCAGCCTCTCGAGCCACAAAGCTCTCCAGCGCTGCTGTGAGCGTCCGCTGCGGCGAGAGCTGCTTTTACAGCACCAACACTGGCCAAGGATTACTCCTGTACCTGGTGCTGCCAAGGCTCACTCCCCCAGAGAATGCAGGTACGGCCCATGGGGTTCTCCCCTGTGCAGTCCAGGGGGAGAGAACCAAATTAGTGAAGTGCCTGCCCGCCGAGAAAGGGAAACACAGAAGGCCTCTTTTTTTTTTTTTTTGAAGAATTTGAAGGGACAGTACGAAAATAAATCAATGTAATTTAGACTATTGCCAATGATAGGAAAATGACCTAAACCAATTAGAATAATTAAATCAGAATAATTAAAATAGATTAAAGCCAATTCCAAATCATAGTGGAAGAATGAAAATTTGTTTGAAAATCTAAACCCTGACTAGATCTGCTCCTTATCTGTTCCTCAAGTGAGCCCAGCACTTAGGCTCACTACGTCCTCCTGCTGCATGGAGACTGGATACACTGGGGGCTGATGGGAGAGACCAGCAGGCTATATCCAGTGATGTCACGATTCTGACATGCCCAGTCTCCAAGCTGCAGGAGGAGGTACACTACCCAGAGGTGGAGGACTAAACTGTAGGAATGATAAGGAACTGCCAGCGTTTCTTCCTATCTGGTCCTGTCCAAGAGCATTGAAATCTCCCACCAGGATGATCAACTCTGTCTGCGGGATCAAATCCAGCATGTGTTGGAGCTGGTTGTAGAAGTCGTCCTTGGCTGTGTCAGGGCTGGTCTTGGTTGGAGCATAGGTGGACAGAATATGGGTCTTGACTGTGCTGTCGATGATAAGAACTAACAGATGATCTGATATTGGTTGGAAGGCAATTGCACTTCTGGCAGCCCATCTGTCCACCATAAAACCGATGCCAGCTTCTCGTTTTATGCCAAAGTAGAATAGCATCAATCATTGGCGGTTGGATGGCCAGTGTTCCAGATCCAGTGAGACGTAGTTCAGATGCTGCGGCGATTGAGATTTTACACTTCAACAATTCCATGGAGATGATTTCCTTTTGTCAGACATGGTGTCCAGTTCGCACATTCCATGCAGGAGAAGAACGTGGCATCCACCACTGATGTCCATAGCAGGATTGGCCAGGCAACAGAAGCGTTCACCTTGCTCAAATAGTGCCTCTGGAAGAAGGCCAGTATCTCCACCAAGACCAAAATTCACCTCCTCCGAACACTGATCCTGCCAATTCTCCTGAACGGATCGGAAATATGGACTCTGCTCAAACCTGACATGAACAAGCTTGGGGTCTTTCAAATTTGATGCCAGAGACAGATTTTGAGTGTCTCTTCGTGATCGCCATCGAAACGAGACAATTCAGACAAGGTGCGACCATCAGTCTTCGGTCAAAGAACAAATCCAAAAATGCAGACTGCGATGGTTTGGCCACATTTGTAGAATGAACACCAGTTGGCTGCCATACAAACTCCTCTGGCAAAAACAACCTGTCCACTGGAGGGTTCAACGAGCAGCACCAAAGAAAATGTAGCTCAAACCCATCGAGGAAGGCCTAAGGAACCAGCAACTGACCATTGACGAGGCCAGAAATATTGCCACTGATCGCCAAGATTGGAAGCGTATTGTGAACACACAGAATCCAGCAGCACCTACAGCAGCGTATTGGTTGAGAGAATGACCTGCTCCCTAAACGTCAGCTAAGGATTAAAGAAAGAAGAAAGCCCTTGATCTAGTTCTCTGGTTACCCAGTCAAATAAATCAGATTTGTTTGACACAATCTTCCCTTGGTAAAGCCATGTTTCCTCAGATCTCGCAACCTGTTGGCTTCCAGAAAAAAACATTATCCTTTCTTTCAGCAGAGTCTCCATTACTTTTTCCACTACCAAGGTAAGGCTTTAAACAACTACACCTGAAACAGCTCACAGAATTATCGCAGTTCAAAGAGCCCAGAAAGCTGATCCAGCTCGCCCCGGGGCAGAGGTAACAGACAAATGAGGACCTCGGGGCCCTTAAGGTCCAGCTTCGATGTCTTCCATCAGGAGATTACAAGCTGAATCATAGGCTAAAGAAGGGGTGGGGGAACTTCAAAAGGATGTCTCAGCCCCATGCAAGACTGCACGGCAATGGACTCTACCATGCATAAGACCGCCATGACTTCTTGAATAACAGTGGAGAGATCCTCCCTATGAAACAGTCATATTATAGATACATCCTCATCACCTAGGGGAAGCTCCCCTTCCTCTTCACTCACCCACAGGAAACAGGAAAACCTCTACTTCATTCCAACCAACCTCCATGATAGATAAGGCAGAACTCCCTGAGGAACAAATGGGCAAAAGGGCAGAACAAGAGCATTTATCCTTTTGCCACCAGTGAGAGGCACGCCAGAGGGCCTTAAGTCCTCTATAGGGGAGGTCAGGGCCACAGCCCCCCCCTCCCATGAAGGGGTTGCTATGCAGCTTTAAAAAAAAATGAAAATAGCCTATGAGCTGTTTCAGAAGTTGTTACTCAAGCCAACTGAAAGGAGGGTCCCAGGGCACCAGAGGACCTTCAGGGGCTTTCAGTCTTGAGGCTCTGCTATATCATACCCTCTGCAGAGACAATGCAGCCAATCAAAATGGCCACAGAGCCCACCAGTGTAAACAAAAACAAAAAAAGAAAAATCAGTGTCTCTAATGCATTCCCCTAACATGGGCATCTGGCCAGGTATGCACCAGGTGGGGTCAGACTGCTATATACGGCATTTTCTACCTTATATGGTCTGAACTCATCCAGTGCGCCTCCATTTTTCAAGATGGCAGCGCTCCCGCTTGTTTTTAAAGATATTGGAGGGGGATGGGGGTTCGGGGCCACTAGGCCACAAGGATTATTTTTGGTTACATGAGTAGGGGGGGGGGGATTGGGGCCACTGGGCCACCAAGGATTTGCTTTCTCTTGGGGGCACCGGCCCCCCTGACAGTTATTTTGATGGCATCGGGGGCTTTCCCGGATGACTGGATCAGCTTTGACATTTCCCCTCAGATGATCTAGACATCGGAGAAAGCATTCAATATCATCAAAATACTGTTGGGAGGCACACGCTAGATGTTTAAGCCACCTCAAGAACAGGCATATTGGCACCAAGACTGGTTGCAAAATCCTCTATGCATGTCTCTGCATCGGGCGCAGGCAATAGTAGCATACCATTTTATTATCTGCAGCTCATTTGCCTATAATTTAAATACTCTTGGCGTTAATTGTGCACTAGTTTTTCCTTTGCTGTTTATGCATGCATCTGTCTCTTTTCTGCATTTGGAAGTGGCAGTAATTGCGCTTAAAAGTGGTGTTATCTGTGCTTAAAGACCACGCTAATTTTCTGCATTGGCCCAATAACTTGTTAACTCATCCAAGATGGCTACCATGTTTAAACAAACATCTAGAATTCAAAATGACCAATCAGGATCTAAAACCTCATTAATTGCCCATTAATTAGCTGTACTAGTCTTTTCATTTATCCAAGCTTCTTTTATTCTCAACCATTCCTATAATTCTTGCATTAGTTGTCAACTAATTGACTAAGCAATTATTTTTACTAGTTTACATTGTCAACTAATTAAGTTGTTCCTCTCAATAAGCTAATTAAAATTATATTATTTAATGCTAGTAAAGAAATTCAAACTGCCCATCCATAATTTCAGGAGATCCTTAATCATCAACAAATTGACTGAACTATCTTTTCCATTTATCCAATTTATTCGTGCTCTAAACCTTTTTCATACTTCTTTGATTGTCAGCTAATTGGAAAAGCTGTTTTTTTCACTCATCCAAAATGACTGAAAAATAACTCAATCAGTATAGCCTTGATTGATTTTAAAAGAAAACAGACTAGTCTATATTGAAATAAAGCTTTTCTGGTTCAATTGATTCTAGTTTAAAATCCATCACTGTTCTAATTCACATTAAGCTTTTGTTCTATCGCCTCTTTTTAAATTTTTAATACTCTATTAATTACAGCAACTTTTTTAACATGTCAAAAATTATGTTCTATTGTTTCTCAGAGTGTTTCAATAGGAGTTTCCATCCTTTTATTTACTAGGCAACTTGTGTTCTGAAACCTTGAGGTGAAATTCTCTGGTTGTTTTCCCTATACGAGTATATATATTTAGTTGCGAAGACATAGGATGCAGTAGATTACAAAATCTGAAAAACAATTAGTTACGTTTGTCAATTTCTAAACTCGCTGATTGGTTGATGAATTTTTTTTTAAACTGAAAATTAATTGGCAGTGACCAAATTATAGTACCCTATTACAGGTGCACTACTGAGATTCCTTTATCTCTTCTACTCTTTTTCATAAAAGAGGTCGGTCTTATCAGACAAATTTGATTGATTTCTTTGAATGGGTGACCAGGGAGTTGGACCGAGGGAGAGCCCTAGATGTGGTGTATTTAGATTTCAGTAAAGCCTTTGACACTGTTCCTCAACAGGCGGCTTATAAACAAACTGAGCACCCTAGGAACGGACCATAAAGTTACTGCTTGGGTTAGAAACTGGTTTGGTGGGAGGCGACAAAGAGTACAAGTAAATGGAGCTCACTCTGAGGAGAAGGATGTTACCAGTGCTGTGCCCCAGGGATCTGTCCTTGGTCCGATTCTTTTTAACATCTTTGTTAGTGTAGCGGAAGGGCTGTCGGGTAAGGTTTGCCTCTTTACGGATGATACCAAAATCTGCAAAAGAGTGGACACCCAGGAAGGTGTAGATAACATGAGGAGGGATCTAGCTAAGCTTGAAGAATGGTCTAGAATCTGGCAGCTGGGATTTAATGTTAAAAAAATGTAAGGTCATGCATTTGGGCTGCAGCAATCCAAGGGAGCAATATAGTATAGGGGGTGAAGTACTTCTGTCCACTAAAGAAGAGCAGGACCTAGGCGTGGTTGTGTGTGATGATCTTAAAGTAGTTAAACAGGTAGAAAAGGCAACGGCAAAAGCTAGAAGGATGCTTGGGTGCATACAGAGAGGAATGGCTAGCAGAAAAAAGGAAGTGATAATGCCTCTGTATAAGTCTTTGGTGCAACCTCATTTGGAGTATAGTGTGCAATTCTGGAGACTGCACCTTCAAAAGGATGTGAACAGGATGGAGTCGGAGCAGAGGGTGGCTACTAAAATGATTAGTGGTCTTCATTATAAAGCATATGAGGACAGACTGAAGGATCTTAATATGTACACCTTAGAGGAAAGGCGGGATAGAGGTGATATGAGTGAGATGTTTAAATAACTCCGTGGCATAAATGTTCAGGGAGAGAGCCTCTTTCAATTGAAAGCAACTTTTGCTACAAGGGGACATGGGATGAGGGTGAAGGGAGATAGATTCAGGAGTGATATGCAGAAATATTTCTTTACGGAAAGAGTGGTGGTTTCCCAGTGGAGGTGGTAGAGATGAGGACAGTAACTAAATTCAAAAAAGCATGGGACAAACACAGAGGATCTTTAACGGTAAAAAAGGGGACTGTTTTAGTTGTTATGGAAGGACAGACTAGATAGGCCATGTGGTCTTTTTCTGTCGTCATATTTCTATGTTTCTATAATGTCTAATGGACAAAGGATCTCGTTCAAATTATGACTTCTTATATATGCAAATTGCAATTCTTTATCCTTCAAACATGGAATGTAATTTAAGGAGTCTCAATATTTCCTTATGCAATTTTTAACATGAAAAGAGTGTGCTCAGTATCTTAATAAAACACAACTATGCTACTTGTGTTTATCAAAGCTCTGTTTGTCATTTGCTAAAGAACCTTGATTTATGTACAATGTTCTTTTAAAGGACTTATCTGCTTAGCATATCCCCATTGTCCTAGTTTCTTGGAAAGCTCTTTAGACTTAATTTTGAATTCTTCTGTATTATGACAAATGTGTCTAAACCTTAAAAACTCAGATTAAGGTATTATTAGGCTTTCCTAACAGGGGCTCTACAGATCAACCAACAGTAAGGATTTGAGGGTTTAGTTTATTAAATTGCTAGCCCTCTGACTGGGAGCTCTTAAAAGGGTTTTTGTATATTTTTAAAGCAAGGTTACTTTCTTTTTGGTGCTTTAGTGGAACTTTCCTTGAGCAGAGTAGGTTGTTGAACTCTGGTAACCTCCTCAGCTTTGGGAACTGCTAACACTTAATCAAGTGTTAGTTCCCTCCCTACCCGCCCCAACTCCCACCCACCCCTAGTGAGCAGTCTTGCTTTATAGGGCACCTCCCCATTTAACAAAGCACAGAGAATTGGACCAGCACATTTTGAATATAATTAAAGAGATTTAACTGCTTTTTCTCTGAAAGGACAGCAGGGAAAACCGGCTGGTACTTTGTAGATCTCTCTCTTTTGCTTTAACAGATACCTAAGCTCCACAAACACAATAATGGCTGGGAAAAATTGTATCGCTAAATCTGTTGCCCCCATTACAGCTTTTGCCTCGGTCCAGACAGAGGTCCTAATGACAGTTGAAGGACCGGTTCCATGTGCAGGGTGCCTGTATGCTGAAGCTCTGAGGAAACAAGTGGAGGAACTCAGAGAGGAGGTGTCGAGGCTGAGGAGCATTCAAGACAGTGAGAAGTATATTGATGCGATGCTTCTTGCAGCAACCAAGCTCTCCAGCAGAGGAGAAGATGGTTGCCAACATAATGTTGATGGCTGGAGACATGTCACTAGGGCCAGCAAAATCACCAATCCAACTTCTCCAGCCCTTGAATTGAAGAACCATTATGCAGCCCTGGAAGTGGAGGAGGTGAAAGCATCCCTGAAAAGGGAAGAACAAGAGCTCAAGTACCCCAAAGTTGCAGAATCAGTGACCACAAGGAAACGAAGGGTAGTGGTGGTTGGAGACTCTCTTCTGAGGGGTACTGAGGCGTCCATCTGCTGACCAGACTTGATTGTCCAGAGAGGTATGCTGTCTGCCTGGTGCCAAAATCCAAGATGTTATGGAGAGTTAGCGGAGACTCAGCAAGCCCACTGACTATTACCCAATGTTGCTAATCCATGTTGGAACAAATGATACTGCCAGGTATACCTCAGAACATATCAAAAGTGACTTCATGGCTCTGGGACAGAGGGTGAAGCAGTTAGGTGCACAGGAGGTGTTCTCATCAATCCTCCCTGTTGAGGGTAAAGGCCAAGGCAGAGAGGCTCGGTGTCGAGAGGTTTTTGGTTTCCTAGACCATGGGATGCTGTTCCAAGGGTTGCAGAGCAGAGATGGCATCAATCTGTCCAAGAAAGGTCAACGCGTCTTCGGTAATAGACTGGCTAATCTACTGACGAGGGCTTTAAACTTGATTTGTTGGGGATGGGTGAGGAAAGCCCCCAGGTAGGTGAAAGCCCCCAGGTAGGTGATACATTAAATACCTTTATGGAAATGGGTAACATATGGAAAGCAGTGTGTATAAATGCCAGTAGCATGGGAAATAAGATCCCTGATGTTAAAGCTTTGGTGGGAGCGGCTGACTTGGATTTAGTGCAGTTACAGAAACATGGTTCACAGAAAACCATGATTGGGATGTAACTATACCTGGCTATACTTTATTCAGAAAGGACAGGATAGGAAGAAGGGGAGGAGGAGCGGTACTATATGTAAAAACTACTATTAAAGCTTTGGAATTACACAGCTTAAAAGGGAGAGAGGAGGCATTGTGGGTTAAACTAGAAAGAGGGAAAGAGAAATCTATTTGCATTGGTGTGATATACAGACCTCCCTCACAAGAGGAAGAGGTGGACAGAGTTAATTGAAGACATACGCAGCATTGCTAGGAAAGGGGAAGTGCTACTGATAGGAGATTTCAATATGCCAGATGTTGACTGGCACATTCCTGCTGCAGTATCATCTAGAAGTAAGGAGATCCTGGATTCTCTACAGGGAGAACTATTCAGGCAATTGGTAACAGACCCAACACGTGAAGGGGCCATACTGGACGTGGTGCTTACCAATGGTGAAAGTGTTTCTGATGTTGTAGTGGGAGATCATTTTGCATCCAGGGATCACCAGATGGTGTGGTTCAGTATGAGGACTAGGGCTGTTAGAATCCATTCAAAGGTGAGGATCTTAGACTTTAGGAAGACTAACTTTGCCAAGATGGGCCAATACCTCAGGGAGTCGTTTTTTTGTTAAAATGGTAAATAAAGGTAAAAGGAAAAGGAGACCACTATGATTTTTGAAAGAAGTAGCTGAAAAAGTGAAGAAAAAGAGGGAGGCCTTCATGAAATACAAGAGATCACAGAGAGAGGAAGACAGGCATCTGTATTTGGAAAAACTTAGAGAAGCTAGCAAAGTAGTCAGGAAGGCAAAGATTCAAAAGGAGGAGGAAATAGACAATGCAATAAAATGGGGGGATAAGACATTTTTCAGATATATTAGTGAGAAGAGGAAGGGCAAAAGTGGTATTGTCAGACTCAAGGGTGCAGGGGAGGAATATGTAGAAGCTGATAAGGATAAAGCGTAATTGCTTAACAAATATTTCTGTTCTGTGTTCAGATGAAGAACCAGGAGCAGGACCTCAGAAAACACCCACAAACAGGAACAGAAGCGAGGGACATCTTGAACAATTTTCGGAAGACTGTGTTTGTGAGAAACTAGCTCAACTTAAAGTAGACAAAGCGATGGGACCGGATGGGATACACCCTAGAATACTGAGGGAACTTGGGGACGTTCTAGCAGCTCCACTGACTGACCTTTTCAATGCCTCGTTGGAGTCGGGAGTAGTGTCAAAGGACTGGAGAGAGGCTCATGTGGTACCTTTACACAAAAGTGGAAGTAAAGATGTGGTTGAAAACTACAGGCCGGTTAGTTTAACTTCGGTGGTGAGTAAATTATTAGAAACGCTGCTGAAAGAGAAAATAGTGAGGTTTCTGGAGTCCAGCGGGTTACAGGATCCGAGGCAGCATGGATTCACCAGAGGCAGATCTTGTCAGACAAATCTGATTGATTTCTTTGACTGGGTGACCAGGAAGCTGGACTGAGGGAGAGCCCTAGATGTGGTGTATTTAGATTTCAGTAAAGCCTTTGACACTGTTCCTCACAGGTGACTTATAAACAAGCTGAGCACCCTAGGGATGGACCCTAAAGTTACTGCTTGGGTTAGAAATTGGTTGGGTGGAAGGCGACAAAGAGTACAAGTAAATGGAGCTCACTCTGAGGAGAAGGATGTTACCAGTGCGGTGCCCCAGGGATCTGTCCTTGGTCCGATTCTTTTTTAACATCTTTGTTAGTGATATAGCGGAAGGATTGTCGGGTAAGGTTTGCCTCTTTGAGGATGATACCAAAATCTGCAATAGAGTAGACACCCAGGAAGGTGTAGATAACATGAGCAGGGATCTAGCTAAGCTTGAAGAATGGTCTAGAATTTGGCAGCTGGGATATAATGTTAAAAAATGTAAGGTCATGCATTTGGGCTGCAGCAATCCAAGGGAGCAATATAGTATAGGGGGTGAAGTACTTTTGTCCACTAAAGAAGAGCAGGACCTAGGCGTGGTTGTGTCTGATGATCCTAAAGTAGCTAAACAGGTAGAAAAGGCACCGGCAAAAGCTAGAAGGATGCTTGGGTGCATACGGAGAGGAATGGCTAGCAGAAAAAATGAGGTGATAATGCCTCTGTATAAGTCTTTGGTGCGACCTCATTTGGAGTATAGTGTGCAATTCTGGAGACCGCACCTTCAAAAGGATGTGAACAGGATGGAGTCGGTGCAGAGGGTGGCTACTAAAATGATTAGTGGCCTTCATTATAAAGCATATGAGGACAGACTGAAGGATCTTAATATGTTCACCTTAGAGGAAAGGCGGGATGGAGGTGATATGATTGAGATGTTTAAATACCTCCGTGGCATAAATGTTCAGGGAGAGCGCCTCTTTCAACTTAAAGCAAGTTCTGCTACGAGGGTACATGGGATGAGGGTGAAGGGAGATAGATTCAGGAGTGACATGCGGAAATTATTACTTTACGGAAAGAGTAGTGGATCCGTGGAATAGTCTCCCAGTGGACGTGGTAGAGATGAGGACAGTAAATGAATTCAAAAAAGCATGGGACAAACACAGAGGATCTCTAAAGGTAAAAAGGGGACTATTGTAGTTGTTGATATGGAAGGACAGACTAGATAGAAAAAGACCACATGGCCTGTCATCATATTTCAAGGTTTCTAGAACCGAGGCAGGTCGGACCCAGTGCTCCCCTTGCACCTCCCCACGCCGAGATCTCACCTTAGCCCCCCCCCCCCCCCACACCTCCAGCCTCGCTAGCCCCTTCAAAGCTCCACACCCCTTTTCAAAAATACAACGGACTCAATTTTTTGGGAATCATCTGGTCGCAGCTTTATTAACAATTGTAACATTCCATAACATTTCCTTACAAGATAAACTTCTTAATAAACCAACTAGCGGAACGAGCCCTCACCCGCCATACCATTAGCGAGGTGACCTCATTCCACTTCCGCCGCAGCTGGGCCAGCGGCAAACTCCAACCCGGCCTCGCCATATTACTAGCAAAAGCTGGCCAGGGGTTATCCGGGTTGGGGGCAACCACCCCCTCCCCAATTACAGTTTAAGGCTCCGGACCCCGGAAATCTCCGGGATCCCACCACCCCCCCCAGCTACGACAACCCATTCTTCTTCTCCACCACACCCAAACACAAAAGGGGAGAGGGAGGGTGGGCAGCTAGCGCCTCCACTCTTTTCTTCCCCCTTGCCGCCGGAGACGAGCGCTGCCCGTGCGTCTCCCCACAATGCCCTGAGCTCCACTCCTCCCATTGGCTCGCCCGGCCGTCACTCACTGGTGAGCCAATGGGTTTAAAAGATGCCCCCTCACGCCGACCACTCTGACGGCCGCACGCAGGGTCCCCACACCAGGCCACACGCCCGGTTACCATCGGCCGACGGGGACCCTGCCCCGTGGCCTCGCCATAACCGAGGCAGGTCGGACCCGGTGCTCCCTTTGCACCTCCCCCCCCCACCCTGAGACCTCACCTTGGCCCCCCCTTCCCCCCCCAGCCTCGCTAGCCCCTTCAAAGCTCCACACCACTTTTTCAAAAATACAACTGACTCAATTTTTTGGGAATCATCTGGTCGCAGTTTTATTAACAATCATAACATTCCATAACATTTCCTTACAAGATAAGCTTATTAATAAACCAACTAGCGGAACGAGCCCTCACCCGCCATACCATTAGCAAGGTGACCTCATTCCACTTCCGCCGTGGCCAGGACAGCGGCAAACTCCAACCCCTCCTTTTACCCGGCCACGCCATATTACTAGCAAAAACTGGCCAGGAGTTATCCGGGTTGGGGGCAACCGCCCCCGCCCCAATTACAGTTTAAGGCTCCGGACCCCAGAAACCTCCGGGATCCCGCCACCCAGCAAGGAGACTTTAACGTCCCTGCGCCGCCCCCCCCAAGACCAAGCTGCAACCAGCGAGCCTCCCACTGCACAATACACTCCAAAGCCTCCTGCCAATCATTAAGCAGCAAGTCCATCCCCATGGGGGATAAGTGCACCCCGTCCTGCCAATACAATCCCCCACAATCCACATCCACCCAAGGGTGCAATATTTGATATCCCCCATGGTCGCAGACCAAACGACCAATCTGCCGATTAATCTTTGCCAGTCCGCAAGACCAACGCCGCTGGTGTCGGCAGGAAGGCCTTGGAATGATATCTGACCATAACAAGATAACTTCTTGGAACATAAGAACCACCTCTGCCAAGTCCCTCTTTATCGCTCTAATCAACTGTTTACAAGTCCATGCAACCAGGTCATTGCCACCCAAGTGCAGCAGAATCACTGAAGACTCTTTCCTCACCCTCCGATGGTGCCGAAGTAAAGGTAATAGCTGTGGCCAACGCAGACCACGCTCACCCAACCATAGGACGGACACCACTTCTGGGTCAAGACCCAAATTGATCCCCAAAGGCCACTCAGCTGCCTGCAGGCCCGCCCAATGAACAAATGAATGTCTTATCCAACAGCCATGCGAACACCGCCCAACATCTTAAAGAGAAAACAGAAGTTAGCCAGATGGACAGATACCTCCCCACTCATAAGCGCAAATAACCCCTAAAGGCCTGAGAGCACCATCTGCCAATACTCTATCTCCACATCTGTCAGCCCCGCCGCCGCTGCACTGGTTGCCGCTCCAATACGGAATGAATGTGGCGCTAATTGGCGAGGATCCTCACCTACGTGCAGCAGGACCATCCTTAGGACTGCAGCAACTTGAAAACGCGTCAACCATCGAGAATCCTCATGTAGGAAAAACAGTCGTCCCGAAACCGGGCGCACCAACAAGTTCTCTTTCAATGCAGCCACAGGGCATGTAGGAAGGGAAACAACCTCCTTCAGGACCACCCACAATCCTTTACCCAGCTGGTCTGTTTTTGATCTGGCCAACCTTACCTTCAGCTGCCCCTCTCTGACCTGCACATGCTCACTCAACAGGCCACTACTACCTGTGGAACGGCCTGAGCTTGCCACCAACTCCCCCATCCGAAATGCACCGAAAAAAGCCAGACAAAACACTGCCCTGAAAAGTGTAGCTTCATAACGTGACAACGCTATCCTAGGTAACGCCGTACAGAGTCTGACAAGCAGTTCATGTGTCACTGGCATCCTGGTATCAACAGGAGTCGGACAGGCTCGCTCCCATCCATGTAACAATCTCCAAGCCAGGAACACTGGAGTCAAGTGGCCCCATCCTGCTGCCCTAGCAAAAAAGGTAAAGCCAGCCAGGTGACTACTGTGATGATGCAGAGGCTTTAAACAGGGAGAAAATGGGTTTAAAACTGCAGCTTTCCTCTAATGCACACATTAAGGCAGGCAAGGAAGGGGTTAAAGCACAAACCCAGAGAAACTCTCTGCACAGAAAGGCAGTGAGAGAGCCTGTGATAAGGAAGCTTATCATAGCTCAGGTAGGAGCTATAGAAAAGATGATGTGACTCTGAACAAGCAACCTGTCAGTTCTGGTAGAAGTGAGAAAACAGAGTTTTCACATAAAAGACTACCAGTCCCAGAATGCACCAGGTTTCCAGCAGCCATGAGAGGGGCTGAAGTGAGAAAATGTGTGTGCAATCAAGAGAGCTATGAGGTAATCCCTAAGCACTCATCTCAAAGGGCAGGGCCTGATTCAAGACAGCTGCACTGTGTTAGGGAGCAGCACACATTAGAACAGGATAAGAATAGAGCTTATTCTTCAGGAAACAGTTTCAGCAACAGTTGGAAGAACAGCTTCAGCAAAAGCCACGCAGATAGAGAGAGAAGGAAACTCTCTGGAAGGAAGAGAAGAAAGGCCATTGGAAGGTCTGGGAGATTCCAAGGCAGTACTCATACTGGGAGGTATTCCAAAAGCCAGCAGAGTCCATTGGACTGGATTCAGCCAGAGGAATGGAGTGGCAGAGATAGGAATCCCCAGTGGCTACCTGGAAGAGAGAAGACTGCATGTGGAAGGGACTTTCAGACCAAGGCCAGAAGGTATGTGAGAGGAGATCCAGTGTCCAGGGATCAAGATTGGAAGGCTGGACATCAGAATTGGATTACATATTGGCCAGGCTATACAGAGAGGAATAATGATAGCAGGAGAGGCTCAGGTATGAACACTGATCCAGACCCTATCTATAATAGAGAATGGCAGCAAGGGAATAAGCATTCTCATGATAGTGCCTTAGTGAAAGACTCATCTGTGCCAATGTATGATATTGACCCTATGATTGTTGATGAAGGGGGAGATACAGCAGATGAAACTATTTATATGGACTGTTCTCTATCTAAATGCTATTGCTAGTTTTCCGTGAGCAAACACATCAGCCATCACAAAGAAACCTAACTTTGTTCTTTATTTCCACTGCAAACAGCTCTTAAAGCAGGATTTGGGCTCACACAGTAGCAGCCAGCCAGCTAAAGGCTTTCAGCTGGTCCATTGATAGTAATTAGGGCTGCACCTGATTGTGTGTGTGAGCAAGGGAGAATCACTGCTGAGATCGGCGTGGAAAATAAGCAGAAGTTAACCTAACCAGCAAAGTTTATTCTTTACTTTGTGTCTTTGTATTTGGTAATTATTTGCTAAGAAAACATTAGCTAATTGCCTGACAAGCTGAAGGTTGTTTTCTGGTTTACTTTGTGACTTTTTGTTATCCATTTTAAACACTGCAAGCAAGTAACCTCATTTATAGTGCTAACAAGCATACATGTGCTGGGTGAATTAAACCCCATCAATAAAAGAAGTATTTTATTGATCTTACCACTTGGTTTCACAACTCAAATTATTGTCATCAGCTGTGTTTGGGAGTGAATGAACTACAATACCCACAATACCTTGCAAGAATCATATGAATATATGCATCGTCAAGATTGTGTAAGTTCTCACCCTAGGCAGCCGTCTGACAAGCCTCACCCCAGCTCCAGGACAAACAGGGGAGCTGACGTAAGAGGCAAGGGGGCGGAGTCAAACCGGATAGGACAGCCCAATGCTCTTAACCAGGAAGTAACAGAGAGAGTTAATTCGAGTCGGAGGAGATCGTGTGAGAGCTCGAGTGGGAGAAGGAGATTGAGTTCTGATCTGAGGAGAGTTCGTGGAGGAGCAGGAGGAGTGCCTGGGAGAACAGGAAGTGTTCAGGCAGGAGACTCAGGACCTGACTCTGACCAAGAGGCAGAGAGAAGCAAAGAGTGGAGCAGCCATTGCCAGGATAGCACATGGTGCTGGGAAAGTTGCCATCCAGACTGCTGTGAGACACGGAGGTCTCTGAGACAGCAGGGGAGCAAGCTTCCTCTGAGAGAGAGAGGTCAACGCGAACCAGACAGCCAGGAGAAGCAGGTGGGAACATACTTTTATTCTCATGGGGAGAGGCTGGAACCCTTAACCAGAAGAGAGAGTATATCTTCCCTAGAGTCTTCACTAGAAGCTGTGAACAGAGGTGAGAGTTTAACCAAGTATAAAACTCTGTGTGATAAGCTGCCTAAGCGTTCCAAGTGCAGGAAGCCAGATACTAGCAGGAGCTTAGGAAGTACCTCAGCTGTTCTTAATTCATCAGCTGATGGTAGGCTTCGACGAGAGAAGCTAACGCTAGCTCACGCTGTGCCAGTGAAACAGGAGCAGTGCAAGAACAGAGACTTGTCTTTTTACCCACCTATGCAACCCAGACGTACTAGAAGAGGAGCAAGCCAGTTGAGTTCCTTTAACACCACTTTAAAAGGAGGCTGCTGATTCTAGTTATAATTATATTCCACTGAGGGAAAGGAATAGAGAGTGGAAACAGCTTAGACACCATTTGGAACCATGGAAGCCTGTTGATCTGCAGTACCCTGATTTGAATCATGAGACGTCTGACTCAGATGTTGAATCCATGCAGTTAGGTTCAACCAAATCAGATAGGTCTTATTCTGACATGGAAGCAGACTGTGCTATGTGTTGCCAAGAGTGAAGCTGTTAATAGTATTGTATAAGAGAAGTGCTGATAAGTAATTCATGCTACTGAGTTTGCACGGAGAGAAGCAGCGTTCTGCTGGAGTGAAACTCAATGTCTGTAAGCAGCTGAATATGGTGAAAGCTATGGAAGTGATTAGCTGCTACTGAAGCTGTTCGTTGATGAGAAGAAGTTGAATTAACTTTGTATATAATCTGACAACCCTGAGAAGGATCAGGTTGGACTGTATTTCAGTTGGACTTTATATTGGCATATAAAAGTATCCACAGTTTTTTTTCTGGTTAGGGGAGGATAGATGACAGAATCCTGTGCAACGAATAAAGTTTTTGCTATCACACAAAACCTTGGCTGTCTTTCATTTGGGCCACAACTACAGGGATACCAAGCATCAGCACTTACAAGGATAATCTGGCACATTTCCCACTCCTCCAGGCAACCGCCTATACGCTGAGAAAGGGGGTGTGACACTACGTACCGACGCCCTGGAAACTCTGTTTCCTTTTGCATGAACTATATATTGACCCATTAGGCTGTCAGAGGCGAGACCGGGCTGCCAACCTCGTGACTCCAGAAACTTGACCACCTTGTCGAAACCTCTCAGATAAGCTGTCCATGTCGCTGCAGACACAGAATTCCGCAGCAGATTCACCATCTCTGCTGGCCAACCTGCCATAATTGCTCGGGGACTGTCAACTGCTCAGCGTCCACCTCTGGTGCCAAGGTCCGGAACAGCTCTCACTTGAAACGAGAAAGTGCATCAGCAATTCTATTAGTACATCCCTTCACAAACACATTCAAATGCAAACAAGCAAGAACTATTTCCCTCATCAACCCAGCTACCTTTGCACAGCGTGGAGTGTAACAGTTGACCACAGTGACCACCACCTCGTCATCGCACCACCAAACAACTTTATGATTCTGGAGCTTATTGGGCCACAACTGCAGCACTACCAACATGGGAAAAAGTTCCAAGAACGTAATAGTGTTAGTCAAACCAGCTGCGTGCCACGACTGTGGCCAGTTAGCGGCACCCCGAGCCCCCCCGAAATAAATACCCAGCCCCGCGCTACCCGCCGCATCCATGTACAGCTGTAATTCTGCGCTAGACGTCTATGGCTCCATCATGACCGATATCCCGTTAAAACCTTCCAGGAAATCATCCTACACACTCAAATCCGCCTTCATGATCCTGGACATTTTGATGCGATGATGCGGCTTCCTTACTCCAGCTGTGGACGCTACCAGCTGTCGCAAAAACACACGACCCATCAGGATGACTCTGCACGCAAAATTCAAGGAGCCAATCAAAACTTCCATCTCACGCAAAGATAACTTATTGAAAACCAACCCGTTAGCCACCAACACTCGCAACTTCACTTCCTTTTCCATCGGGAGGCGAGCAACCATTTCCAGCGAATCAAGCTCCACCCCAAGAAAAGTGATTCTCGTCGCCGGGCCTTCCGTCTTACCGGCAGCCAACGGCAGACCCCATGCGCTAGACATATCCACGAAGCCTTCCAACAACTGCTGGCACTCATCAGACTGCGCCGAACCGATGAAAAAGAAATCATCCAGATAGTGGACCACATTCCCGCAACTGACTTTCAGGACCAACGCCCAATGCAAAAAAGGAACTAAACTTCTCAAAGTAGGCGCAAGAAACAGAGCGCCCCATAGGCATGCATTTGTCCACGTAAAACTCATCCTCAAAACAAAATCCTAACAAATGAAAAGCTGCCGGATGCACTGGCAGCAAACGAAACGCAGACTCAATGTCTACCTTTGCCATCCAAGCACCCGTGCCACACTTTTTCACCAAATCCACCGTCTCATCAAATGAAGCGTAGCACATCAAATGAACAGTGCACAGTTCCCTTGGTATGTGATCATTCACCGAAGCCCCTAATGGAAATGACAAGTTGTGAATCAAGCAAAACTTCCCCGGCTCTTTCTTAGGCACTACCCCCAGCGGAGAAACCACCAAATTTGCGAGGGGCTGCTTTGCGAAAGGGCCCGCGATTCTACCCAAGTTTAGCTCCACTGCCAACTTATCACGGACCACGGCTGAGAAACGCCGCACTGAAGGGGAATTGCATGCTTCCCTCCCCACCACGGTCCCCTGCACTGGTATAATAAAACCAACTTGGAACCCCCCTTCCAACACCTCCCTGTCCTTCCTCCTTGGATAGCGATGCAACCACGCCCTTATTGCCTCCCAATGAATCGGGGTGGGAGCCAACCCCCGATACGTCCTTATTACTTGGGAGCCAGCAAGGGCACGCCCGTGGTCCCTTTTTTAATACATTTACTTGCTGGATGTCCACCACTGCAGACCAAGCAGGCATGTCGGAACTTACAATTGGGGAACGGGCACGAGGACTTATTGAATCACCAACATATGTCCCCAGCCCCCCACCCCCACCCCGCTTTTTGTGGGGGGTACACCCCCTGCACGAAAGGAACAACCCATTCCCGCCGCATTCCCCATCCCACCTCTCGTCCCACCTCCCCCCCCCCCGGAACCCACCCTAACCGACATCTGCATCAGCCATAAATTAATATCCTGCATACCCCAGGTCAGCACATTACTCTCCTCCATCTTGTCCCTAAAAACCTTTCATCGTAATTCAACCAGGCCCACCTCTCATGCGTCTGCACCGCCTCCAAAATGGAATCTGCGTATGCCAACAACATTCCATAATCCTCAGGAGACTGCTGACCCCATTTGCCAACTGCAAAAAGGCTCTTGCACATTACGCGCCACTTTTCTTATCCGATCCGCCTTCTCATCCTCCTGTCGCTTCTTCCTACTCTCGCCCGAACGCTTCCTGCCCTCCAATAATCGGAAAATGTCTATGTAATGCCGCAAATTTCTAGGCACCCCCTTCCCATAACTCCGAGAACAAGAGCAACGTAGGTGTGCCCTTTCCTCCTGTGGATCCTACCTGTGCCCTGCCTACCCCATGACCCACGCACTCTGTTCCCGATGAAGAGGACGAGGAGCCGGAAGCAGAGGAAGAGGACGACTCAGAACTGCACCGCCGTCTGCGCGAATGCCTCCTCTTCTTTTTTGCCTTAGACCACACTCCTTCCTGTGTGCCAACTTGCTCAGCCCCAGCCCCACCCTGTGCCTATAACTCACCTGCTGCTGCCACGTCCCTAGCCTGCCCCTCCCTCGGAAGGGTCGTTGGCTCGCGGATCCCCGCTTCCGGCTGCTACATCCCTCTGATGTCCGCCATGCTGGCGTCGGGCCTCCGCGGGCACCCAGATGGTGATCCTGTTTGAGCTGTTGCCGTATCCTGTGGAGACAAAAAAAAAAGACAAGGAAGGGGGGGAAGGCAAAGTGGGTTGCCAAGCCCCCAACCACTCCGCCCTGGAAGAACCTTGCCCTCCCCCACCCAATGCTCCCATGATGCAGGTGCACCAGGTGTCCCCACACCTCCTTGCCCACCTGACCAACCTATCGGGAAAGGAAGTCCCTGACCCCCGAAGCAGGGGGCCCCCTGCCACGCATGACCCAGCCTCCAACCCCCAACCCCCCGCCCCACCCCACCCAACCGGCCCATTCCCACCCAAGCCTTGCGCCAGGACCCCTCCCACAGAATTCCTTGAACTCCCCTCTGCCCCAAGGGTGCCTGACCCCTGGCTAGGAATAGCATCATTGGTGACTACTGCTTCACCGGACCCCATCTCTTGCACTTGGAGCCCGGTGCCACCAGCACGCGGCTCTACATTGCCCACCCCAGGCCCCCTGACCCCCTGGAGTGAGGGTCTCCCCCTATCCGGCTTGGCTGGGGCTACTGCCCTCCCCCCCTCATGTCCCAGCCCTCCTGGTGCTCTGGGTGTCCCTAACTACCAACCCACGGCCAGCCTGACCCCTCTTTTCCACCATGACCCTCTCAGCCTCCCTAGTGGCCCCTCCCAAATCCACGCACGGAGGTGCTGCCCTGCCCGCTGCTGCCCCCCCCCCCAACCAGGCCCCCTGACCCTTCCCTGCCAGCCCCTCCGCGAAGGCATTATATGCCTCAAAAGTCAGCTTTGTGACTTTTCTTTTTTTTTTTTTTTTTTTTTATAATTAATTCCCCCGCACTGCAGCCCTCCACAACATGCACAAAACCTTACTTGCCTTCTCCAAATTCCAACACCGCAAATCTGCCAGCCTCCAGCACTAACCCGTCAGATTCGGACAGCTGCAACTCCTCCAACGCCGGCTCCGCACCACGTGACGCCACGAAACTTCAACCCGCCCCGGGTCCGAACACCGACTCTCTCTGCAATTCCCGCAGCCAGACCCAGAACGCGACTCCCAGCCAGCGCCTCCACACCCTTCTTCCCCCCTTGCCGTCAGGGACAAGCGCTGCCCGCACATCTCCCCACAATGCCCTGGGCTCCACTCCTCCCATTGGCTCGCCCGGGCGTCACGCACCAGCGAGCCAATGGGTTTAAAAGATGCCCGCCCGACGCCGACCACTCCGACAGCCACGCGCAGGGTCCCCGCACCGGGCCGCGCGCCCGGTTACCATCAGCCGACAGGGACCCTGCCCCACGGCCTCACCATTCTTCAAAGAAATCCAACATAAACTTTTAACACAAAGCAATTTGATCCATGTTTTTGGTAAAATCTTTGCGCTGAATTTATCATTGGATTGAACTATGCAGATATCCAGAAAATTGATGGAATCTTTATTACAGTTCAAAATAAAAACTGAGAGGCTGATATTCAGCAGGGGTGGCCTGTGCATTTAAAGCGGATGGCTGTTGCTGCTTTAACATAGACCTGGATATTCAATGCCAAGGTCATATCTGGCCACCGGCATTGAATATCTGGTCTATTCTGATTGTGTTTTAGCTAACTTGGCAGTGGTGATATTTAGCTGCTGTTTAGTTAGTTAAACCGGCTAATCTTAGGCCAGCCTTTAAAGTGCTAAACTTTAGCCACTTTAAGATAACTGGTCAGCGGCAGTATTCAGCCACTGTCAGGTTATCTTGAGCGCTGGCCCTGGAATGACACCATGTTACAGGATTAGCATCAGAACATTTACCGGGGTTAGAAGGGGATATTTGGCAGCACAAAATGGCTATGTGCCACCGAGTTTCCTGCTCACTGCGATTAACACGATTAGCAAGTCTGCTAAATACGTTAATCATTTTGAATATATCCCCCTGTATCTTCTCATTATAGGTATTCAACCATATTTTTAAAAAAGAAAATTTCCAATTAAGCGATGGTTCCTTGCCATTCAGCAAAAACATCAATATATAGAGTAGTTACTCACCTGTAAAGCACAGTTACTTACCTGTAACAGGTGATCTCTGGGAACAGCAGGAATTAGTCCTCACATATGGGTAAGTCGGAACCGACGGAGCCCGCGCGGGAAAGCTCCCCAGCTTTTCAGATGAAAAGCTTTTGGGGCTTCCTACAGCGCATGCGCGCTGCCTTCCCGCCTTCCTTACCAGCTCTCTTCAGTTCGAGTTTATAGCTGAGACAATAGAGAGAGGAAAGGAAGGTAGATAGATAGAAGATACAACTCCTAGGGGAGGTGGGTGGGTTGTGAGGACTAATTCCTGCTGTTCCCAGAGATCACCTGTTACAGGTAAGTAACTGTGCTATCTCCAGGAACAAGCAGGAATAAGTCCTCACATATGGGGACTCCCTAGCTAAGATGCCTGGGAGATCCCCCTCCAAGGGTAAACCATCTTCATATGGATCTCAGGCATCCATTCAGGGAAGGTGGGCAGGAGTTCCTTAAGTATGGAACAGGTGTTTGAGGACAGCCTGACCAAACAAGGCATCCCGGCGGGAGTCCTTGTCCAAACAGTAATGGGCTGTGAAGGTATGAACCGAGGCCCAAGTGGCTGCTCGACAGATCTGATCTATGGATACAGAGTGAAGATGAGCCATAGAAGTAGCCATGGCTCTCACATTGTGAGCTGTGACATGGCCTTCCAGAGAAATGTTCTTACTCTGGTAAGCAAAAGAAATACACTGAGCAATCCAATTGGAAAGTGTACGTTTGGAGACTGGAAGTCCCAAATGAGAAGGATCAAAAGCCACAAAAAGTTGGGAAGACTTTCGATGTGGCTGAGTCCTGTTGAGGTAAAAGGCGAGAGCTCTTTTACAGTCAAGAGTATGAAGGTTCCTCTCTGCACTGGATGCATGAGGAGCCGGGAAAAAAACAGGTAGATATATCTCTTGATTAAGATGAAAAGGCGAGACCACTTTGGGCATAAAGTGGGGATTCGTCCTAAGGACCACCTTATCATGATGAAATCTGGTATAAGGTGGATTAGCCACCAAAGCCTGCAGTTCACTGATGCGGCGAGCCGAAGTGACTGCAATAAGGAAAAGAACCTTCCAGGAAAGAAATTTCAAGGAGGTAGAGTCCAAAGGCTCAAAAGGTGGTTTCATAAGCTGACCTAGAACTAGGTTCAAATCCCATACTACCGGCGGAGGTCGGATGGGAGGTTTAGTTAGGGTCAGGCCTCTCATGAACCTTGCAACGAGAGGATGAGAGGAGACAGGTTGTCCATTTATAGGTTTTAAGGATGCTGCAATAGCACTTAAATGGACTCGTACTGAATTCGTCTTGAGGCCTGCACTGGAAAGATGCAGGAGATAGTCTAGTAGAGAATTCAAAGGAAGTGCCAGAGGGTCAAGACCCTGTTGAGCACACCAAATGGAAAAACGTTTCCATTTGAAAGCATAGGAACGCCTGGTAGAGGGTTTCCTAGAGGCATGAAGGATATCTTTCACTGACTGAGAAAGATTAAACTCAGGAAGGCTTAAGCCTTCAGTAACCAAGCTCGGAGATGTAGGGACTTGGGGTTTGGGTGCCACAAAGTCCCTTCCTCTTGAGACAGAAGGTCTGGCGCAGCTCCCAGGTCCAGGGAGGAGCCCTGGGAGAGCTGTAGAAGTAGAGGGAACCACACTTGGCGTGGCCAGCGTGGAGCTATAAGGATCATCGACCCGTGATCCCTCTGAAGTTTGAACAGAGTCTTGGGAATCAAAGGAATGGGTGGAAAAGCATACAGGAATTCCTGACCCCAATGCAGGAGAAAGGCGTCGTTGGCCTGAGCTCCCTGACACGGAGTCCTGGAACAGAACCGGGGAAGTTTGGCATTCCACGGACTTGCAAAGAGGTCTATGTCCGGGGTCCCCCATTCCTGGAAGATTCTGTGTATCTGGTCCATATGCAGGGACCACTCGTGTGGAAGCAGAACTCGACTGAGTCTGTCTGCCCGAGAGTTTTGAACTCCTGGAAGATACACTGCCAGAAGATGAATTTGATGCTCTCTGGCGAAAGCCCATAATCTGAGAGCTTCGTTGCAAAGCGACAGAGAGCCCGTCCCTCCTTGCTTGTTGACATAGAACATGGCCACCTGATTGTCTGTCTGAACTAGGACAGTCAGGTTGGCAAGGAGGGTATGGAAGACTGTGAGGGCAAGGAAGATTGCTCGCAGTTCCAGAAGGTTGATATGAAGGGTGGTCTCTTGGGGAGACCAGGTTCCCTGAGTGGAGAGATGTTGAAGATGAGCTCCCCACCCTGTTTGGGAGGCATCTGTTGTGAGGGTTGCTTGGGGCAACGAAGGTTGGAAGGGGGTCCCCAACAACAGATTTTTGGAGGATGTCCACCACTGGAGAGACCAAAACAGACGTTTTGAGGTGAGTACCTGGTCTGACAGCAGTCCCGATGCTTGAGACCACTGGGTGGCTAATGTCCATTGAGCTGCTCTCATATGGAGACGAGCATAGGGCACCACATGAACCGTGGAGGCCATGTGGCCCAGAAGTTGCAGCATTTCTCTGGCTGACAAGTGACTTCTGGACTGAGCCTGGGAGGCCAAGCTTATTAGCCGTTGGCCTCGGACCAGAGGAAGGTAGGCCCTTGCAGTGGTGGAATCCAGATAAGCCCCTATGAATTCCAGGGACTGAGTAGGGATGAGTTGGGACTTGGGAATGTTTACCACAAGTCCCAGATATTGAAGAATACGCCTTGTGCGGTCCAAGGAAATCTGGACTTCTGACTGAGATGGAGCTCGGATGAGCCAGTCGTCCAGATATGGGAACACGAAGATTCCCATGCCTCTTAGAAATGCGGCTACGACTGCCATGCATTTTGTGAATACTCTTGGAGCAGAGGCGAGACCGAAGGGAAGTACTCTGTATTGGAAATGTTTTCCCTGGAACAGAAATCGAAGATATTTTCTGTGGGATGGATGGATGAGTATATGAGTGTACGCATCCTTGAGATCTAGAGAACAAAGCCAATCCTGACTCTGAAGGTATGGAAGGAGAATGCCCAGAGAGAGCATTTTGAATTTCTCCTTGAATAGAAACTTGTTCAATTCTCTCAGATCTAGGATAGGTCTGAAGCCCCCTGTCTTCTTTGTTATGAGAAAATAAGGGGAGTAGAACCCTAACCCCTGTTGAGGAAGAGGAACCTCCTCTATTGCCCCTTGGGCAAGGAGAGAGGAGACTTCCTGACCCAACAGGGTCAGAAGAGATGGGGGAGAACTGAATTGCCTCACCATGGTATGGGGAGGAAGGCTGGAGAAATGAAGTTTGTAGCCCTCTCTGATGATAGAGAGGGTCCATTGCTCTGATGTTATTTGCTCCCATCTGGGAGCAAAGTGAGCTAACCTTCCCGGTATGGTGAGAGGCTCTGGTTGTTCCAGAGCCAGAAATGGTAAGTTCTCTAGGGGCAAGTCAAAACCCCTGAGGGGGTTGAGCCTGCTGGGGTGTAGCAGACACTGCAGACTTTGACTTTACTTGCTTAGATTGCTGACGTTTAGCAGCAAAGCGAGGCTGAGAAGATTGTTGGCCAGTATTTGTGGAAAATCTGGCCTTCTTGTAGTACGGCCTTTTAAAAGGTTTCTTTTTGGCAGGAGTAGAAGTAGACTTAGAAAGTCTATCTAGAGTGGCATTTTCTGCGTCCATTTGAGCAGCTTTAATTTGCCAGTCCTCACCAAATAAGTTCTGTCCTGTACAGGGCAGATTCCTTAAGCCATCCATGACCCAGGGTTCTAGGTCAGAAGCCTGGAGCCAAGCAAGACGTCGGGCTGCAATAGCGATTCCCGAAGCCCTGCCAGCAACCTCAAAGGAATCAAAGGCTGCCCTGTTGGAAAACTTGGAGACCTCTGAAAGTTGTGTCACCAGAGTAGTGAAGTCCTCCTTTTTATCCTCAGGGATAAAGGGGGCTAAATGCCGTACCTTTAGGGCAAGTTCTCTGAGAAACATGCCCATATAAAGGCTGTAAGAATTGATCCTGGCTATAAGCATACTAGCCTGAAAGATCTTTCTACCAAAAGAGTCGAGGGTCTTACATTCTCGCCCTGGAGGGGTAGAGGAATGCCTTTTAGGACTCTTTATCTTCTTCATAGCAGACTTCACCACAATGGAGTGGTGAGGCAGCTGAGTCTTTTGAAACCCAGGAGAAGGAGGGACCCGGTACATGGTGTCCAACCTACGGGAATGAGGAGACAGGGTTAGAGGAGTCTCCCACAAATCCATCAAGTGTTCTCGAAGGATTTCATGGATAGGCAGAGTAACTGCCTCTTTAGGAGGTTTAGAGTATCCTAAAATATCCAATTTTTTTGATCTGGGTTCCTTTTCAGCAGGTGTAGCAATAGAAAGTGCTTTAGCTACATCAACAATGAAATCCTGAAAGGATAAATCCTCTGGAGGAGACATCCTCCTCTTTAGAGAAGAGGGCTCCTCAGGAAGATCAAACTCAGCAGAGTCATCAGAGGAATTGAACTCATCAAAAGAATCTGAGTATTCTCTCTGTGCTTGCAATGCACGATACGCGTACCGATCGATATCGACATCGGGCGTATCGGGCATGGGATTGGTATCGGGCAAAAGCCTGAATCCAGCAAGCGGAACCGATCGACGCTTGGAAGTCGATGGTCTCGGTTCCGGTGTGGATACCGGAACCGGGGTCGGTACCGATGGAATCGGTACCGAGGGCGTCGCAGCCTTAATGAAAGCCAAAACGGCCTGCTGCATGGTCTGGACAGTATTGCCCATGGACGCCACTGCTGCCTGGATGTCGGTACCGGTATCGACCGGTACCCCAGAGCAGTCTAACAGGTGATCAGTCGAGGCCGTGCCATCGATGTCAACCTGTAACCCCATAGGTGATGCTTTGGAGGCCGGAGCCTCCCGCCGGGGTTTTTTGGTCTGGGCAGAATCCTCGAACTCAAGATTGAGAGCCTCTCGATCTTTTGAAAGAGATTTGCTTTTAGAGGATTTGCCCACAGAAAGTTTGGTTACCTGAGATCCATCCGGAGAGGAAGACCTGGATGACTGTGATGCTGGATTATCTGAAGCAAACAGCACATGGAACTTGTTGGCCCGGTTCTGCATACCACGTTTAGACATCTGGGAGCAGAATGGGCAGTCCGGTATGGAGTGGTCAGGTCCTAAACATTTAAGACACCATTCATGGGTGTCTGTGAGAGAAATAACAGCATTGCACTTGGTACACTTTTTAAAACCAGGAGCTGGTTTCTCCATGAGAATTTGTGTAGGCCTGAAGGCCTAACAAAAGTTACCAAGCTGTGCTGAGAAAATAAAAAAAGATTTTTTTTTTTTTTTTTAAAAGAAAGAGAGACCGGCAGTACCGGTTTTGGTATGGGGAAGGCAGGTACGCGGTCAAAAGAAACAAATTAAAATAACAATTTCTTCAGAGGTGACAGGAACACGACCTGCTGGCTCCGCGGAAAAAGAGAAACTGAAGAGAGCTGGTAAGGAAGGCGGGAAGGCAGCGCGCATGCGCTGTGGGAAGCCCCAAAAGCTTTTCATCTGAAAAGCTGGGGAGCTTTCCCACGCGGGCTCCGTCGGTTCCGACTTACCCATATGTGAGGACTTATTCCTGCTTGTTCCTGGAGATCAGGTGTTCTCCAGGAGCAGCAGGAATCAGTCCTCACATATGGGCAACGTCGGCGCCGACAGAGCCCCCGTGCGGAGCATTTCCCCAGCTTTCAAAAAAAGCCTTTGGGAATGCAGTGCGCCTGAGCGGTCCCCTCCCGCCCAAGGGTGCCATCTTGCTCAGTCTGATGACATAGCTAAAAGACAGCAAAAAACAAAATAAAGTATATCACTGCAACTCCAGGGGAGGAGGGAGGGTCATGAGGACTGATTCCTGCTGCTCCTGGAGAACACCTGTTACAGGTGAGTAACTACTCTTTCTCCAGGACCAAGCAGGAAGTCAGTCCTCACATATGGGACTCCCCAGCTCTAGGCTACCGGGAACGCAAAGCTGAAAAAAATGGCTCCCTCTACAGAGCCTCAGCATCCGTGATAAGAATATCCTCTGAGATCGCCCCCGTTCGGTAGCCCAATACAAGGGCCTGAGGGTAGGAGTTGCCTAAACCTCAAAGAGATTACGGAGTACCGCCTGTTCGAAAGCACTGTCCCTTTGGGACGCTCTCTCGAGGCAGTAATGGGCTGCAAAGGTCTGGCTTGAAGACCAAGTAGCGGCCCGGCAGATGTCTGCCAATGGAACAGAGCGGAGATGAGCTACTGACGCGGCTTTCGCCCTGACACGGTGGGCCGTGACTCGACCCTGCAAGGAGAGGCCGGCTACCTTGTACGCCCAGGCGATACAATCTGCTACCCAAGTGGACAAGGTATGCTTGGAGACGGGCAACCCCAGTTTATTAGGGTCAAAGGAGACGAAGAGCTGAGTAGCCCTTCGGTGCTCCTGCGTACGTTCTATGTAAAAGGAAAATGCCCTTTTACAGTCAGCCCGGCTGGTATGCGGCCTGGGAAAGAATGTCAGAAGAACCACCTCCTGGTGGAGATGGAAGGAGGAGACAATTTTTAGAAGGAACTTCGGATGGGTCCGTAGGACCACCATGTTCCTATAGAACCGTGTGTACGGTCTATCAGAAACCAGAGCTTGTAGTTCACTCACATGTCTGGCCGAGGTAAGAACTACCAGGAAGAGCGCCTTCCAAGAAAGGAAGCGTAAATGTCAAGTAGCCATCGGCTCAAACGGTGGGCGAGTAAGTTGCTGCAAGACCATGTTCAAATCCCACTCTGTGGCTGGTGGACGAATCGGAGGCTTGAGCAGAAGCAGGCCTCTGAGGAAGCGGGACATCAAGGGGTGAACCGACAGACTGATCCTCCACCGGTGAGTGGTGTCCTGATAGAGCACTGAGGTGGACCCGAACAGAGTTGGACTTAAGGCCTAGGTCTGACAGGTGAAGTAGGTATTGTAGTACTACTGGCACAAGGCAGGAGAAAGGATCTTCATTGTGCTGAGCACACCATATTAAGAACCTATGCCACTTGAGGGCATAGGACTTCCTGGTGGACTGCCTCCTAGAGGCCAAGACCACCTCCTCAACTTTCCTAGGTAGAAGTAAGGGAGCTATCACTATCCTTTCAGCAGCCAGGCCATCAGATTGAAGGATCTGAGATTGGGGTGCAGAAGGGAACCCTGATCCTGAGACAGGAGATCGGGTGGCAACCACAGAAGGAATGGAGTTTCCACCACCAACTGCAGAAGAAGTGGAAACCATGGTTGCCTTGGCCATCTGGGGGCTACCAGAATCACCGAGGCCTTGTCCTGTAGAATCCTTAACAGAGTTCGGGGCACCAGGGGCATGGGAGGAAACACATACAGGAGGCCCGTAGACCAAGAGATCAGAAACGCATCTGCTGCCATTCTCAGGGGATGCGGCTGTCTGGAGCAAAACCTGGGCAGCTGACAGTTCAGTGGACTTGCAAAGAGATCAATTGATGGAAGTCCCCATCGTAGAAACATCTGCTAGACCACCAGTGGATTCAACTGCCATTCGTGAGGCTGGAGAATCCTGCTTAGTCTGTCTGCCAAGAAGATCTCCTGACCAGGTAGATACACTGCTTTGAGAAACATGCCATGTTTGACTGCAAAGGAGCAAAGGGCCTGCGCCTCATGACATAGGAATCTGGACCCTGTGCCCCCTTGCTTGTTCACATAGAACATTGCCACCTGATTGTCTGTCTGAACTAAGACAGACTGGTGAAAGAGGGCATGAGAAAAAGTCTGGAGAGCCAAGTGGATTGCTCGCAGCTCCAACAGATTGATCTGCTGTGTGGCCTCCCGAGGAGACCAGAGGCCTTGAGTGCACGTGCCCTGGCAATGTGCACCCCAGCCCTTTAAGGAAGCATCGGTCGTCAGCACCCTTGTGTGTGCTGGGGCCTGAAAAGGTACTCCCCTGAGAAGGTTTGGGAGATGTAGCCACCATTGCAAGGAGTTCAAAAGTGGTTTGGACACTTTTACTCTGTCTCAGAGGTCGCCTGTGGCCTGCGCCCACTGAGCTCTGAGGCACCAGTGAGCAGCCCGCATGTGCAGACGGGCATTCGGAGTCATATGTACCATGGATGCCATGTGGCCCAGGAGCTGCAGGAAGTGCCTGGTGGAGATCTGAGAATTCCTTTGGAACTGGTTGGCCAAGTCCAAGTCCATCAGTCTGTGGGCCCTGTCCTCGGGCAAGTAGGCTCTTGCCTGCAGGGTGTCTAATCTTGCCCCTATAAACTCTAGGTTTTGTGAGGAGAGCAAAGTGGACTTTGCGTAGTTTATGACAAAGCCCAGATGCTGAAGAAGAGAGACAGTGCGAAGAGTGGCTTGTCCGGCCTCCTGGAGAAACTGGCCCCTGATGAGCCAGTCTCCAGGTATGGGAAGACAAAAATTCCCTGATTCCTGAGATAGGCCGCCACCAGCGCCAGGCATTTGGTGAAAACCCTTGGGGCGGAAGTTAGGACAAAGGGAAGTACTCTGTACTGGAAATGGTTTCCTCCCACTACAAATCTGAGATATTGTCTGTGGTCTGGATGGATGAGGATGTGAGTATAAGCATCCTTTAGATCTAAGGAGCATAGACAATCTCCCTGCTGGAGGTAGGGCAGCAGTATCCCAAGGGTAAGCATCTTGAACTTTTCCCTCTCCAGAAACTTGTTTAAGTTTCGCAAGTCTAGGATAGGCCGGAGGCCTCCTGTCCTTTTTGGTACCAGGAAGTACCTGGAGTAGAAGCCGTGCCCTTCCAGGTGGTGGTGCACCAGTTCCACCGCCTGTTCCTTTAGAAGACTTGCCAACTCCTGAAGGAGGAGGTTTCTATGCAGAGGAAGTCTTGGAGGCTCCCCTGGAAAGTGGGAGAGAGGTATCTGGTGGAAGTGGAGCAAATAGACCTTCTGGACTATGCTCAGTACCCAGGTATCCCCAGTGATGGCTGGCCACCTGTAGGCATACAGGGTCAGCCGACCTCCTGTGCTGTGTGGAGCCAGCTGTGGAGAAGAGGCTATGCTGTGGGAGTCAAAACCCCGCTCCCTGCGGTGCAGGAGCCGGAGCTGGGGGCTTGGGGGGCTTCTGCCTAGGGGGCCCATGCCCCTGCCCCTTGGCCTGCTGGCCCTGTTGGGGAGCTGGAGAGACCTGGTATTGAGGGTAGGATCTGTAGGCAGCACCCTTCCTCTAGAAAAAGGGCTTCTTTCCTGAGCCCTTCTTTTTCTGAGAAGGGGCAGAAGTCTTCCTGGACAGCCTTGTCCTGGTGAGAGTCTCAGTCTCCATTTCCGCAGCCTTTTCAGTCATGGGCTTGCCAAAAAGGTTTTCACCTCGGCAGGGGACATCGACCAACTTGTCCTGCACCCATGGCTCCAAGTCTGATGACTGTAGCCAGGCCTGACAGCGTGCACCGATGCCAGCCACGGCTACCCGGGCTGAAGCCTTAAAGCCATCATAGGCTGCTCGAGAGATAAACTTCTAGCACTCCCGAATCCCTGTTGACAAAGCCTTGAACCTCTGCAAAGGTTCCTTGGAGAGGCCAGCTGAGAACCCGGCAATCTCCTTTGCTAGGTCTCGTAGGTACATACCCATGTACAGCTGGGTAGGTCTGGACACGGCAAGATAGAAAGTGCTTCCAGGGCTCTATGCTAATCGAGGGCATCCAGGTTCTGGGCCTCCCGGCCGGGGGGCACCAAGGAGTGCATCTTCTGACTCTTCAGACGGTGCATGGCCGATTCCACAACCATGGAGTGGTGCGGTAGCTGTGCCTTTTGGAACCCAGGGCTCTTATGGACTTGATAAATGGAATCAACCCGTTTGCTAAGAACCGGCATCGAGGCCAGTGCCTCCCACATACAGAAGAGCAGCCGTTCCAGCATCGGAGGAACCGGTACAGTAAACGCTTCCTTCGGAGGAAGATCATACTGGAGGGCATAGAGCTCCTCGGCTCGAGGCTCCTCCTCGGCGTCCGCAGGGAAGGCCAAGGCTTTGGCCATGTCCCTCGCGAAGTCCGAGAACCGGGTATCCTCCGGGGGGGGGGACCGTCACCGAGGCTCGGACTCCAGTGAGTCCAAAGGGACGCACCGGGTCCGGAAGGTGTCTGGGGACTCCTCGTCCTCCGTCTCCCACTCCGACTCCTCCGAGGAGAAATCGAGCGGCTCAGACCATGTGGGCCTCGGTGCCACCTGCCCCAATGCCGAGGGTAATCGGCGCCGACGACCTCGGCCCCGCACGGGAGGTCGAGGGGGACCTTGACCGAGGATCAACTCAAGACTTCATCGACTCGAGGATCGGCTCCGTCTCCGGGGTCGACTTAGACGTCGAGGTCCCGGTGGTCGGGGCAGATGCACCGGTCAGACCGGCGATTAGCACCCGCTGCTGTTCCATGAAGGCAGCCAAGCTGCTCTCCAAGGCCGTCAACCTGAGTCCAAGCTCAGGAGACTCAGCAGCCCCCGACTCGGGCACGACGTCGGCTCCCCCGGAGGAGAGTCCATGAGGACAACTGCACTTACATAACTCAGGGACTCCGGCTCCACACGAGGTAGCTTGGAAGGCCTCTCTGACTCCGAGAGCCCGGGGCGGCAGTCAGGGCTACGCGACCTGGCCCTCGAGGAACCAGGAGCCTCCACTGACGACGCCCTTGCAAGCTTTTTCTTCCTTCTGTGCTCCCGGGTGGGAGACTCCCTTTCAGAGGAACCCCAACGGCGCTCGAGGTTGGACTCCCGAGATGTCGAGGCCTCTGACGAAGTTCAGGCCCGGCCAGACGCAGAGTCAGAGAAAATTCTCTCACGTTAATGCTGACAGCTCCGAAGCACCTTCAACGACATTTTGCCGCATGGGCCACAGGCCAGCGGGTCATGGTCGGGCCCAAGGCATCGGAGGCAGCAGTCATGTGTGTCGGTGAGAGACATAAGTTTCTTGCACCGATCACACTTTTTGAACCCGCTGGCAGCCATCGGGGGAAAAAGGGCCCCTGCAAGGTCAAAAGACTGGGCTGCCAGTGAAAACACAAAAAGAGCGTGAACGCTAGTCACAAAGGACAAAAAACGAAAATCAAAACTCTGGACTCAATATCGGTGTACCGAGCCCAGACGGGAAGGGGAACTGGCGTCGAACCGGATAAGACAACGCAAAAATCGCAGAAAAAAAATCAACTTTTCCCGGGTGACACCAACTCACGTCCATCGGGCTCCACGGAAAAAGAAAGACTGAGCAAAATGGCACCCTTGGGCGGGAAGGGGACCGCGCAGGCATGCTGCATTCCCAAAGGCTTTCTTTGAAAGCTGGGGAAATGCTCCGCACGGGGGCTCCATCGGCACCGACATCACCCATATGTGAGGACTGACTTCCTGCTTGGTCCTGGAGAAACATGCACTACAAAAATAATTTCTCTATAATGGTGAATTATCCAAGTTCTTTGAAATTTGGCCATAGATAAGTTTGCAATAGAGGGAGCAAATGTTGCTCCCATAGCTGTGTCTTATGTCTAAGTATAGGTGATTCTGAAATTTACAAAAAAAAAAAAAAATTCCATTAGAGCTAAAAGATTTAAACATATTAGAATTGTTGATTAGGTAACACTTTTTCTTGGTTTTTTTTTCTTGAAAAATAAAAAAAAATGTTTAAGTCTTAAGAAAATATTGGAACATCCTTCAAATACATCCAGGTTTTGAGATTAAAGAACTGTTTTTAACACACATAAGAAATCATTACAAAAGATACAGGGAAAAACATCCAGAAAATTTAGTCTTAGCAGTTCAGAACACAGAAATCAGGTAGTAAATAAGATGGAAGCTCCTATTGTTTCTCAATGTGTTTCAATAGGACATGACTTTTGACACATTAAAGTTTGTTGCAATTGAAATAGTATTAAAAATGAAAAGAGAAGGAGGCGGAGCTAGCCGGGAAGCAAGATGGCTGTGTGAGCTCTTAGCTCCTGCGGACCCGTAAAGAATCCTGGAAAGTGAACGGAACGATAGTCACAATTGATCTGGTTGCGCTCAGTAATTGGAGAAGAGTATGGCTAGTGGAAAGCAAACTAAATTGGAATTCTCTTCTGGCTTGAATACTGGTTCAAAGAGAGCTAAACCAGACCCCCCTTCACCTCAGAAGGCCCCAACAGCGAGAGAACCGGACGAGACCATGAAGGAATTACTAGCGGAGGTAAAGGCGATACAGGCGTTAGTCTCGGCCAATGGAGACACCCTACTGCAAGTACAGACTGATATGCAAGAAATGAAAGTGCAGATGGGAAACCTTGCTGGGCGCGTTGGGAGAGCAGACCTTGCGATCGCTGACCACGAGAAGAGACTGCAGCAAATACAGAGGTCGGTGCAGAAAGTGGGGAATCTGGAGCAGAATCTGGAGGATATAAGTAACAGGCTCCGTCGGAATAACATTTGTATAATCGGCGTACCTGAGGGGGCAGAGGGCACCGATCCTATAGCCTTTTTGGAGAATCTGATCCCAAAGCTGCTTCGAATAAATTTTGGAAGGCCGCTGGAAATCGAGAGGGCCCACAGAATCCCGACGCAAGGCGGCCTCGTCCACCGGAAACCGCACCCCTTGATCTTCTGTTTGCTGCGGCATCAACACGTGATACAAATAATGAATGCGGCAAAGGCGATCACAGCCCTAACATATGAGGGCCATAGACTATCCTTTTTCCCCAGACTTCTGCAAGGCAACGATGGACAGACGAAAGCAATTTTTGGATTTAAGACCCAGGTTGCAACACTTACAAGCTAGATACGGTCTCTTCTACCCGGCCAGATTCAAGGTTACATTGGACAATCGTACTAAGGTCTTTGAGGACCCAAAATTGCTCCTTCAATTCGTCGAAGATCAAGAAGCATTACTCATGCACTGTGAAAAATCATCTTGAGGAGGTCGACTTAGCTGGGACTAGTCTCACATGTGAGAGCAGGATATTCGGGCCTTGAGCCGCATAGACAGTCTGTCTCCACTTTGTGCGGGATGTTGGGGTCTACTAGCACTGATGTATGGTTAATAAGGCCCAAAGAGGGCTAGCAACAGTGTTGGCATGTTTAAGGGTGGGGGGGAAATGATGAGGTTAAGCCTGTTGGGGACATTAATCGTTTCATTTTATAAGTGCATCTGATATCTTGTTCCATTCACTCAGTTTATGTCTATATTAATCTTTTACGGGTTCTGTGGTAGTCTATTGTTTTCCTGCTGTCTCACCCAACTGTGTGGAGCCCTATTAAGGGGGCGGGGTTGGCGCAATGTGGGCTGCAAACGAAGATTACTTGGGAGAGGGCCATATACTGGGTCTGCATTTGGGGGCGGACTGTGGTAAGAACAACTATGTGTTTTAAGATATGCGAGCATGAACCCCCTTAGACTAATCTCGCTGAATGTTAAGGGCATTATACATCCAGCTAAATGTAAGAAAATAATGATATATTGTCAAAAAAAAGGCAGATATCATATTACTGCAAGAAACACATCTATCCACTGTTGAAACTAAAAAATTGGCCACGGGCCATTTTAATTTGGTTGCCCATGCACCAGCCATCGGTAAAAAAAATGGGGTGGCTATCCTGCTTAATACGAAGATAGGTGCTCACATCTCAGCTGTCCGGGCGGATCCTGAAGGGAGGTGGTCTAAAGTGCACTTACTTATTGGGAATAGGCACCTGGTTATATTCAATGTATATGCCCCCAATGCTGATAACCCTGACTTCTTCCATTCCCTAACAGCTATCCAAGAAGACGCACAGTTTCCAATTGTGGTCGACGGTGACTTCAATATGGTGTCAGACCCTTTAATAGATTGTAACCCTAATAGAGTGGGGAAGAAATGTAGGGCTCTGATGGTGCTGCAGTCCGTAATGTCGGAGGTGGGTTTAGTGGATGCTTGGAGGCTGCTTCACCCCTCTGAAAAAGAGACTATACTTTTTTCTCCTTCCCCCACAACTCCTATTCTCGTATAGACTTCTTTTTAGTGTCTAAATTACTGATGCAAAGGGTCAGCAGTTCAACTATATTTAGTACCCACATCTCAGATCATGCAGCAGTTGAACTGGAGCTAAGTGGGATAGAGGGGGGGGGGGAGACTCTCAGGGATGGTCTTTCAAGAGAACGCTACTAGCAGAAGCCACAAACAGGGAATATTTAAAACTAGCTATAAAGGAATACTTCGACAATAACTTGCCAGATGACACCCCCAGTTGGGCCTGGTGGGAAGCCTTTAAGGCATCGATCAGAGCCCACATTAGTAGCCTGTCTATTGCGGAGACCAGTAAAGCAAATGGGCGGCTGAAGGAATTGGATCAGCAAATTCGGGCAGGAGAGAGAGTTCTGCAAAAGCAATTTAATAACCTTGCGCTGCTTCATCTCCAGAAGCTAAGATATCAATATAACATGATATTAAGTTCAGATGTAGAGCGAAGTATGATGCTGCAGCAGACTAGGTATTATACGGAGAATAACAAAGCCGGGAAGCTACTTGCTGCAAGGTTAAAATCCCGTCGTGCTAAAGCGCAGATTGCCCTTTTAAGGGATGCACAGAAAGGCCCTCTGAATAGCAGTGCTGACATTGTGGCAGCCTTCCGGGATTTCTATGCGCAGTTATATTCCTCAGAAGTGCGCTGAATGGCTGGACAGTGTGACACATCCTAAGCTCAATGAAGTGCAGTCTGCCTCGCTAACTGAGCCCATTATGCTGCAGGAACTGGAAGAAGCAATTGTACGGATGAAGAACGGGAAGGCAGCAGGTCCCGATGGGATTCCCGCAGAATTTTATAAGACGTTTGCTCCAGAACTTCTCCCTCGGTTGAAGATTTACTATCAGGCTCTTCGGGAGAGAGACTCTCTTACGGGCTCGTTTGCCAGTGCTTCGATTGTGGTGCTGGAAAAACCTGGGAAGGACCGCACAATGGTCGGAAATTATAGACCAATATCACTTTTGAACATTGATTATAAGATATACTCCAGTGTTCTGGCTACGCGCTTGGGCAACGTCCTACATGTTTTAATACACCCTGATCAATGCGGATTTGTGGCTGGAAGATCTACCGCTGATAATGGGAGATTATTGTGCAATATCCTAGAGAAGGCAGACTCAACCAACATACCTCTGATTGGTCTCTCCTTGGACGCTGAGAAGGCCTTTGACAGACTCGAATGGTCCTTCCTTTATCAAGTGATGGAGTGGTTTGGGATTCCACGGGACTTTACAGATATGGTGCGCATATTGTATACAAGCCCTTCTGCTCGGATTTTTGCAAATGGTCTACTTTCGGACCCGTTTTCGTTGTGCCGTGGCACGAGACAAGGCTGCCCCATGTCGCCTCTCTTGTTTAATCTGGCTCTGGAGCCGTTGTTGTTGAGGATTCGGCAGTCAGAGGAAATTCATGGCATCAAAGTTGCTGACCTGCAAGTCAAGTTATCTGCCTATGCCGATGATCTACTGTTGTTCCTTACTCCAGATTCCTGTTCGCCATTACTACAGATCATAACTCAATACGCAATGTTCTCTGGTTACAAGGTCAATTGGTCTAAATCGGTGGCTTTCCCGCTAAATCTGAGAGTACATCGGAATTCGTTGATAGATTTCCCTTTTCAATGGGAAAATACCGCTGTGAAGTACTTGGGGGTGAGATATTGCGCTTCCCTAGAAGAAACAGTGAAGCTAAATGTACAGCAGATATTGGAGCTGACACGAGAATTTACTTTGAAATGGTCCCCTTTGCACCTCACTTGGTGGGGTTGGCTGGATGCTATCAAGATGTTGGTACCAAAAATTAACTACATTTTGGGCATGATCCCAATTCTATTTCTGGTTCGGGAATATCGGAAGATGGAGCACCTCCTTTCAAGATTCCTTTGGGCAGAGAAAACACCCAGAATTGCATTGAAAAAGTTGAAAGCCAGTAAAGCAATGGGGGGCGTACACTTCCTGGACTTTTATTGGTATCATTTGGCCTCCCTTTTAAAACAAGGTGTTGTATGGACTATGAGTGAGACTCTCTCTTGGAAACCTACGTGGCTGGAAGTTGAAGAGCGTACGGCTGCACCTTGTCCAATGCCTTTGCTTATGGGAATGCTGTGCCCCGATGTCTCACGAGTGGGGAGTATAATTGTTTCCACACAAATGGCTTTTCAAGCTCTACTCCCAATTATTAGGAAGAACAACCCAGTCTTGTTACAGGTGCCTATATGGCATAATCCTGCGATTAAAGTTAACAAAACAACCTGTGCGTGGGATAAATGGCAAAAGTGTGGAATATGGATGGTGGGGCAACTGGTGGATAAAGCAGCCTGGAAGACTTTTGATACTCTCCATCAGGAATTTGACCTTCTGACTGACTGCTACTTTCAATGGTTACAATTAAGACACTGTATTAACAGAGATGTAGGAAATGTTAAGGATCTTCATCAGGACTGGGGGCTGCAAACACTGATCGAGGGTATAAGCGTCCAAACTGGAATCATCTCTAAGTTCTATACCCTGTTTAAGGATTGGTACTCACCTCAGAATAAAGGTCTTATGGGTATCTGGAGAGATGAGACAGGGGTGGATATGAACGAGCAGTTCTGGACAAGGTTTTGGACTACCACTGTTCGGGCATCGAAGTCTGCAGCACTTACTCAGTCCATGTACTTTCTTGCTCACCGAGCTTATATCACACCAGTTAAGTTAGCCAAATGGAACAAGAAGACAAGCAATGTCTGTTGGTCCTGCAGCGGGGACGTAGGATCTCTAAAACATATGTTGCTGGATTGCCCTTGCATTCAGGAGTTTTGGATTCCGTTATGGGCCAAAATGCAACGGATGTTAAAATTTACTGCTCAACTATCCTGGGATATTTTAATCTGTAGGAACCTAGCACAGATTCCATCTCTGGATCGGAAGAATTTCTTCCTACTAAATTTCATGCTACAGGTTACAATACAGCTCTTACTTTCCCACTGGAAGAACCCCATAAAACCTAATTGGCTGGAATGGTGGAATCGAGTATGCCTGTATATCAAATATGAAAAGGCCCATGAGAAATCCTTGAATCTTAGGGGCCAAACTCTTACGGTCTCTAAGTGGCATGCTCTGGAGCAGTTCATAGTCCTAAGGTGACTTCTTCAGATTCCTAATAGGCAGCCCATGTTTGCTAGTTGCCCACATTGCGCCGGGTGGACGGGAGGGGTAGGCGGTAAGCTGGTAGGAGGATTATGTTGCAATAGAGGTTTTGGGGGTGGGGGGATTACATTGGGATGTAAATGGTTTGGCTTCTGTATTGTGTTGTTTTCCTGACGTGATTCTGCAATAAAGATAAATTTAAAAAAAAAAAAATGAAAAGAGAAGATGATAGAAATAAAGCTTTAAGTCAATTAGAACAATGGATTTTTAAACTAGGATCAATTGAACCAGAAGAGCTTAATCTGAATATAGAATAGTTTGGTTCCTTTTAAAGATCAATCAAGACTATACTGATTGAGTTGCTTTTCAACAATTATATTGGATGAGTGAAAAGAACAGCTCTTCCAATTAGCTGACAATCAATTAAGGCATTATAAAAGTGATTTAGAGCACAAATAGCTTGGATAAATGGAAAGAAAGTTCAGTCAATTAGTTGATGATTAATGATCTCTCTAAATTATAGATGGGCAATTTAAATTCTTTACTAGTATTAAAGAATATGATTTCTGGAGGCACCAACTTGGACTACCTGCTCCCATCAGCAGACGGCTGAACAGAGGTCTTTCCATCCCTGCACCTGGTTGCCTCACAGCTCCTCTTCCCTGCAGCAGTCGAGGATTTAAAATAGTGAGCACGGCGGAACGTGGCCGCAGATGCGGGCCCGAACCAGCATGGCCTAAGAGGCATGTTCTGCCCCTTCGGAGTCCCTTTGCAGCATTTGAGGAGCGCCTGAGGTTTGTGTCTATCATCCACAGTTATCATAGGGGTAAGCCGAAAGCGAAGTTTAAGAGGCCAGATGAGTTGGTTGTTGTTAAAGGCCCGATGGACCATCATGTTGTTAAATACTGCTTCCCTGGTGGCCATCGCTGGAAAAAGCTGTGGTTGAAGCAGCTTTGCCATATGCTTCTCTAAGTTCGGGGGCACGTATTCCTCCCCCCCAGCCTAATGTAAATAACTATTTTGGCTCCTATGTTGGTGTCTCGAATGGACGAGCGAGTGTACGTTCGACCTCCACCCACTACCCAGGGTGCCTGTGACTGTCGTAAATGATTCCTCCGAGACTGTTAAACACTGTCCAGCTCCTGTGACTCTTCCATTTGGTGCTTCTGCACTAATGTTATCTGGTTCTGTATCGGAGGAGGTTTCCCTTAAAGATATTCTAGTAGCAACTCTGGACTTAACTGTGTGACTTTACCCATAGCACTGTGAACGTTTTGCGGTCTCAGTGGGAGTCTATTGAGACTGTTAGAGAGTCCATAAAGTTAGAGACTTCCAAGGGGAGTCCCCAAGCTGTGTGCTCTACATTCATAAGGCATAGTTTATTGTTTCACTATAAATTAGAGAATTTGTAAAATTATACAAAAAGCAAGTAACCTTAGGATTATGAATTTCCTGGTTGTTCAGCTCCTCTCTCTACTTGAGCTTTAAGAAATACGTGAAAACTATTTTGCTATGTAATTCTTTTGATCAATCCATTAATTTCCTTGATGTATTATATTTCACAAAATGTTGTTGCTAAAGTTGTGGAGAGGACAGTCAATGTACTGGAAAATGTAGGATTATTTAGAACTAACAGTTCTTTGAGACCTCTCTTAGAAATGTCACCAAGAGAGCAATTTTATTGGTTAACTTCTCCTCCAAGAGAGAAGGCTGCCATTATGAGATTATATTTTGCTAAAAAGGATGCCTCATTTTGTGGACAGGCCTTGATGATGTTTCCTTATGTCACAAGAGTGACTCAACCTCATTGGAAGACATTTCTGTGATTAAAACCTAGGGTGCTTGCTCTCAGAGGTACTTTTTATTTAAAATTTCCTTGCAAATGTCTTATATATCTATTACCCAAATAGGTAATATTTATGGAGGTTTCACAGTTAGAATGGTTCCTGGTGGATAAAATTCCACTGGAAGTATAAATGTTTAGTAGGTATGGCTGGGATGATAATTGGAGTTAGAATATGCTGTTTTGTCCTAAATGTGGACTTTTGGGATTTTGCCTATTTGTTGATTTAATTTTCTTTTTTCTTGATATGTTTGATGGGTAATTCCCTTTCTTTATGCTACTTGCTGTAATCATGAAAAACTCTAATAAAAAAAAACAATGAATATGATTTCAATGGATTAGTGAAAGGAACAACTTAGTCAATTAGTTGACAACTAATGCAAGAATTATATAAGTGACTTTTGAATACAAGTAGAATGGATAAATAAAAAAACAGTACAGTTAATTAATGGCCAATTAATGAGGTTTTAGATCCTAATGATCAGTTTGAATTATGGGAGTTTGTATAAACATGGTAACCGTTTTGGATGATTACATGGTATACTATTACTGAAGGATGGCAGGCTTGTGTTTGACGTGAATGTCTTGAGTACATTAGCATTTAGATAATAAGCTAATAGATCATCTATATTATACTTATACAGAGGAGTGGGAGAGAAATATGCTAACAAATTTTCTTACAGATATGAATACAAAAAAAGAATTTTAATGTGATTAAGTAAGGCAGATAAGGTATTAATTATGAGAGTTGATATTTAGATTTTATATTGTGGTAGGCAAAAGGTTCATAGATGTACTTTTTTAAAATCTAGAAAATATAAAAGCACCATGTAATGAAATGCCTCTGGAGGAAGCTATATGGAGTGGAGGAGTGGCCTAGTGGTTGGGGCAAGGTACTTCAGGCCGGAAGGTTGGGGGTTCAAATCCAACTAGAGGACAGCAACCTTTGGCCGGAAGGACTGGGGTTTCTAGTCCCACAGGTGCTCCTTGTGGTCTTGAGCAAGCCACTTAACCCTCCATAGTCCATGTTCTCTGTAAAATAGTTATCTCCAAGTTATAATGCCCTGTTCAATGTAATTTCAGTTTGTTCAATGTAAACCGCACTGATGCAGAATAGCGCGGTATATAAGAGAACGTAAATAAATAAATAAATAGACAGTGAAACGAAGGTCTGTCCTCTGGATTTGAAATGTTTGAATAAAGATAAAGCCTTTCTGACATGATAGTTTGATAAAAATTCATATGACTGAAGATGATTTAGATTAATAAAAATGGATGCTAATTAAGGCTTTTTATGACCAATGAATAAGAATCACACCATGCTATGACATGGCAATATACCATACATATATAGACTGGTGTAAGTTATGAGGTCTTTTTCCTCCATCTTTTTATACTTTATTAATTTCCAGCCTTATTTATATTCTTGTAGGAGGTAGACAATACTGACTTCTCTCAGTGCTGCAGCAGTGGATATGCCAAGTGATGATATCATGGAAGGTTGCTCTGGTCAGCCTCCACCTGCTGGCTGGAGAGCATAACTTCTTTGTCTGGACTTGTCTAGCATGATTAGAACCTGTGCTTGAATTATATATTAGTGTGATTTCACATTCAACATACACCTGTCAAAACGTTATCCCAATCTTGGATGAGATATGCAAGAGTATAGGAAACGTCATTTATTCTGATGATAAAGTTAGGTATATATTACACAGTATTCCTTTCTCATATAATACTGTCCTTTGCCACACACAGTTCTGATTGTAAGAATGCACAAGGCATACTCACCCAAAAACAACGGTGTTGTTTCCTCATAAGTAATCTGGTTAGGGTCAGCTCCAGCTTTTAAAAGGATTTTGGCACTTTTGACACATCCGCGTTTAGCAGAAAGATGCAATGCAGTCTCACCCTCAAATGTTTTTGATTTTACATATGCCGTAGAAGAGTCTGAAAAAGATTTTTAAAATTCTTGGATAACATTTTTAATACAAGTAAACATATTAAACAAATTCAAGAGAAGTCTTCCATAAAATAAAGACTTGTTCAGAAAGTTCATTGTTTAAGATCTTGCTTGAAGTGGTAAACTCTTGTTTGATAATTGTGACCACCTCAATCAGATTTTCAGATTTCTTGATGCCATCGTCTGCGAGACTGACTAGGTTATCTTTTATGAAGGGAAGGGCCTTTGCATGCGTGGGTCTCTCTCTATGCAATTTATTTCCATATGAGGCTCGAACTTGCTAGGATTACTTATAATTTCATAAGCTGGTAAAATCATGGTAGTTTGGTAAAGAATTTATTGGTTTGCATTAAATGGCTTTTATGCTTTCTGTTTTCTTTTGAGTAGCTTAGAATTTTTCTAATAATGTGTTTACAAGTATTGCCATATGTAGCAACTTATTTCCCCCCCAATGAGGGTGAGGATTTGTGACTTTATTTTTATTTAGATTTGTAACCACTAAACAAATCCACATGTGAGGAAATATGTGGAACTAGGACCAACAGGGCTCTGATTGAATGTACCACCTTTACTCAGTCAATAGCAAGTTCTCCTACTAGCAAACCTGTCATTTTAACTCAAAATCATCTAATTTCTCAACACTAGAGGGCACTCATACAAGCAGATCTACCTTTTTACACTATTGCCCGACTCAGAAGTATTAGAAATTTTCACTACAGACACGAAACGAGAGCACTCCTTTCATGTATATGGCCTAATATCATCAATGTCTCCTTAAAACATCATTAGACTACTGTAGTGTTGGGGGGAGGAGGCAAGACAGTGAGCAGCAGAAAGAAAAGAGGGGAGGCATGCAGCCAGCAGAAGGGGACTGGGTTGGCCTAGCAAGTGGTGATCAAAGATGGCAGTAGCAGAGTCCATGGTTTCTTACAATTTTGCAAGACAAATTTTGTACCATAAGATGGAAGCCATAGCATAGTTGGAAACCAGTTGGCCTTCAGTCCATTAAAATGCATTCTTCGCCAGGCCCTTTCCAATAGCAGTAGCCTAGCAATTAAAGCAATGGGCTGTGTAACAGAGAAACTAGGGATCAAAATGCTACTTGGCCCAGACCTTTTTTGTGACCTTAGGCTAGCCTATCTCCCACTGCTTCTGTAGCAGCAGATAAGCATGCAATAAATAAATCCAGGAGTCTTTTCAAGGATCCAAGCCAGTTTAATGTGCACATGGCTCAAGCAATAAGCAATTTCAAAATGGCTGAGCAATGGCTTCTAGTAAAACAACAACTTTTATAGCTTTCTTGTCCATTCTAAGCATAGGCAAACTTTTCATTGGTCCCAGTACCCCTCTCACCCATCTATTGGTCCCGGTACTGATATGGCTACCCAATCGGGACTCTGGTCTGGGCCCAGCACCTGGTTGCCCCCCTTCTAGTCCCAATTACAATGGTCAGTGTCTCCAACTTGTTACTTCTCTCCTCCAAGGTCGCTGAGCTTGTTAAAACATATGGGAAGCAGAGGCACTGTGACCTTGCTCTCTGCAGAGTTAATTAATTCCATAGAAGCATAGCACACCTTATCAGTACCAATTAAACTTGTTTTTCTTCTATTTTCCAAGTTTCGTTTCTGCTTAGCTATGTTCAGTTAAACTGAGTTAAGTTTCGATTCTTATAGCTACAGTATTCACAAGTGGGGGTTGGGACTCAGGCCTCACTTATAGGCCTTTCACAATAGTAAACCATACTAGGCCATAGCCTACCATATTCCTAGGCCATAGCCTACCACACTTCAAACACACACATACAGGAAAATTTTATGAAGCCTTTTTATGTGTATTCGCAGAAAAGGCTTCTTATAAAATTAATCCAGATGTAAAGGTTTGTGTGATGACAAGAATGCAGATATTTTTACATAAGCCCGGTGTAGACATGTTCTGGGATGGATGGGCAGAGTTATGATTTATGCCCGCTTTCAAGCAGGCATAAAGGTTCACAGCTTCATTTTAGGTATGATTTCTGAACAATTTGTGCTGGTATTTTATAAAGCACCTTCTTGCCCTCTCAATCTAGGTGACCTGTTATAAAATTATCCTCACAGTAAATCCTTGCCAAAAGAACTTAGTCTATCTGAATATATATCAATGTTGTACGGCATTGCCCAGCTAATGTATTAAAAAAAAAAAAAAATTTACTCACAAAATCTTGTGTATATATGAACAAAACTTTCTGGACACTCAGTGACAGCAAATACTTATATCATTACAGAAAAAAAATCCACCATAAGATTACAGCGATACATTTTCTAAAAGAAATTAGTATAACTTATCATGCATTATTCTTCATCACATCTTTCCTTGTGCATTATAGGTAAATAATTTTCCTGGTCCATCTCCCCCTCCCCAATTGTGTGTGTGTTTCAGGCATGTTTTTTAATACAATACATAGCCATCCGCCATCCCTTAGTCTGTTGAGTGGCTTGTCTACTCCAGCATAAGTGTAGGCCTAATGAGCTAGGTATTGGCATTTTTTTCTCTTGAATTTGAGTTAATATGTTAGAGACCTAATGGAGAGTATAGCTCTTGAAAGCTTGTCCCAAAAAAAAAAAAAAACCAAAAAAAAAAAAAAAACCACACCACATTTTCACGAGTTATATGCGTTTTTGCAGAAACCGTCCCCCCTCCCACCGCACACGCACATTACTACTAAACATTTGTATAGCACTACAAGATGAATGCAGCGCTGCACAGACACATATAAAAGATGGTCCCTGTTCATCAGAGCTTACAATCTAGTCAAGACAGAAAAAAACAGTAGCTGTAGACATGGGATACATCGAGGGGGAATGGTAAGGAAACACAAAGGAGATCAGGTGAGTAAAGATCCGAAAGCGGCAAAGAGGTGAGTTTTCAGTCTGGATTTGAAAAGGATCAGAGAAGGCACCAGATGTACAGACTCAGGCAGTTTGTTCCAGGCATAAGGAGAAGCAAGGTGAAAGAAGCAAGGTCTGGAGTTAACAACGGAAGAGAAGGGAACAGATAGAAAGGGTGGAATTCGCAAGGAAGGGTGTAGGGAGAGATAAGAGAGAAAACATAGTGAGGAGCTGCAGAGTGAATGCACTTATAGATCAGCAGGAGAAATTTGAACTGGATGCAGAAACAGATAGGGAGCCAATGAAATGACTTGAAAAGAGGGGTAATATGGGCATGACGAGGCTGGCGTTATATGCACATGCGTGCTATATACGTAATTATCAACACAACACAAAAAGAGATTCAGAGTCGTTTTTAACTTTTTTGTAACTTATTTCTGAAATGCTGAATTTCATTGAGAGTAAATGCAAGTAAATGAAATTAAATTAGACTAGGCCAATTCCAGTTCAATCAAAGTCTTCATCATCTGACTCCTTGAACCCTTTAAAGTCTGTTCCCCCCTCATTGTCATCGTTGAAATAACTAAGAACCAACTGCATACGCTTTTCTGTGATGAAGTGATGTTGTCACTGCTATTGGCCTCTTCACCTTTGTTGTTGTTGGTATTCAAATGTGTATTAATCTACATGTAGACAATCCCAGCCTTTCTGAAGCAGTTGCAGATAGGTTGTGGCGTTGTTGTACCCCAAGCAGAAGACACCCACTTGCAGACTTCCAAAAACCATGCCTGCTTCAGTCTTCCTGATGGTGTGAATTTGTGAATCCCAGACTGCATCCATTCATCACACTCTTTCACAAACATCTTGAATGGGTGGTTAACCACTGTATCTATTGGCTGCAGCTTGCAGGTAAGACCGCCAGGTATTACAGCTATGTGGGAACCAGCTGAGTTTATATAAATTTTGAACATTTTTTTCTTTGTGGACAGTCATGGCATCAAAAATTAGAAGAATCCCCTCTGCCTGGCCCTATAACATTTATCAACACATACTTTCATAAGGTCCCAGTCCATCCATCCCTTCCTATTGCAATGGACAGCCACACTGGTGCACTACACAAAAGAATGAGGTGTACCTGCAGCTGGTGTCTAAAAGCTTTATTGATGAGGAACCCCTATGCATGCTTTGGTGCTTGATAAATCAACGAGTTTCCAGAGGCAGGTTGTCATTGAGAAGACACACGACTACTTACATAGGTCTTTATTAAAGAGCTTTTAACCCCCCTGAGGCAGGCTATACCAAAATGCGTAGGGATTCCTCATCAATAAAGCTTTTAGACACAAGCAGCTGATATACCTTGCTCCTTTGTGTTGTGCTTTGCTGTTCTGCAAGAGTGTGTGCTCTTGGATGAGTTCAACCACACCGGTGGTCAGTTTTTCACGGGGTATGATAAACTCTTGAAAATTACCACTGGCTTTAATTTCACCCCACTCGCAGTGCATCAAGGACTACAGTGAAGCAGGCCCTCTCATGCCCAATGGTTGTAATGGCTATAGTTTTCGTACCTGAAGCAGCTACAGTCCTGGTGGCAGGGATGTCGAAATACACTGGAACCTCATCCATATTTATAAAAGTTCACTGCAAAGATACCATGTTCAGAGATTTCTCTGGAGACAAATTCACAAAAAAGTCATTCATCTTTTGCTCCCAGTCGTCCAGAAGTGGCTGGCCTACAGTGGTTCTCATTCCCATGGAAAGTCTATTTCTTTTCATGAATCTAGAAATCCAGGTGAAACCTGCTTTGAAATCAGTGATTCCTCTTTCATTTGATCTGAATCAGAACAGTAGAGACAGCTTAAGATTTGTTCCCTCCAAGAAAAAAACCCAATCTATTAAGTCATTCTCCAGTTTAGGCCATTTTTCTTTGGGTCCACGACGTGCGCGTTTTCAGGGGTTCATATTATCGAGCTCCTTTTTCTCTTTTTGCAAATGAACATCTCTCCAACCTCGAACTCACTGCCGCTCTGTTGCTTAAGTTTGAAGTCGGCAGTGTAGGATTTTCATTTCATTCCCAGCATGGTTGGCAGCAAAAAGAGGGCATGCGCATATGCATTATATGCATGGGCGCATATGCATTATATGCATGGGCGCATTATCCAAAGATTCTCAAACAGAATGGCGTCATTTCCATGCATTATACATGTGTGTACGTTATATATGTGAAAATACGATATATCTATTTTTCAGGAATACCTCTACAGTTTCAAAGGATTGGCTATGAGTTGTATGTTTCTATGATATATTGTTATGATTTGTTTATTTTAACAACAATTGTTATTGAATATACCCCTGATGCAGACAGACGCTAAAACATGTTTGGGTGTTAAAGGGGGGTTGTTTTCATATTATAATAAAGTGTGTGATTTTGTAAAGCCCTATGCTCGTATTTCTTAATTTCTTTACTGCTTCCCTGCTTGCTTTGGTTATTTATCTTGTGTGGTAGGATTGCTCCTCTTTCTGGACTAGAATTGGGCAGCTAAGGTTTAATGTTAAAAAATGCAGGGTCATGCATTTGGGCTGGAGCAGTACAGTATAGGGGGTGAAGCAGGGCCATATCAAGCCATAATTGTGCCCTATGCTATTTCCACTTCTGGCACGACACCCCCCCCCCCCCCTGTTGTCCCTGCCACTTTTTTGTTTTCTCGGAGGCGGCAGTGGGGCACACCAGCGTTTGAATGGCTGGCCTGGTCCCTCACTCATCTGATGCGACCTACATCAAAGACGGGAAGGAGGGACCTGACCTGCCTACAAACACGGCTCTGCCTCACTGCTGCTGCTGCTGCCACCACCGCCTCCAAGAAAACAAAAAAGTGGTAGTGGCGGCAGGTCAACACAGAAGGGTGGGCCGAGACCAGCAGCCCGACATGCGCTCCTAATCCTTTTGCGCCCTGTGCAGCTTCACCACTTGCACAGGGCTAGGTACAGTGCAGAGGTGAAGCACTTCTGTGCACAAATGAAGAGTGGGACCTGGGGTGATTGTTTCCTATTACCTTAAAGTGTCCAAAATAAGTAGAAAAGGTGACTGCAGATGCCAGAAAGATGCTTAACTACATAGGGAAAGAAACAGTCAGGAGGAAAAAAGGAGGCGATAGTGCCTTTGCATACGTTTCTAGTGAGACTTCATTTGGAGTTCTGTGTATAATTCTAGAGATGCAACATTAAAGGCTATAAACAGGCTATTAAAACAGTTAAAAAGTTTTGTTCAAAGCATGAGGATAGCATAGTTACTCACCTGTAGCGAGTGTTCTCCATAGACAGCAGGAAGTCTTCATGTATGCGCAACATCATCTGACGCAGCCCCACACGGGAGTATTCCCAGCTTCTTTTAGAGGCTCAACGGTGGTCATGCATGTCTTCCCGCCTGCCACCACAGTGCCAGCTTATCCTTTTCGTAGCTGAGGAAAATTCAGCTCTAAAGGGAGATGGGAGGGTTGTGAGGACTTTTCCTGCTGTCCATGGAGAACACCTGCTGCAGGTGAGCAACTATGTGTTCTCCATGGACAAGAAGGAAAAGTCCTCAATTATGTAACTTCCTAGCTACAGACTGCCTTAAACAAAAAAAGGGGGACAACATGTCCAACTGGGGCAAACCTACAATATTTTTGTTGGCAACAAGCCTTTTATGTAATTTTTTTTTACAGCAGCCTGAACAAAAAGAAATGGGCCTGGGGGTGGAGTTGGATTCTACTCCCCAAAGACATTCTGAAGCAGTGATTGGCCAAATGTGCTGTCGAGTTGGGACTCCTCATCCAGACAATAGGAAGATGTGGAAGTGTGAACCGAAGTCCATGTTGCAGCTTTGCATACCTTCTCCATGGAGACAGAGCGAAAGTGAGCCACCAACACAGCCATGGCTCTGACATTATGAGCCATGACATGAACCTCAAGGCTCAGGCCTGCCTAGGCACATGAAAGATGCAGTCTGTGAGCAAAACTGATAGAGTATGTTTTTGGAAACTGCAGACCCTAATTTACTGGGGTCAAAAGAAACAAAAATCTGGATGGACTTTCTATGGACATTCATCCACTCCATGCAGAAAGCTAAGGCTCTTTTACAGTCCAACATGTGCAGCGCAGATTACCCTTTGTGAGAATGGGGTTTTGGGAAAAATGCTGGAAGGATGACTGACTGGTTAAAATGGAACTCCAACACCACTTTAGATAGTAACTTGGGATGAGTAAATCACCACTCTGTTGTGAAAAATGTATTATAATGTAGATGAACTACTAGGAGTTTGAAGTTTACTCACTCTGTGCGCTGAAGTGACTGATGACAGGAATGAGTGGCTTGAAAGGAGCTTTCATCAGCTGCATTAGAACCACACTAAGATCCCCAGATACCGCAGGAGGCTTAAAAAAGCAGCAAGCTCCACATAAAGTGAACAACTAAGGGCTGTACAGAGATGGGCTTACCTTCTGTTCCTGAATGGTAACTCCAATTGCACGGAGGTTAATCATTATTAGAGTGGAGGAGTAGCTTAATGCTTAAGAACACTAGCTTGGGAACCCAGAAACAAGAGTTTGATTCTCACTAGCACTCCTTGTGGCCTTGGGCAAGTCACTTAACTTGGATTTTTCTGAGGTAATGGAGGGTTATCAATGTCCCTGTTTAATGTACATTACCAAGTTTAAGTTTTAAATGTAAACCACTTTGATTGAAATGATAAAGCGGTATATAAAACCTGTTAAATAAATAAAATAAATTATGGAGCTGGACTGGAAGCCAAACTCAAAGGTGTAGAAGGTATTAAAGCAGCAATTGTGCAGGACAGGATCTATGGAGTGTGCCTCACACCAGACAGCAAACCTCTTCCACTTTCAAGCCTAAAACTCTCTCACTAAGGCCCTCCTGGATGTCAAAAGGATATTGATGACACCAACTGGCAGACTGAGAGCGGACAGCATCAACCTCTCAACATCCAAACTATGAGGGCTAGGGACCTGATCTTGGAATCAAACATAGTGCCACTCTCCTTCGATATCAGATTTGATGCCTACCCCAGATGTATTGGCTCCTGAACGGAGAGCTCTAGAAGTAGAGGGAACCACAGTTGTCTGGGCCAATAAGGAGCAATGAGGATCATCATACCTCTGTCAGTTTTGAGTTTCAGGAGGGTCTTAGCAATGAGAAGTATCAGAGGATACGTATACAGAAGACTCTCCCCCCAGTAGAGGAGGAAAGCATCCGAAGCTAGTTTGCTGTGTGACTACCACCCTGGAGCAGAGCTGAGCCAACTGGGCATTCTGAACAGCAGCAGCAAAGAGATATATCAAGGGGGTGCTCCACTCCCAAAAGATGCGAAGGGCCATTTCCTTGTCCAGGGTCCATTCATGAGGTTGAAGGGCTCAGCTCACCTGTCTGCCAGGGCATTCTGTTCACCAGGTAGATAAATGGTTCTCAACGCCATCCTATGAGAAATGGCAAATTTCCATAATCTGACAGTTTCCCAGCACAAGAGGTATGATCCCATTCCTCCCTGCTTGTTGATGTAGAACAGTAGTTCCAAATCCAGTCCTCGGGTATCCTCAGGCCTGTCAGGATGTCGGGATATCTACAATGAATATTCATGAGAGAGATCCACATAAAATGAAAGTCATGCATGCAGATCTCTCTCATGCATATTCATTGTGGATACCCTGAAAACCTGACTGGCCTGGGGGCACCCGAGGATTGGGCTGGCAACCACTGATGTAGAACATGGCAACTTGATTGTTTGAATTAGAACAATTTGATTGGATAACCAATCTTTGAATGCTCTTAGAGTGTTTGCTATCGCTCCGAGTTTGAATAAGTTGATCTGATAGAAACTTTCTTGGAGGGATCAGTCCCCCCCGAGTGTCAAACCCATCAAGATGAGCTCCCCATCCAAGTTGGATGAATCCATTAGGAATTTCTAATCCAAATTCGGCCTTATCAGAAATTCCTAACAGATGCATCCAAACTTGATGGTTTTGACACTCAGGGCGACTGGTCCCTCCAAGAAAGTTTCCATCAAATCAACTTATTGAAACTCTAAGGACATTCAAACTTTGATTATCCAACAAAATTGTTCTAATTCAAACAGAAAATTGGGGAGAAAATTGTTTGTTTTTTTCCAGGTCAGTAACGACGACGCATATCTAAGGCAGTATATCAAAATTTTAACAAACAAACATTTAAAGCCCTTTAGCAAGCATAAAGCTGTTGTGAGAAGGTACCATGAGGAATAAAGTGATTGCAACCACGAAAAACAAATGTATCTTTCCCAACACATACAATCCTATAACTCTAGCTTTAAAAAAAAAAAATACTCAGATTATAGAACAAAAGGTGGTAGACACAATTGTTATTCAGAAAATGAGAAGAGGAGGAGGAGGAAAAGCCAGAATCCACCCATCAGTCGTCCCCTGGCCAAGTGGCCTTACCTGTATGAAGGATTAGTCGTAAACATTCACTTGAGTCATGAAATGCTGCTTCATGAATGGGCATCCAGCCTCTATTATCAGCTACATCAATACTCCATCCCTGCTTGATCAGTCTCTGTAAAAGTTTAGCATCTCCTTCTCTTGCTGCAAGGCCAACAGCAGAGCAGGTATCAGAATAAGCTTCAGTGAAATCCATTTCAGGAGTCTCTGTATAAAAATGCAGAAGCATCAAATTTATTTATCCAATTTACTGTATATACCACCTCTCTCAGATGTTTACAATGATCGTAACAAACAGCAATACAAATTAAAAATAGTCAAAATTACAAGAAAGCAAATTTCAAATAAACAAGCTTTGCAATGTTTTCAAAAAAAAATGTCATTATCACTTTCAGCTCAGCAGGAATTTGGATTTCAAAGAGCATGACCTGTACAAGAAAGCGCTTTAAGTAGTAGTTTTTAAATTTCACATCTTCTGGAATCTACAGTGGTGTGCAAAAGTCTGGAATCACTTGTAAATTTGATGTTTTTCAACTTAGTGACCTTATATCTTAATTTCTTTTTCCTCCCAGTGGCTTTTTCTGTGTATCTCATGGTAAGTGATAGATCTGGCCATTAGGGCCAACTTTTAGTATTGGTTTGATCCTTATTTTCTGAGTTTGTTCCCCATAGTTGTCCTGTTGATAGATTTTCTGTGAAAATCGCGTAATGTACATCGTTGGCCAACGATATCTTATTGTAAGCATGCTTTAAAATATTATGGATGCACGGCAGGTTTCCTTTAAATTAATTATATGGCCTTGAAAAAGGCCATTTTTGTGTGTCAGTGAAGGCTCAGTATTTGATGGGCCACCCTTTGTTTTTGATCACCTGACTGCACCTGGTCGGCATTGAATGAACCAGTCTGACAAGGTGATCATTGGTGACAAGCGGCTCCAAGCTGCAATGAGTGACTCGATCAGTTCACGCTTTGATGTCGATGCCTCTTGGATATTTCCAAGGCCACCTTGTGCCACAGATTCTCGATTGGATTCAGATCTGGAGAATGGGCAGGCCAGTCCACTGACTTGATGTTGTTCCATTGTTTCCAGCTGATCACCTGTCTGGAGCGATGGCAGGGTGCATTGTCATCTTGGAACAGGAACTGGCCAGGAAACAGCTGGTGTGCTGATGGCACCATGCACTTTTGCAGTATGGTGATGTACTTGGCCCCGTTGACCATTCCATCCATGTGAAGACGTCCAATGCCACTGGCAGCCATGCAGCCCCAGACCACGACCTTCAAAGTATGCTTCACAGTGAGGCTGAGACACTCAGGCTTGAATTCCTCTCCAGGAAATCTCCTCACATAGGTGTGGGCCTGGTTACCAAACAGGTAGAAGGTGCTTTCATCGCTGAATAGCACCTTTTCCCACATTTCAGTCGACCAGGTTGAGTGCTTTCTCGCCCACATGATCCGGTTGCGCCTTTGTATGTCAGTCATCAGTGGCTTATTCCGTGCTTTGCAGCTCTGGAGACCAAACTGCAGGCACCAGCAACGAACTGTTGATGAGCTGACACAGACCTCACTCTTGTCTGACCACTCTCGAAGTAGCTAAGGAGAGGTCAACTTGTGATTAGTCAGTGAAATGCATCATAGTGCACGGTCCTGGCGTGATGTTGATGCACGTGAACGACCTGAACGAGGCTTGTCCACCACTGAACCCGTTTCTTTCTTCTTCTGTACAATCTTAACAGCAGCGCTCTGACTGCAGCCAACTTTCCTGGCTATCTGATGGCTTGAAAATCCTTCCTTGCTCATAAAGGACACACAAACACGCTCTTCCAGCGTCAGGGTCCGAGTCATCTTCATGGTCGATCCAGAAAGCGTATGAAATTCAAAAATTCCGCGCGTTTTTATAGCTGCACTGTTGGCTAGATATCTGCATTGGATTGGTTAGTGAAACCAGCCTCCTGATTGGTCAGAAATAACATGTGCATATTGGATAATCTCGATCCAGTTTTGACGCAGGATCCACAAAAATCACAGTAGCTATCTCCCATATCTCCCAGTGTCTTTAAAGTATTTAAATTGGAAGCAAGGAATGCAAAACGTCAACTCTAATATCCCTTTTAACGTGGTAGAAAGATGAATATGCTGGGCTGACGCAAAATTTAAAAAAAAAAAAAAAAAGTTAGAAAGTACGAAAAACGCAAAACTCACAAGTGATTCCAGACTTTTGCACACCACTATATAAAAGAGCCCAATTAGCAGACCTTAAGCTTCATGCAGGTAATACTTAGTAACACGGAAGGATAAGTAAGGAGGAGCTTTCTTTTGAAACATCTTAGATTTGATCCGCTGATAAACAAGCAACTCCCTTGTAATATATTAGAGCACAGTACTTTTCAAACTTTTATCCAGTATGACCCCAATTTAACAAATGAAAATTCAGGTGGCCCCAGATGATTAAATCAAAATAACAGAACTGCAGCCTCTTTCCCCTCCTGCCACTCATCTATGTGATAGCAGATAAAGACCAGCTTGGTCCATCTAGTCTGCCCAGCATGGTGGCAAGAGTAGATGCATCTGCCACTCTGTGCAGGTCACCCCTCCCCATGCCTTTGTTTAGGGGTGTACCCATCGCTCAGTGCAGGTCACTCCTATTTGTTGAGATATAAGAGTTAAGTTTATTTTGATTTTATCCTGTTGCTAACAAAGGGATCATGTGCCATTTTGAATTCTGTCACTGTATTTGCTCTCACCACTTCCATCAGGAGGCATTCCAAGCATACACTATCCTTTTCATGATAAGGGTCTGTTGAGCAGCCAGAAAGTGTAAGGATTTGGAAGAATTTGGAAGAGTACAGCAGCCTCATACAACCTCAGCGCTCCCTTCCTCCACCTCCATTCCCGCCCTGATCTCTCCTGGATTGCAGAAGGCTCTCAGATGGATCTGCCTGCCAGCCATCAAAGTCAAGGAGCAGCAGAGGATCACAGAAATGGCACTGGGCCCTGGTGCCCCCGTAGGAGGTCTAAAGATGCCAGAATAAAGATGCCCCAGGCATCCCAGACACAATCGGGGCAAAAAACAGCAGCTGCATAAAAAATAAAAACAAAAACACAGGGGGGGGGGGGGGGTGGAAAAATCGCAGGCTGCAATCAGCTGTATAGCTGAACACTGCAGTGGCAAAGTTTAAAAAGGGAACTATATTTAAAAAAAAAAACACGCTAAGAGCCACAAATACAAAACCCTATCCAAAAGAGTTATAATTTTATTTATTTAGAATGACTTTTGAAAACTTGTATGAGAATTCATTTGAGGGGCTGGCAGTGCCAATCAGTAGTTTCCAGAAGACAGTAATAAAAGGAGAAAAAGACCTCAGTCCACAGCTAGTATCCCTCTACACAGCAGAAACCTACACTAGGGAAGTTGCCTTCAAACGCATCACAGGTCTAAAACTTCTTTTACCTTTATTCTTTTATTATTAAAATATCAGTTTTAAGATTTAAACTACAGAAACTTTAATATAATATTCAAAAACTGAAATCATGGATGGGGACCTTGTCAAAGGCTTTTTGAAAATTCAGATACATTATAGCGACCAGCTCACCTTTGTCTACCTGTTTATTCACAACTTTCGTCTCTCAAACAGAATAGAAAGTTCACTGGAGAAGCAGTCTCAATACACCGATTCAATAGAAATAATTCATTTAACTCATAGAGCATCACCAGCAACCCTCAAAGGAAGACTCACTGCCCTACAAAGACCTTGTTTCGCCATATAGCTTCATCAGGGGCATGCTTTGTTTTGTTACAAAGTATTACAAAAGATGAAAAGGAAAGCGCACGGTCTGAAGTTGCCTATACAGTAGGAAAAGCTCACTGTTCAGCTTTTTATGCTTAAAAGAAATATAGGGAATTATTGCTCTTCTAACCACTACTTTGGCCATTTCCCAAGAAAAACACAGCTCACCAATATGTTCTTTACTAAAGTCCATGAACTCAGCCCACCAAGTATGTGCACTTTGTGAAAGCTGGGTCAGTATTAAGCCCGACTGGCACCTGTCACATCCGGTTACACTCGAATTGGCAAAAACCATATACCAAAACCAGAGGACAGTGGTCTGAAATCAACAGTCCAATATCCATAAACAGCATACTTGAACGCAAGCTACGTATTTAATACAAACAACTAATCAAAGCAACGCTATGATGGATGAGCTCTTGAAATATAGTATAAGTGCATTTCTGCTTGTTCAAGCAAAGTGCCCTCAAGCATTCAATAAAGAAGGCAGGAGCAAAGTTCAGCTTACTCCCCTTTGTCTGTAATTAAAACTCCAGCACCTGATGCCCTATCCAAAAGGGGGATCAGCAACACAATTAAAATCCACTCCCTAACAAATAGGCCAAAAATCCTCTTGAAACCATTAAAAACAACTCTCTTCCACCCAGGAGATGCACAGAGACTAGAAGAACTAACTTCCCAAATAATTCTCCTACAAATGGAACATCTCTGTCCATTGTCCTTCAACATTAGTTCAACAAAGGGAGCTTATCAAAAGTTACTCCCATTTTGCAAGAAACGGGTGCACCTATTCCCATTTTAAACTTAGCATGCTCAATATCAGGCACAGAAAAGAACAGCAGCAGTCAAGTCAAAAGCAAAATAGATTTTGATAGCTTTACAAACTCAAAAAAGTCATCAGCACAATCTTTTACCTGCAGAGAGACGGCGCGCACACATTCAGAGCAGTTTAATATTTAGAAGAATGATGTCCAATTGCTTGTTATGTTTTTGGTGGGTAGAACGTGTTGAATAAAGTAGTTACTTAGAACCTGGGGGGCTTAGGTTTTCCTATTAAGGACAAGAAGGTTCTGAATGGTCTTCAAAAGCAGGACACTGGAATAGTTTCATTGCAGGAAACTTACTGTGTATGCTAAGTTAAAAAGAGAATGTATGCATCTGTTTCTTGCAGAGCGGGAGTATCGATTTTTGAAGTCCTTAATGGTCTTTGAAAGCAGGGCACTGAACAAGGATATTGGGCACCCTAGGTGGATCTTCAGCCTTATGCCTCGCCAAAGATTTTGATAATTAGACTCAACAATTATGATCATCCCCACACCATCCCTCTCATACTAGTTCTGCATAAAGGCATAATTGTATTTGATAAAGTAACACCCTAGTGATTAGGGCAACAACCTGGGACCAGCAGACCAAGGTTCAAATCCCACCAGCACTCCTTGTGGTCTTGGTAAGTTACTTAAGTTTGTAACTGAGGCAATGGAGGGTTAAGACTATAAGCACTAGCGATAGGGAAATAACTACTGCACCTGAATGTAGCTCACCTTGAATTACTACTGGAAAGGCGTGAGCTAAATACTACTAATTAAAAAACAAAAAGCAAAGCAACACACAATAGCCCGTAAACCCACTGCCCAAACATCCCTGCCACCTGCATCTCCACAGACCGTTCAAGAGCCATGCACCCATACCATCTAACCCCCTCCCCCAGTTAGGCACCCCCTAAGCTACCTCTAAAAATCAAGAATGCTGTACATAGTTAATTGCCAGCAGCATGCTACTTGCAATTGCGTTACTGTACATAGTTAATTGTTCTGTGTATCTTCTGTTCTTTTGTTCAGAATGATGTATCCTTGAAGGATACTAACAAAAGACTGAAGTTAGGGCATATCGACAGAGAGGTTCCAATAAAGACAAAAGTAACCCAAATGCTCTTAAGCATAGAGCAGATTTTATTTATTTATTTATTTAACACTTCTTTTATACCGCGCTATTACAATCAGTGCGGTGTACATTGAACAAGAACATACTACAATGTATACAAGTAACATTGAGTTTTACATTGAACAGGGAACTTCAACAATAGGACAACCGGGGAAACTATGTACAGAATAACTTAATGATATATACAGTAATATAAAATTCGTTTGGATGTTGCAAAGTGGTTCACTAATAGGACTAGAGAGAAGGTTGACCAACTAGCCCTTTTCGAGTTGTATTGAGGTGTTAGTTATGTTAATGTCTAGGTTGACTTCCGGGTAGCATTTTGTGAACAAGTGGTATTTCAATGCTTTTCTGAATAGGATTAGGTTTTTGATAGCACGGATTTCGTGAGGTAGCGCATTCCAGTTTAGAGGTGCAAATAAGGAGAAGGCCCTGTTGGAGGTGGCCTTAGTGCACTTCGTTATTATTTTTGGGACAATTAAGGTGTTCATTGATGTGGTTCTCCTTTTTCTGTTTTCCAGGGTGCTATGGATAAGCTTGCTGATTGGCTTAGGGGGGCAGTTATTTAGTGCCTTGAAAGTAAGGACTAAAGACTTATACTGGATTCTGGCATGTAATGGTAACCAATGCAGTTCTTTCATGATGGGTGTTATATGGTCAGATCTTGATGAGCCGGAGAGGACTCTGGCGGCTGTATTCATGGCTAGGCGGAGCGGATTTAAAGTTGATTGAGGGAGGCCATGAAGGATGATGTTGGCAAAATCCAGGTGTGGGAGGACTAATGCCTGGAAGGTTGTTCGGAAGTCTGTGGGATCTAGTAGGGAGCGGAGGTGACGTAGCGATTTGATCTTATAATATATAGTTTTTGTGATATTCTTGACATGCGTTGTCATGTCCAAGTGCTGATCCAATGTGATGCCGAGGTAACGGATGGTAGCTTTTGATTTCAACTCTATGTTGTTGACGAGTAGTGATGGAGGAGGTATGAACTTACGGTTCCTTGTGACAAAAAGAATGTCAGTTTTGTTGTGGTTAATCCGAAGGTTTTGTGTGATAGCAACCATTCGGCTACAGCTTCAAAACAGTTGATTATTGGGGAGAATACTGGATGTTCAATTGTGAACGGCATATATAGGAGGATGTCATCTGCGTAAGCGAGACATTGTACATTAAAGGATCTGATCAAGTCACATATCGGCTGCATGTAGATGTTAAACATTAGTGCCGATAAGGACGATCCTTGGGGTACTCCCTGTGATTGCAGGAATGGTTCTGAGGAAGCGTGACCTGTTTTTACTTGTTGCCACCTGTTAGATAGGTATGATTTACACCACTCGAGTGCTGTGCTTTGAATCCCCTTATCTTTCAAGCGTTGTAGGAGTATGTCATGACTCACAGAGTCGAAAGCGGCAGATATGTCCAGGAAGATGAGGACGAACCCCTGTTGTATGTTATTTATTCCTGTTACCAGAACATTGAATAAGGTTGTAAGGACTGTGTCAACTCCATGTGCTTCCCTGAAGCCATGTTGAGATGGATCTAGTGGTGCTTCAGTGTCAATATGATGTTGGATTTGTTGTTGGGCGGCCTTCTCAATGATTTTTGCGAGCTGTGGTATGCTCGAGATAGGCCTGAAGGAATCAACCTTGGATGGGTCCAGTCTATTATTCTTCAGTAGGGGCTTGATGGAAGTGTGTTTTAGACTCTGCGGGAATGAACCTGTTGAGAAAGACTGGTTCAGTATTTTGCTCAATATTTGACTGAGGTCATGTCGCATGTCCTTGATCCAGCTGGCAGGACATGGGTCATTAGGAGCTGTACTGGGGTTGATTGAGGCGATAATGTTCACAACCTCTCTATTTGATACAGTGGAGAAGTTGTGTAGTGGCCTAGTGGTTGGGGCAAGGTACTTCAGGCCGGAAGGTCGGGGGTTCAAATCCCACTAGAGGACAGCAACCTTGGGCCGGAAGGACTGGGGTTTCTAGTCCCACAGGTGCTCCTTGTGGTCTTGGGCAAGCCACTTAACCCTCCATAGCCCATGTTCCCTGTAAAATAGTTATCTCCAAGTTATCATGCCCTGTTCAATGTAATTTCAGTTTGTTCAATGTAAACCGCACTGATGCAGAATAGCGCGGTATATAAGAGAATGTAAATAAATAAATAAATAAATAAATTGCATGGGATGCCTTAGGTGAAGTGGAGGCGTTATTGACATTTATGTCTGTGTTGAACTTAAAAAGATTCCTAATTACCCCTGCCTACCGGTAACTAAATTAATATGAATAAAATACAGCCTCTAAAATGTTTGTATGTAAATGCTAGAAGTCTAAACAATAAGATGGAAGAGTTAGAATATATAGCACTAAATGAGAAGTTTGAGATACCAATCATATCTGAGACATGGTGGAAGACAGACAACCAGTGGGACACTGTTACCTGGGTACAAATTATATTGCAATGATAGAGTAGATCAAATTGATGGAGAGGTTGCACTCTATGTTGGAGAGGGCACTGAGTCACACAGGATTAAAGTTTTGCAGGAAACAAAATACACTGTAGAATTTCTATGGAATGAAATCACATGTAAAAAAGGGGTCAGGGAAGGCTATGGCAGTGGGGGTGTACAATCCACCACCTAGCCAGAATGAACAAATGGATGATGAAATGCTCAAAGAAATCAGGGACGCTAACAATATTTACAGCAGAATAATAATAATAATAATGGGTGATTTCAATTATCCCGGTATCAACTGGGTCAGTGTCATGGCAGGACATGCTAGGGAGATAAAGTTTCTAGATGAAAGAATTGACTGCTTCTTGAAGCAGCTGTTCCATGAACCGACAAATGATAATTACACTTACCTGGTAATTGTAGTTCCTTGAGTGACGACAGTTTAGTCCTCTACCTCTGGGTTGTCAACCTCCTCCTGCAGCTTGGAGACTGGCATGTCAGAATCATGACATCACTGGATATAGTCTGCTGGTCTCTCCCATCAGCCCCAGTGTAGACTATTAACAAAGCAGACTCAAAGGAGCAACAGATAAGTAACTATAATAACAATCGCAACCTAAACTGAACTATCACTTTAAACTATTTAGGAAACCTTTCTTACCCTCTTCCCTGCTACACACATAAGTAGCCATAAGAAAGAGTGTCCAACACAGGGCAAATTATCACGTGATGCAGGCACACAGTCCAAAGCGTGATAATGTGGAAAAACACTTTATTTGAAATCTCAGACCTAGCTAGGTCTGAGATTTCAAATAAAGTGTTTTTCCACCTTATCACGCCATAAGAAAGAGTGAAAATAAACAATTTCAAAAGACAGACCTACCTGTAGTCCTTCCCTTCTCGCTACCGAACATCTACCATCCATGGAAGGACCCCGGGTGGGATTGAGGACTGAACTGTCGTCACTCAAGGAACTACAATTACCAGGTAAGTGTAATTATCATTTCCTTATCGCTCCTCCAGTTCAGTCCTCTACCTCTGGGATGTACCAGAGCAGTAATCATTGGGAGGGGGGCCCTTCCAGCCGGCATGTAACACCGCCGACTGAAAGCAGGCATCATTTGCCACTGCCACATCAAGACGGTAGTGCCTACTAAAAGTATGCAGAGATGACCAAGTAGCCACCCTACAAATTTCTCCTGGCGGAACCAAACTGTGCTCCGCCCAGGACGACGCTTGCACTCTGGTAGAGTGAGCTCGCAATCCTGCTGGCACCGACCGACCTTGAAGAAGATAGGCGGAAGCAATCGCCTCTCTAATCCATTTGGCAATGGAAGCCTTCACTACCGCTTCTCCTTTGCGAACACCTCCGAACAACACAAACAGCCGGTCCGACTTGCAAAATAGTTTGACACCTTCAAATACTGCCGCAACGCCCTCTTCACATCCAAACGCCATAAACTGCAGTCCAGGTCGCCTCCCTCTAGCGACCCCAGTACTGACAAAGACACTGTCTGATTCAGGTGAAAGGACGATACCACCTTAGGCAAAAAGGACGGAACTGGTCACAGCACTACCTTTTCCCTGGAAAAAGACAAGAATGGCTCCCTACAAGATAATGCCTGCAACTCCAAGATGCGTCTAGCTGAACAGATCACCACCAGAAATACGTTTTTTTAACGTCAAGTCCTTCACCGAAGCCCGATGCAACGGCTCAAAGGGCGGCTTGGTTAACACTCGTAACACCAAATTGAGATCCCAAGGCGGAATCATCACTCTATGCGATGGCCGCAACCTTGATATGGCTTTGAGAAAAAGCAACACATCGGCATGGGCGCCGAGGGCAACGCCCTGTACCTTGCCGCGATAACAGGAAAGAGCTGCTAGCTGAACGCGCAAGGAACTAGCTGCAAGACCTTTATCAAACCCGTCCTGCAGAAAGCTCAATATCGAGGGAATGGAGACCGTAGATGCATGGATCTGCCACCTCGAACACCAATCCTCAAATATATGCCAGATACGAACATACGCCAGAGACGTGGACTGTTTCCTAGCTCTAAACAACATAGAGATGACCGTCACCAAATAACCTCTTTTCTTTAGCCTGGCCCTTTCAATGGCCATACCGTAAGCGAGAACCGATCCACTTGAGGCATGAAGAGAGGCCCTTGCATCAACAGATCTACTCTCACCGGCAACCGCCAGAGCTCGCTGTCTAGGAGACGCATGAGGTCCGCGTACCACGGACGCCTCGGCCAGTCGGGTGCCACCAGCAGCACCCTTCCCAGATGAGCTCCTATCCGCTGAATCATCCGGCCGATCAAAGCCCACGGAGGAAAGACATACAGAAGGCCTGTTGACGGTCACTGATGCAACAGCGCGTCTATGCCCTCCGACATTCTTTCCCGCCTCCTGCTGAAGAAACAATTGGCCTTCGCTGATTGGAAGGTCGCCATCAAATCCATTATTGGCGTCCCCAAACGGCGAACTATCTGTGCAAAAACGCCCAGATGCAGTTCCCACTCCCCTGCCATCTACTCAGACCCTGCTGAGGAAGTCCGCCATAACATTGTCCTTTCCTGCGATGTGTGCCGCCGACATCGCTGTCAACTGACTCTCTACCCAAGCGAATAATATGTCCGCCTCTTCCTCCATGGCAGCACTCCCCATGCCGCCCTGGCGATTGATGTAGGCGACTGCCGCCGAGTTGTCGGATAGAACCCAGACTGTCCGACCTACTACCAATGCCTCGAACGCCTGAAGTGCCTGGCAGATTGCTCAGAGCTCCAGTCGATTTATCGACCAAGAGCTCTCCAGAGGAGACCAAAGTCCTTGTGCGAACCGGTTTTCACAGTGGGCTCCCCAGCCCGCGAGGCTGGCATCCGTTAACAAGGGAAGCCACTCCAGCTGCTCCAGCGGCATTCCGGCTGACAACGATGTCGGAAGCAACCACCACAGAAGAGACCGCCTGACCTTGATCGGACACGGGAGCCGTTTGTTCAAAGAATCGGACTGATGCGACCACCGGCGAAGCAGTGCAGAGGCCACATATGAACTTTGGCCCAAGGCACCACCTCCAGGGTCGCCGCCATTGTTCCCAATACGCGAAGATAAGTCCATGCTGACGGCGCCAGAGTGGCCCTGAACTTGCGAACCAGACGCCTGAGAACTTGGGCTCGCCTCTCCGGCAAAAACACCTGTCTGCTCTTCATGTCAAACCGCACCCCTGGATACTTGAGGTTCTGTGAAGGCACCAAGCCTACTTTTGGCTGGGTTGACCACCCAACTGAGACTGCAAAAACTTTACCACTCTGTTTGTTATCTGAACGCTCTCTGCCTCGGACTTGGCCCGAATTAACCAGTCGTCGAGGTATGGATGCACCAGAATTCCTTCTTTGCACAATGCCACTGCTACCACCACTATAATTTTGGTGAAAGTTCATGGCGCCGTTGCCAGACCGAAGGGTAACGCCTGGAACTGATAGTGCCCCCAAGGAAAAGCGAATCTCAGAAACTTCTGATGAGTTGACCAGATAGGAATGTGTAAGTACGCTTCTGTAAGGTCGAGAGATGTCAAGCACTCTCCCTGATGCACCGCCACAATAACCGACCGCAAAGTTTCCATCCGGAAATGCGGTACCCGAAGGCATCGATTTACGCCTTTCAGATCTAAAATGGGCCGCAACGCTCTGCCCTTCTTTGGCACCACGAAATAAATGGAGTACCGACCCACGCCGTACTCTGCCTCTGTGCCCTCCACGACCACACCTAATTGCAAGAGACGCTCTAATGTGCTGCGAATCGCCCGGGTTTTCCCTTGCCCCCTGCAGAGGGATATGACGAAGGACTCCTGCGCTGGTCGCGCCAATTCTAGCACATATCCCTGGCGAATTATCTCCAACACCCACTGGTCAAACGTGATGTAGGTCCAAGCAGGAAGAAACTCCCGAAGCCGCCCGCCTAGCGAGAGTCCTCCCGCCGGGACCCGCATCATTTCATTGTGGCTTACGAGTCGCTGTTGTGGGGCTTGCGGAGAAACCGCTATTTGCTCTCCGAAACCCTCGAAATCCCTGGGCTCGCGACGGAAAGCATCCCCTCTGGGATCCTCCGAAACACAATGTATGAAATCTCCGGAAATCCCGAAACTAGCCCCGGAAGCCCTGCCAGGACATCCCCTGTTTCAGCTTATCCTCCGGAAGCCTGCCACTCTTTGACTCCCCGAGGTCCTTTACCAACTTATCCAGATCGTCCCCAAACAGCAACCTCCCTTTAAAGGGCAGTTTACTGAGACGGGACTTGGACGAACCATCCGCCGCCCAATTTCGCAACCACACAGACCTGCGGGCGGCCACCACAGAAGCCGTGCTATTCGCGAGAGCTCTGATCAAGTCATAATGGACGTCCGCTAAATACACCGTCCCAGACTCCAGACGACCCAGCTCCCTGAGCTCCTCTTGGTCCAAGTGCAACGACTGGCGTAATCGCTAAACCCAGCGCAAACACGCTCGTGCCACCCAAGCCCCACAAATGGAGGCCTTCAACGACAGCACGTCCGCCTCAAATGCCTGTTTTAGCAAGCCCTCAAACTTATGGTCCTGTGCATAATCCTTTAAGGCCACACTACCTTCCACCAGAATAGTGGTCTTTTTTTTGTAACTGCCGATACCGCCACATCTACCCGAGGCGAGCGGAATCTCTCCTTATCTTTGTCGGCCAGGGGATAGAGCCTAGTCATCATCCGGATCCCTCTGCGACCCGCTTCCGGCTGATCCCATTCCTCTTGGATCATTCTGTCGACCACCCGGTGAATTGGAAACACCACCTGTGTTTGCCTTACCGCTTCAATAACTGGGTCCTCGACCTCCTCTTCACTCGTTGCCTGTGTAGCAAGATTCAACATCGGCATAGATTCCGTGATCAGAGCCGTTAGTTCCTCCCTGTGGAAGACCCTTATGACCTTAGCCTGATCCTTGGGTTCTGGGATCTCCCCCTCTTCAAGATCCTGTCCCCTCTTCATGCTCCCAGCAGGGTCCTCGGCGTCCGGCCAATCACCTTCAGCGGATGACAGAGCTCAGGCCCTCGCCCTCTTAGGCGCCGACGGACCCCCACCTCCCACCTCAGCAACCTCCATCTGCTGAGAAAGAGCGGATAGCAGCAAAGCTCCCGGCACCTTACCCTGACGCCGTAAGCAAAAGGCCTGGTGCATCATTAATATGAAATCGGGGAAAATCCCCGAGATCCGTCGACCTCTGGGTCGACAGCACCCCCGAAGACCCTGCCGTCTCCTCCAACGCGGGCCCTTGCACGAGGAGCTGCACCGACTCATCTACCATCCCTGCCGACTCCACCTGCGCCTCTGGGGACTCTGACATCCATCTGTTGCTCCATGGTGGAAGATAGTGTCACGCAGCCGTGGCAGACCCCTGACTCGGCAACCGTGCCTCTCCGGGTGCTGCAGACAACACACTGCGGACGTGTTGCCATAAAGCTGAGAGTATATACTCTTATTATTGAATGAATAATTTTATTTTTTATTATTTTAATTTTTTTTTCCCCTCAAACAAAACGTGTAAAAGGATAAACTTTAAACACCTCCCCCTACCAGGAGAGGCCCCCCTCCTTCGAATACTGGGCTAGCTCTAGATGTCCCCTAGAAGCCCCCTCAGGGGATTAACTTACAAACTAAGTCAAATTAACCTAAGCTACTCTATCCTACAGACTCCTTATCTGTTCCTCTAGTGAGCCCAGGACTAGGCTCACGACATCCTCCTTCTGCATGGAGACTGATCACACTGGGGCTGATGGGAGAGACCAGCAGGCTATATCCAGTGATGTCATGATTCTGACATGCCAGTCTCCAAGCTGCAGGAGGAGGTTGACAACCCAGAGGTAGAGGACTGAACTGGAGAAACGATAAGGAAAAGGGGAAACCATCTTGGACCTAGCCCTTAGTGGAACACAAGATCTGGTGCAAGAGATAAAAGGTATTGGGACCACTTGGCAATAGTGATCATTGCATGATCACATTTGATTTAATAAATGGAGGAAGGATGGCAAGAAAATCCACATTACTACCTTTTAACTTTCATTTTTTTCTTAACTATTTTTCTCATTTTGAAAGGAGCAGCTGCAAAGGTTAAAGATTTACATCAAACATGGGTGTTTAAAAAGACTATCTTGGAAGCCCTGACCAGCTGTATTCCACACTTTAAGAAAAGTGGAAGGAAGTCCAAAAAAACTGGCAGCATGGTTTAAAGGTGATGTTAGAGAGTCTATTGTAGCAAAAAAAGCATCTTTCAGGAAATGGAAAAAGGAGCCAAATGACAAAAAATGGAAACATAAGCACTGGCAAGTTAAATGCAAGGCATTGATAAAGCAGGCAAAGAGAGAATTTGAAAGGAAAAAAAAGCTTGCTGTGGAAGCAAAAACACATAATTAGTTCTCTTTCATATTCATTGTAGTTTCGTTCATATTCATTGTATACCTGTTCCTTGTAAACAGTTGAAACACACTGCCAATTGTTATATGTAAACCGTCTTGACTTGTAGAAAGACGGTATATAAATCTTGTTAAATAAATAAATAATAAATAAATAAATAAAAACGTTTTCAGGTACATTTGTAGCAAAAACCCTGTGAGAGAGTTAATTGGACCATTGGATGATAGAGAGGTAAAAAAGGGGACAAGGCCATAGCGGAGAGTCTGCATGAATTCTTTGCTTTGGTCTTTACTGAAGATGATGTAGGGAAGTTACCTATGCCCAACATGGTATTTAAAGCTGATGCAGCAGAAGAAATGAAAGAAATATCGATAAACAGGGAAGATATATTACAACTATCTGATAAACTGAAGAGTAGGAAATCACCTGAACCAGATGGTATACATCCAAAGTTGTTGAAAGAACTGAAATGTGAGATTGCAGACCTATTACTAATCTGTGAACTATCACTGAAATCATCAGTAATACCTGAAGACTAGAGGATAGCCAATGTAACACCAGTTTTTAAAAAGGGTTCCAGAAGTGATCCGGGAAACTACAGACTGGAAAGCCTGATGTCAGTACCGGGAAAAATGGTAGAAACCATTATTAAAAACAAAATTTCTGAACATGTAGATAGTCAAGATTTAATGGAAGACAGCCAACATGGCTAATCTGTTATATTATTTTGAAGGTGTAAATAAGCAGGTAGACGATGTAGTGTATCTGGACTTTCAGAAAGCCTTTGACAAGGTCCCTCATGAGAGACTCTTGGCAGAATAAAAATGTACTATTGTGGATCAGGAACTGGTTAAAAGATAAAAAGCAGAGGGTAGGGCTAAATGGCCAATTTTCCCAATGGAAAAAGGTGAATAATGGAGTACCCCAGGGATCTGTGCTGGGTCCACAGCTTTTTAACATTTGTAAATGACCTGGAAATGGGAATAACGATTGAGGTAAACAAACTTGCAGATGACACAAAATTATTCAAAGTTGTTAAAATGCAAGAGGATTGTTAAAAGAAATTGCAAGAGGACCTTGATAAATTGGATGTTCAAATGGCAGATTAAATTTAATGTGGACAAGTGCAAAGTTATGCACCTTGGAAAGAACAACCCAACTATGTCTCTCTGCTACCTCAGCAAGAGTTCTGTTCCAGCACTGCAAAACTAAGTTTCTAGACTGACTATTTTGGCTGGTTTTGATATAAATCTTCCTTGCCTATTACCTGTTTATATTCTCTTAGATTTGAGTGTGCCCTCAATTCATAGAAGATCTACTGACCAGGGACACTAAATTTCTGCCCACTACTCCTCACCCACCCACCCCAGGTCTGCATTGTCTATATAGTCATCATATAAATTGACATCCATCCTCTAATTAGGTGTAACACCCACCTTTTCTCCTTGTCCTAGAACAGCTTTATAACCATCTTAATCAGCATGTCTTGTATTCAATGCAATAGTTGTGGTGCCTTTATTCTAAGAAGAATCATTTGGAGCCTAAGAGTTTGCCCTATATGTCTCAAGTTATCTGCCATGCATAACGAATTGATTCTATTAAGGAAAGAATTAAGTGCAATTAAACACACCTCCTCTAGGGTACAAACTGAAAATACCCACCGCCACTCCCACAAAGAATCAAGCAGGAACAAATAGATCACAGTGGGCTCTGTTAGTTGCAACCTGTAACACGGAGATACCCTTGCCATCAAGAGATCCCTGCATAATGCCTTCTCTGCCTTAGGAAATTTGAGTGCCCAATTAGTGGAAACTTAAGTGCCTTTAAACAAGAAAGTAATGGCCAATCTACTGATAATACCCTAAATATGAAGAAACTGACAAAGAGGAAACTACTACTACTTGGAGAGTCTATCATCAGAGGCACCAACTTGGGAACACAGTCCAAAGGGGAGAAGATAGAGCTGTTCATGGTTGTGATTATCTCCACCCAACATAGTTTCTGATCCACACTTCCTAGCCCCAACCCCTTACTTCTCCTATAACTATAGCTACCCATACTTAATCTCAGACGCATAAAGAACAGCCTTCTCTTCTCCCACCCAATAATACATTTAATTTAGGTATGCAATTAATGTAAAATAGTTCCTTGTAAATATGTTGACTGTAAACATGTTCCACTAATATTTTTAAAACTTTTAATGTAATTGTTCTGTTCTTTGTAAACTGCCCTTGATCGATGGAAGGGGCGGTATATAAAAAAAACAACCACCACCTAAATAAATAAAATAAATAAATAAATGTCTTCCAGGCTCGTCAGCCAGCAGGAATACAAAGCAAATTGCTGGCATAGTTAGTGCCGAAAGTGAGCACTCCAAAATAAGAGGATATACTGTGTTGATAACCTACATCTCTCTGTTGAAGGGAAAGGATCCTAAGTTAAAAATTCAGGTATTATGTGGAAAGGCATTTAAACTAGGAAAAGAGGGTGACGGATGGAGAACAAGTTCAGGACATCACTCCCAGAAAAACATAATAAAACATTGGAAACAGCCACTATTAACCCGCACATCAATGCCAAGTGGGAAGAGGCATGTAAAACAAAATACAGGCAACCAGTCAACAAATGCTGGAAAGAAATGAGCACAAATACTCGAAGCCTAGCCAAAATAATTCCTGACATGGAAGCCCTAATGATGGAAATAAATTGGACATTGTGGCCATTACAGAAACATGGTTTAACAAGTCACATGAATGGGATATAGCCATAGCTGGCTATAATCTATTTGGAAGAGATAGAGAGAGTAGATGAGGGGTGTGACAAGGCAGAGCCCCAGAAACAGGAGAAAATGGGTTTAAATCACTTTCTGTCACCTCAGATGCTTGGAGAGGCAGGACAGGAAGGGGTTAAGTTTCCTGTGCACAAACATTCTCTGCAGAGAAGAGCAGGGAAAGAACCACACCCTAGCTCTAGGCTAACCCAGAGACATAGCCAATCAGGGAGGTGGGAGGAGTCAGACAGGATTGGGCCACTCTGCACTCATAACCAGGAAGCAGCAGTTAGTAGGAAGGAGGGGCTCGAGGAGCAAGCACTGGAGCAGCAAGCCCTCGAGGAGCAAGGCCTGGAGAAGAGGAACTGGTTACAGAGCAGTGCAAGCAGAAAGGCTGAGCCCAGAGGAACTAAGGAGAGAACCAGGGAAGGGAGAGTTCCTGCAAGTGGTCCAGGAAGAGACACAGGCAGACCTCAGCTCCATGAGAGAGAAAACCCTGGAGGTGACCCAGAGCTGGATTCAGAAGCCTGGAATACTGACTTGGAGTCAGGGGAGTTCCCCAGAGGCAGACGCTGCAAAAACCAGGTCAGAGCAAACTCTTCTAAGCCTTGTAAAGTAAATAGCTTTGAAAGAAGTCAGTCTATAGCAGTGATGGCTAACCTTTTTGAGCCCGAGTGCCCAAACTGCCGCACAAAACCAAAGAATTTCCTCAAAGTGCCAGCACGTCATTTGCATAAGTGGTCTTATTTGCATAAATATTTGCATAATGTTACCATACACTAACTTTTAGTAAACATGTCTCTTAATGAGTGTATGGATAAAGAAAGACTAAAAGATTTCTACATTACTATAATCCAGTGCCAACCGCCAGGCACATTAGGAACTACTACAAACGCTGCCCATTTAGAACCCATAGCAAACCCTGACAGCATTACCAGGACTCACAAAGCACCATACCCTACCTATCAAAAGGCAACACTGCAAATATTAAACCAATACATTTCAGAGAATACTGGGGAAAGAGAACAAGTGGCAACGTCAAATAGGAATTTCCTCTTGTACCAAACAAAGCGCAGATGTTAATGATGCACATTTCCCAGAGCTGACATATTCCAGTTAATAAATTCAAACTAAAGAGATATCTTTCTACCTTTTGTGCATTTTCTTTTTCAGTTGCAATTGGTCCAGTCACTTTCTTCTGGTTTCTTCATGTTTTCTGCTAACTCTCCATCGTCTGCTGTCCATTTGTCCTTTCTTCTCTCTTCTAGTTTTTTTTCCATTCTCTCTCTCTACATCTGCTTTAACATACTAATCTTTCTCCTTTTGCTCTTTCCTCATTCCTATTTCATCCACACAAATTTTACCCCTCCATCCTCAATCCCCAATTACTCTCCCAATACCTGGCCAATTGTAGATTTTTCATCCCTCCTACACAAAATATTTTTCCCCTCTCCATTTTACTCTCCCAGCCCCATCCCATTCTAATCCTCCCCCAACATCAGCTCCCTTCTAGTTCCAGTCTCACCCAGCATCCATTCCCTTCTAGTCCCTGCATCAGCCCATTTCCAGTCCTAGCCCCCCATCAGCCCATTTCCAGTCCTAGCTCCCCCATCCATTTCCAGTCCAAGTCCCTTCATCAGCTCATTTTCAATCCTAGCCCCCCCATCAGCCCATTTCTAGTCATTTCCAAGCCCCACCATCAGCCCATGTCAAATCATAGCTCCCCTCCACTCAGCCCAATTCCAGTCCAAGCCACCCCATGAGCCTACTTCACGATCTAGCCCCACCATGAGTCCATTTCAATTCAAGCCCCCACCACAGCCCATTTCCAATCTTAGCTCCCCCAACAGCCCATTTCCAGTCCTATCCTAGCTGTTCCATCAGCCCATTTTCAGTCCTAGCTCTCTTCCCTCACAGCCCATTTCCATTCCAAGCCCCCTCCCCATCAGCTATTTGCAGTTCAAGCCTCCCCTTCCACTCAGCCCATTTCCAGTCCTAGCAACACCCCAACCCATTACCAGTCCTAGCCCCCCGTCAATCAACTTCCAGTCCTAGCCCCCATCACCCCATTTTCAGTTTAAGCCCCCCCCTATAACCCATTACCAGTCCTAACCCCCCCCCCATCAGCCCATTTCCAGTCAGCCCCCCATAGCCCATTGCCAGTCCTAACCCCCCCATCAGCCCACAGCCCATTACCAGTCCTAACCACATCAGCCCACCTCAAGTCCTAACCCCTCCCCATCAGCCCATTTCCTGTCCTAGCCCCCCCATAACCCATTATCAGTCCTACCCCCCCATCAGCCCACTACCAGTCTTAACCCCCCCATAGCCCATTACCAGTCCTAACCCCCCCATCAGCCAACTACCAGTCTTAACCCCCCCCCATAGCCCATTACCAGTCCTAACCCCCCCATCACCCCATTTCCAGACAGCCCTCATCAGCCCACAGCCCATTGCCAGTCTTAACCCCCCCACAGCCCATTGCCAGTCTTAACCCCCCCATAGCCCATTGCCAGCCCTCATCAGCCCACAGCCCATTGCTAGTCTTAACCCCCCCCATAGCCCACTGCCAGTCTTAACCCCCCCCAGCCCACTGCCAGTCTTAACCCCCCCTCCCTAGCCCATTGCCAGTCTCAACCCCTCTCCCTCCCTCCCTAGCCCATTGCCAGTCTCAACCCCCCTCCCTCCCTCCCTCCCTAGCCCATTGCCAGTCTCAACCCCCCTCCCTCCCTAGCCCATTGCCAGTCTCAACCTCCCTCCCTCCCTCCCTAGCCCATTGCCAGTCTGAACCTCCCTCCCTCCCTCCCTAGCCCATTGCCAGTCTCAACCACCCTCCCTCCCTCCCTCCCCCATTGCCAGTCTCAACCTCCCTCCCTCCCTCCCTCCCCCATTGCCAGTCTCAACCTCCCTCCCTCCCTCCCTAGCCCATTGCCAGTCTCAACCTCCCTCCCTCCCTCCCTCCCCCATTGCCAGTCTCAACCCCCCTCCCTCCCTCCCTAGCCCATTGCCAGTCTCAACCCCCCTCCCTCCCTCCCTCCCTCCCTCCCTAGCCCATTGCCAGTCTCATCCTCAATCCCCCCCCTAGCCCTTTGCCAGTCCTACCCGCCCCCCCTCGGCTCATGGCAATTAAAAAAAAAAAAAAAAGCTGGCCGCCGCGGCGGCATGGAGTGTCCCGCGGGGCTTCCTCTGCCCGGCGGGACTCTCCCGGCGCAGCTCAGCCCCTCTCTGCCGGCTTGCAGATACGCGAAGGGAGAGAGAGTCTCCCTCACGTCTCTGTTAAGCCCGCAGGGGCTGATGTTTCCCTTCGCGTATCTGCAAGCCGGCAGAGAGGGGCTGAGCTGCGCCGGGAGAGTCCCGCCGGGCAGAGGAAGCCCCGCGGGACACTCCATGCCGCCGCGGCGGCCAGCTTTTTTTTTTTTTAATTGCCATGAGCCGGCATATATTAATTTGCGACCTTCCCGCGTGCCAGCTGCAAGGCCTTCGCGTGCCACAGCTGGCATGCGTGCCATAGGTTCGCCATCGCTGGTCTATAGGAACTGACAATAGACTGCTTGCTAAAGGAGGCAGGGGTAAATCAGGCCCTGAATATAAACCTGAAGTTAATAGAGAGAAGAGGGGCTATAGAAAAATCCCTGTTAGAAAGCTGCAAACATTTCCCTGCAATAGACAGCGTGAGCTAAGCTCTAGTTCAGAAGAGCACACACCTGCTTGCCAGCAAGAAGCTAATTGGCAGCAACCGTGCAGAGAGCTAAGAGGAGCCTTGGAAGACCAGGCAGAGCTGAGGGATCTTACAAAGCAGCTACCTAAGGATTTGCATGATAGAGTGAAGAACTATGAGTATTCCTAATTGATGATTGAGTGCTGAGAAGCCTTAAACCAATGTTCTAGAACTTGCATGAGAGACAGCAGCGTTCTAGTGAATGGAATGAATCAAAGCTTCATGTGGTACAGCAGTGAATAGAAGGCAATATAGAGAAACTGCTCCTACACAAGAAGGCAGTCATTAATAAGCCAGAGTTGGGGAGATTGCCATTTCTATGGGAAGCTGTTTGACACTAGAAAGAAGTACAACAGGAGAAAGATTCTTTATTACCAATAGATACTGAGAAAGCAGTACTAGAAGATTGAAGCCCTGTTGTAGTAATGAAGCTGGAAGAATGATGAAAGTTTGTAAATATTTTATGTGTCCCTGAGAAGTATCAGGAGAAGCTATATAAACACTTGAACTTTTATTTGGTACAGAAGGTTACCATTATACTTCTGTGGCGGGGGAGTAAGTCCTGTACGGTGTCCTTTGCTATACTTTGTGCAAATACCTTATGCATGAATAAAGCATTACTTACTTTGGAAACCCAACCTTGGCTGTCGTCACTCACTCCACAACTACAGTAGGAAGGCTTCAGCACTAACAAGGACTCTTTTAAACTCACCCCACTGTGTGGCTCACATCCCCTTGGCCTGCTTACGCCACAGGCTAGGCGGTGCGTTGTCACAGGGGGAATAGCCCTATATGTCAAAAGCAATATTAAAGCTGCTGAAATGCAGGAGACGTGGGGAAAAGAAACAGCCCTATGGATTGTTTTGGAAAGAGGAGATGGCACAGTCATCCATACCCGTGTAGTCTACAGGCCTCCAACTCACACCGAAGAAATGGATAGCAAATTGATTATTAATATTGCAAAGCCATGAAGGGGGAAGTTATCATATTGAGTGACTTTAATCTACAAGATGTGGATTGGAGTATCCCTTCTGCAAATCTGGAAAGAAGTAAAAAAATTGTGGATGCCTTCCAAGATGCATTACTTAGACAAATGGTGATGGAACCTACCAGGGAAAGCTTGATGCTGGACTTAGTAATCACCAACAGAGATAACATTTCAAATATCCGGGTGGGTGCCCAGGTGCGCAGCAGCAGCAATCACCACACAGTGTGGTTTGAGATAAAAGCCAAGGCAGAGTCCAATCACAGCAAGCTCAAAGTCCTAGACTTCAAAAATGCTAACTTCAGTAAAATGGCCAAGTGCCTGAAGGAGGAGTTGGCAGGGTGGGAGGGGATAAGGGAAGTGGAATTGCAGTGGGCTAAACTAAAGGAGGCAATAAAAGAGGCAACAGATACATATGTAAGGAAAATAAATAAAAGCAAGAGGAAAAGGAAACCTATTTGGTTCTCCAAAGAAATGGCTGCAAAAATAAACACAGCTTTCACAAAATTCAGAAGTTCGCAAACAGAGGAACACAGAAAAGAATACAGGATCAAACTAGAAGAGACAAAAAGAGAAATAAGAATAGCAAAATCAAAGGCAGAAGAAAAGATGGCTAAAGATGTGAAGTGTAGTGACAAAAACCTTTAACAAGTATATTCAGGAGAGGAGGAAAATCAGAGGATGAACTGCAGAACTTAAAAGTGCTGAAAACGGATTTGTGGAAAGTGACATTGAAAAAGTGAAAATGCTAAACAAATACTTCTGTTCTGAGTTTACTAAAGAAAATCCCGAAGAAAGACCACCTGTGATTGACAAATATACAAATGGGAATGAAGTAGATACCACACCATTCACAGAAGATGATGTGTTAGAACAGCTTGCAAAACTGAAAGTGGACAAGCTCATGGGACCGGATGGTATACATCCCAGAATACTGAAAGAGCTCAGAGAGGTTCCTGCAGGGCCGTTAAAGGATGTTTTTAATAGATCTTTGGAGACGGGAGAAGTCAAACAGGACTGGAGAAGGGCTGATGTGGCACCTCTTCACAAAAGTGGTAATAGGGAAGAAGTGACAAACTACAGGCCGGTAAGCCTTACCTCGGTGGCGGGAAAAGTAATGGACGTGCTCTTGAAAAAATTAATAGTGGACTTTCTCGAAAGCAACAGGTTTCATGATCCAAGGCAACTTGGTTTTGCCAAAGGACAATCTTGCCAAACAAATCTGATTGAGTTCTTTGACTGGGTGACCAGAGAACTAGATAAAGGGCATGCGATAGATGTGACCTACCTAGATTTCAGCAAAGCCTTTGATACTGCTCCTCATAGGAGGCTTATCAATAAACTAAACAACTTGGGGATGGGTCCCAAGGTGGTGAACTGAATCAGAAATTAGTTGACTGACAGACGACAGAAGGTGATGGTAAACGGAACTCACTCAGATGAAAGGAAGGTGATTAGCGGAGTGCCCCCGGGTTCAGTCCTTGGACCGATACTGTTCAATGTATCTGCGAGTGATATTACTGAAGAACTGAATGGAAAAGCAGGTCTTTTTGCAAATGACATGAAAATTTGCAACAGAGTGGATAACATGGGGAGAGATCTACTAAAGCTGAAAGAAAAATCGTAACTGCCAGGCATTACACCAAATGTGAAGAATGCAGTGTCATGCACTTGGGAAGCCGAAATCAGGTTGGTGTGCACAGATCAGGAGACAGACCTTGGAGTGATTGTTTCTGAGGATCTCAAGGTGGCAAAACAGGGTGGCAAGGCGGTGGCAAAAGCCAGATGGACGCTGGGTTGCATATAGAGAGGAATTACCAGCAGACAGGAAGAGGTAATAATGCCACTCTACAAGTCGCTGGACAGGCCTCACTTGGAATACTGTGTTCAGTTTTGGAGATCATATCTTGCAAAGGACATAAAAAGATTGTAAATGGTTCAGAGGAAGGCAACCAAAATTTTGAGCCTGAATTAGAAGACATATGAGAAGAGACTTGAAAACCTAAATATGTACACTCTGGGGGAGAGGAGAGACAGAAGAGATACGATTCAGACCTTTAAATACTTAAAGAGTATTAATGAACAAACAAACCTCTTCCAAGACAGGGAAGCTGTAAAACTAGAGGGCATAACATGAAGCTGCAAGGGGGTAAACTGAAAGGCAACATCAGGAAATACTTTTTCACTGAAAGGGTGGTGGATGCTTGAAACGCCCTCCCAATGGAAGTGGTGCAGGTAAATACAGTGACAGAATTCAAAATGGCATGGGACAGACACAGTGGATCCCTTTATAGCAACAGGATAAAATCAAAACAAACATAACTCTCTCTTATATTTTAACAAATAGGAGTGACCTACACGGAGCGGTGGGTACACCCCTAAACAGAGGCATATGGAGGAGTGACCTGCACGGAGCGACAGGTGCACCTACTCTTATCACCTTGCTGGGCAGACTAGATGGACCATACTGGTCTTTATCTGCCATCATATACTATGTTACTATGGTTACACAATGCAAGGTTCCACATTAGGAATGGCTATCCAGGAAAAAGATTTAGGCATCATTGTAATAACACGTTCAAACCCTCTGCCCAGTGTGCAGCGGCTGCCACGAAAGCAAATAGAATGCTAGGAATCATAAGTAAAGGAATGGAGAATAAAAAAAGGATATTATAATGCCTCTGTATCATTCCATGGTGGGACAGCACCTCGAATATTGTGTGCAATTCTGGTCACAGTATCTTAAAAAGGATATAGCGTTATTATAAAAAGTACAGAGAAGAGCCACCAAAATGGTAAAGGGGATGGAAGATACCCCTATGGAGGAGAGGCTAAAAATGTTAGGGCTCTTCAACCTAGAAAAGAGACGGCTAAGGGGAGATATGATATAGGTCTATAAATTAATGAATGGAGTAGAACGGGTAAACCTAGATCAATTGTTTACGTCATTAAAATGTAGAAAGACTAGGGGACATGCAATGAAGCTACGGTGTAACCTATATAAAGACTAAATGAGAGAAAATATTTTTTCACTCAACGCGTAATCAAACTCTGGAATTCGTTACCGGAGGATATACTAAAAGCTATAAGTATAGCCAGGTTTAAAAAAGGTTTAGACAAGTTCCTGGAAGAAAGGTCCATAAACCACTATTAAAGAGGACCCAGGAATTCCACTGCTTGTCCCAAATACAAGCATTATGGAACCTGAGTCTTCTAGGGAAACTACTAGATACTTGTGATGTAGATTGGCCACTGTTGGAAACAGGATAGTGCCGGGGTCTCAAACACGCGGCCCGCGACGCCACGACTTTTTTCAAGTGGGTTTTCTCACCTGATGATTGTATTTTTGTATTTTGTAACACCACGCAGCCGCGCCGGCAATCTCTACAAAGTCCTCTTCTCCTCTCACACATGAGCCGAATCACGAGTCTGCCCTCAACCAATAGAAGACAGGAAGGAGCCGAAGAGGGAGGGGGCAGAAGCAGTCTGAGCAGCCAGCCCAACGCCACGCAGCACCACGCGCCCTCATCCATTCCCTGCCCTGTTGCAGTTAGGCAGCCTGTGCTTGTTCCAGTGTGCACAGCTCTCCGCGGACAGGTAGGAGAAGGAGGCAGTCTGCCCTGCCCCCGGAATTCCCCGATGTTAGCCAGCCCTGCCTCCCTGCTTGCCTCAGTCCCTCTCTGCTTTGGCTTTCAGAGCCACGAAGGGAGAGCTTCTCCCTCGCGACTCTGTTAAGCTCGCCGGGGCAGATGGGAAATTTCCCATAAGCCCCAGCGGGCTTAACAGAGTCGCGAGGGAGGAACACTCCCTTCGCGGTTCTAGGCCGAAGCGGAGAGGGACTGAGGCAAGCAGGGCTGGCTGGCTCTGCCGGGCAGGGGGGGCCCCGCAGGACATTCGATTTTGCCGCAGCGGCAGCCAGCTTTTTTTTTTTTAAGTTTTAATTTTCCCTGGGCTGATGGGGTTAGGACTGGTAATGTGCTGTGGGCTGATGGGGGGGGGGGGGGTTGCTAGGACTGGTAATGTGCTGTGGGCTGATGGGGGGGGTTAGGACTGGAAATGGGCTGATGGGGGTTAGAACTTGAGGTGTGCTGATGGGGTTAGGACTGGTAATGTGCTGTGGGCTGATGGGGGGGTTGCTAGGACTGGAAATGGGCTGAGTGGAAGGGGAGGCTTGAACTGCAAATAGCTGATGTGGAGGGGGGCTAGGACTGGAAATGAGCTGATGCTGGTTGGGGCTGGAACTAGAAGGGAGCTGATGTTGGGGGAGGATTAGAATGGGATGGAGCTGGGAAACTGAAATGGAGAGGGGAAAAATATTTTGTGTAGGAGGGAAGACAAATCTACAATTGGCCAGGTATTGGGAGAGTAAGTGGGGATTGAGGATGGAGGGGTAAAATTTGAGTGGATGAAATAGGAATGAGGAAAGAGCAAAAGGAGAAAGATTAGTATATTAAAGCAGATGTAGAGAGAGAGAATGGAAAAAAAAAAAAAAACCTAGACTTAGCAGAAGACACGAAGAAACCAGAAGAAAGTGGCTGGAGTAATTGCAACTGAAAAAAACTGCACAAAAGGTAGAAAAATATCCCTTTATTTTGAATTTATTAACTGGAATATATGTCAGCTCTGGGAAATGTGCATCATTAACGTCTGCGCTTTGTTTAGTACAAGAGGAAATTAATTTATAGTTTTATTTCTACAGTGTTGTTGTACATTCCAAGTTTGGCTTTTGGGGTTCCCAGTTTAATTATTGTCTTCCTGTTTCTAAACTGTGATTCCTTGTTTGGTAATGGTGTATGTTCTGCATGTGTAACTGAGCTGAGGTATTCTGATTATATAATTCCTATTTGACATTGCTACTTGTTCTCTTTCCCCAGTAGGTCATGTATTGTTATTCTCTGAAATGTATAGATTTAATATTTGCAGTGTTGCCTTTTGATAGGTAGGGTATGGTACTTTGTGAGTCCTGGTAGTGCTGTTATGATACGGCGGGTTTGCTATGGGTTCTAAATGAGCAGTGTTTGTAGTAGTTCCTAATGTGCCTGGCGGTTGGCACTGGATTATAGTAATGTAGAAATCTTTTAGTCTTTCTTTATCCATACACTCATTAAGAGGCATGTTTACTAAAAGTTAGTGTATGGTAACATTATGCAAATAGTTATGCAAATGAGGCCCTGTGTCTTATGCGGCCCCCGGGTTACTTTACAAGTCCTCATTTGGCCCTCAAAGCAATTTGAGTTTGAGACCCCTGGGATAGTGGGTTTCATGAACTTTGGTCTGACCCAGTATGGCATATCTTATGTTTTTTATATACACCACTCTGTGGCATGGCAGTTGCTCTAACCATTAGGCTGCTTAGTACCCAGAAGATCAAGGGTTTGATTCCCACTGGCACTCCTTGTGACCTTGGGCCAGTCACTTTACACTCCATTGCCTTGGAATAAAAGGCCTGGCAGCCTACTTCCAGAGATACATTGCCAAGAAAACTCAGAGGCAGCTGGGTTGCCAGGAGTCAGCACTGACTTGACAGCACTAAAAAAACAAAACAAAAAAACCCACTGCTTTGACCAAGTGAAAAGTGGTATATAAACACTGTTAAAAAATTAAATAAAATCTATGCCATCACAACCAACACCATCCTTATCTACTGCCAATTTCCCACCAATTGCCCCTCCACAACCAAACAACCCTCAAAAATTCCACACTGCTATCACTCCTGCAGATCCAAAAGGTCCGATCATATCCTACTAGAGGATCAGTCATCCCTAGGAGATACAAGCTGATAACAACCCATGCACACTCTTCAGAGTCACCATTCCACAACTAACTGCAACAACCTCACACAAAGAATTACAGTATAATGCAGGAAATCAAGAACGTCAATAACTTGTCCATTTTGTGTGTCACTGATGGTGCTGCTACTCAGAGGCCTTCACAGACACCATCTCAGAAGATTGTCGCTTGAGTCGTTGGCCATCAGTAAGAACTCACTGCTATTTCACTAAATTGCACCTTTGCCTCGAGCTGTGCTGTCCAATTATCATCCACCATTTTAACGCGAACAGTCGCTATTACTATTATTAATCATTTATATAGTGCTACAAGGAATACGCAGTGCTGTACAGACATAGATGAAGATGGTCCCTGCTCATTAGAGCTTACAATCTAATTAAGACAGACAAGACAAATACTTACCTGTAACAGGTGATCTCTGGGAACAGCAGGAATAAGTCTTCACATATGGGTACGTCGGTACCGACGGAGTCAGCGTGGGAACGCTTCCCAGCGTCCAATCAGAAAGCTTTTGGAAGCATCCCAACACGCCTGCGCGCTGCCTTCCCGCCTTCCCAACTGCCTCTCCTCAGTTAAGTTTTACAGCTGAGACAAAGAGAGAGCGAAGCAAGGAAGGGAAAGATAGAGATAGAGAAAGGCAACTCCTAGGGGAGGTGGGTGGGTTGTGAAGACTTATTCCTGCTGTTCCCAGAGATCACCTGTTACAGGTAAGTAACTGTGCTATCTCCAGGAACAAGCAGGAATGAGTCTTCACATATGGGGACTCCCCAGCTCATATGCCCGGGAGGGAGTCCTAGCATGTTGCAAGTGTAGAACGAGCCATGCTATACCTTAGGACCTCAGGCATCCTGGGGATGGAGGGCAGGAGTTGAATATAGAAAAGGAGCTGTAGAACAGCTGGCTAGAACAGGGCTTCAAAAGGGAAGACCCTGTATTGAGGGCATTTAGTAGTAAAATATTGTGATCTGGACCTCCCTTGTTGGTATTGCACAGGTGCACTGAGCTCCATATGGATCTGATAAAAGAGCCAGTGAATATGCTCAAGGGGTACCTTACTGTAAAGTAGAGGTAACAAAGTAGACCAAAAACAAGTGGAGGCCAGAACCCTTCAGGGTTAGAAAAAAAATAGCCCCAGGGGAAAAAACTGGGGTAGTATAAAAAGTAGAGCTTCAGCAGAGACGCAGAAGGTACTATTGAATTAAAGCTTAAGCTGTTTTGGTCTAAGAGAAAAAATGAGTCTGCCCTAACTGGACTGGGGTTGGATCAGTCCATATAGGGAGAAAGGGTATGGAGACCCTTGTATCTGATAAGAAAGTAAGAACAGACTCAGAAGCGCTAAGCTTTAGAGCAACTGAAGCTCCGCAATGTCTTTCCTAAATGAGGTCACTTAGGGAAGAGAAGGTACATGGAGGGCTTCAGGAGCACCTAAACCGAAAAGGTTAAAGGTAAAGAAAAGGGTTATTAATTACCACAGGAAGTGGCTATAGGTGTAGCCCCCTAAATATGCCGGAACAGCATTGATAGGGGTAGTGCCCATCTGTCAGGATCCTATAGGAATGTAAGGATATCTGAAAGATTCATCTGACAACAAGGTGGTTGACACCTACTTGAGTAGATAAACAGGAAATAATCCTCTCCTCCTGGTTATGACTGCTATAGTCAGAGGAAGGATGTCCTTGACAAAGGGGTGGCTTAATTCTTTGTAGAATTTGAGCTGTTGAATAACCAGGATGGCCTACCTGAAGATGGCAGAGGATAACATTAGTCTGCAGACGAGAAGTCCAGATATCTCCAGAATTGTGGTATGGAGATAGGATAGAGAAGGCTACTAGAGGAAGATACCCTAGTGATTCACCTATGAGGGCGAGATGGGTATTAGATGTCCTCTAGTTGCCAGAAAAATCTTATCCCTGATGGGAAAAATCCCAGGCAATATGGGCCAAGCCAGGGAGTTGGCCCCTCTTCTAGGCTTTCGCGTAATGAAAAGCCTGAGGCTTATGCCTTAACAGAGATTTAAGATAAGATGGAAAGGGTAGAATACCTGCCAGGCATGAATATGACTGGGGGAAACCCTTGTAACCATCTGGGGTTATCTGCTAGGCAAGATATTGATGCTATCTAGCAAGGGCCCATAGTGCAAAGCTACCCTGTAGAGTTGCAGAGAGCATGCTGCAGGTTGGTTAGAAGAAAAAACTGGCTGTGGACAATCAGCAGGTAACCAACTATTCTGCCAAGGACAAAGGGCAAAGAATAGAAGATAACCCAACCAAACTGTGAAACAGGGATTCCCAACGAGGTTAATAACCTGTTTGGGAGTTAGTACTGAGATTAGGAGGATTGCTAGTGGAGAGGAAGCCCTGGTTGTGTAGTGAACAAAACCTGTGGCGTAACCACTAGAAAGTTTCGCATCTGCAGCAACTATGAGGGCAGCATAGGGAATTTCTTTCCCCTACTCTGTAGATTGGGAAAAAGAAAACCCAACAGACATGGTAGGACTTCCTATTGTCTGAGGAGCTGCCCTAAGGTAACAAGGGGGAGAGAACTCCAGAAGGGAGAATCCCCCGGTAGAAGACGTAGAAAAAGTCACTCTTACAAAGCAAATGTTGTAGTAAGAGGGAGGTAAGATAGAGTTTCAGGAGACCAACTATGGAGGAAATCTCTGACAGGTGAGATGATACATGCCAGTAGATGGAAACAACTGTCTATTGATAGTTGTCACCTCTCCCTCTCCTCCACGAGGAAGAGGAAAATCTGTTAAGTATGGGCATGATCATCATGAAGATTCTTAAGAAACAAAGTCTCATGAAGTGATATCTAAGTAGGTTAGGATAAAATTAGTGCAGATACTTCAAGTGAAAAGAAGCAGACTGCCATCCCAACCCCCCAAACAAAGGGGCAATGATCTATTTAAAACCCTGCAACTGCTGGGTTTGTTGACCCTGTTGAGGTTGTGGATTGCTCAGACTAGAACGATGTTTCCCCTGTTTAGGGACATCTGAATGATGGGCAGATGATGGGTAAAACCTTCTCCCCTTAGGGGTTGAAAGTTTGGTAGGACATTTCCTAACTACTGGGAAAGAAGGCGGCGCAGAGCAGCCTCTGGAAAAAGGAAAGTCAGTGGAGAACTGAGTAACCTGAAGTAAAGACTCCCTGTTGAAGAGATTCTCTCCAGTACAAGGAGTATTTCCCAGTCTTCCCTGTGCCCATTTGTCCAAGTCTGAGGCCTGAAGCCAGGCGCTACGTCATGCCCCTACAGCTATAGCAGAAGTCCTGCTAACAGACTCAAAGGAGTCTAGGGTAGCACGAGTAAGGAACTTAGAGATATTCTGAATATGACTAACCAGTGAGGAATAGTCTGTACGTCTGGGCTCCTGAAGCAAAGGAGTCAAAAGATGTAATTGCTTTGTGATCTCCTCAAGAGATAGACCCATATAAAAAATATATGAGAGAATCCTTGCTGAAAGCATGGATGTCTGGAAGGTTTGACGTCCAAAGGCATCTAGTGTCTTAGACTCACGACCTGGCGGAGAAGAAGAGTGCTTTTTAGTACTCTTCACTCGCCTCAATACTGATTCCACTACAATGGAATGATGAGGAAGTTGAGTCCTTTGAAACCCTGGAGAGGGGGGCACCTGATATAGGAAGTCAGTTGCTCTGGAAAGTGGGGGTACCTTTAAAGGAGATTCCCACATTCGTAGAAGGAGATCCTGCAAAGAATGATGCAAAGGAAGCATTATATTTTCCTTTGCTTCGTTAGGAACAGAGAGGTATTCTGTACTCCGTTGTGTAGGATCTTGTCCAGGGACAGGAATGGCAAGTGATTTTGCCATATCCAGGAGGAAAGTCTGAAAAGAAAGATCCCTGGAGGGAATTCCCCATGGATAGGCTAGATCTGATGAAGAACTAGCATTGGCACCAAGGGATCTATTCCAGCATATAGGAATAGAAAATCCTGAATGGTGGAAAATGGGATCCTTAGATAGTGGTCGCTGGTACTGCAGGACAGGACCAGCAACAGTCGGTAACATATCGTCCATGCTTGGAATCTATTCCAAACTCGGCATCGAGGGAAGCGATCCTGATGAGTGGAGCATGGAAGGTACCGACTGTAAAAGGTACTGTGGATGTCGGTACCGGACTCAGTACCGAATCTGATGCAGGAGGAAGAAAACCAGCCGGTGGCAACTAACGGTATTGGTGAAACCGAGGGTTGCGGATCCGAGGTATCAGAACCGAGCCTTCGGTACCGACGGGAGTCGGTACCAAGGCAAGTCGGTACCCAGTCCTCCAGACTGGAGATCGATTCTAGACTCGGCATCGAAGGAAGCGAGTCTATCGATGCACGTCTGGAGGGTACCGACGTCGGAACTCGTATCGGTGACGACACCGATACTGCAGAATCGATCTGAAGTGCATCCACCGGCCCCGTAGGTACCGGAGACGCCGATCCTCGGTGAGGAATATTTCATCCAACACCGGTGCCGATGCCAGGGTATCAGTACCGCTTGAAACGGATGCCACCACCGGACATGGCTCCAGTATGTTCTGTGAGGGGTGAACCTCAGGAACAACCTGAAACCCCACACAGGCTTTGGAGGCCGAAGACTCCCACCGGGGTTTTGAAACCAGTAGATTCTCGAGGGCAAGGCCGAGGCATCTCTATGCTGTGCATGAGAACTGCCGCTCGAGGACTGGCTAGTCTTAACAAACAGACTGTTTTTGGGTTACCTAATCCTGTGTAGAAGAAGATATAGTCAGTGCCCTGAAGTTGGAAGGGGACTGCGTGTCGAGGGGAACTCGATGTTGAAAACTGCTTCTCCCAGCACTGGTACCCGAAGGCTCCGGAGGACAATGGTCAGGACCCAAGCAGGTTAGACACCAATTGTGAGTGTCTAAAAATAAAGTTGTACCGCCACAGTTTGTACATTTCCTGGGGAAAATGACTGGCGGTTCCATGAGGAAAAATGGAGAGGCCTAGAAGGCCTGAGAACCGTGAACACTAAGAAGAAATTTTATATTCCATAAGGAAAACATTTTACAAGAAAATAAGAAAGAAACACCGGCAGTACCGGTGGCGTCGGGGAGGCAGCCGCGACCACAAGAAAACTAAAAAATAAAAAAAGAATTTTCTGCGGTGACAGGAGAACGTCCTGCCGGCTCCGCGGAAAAACGAAAACTGAGGAGAGGCAGTTGGGAAGGCGGGAAGGCAGCGCGCAGGCGTGTTGGTATGCTTCCAGAAGCTTTCTGATTGGACGCTGGGAAGCATTCCCGCGTGGACTCCGTCGGTACCGACGTACCCATATGTGAAGACTCATTCCTGCTTGTTCCTGGAAATAGGTAAGGAGACACAAGGAAAACAAGAGATCAGGAACCAAAAGTAGCCCCAAAGAGGTAAGCTTTAGCATAGATTTGAAAAGGGGGAGAGAGGACACTTGACATACAGATTCGGAAAGTTTGTTACAAGCCACAAGGTGAAAGGATCAAAGTCTAGAGTTAACAGTGGAAGATCAGGGCATAAAGAGGAGTAGGCCATCCTCAAGTAAAAGCTAGCACAAATGGAAACAGCCAGAGTTATCTAATGCTGGCCTGCTGCAGCACAGTGGTAACTTCCTTAAATGTTCAGGACTTCTGAAGAGTAACAAGATTTGCAAACTCCTCCAACTCAAAGCCTTCCCATTTCACAGAACTTTGGGCCTTAGCACAACATGTAAGGCCTCAGCACATCACATCACATCACATAAGTCTCTCCTTAACCCAAATTCACTCAAACATGCACAGATACATAGAAACATGATGGCAGAAAAAGATCATATGGCCTCCCTTCCCCAGAATGTTGCCCAGTTCCAAACAAATCCAAATACTAATGAATGCAAGGAAGAGGGTTTTGAATTTGTTAGGAACTGGCCAACATTCTGGGGAAGGGAAGGTTTTTTTTCGAAGGGCTGGGCTCCAGCTTAACAGGGATGGAACCAGGCTGCTGACATTAACCTTTAAAAAGGAGATAGAGCCGCTTTTAAACTAAATAATAGGGGAAAGACAACAGTCGCCCAAGAACACATGGTTCGGAAGGATGTATCCTTGAAAAAATACCAGCAAAACCAGATTAATATGAATAAAACACAACTCTAAAAAGCCTGTACGCAAATGCTAGAAGTCTGAAAAATAAGATGGGAAAGCTAGAATATATAGCACTAAATGAAAAATTAGGTATGATTGGCATCTCAGAGACCTGGTGGAAGGAGGACAACCAATGGGACACTGTGATACCTGTGTACAAACTATATCGCAATGATAGGGTAGATCAAATTGGTGGAGGAGTAGAGAAGGCATCGAGTCATACAGGATTAAAGTTGTGCAGGAAACAAAATACACTGCAGAATCTCTATGGATAGAAATCACATGTAAAAAGGGAAAGGAGATGGTAGTGGGTGTGTACTACCGACTGCCTGGCCAGAATGAACAGATAGATGATGAAATGCTAAAAGAAATCAGGGAAAATAACAAAAATTACAAGAATGCACACCTTATTACTTCTCATTTATGTTCAATGCACTGCATTACTTGTAAACCATTTTGACTTGTAGAAAGACGGTACAGAAAATAAGTTAAAGAAAATATAAAATAAACACAGTAATAATGGATGATTTCAATTACCCTGGTATCGACTGGGTCAGTGTCACAGCACGACATGCCAGGGAGATAGAGTTTCTAGATGCAATAAATAACTGCTTCTTGGAGCAGCCAGTTCATGAACTGACAAGAGGGGAAGCTATTTTGCTCCTAGTCCTTGGTGGAAGACAGGATCTGGTGCAAGAGATAAGGTTGTTGGGGCCACTTGGCAACAGTGATCATAGCATGATTGCATTTGAATCAATAAATGGACGAAGGACGCCAAGGAAATCTACAGTACTATCTTTTAACTTTCAAAAGCAAGACTATGATAAAATGAGGAAAATAGTTAAGATATAGGAGTGGAGGAGTGGCCTAGTGGTTGGGGCAAGGTACTTCAGGCCGGAAGGTCAGGGGTTCAAATCCCACTAGAGGACAGCAACCTTGGGCCGGAAGGACTGGGGTTTCTAGTCCAACAGGTGCTCCTTGTGGTCTTGGGCAAAGCCACTTAACCCTGCATAGCCCATGTTCCCTGTAAAATAGTTATCTCCAAGTTACAATACCCTGTTCAATGTAATTTCAGTTTGTTCAATGTAAACCGCACTGATGCAGAATAGCGCAGTGTATAAGAGAATGTAAATAAATAAGAAAAAAAATAAAGGAGCAGCTGCAAAGTTTAAGGATTTACATCAAGCATGGGTGTTGATTAAAAATACTATCTTGTAAGCCCAAATCAAATGAAGAAATTAGACCTTACCTGCTAATTGTCTTTCCTTGAGTTCTCTCCGGGCCAGTCCAGGTACTGATGGGTGGTCAATCCCTTCTAGCAGCTGAGGACTGATTTTTTTTTTTTTTAAACTTCTGCTGGCAGAACCTATAGCTCCCTCTAGCGCTTGAACACCAGTCACCTCTTGACAAAGCAGCGAACACCCGAAACCGAAACCAAAAACCATGAAAAAATAAACTTTGGGAAAAACAACAGAAACTGTCCATTCGAAGGGTAGCCCCCTCCGAAAAAACCGCAACCGGAAAGGGAGAAGCCCCTTGCGAAAGAGGCTACAGCCCCGACCGGACAAGCAGACAGTGTCCTGATTACTTGCAGCGTACCCCTTTTTTAATTTTTTTTTTTATATAATTAACATCTTCAGACCACTGATAAGACATCGGAGGCATAAGAGACCAGGAAGGGAGAACCTACCAAGAGCCTCCTCCCCAGCCAACACATCTTGTACACAGACAGAAAGTAGCACGAGACACAAATTAGTCAACGCTCGCGGCCCAAAGCGGTGGGACCTGGACTGGCCCGGAGAGAACTCAAGGAAAGACAATTAGCAGGTAAGGTCTAATTTCTTCTTCCTTTTCGTTTCTCCGGGCCAGTCCAGGTACTGATGGGCAGTACCAAAGCAGTACCTAAACCGGGGAGGGTCCCGCGAGCCCCGCCACAATGGCTGAAGCCCCCACCTTAGCATCCGAACGAGCCTGGACATCCAAACGATAATGCTTAGAGAAGGAATGCAGAGAGGACCAGGTCGCCGCCCGACAAATATCCGCAGGCGGAATTAAGGCCATCTCCGCCCACGAGGTCGCTTGCGCTCTGGTCGAATGCGCCCTGAGTACGCGCGGAGGCAGTTTACCCGCAGCTTCATAAGAGCCTGTTATCGCTCTTTTCACCCAACGAGCGATGGAAGCCTTGGTCGCAGCCTGCCCCTTGCGAGGCCCACCATAGAGAACGAACAAACGATCCGATTTGCGAAAAGACTCCGTACGACGAAGATACCTCCGGAGCACCCGACCCATGTCCAAGCCCCTCAAGGTGTGATCCAAGGGAGTATCGCCCTGCGATCGAAAAGTGGGCAGAGAGACAGGTTGATTGACGTGGAATGCCGAGACCACCTTCGGCAAGAAAGAAGGTACGGGACGAAGAACCACTTTCTGTCGAAAAACACAAATACGGCTCCTTACATGAAAGCGCCTGCAAGTCTGAAATGCGACGAGCCGAGCACAAGGCTACGAAAAAAGCTGTCTTCCAGGACAACTCCCGCAATGCGGTGTCCGAACCAGCCGCAAATGGAGGGCGCGTCAGAGCCTCGAGAACCAAATTCAAATCCCACGGAGGAACCACCACCCGGTAGGGAGGCCGAATATTCCTAGCCGCCCGAAGGAATCGCTGAACATCCGGGTGGGACGAGAGAGAGCAGCCCTGCACGCGACACCGAAAACAGGCTAGCGCCGCCAAATGCACCTTGAGAGTATTGAAGGCCAGACCTTTGTCGAGACCGCCCTGCAGGAACGCCAACACCTCCGGCAACACCGCCGTCTGAGGTGAAACACCCTGGTCAGCCGCCCAGGCCTCAAACACTCGCCAAATGCGCACATATGCCAAAGACGTCGAGCGCCGCCGGGATTGCAACAAAGTAGCGATCACAGAACTCGAGTAGCCCTTGCGTCGCAACCGCTGCCCTTCAACAGCCAAGCCGTAAGCAAGAATCGATCCACCTGCGGCATCAGCACCGGACCCTGGAACAACAGATTCACCCGAGAAGGCAATCGCCAAGGAGGGGCGATCAGTAACCGCACGAGATCGGCATACCAGGGCCGCCGAGGCCAATCCGGAGCGATGAGGATCACCCTGCCCTCGTGCAGCGATATCCTCCTGATAACCCTGGGCAGCAACGGCCAAGGAGGGAAAATGTACAGAAGCAGGTCCGTCGGCCAAGGCTGGACCAACCCGTCTAGACCCTCCGACATACGCTCCCTGCGTCTGCTGAAAAACCGACTCACCTTCGCATTGTCCAGAGTCGCCATGAGGTCCATCCCGGGCTGACCCCAACGCAACGTGAGCTCGTGAAACACCGCCCAGTTGAGCTCCCATTCCCCGGGATCCAGGCGGTGTCGACTGAGAAAATCGGCCTGCACATTGTCCTTTCCTGCTACATGGGCCGCCGACAGAGCTTGCAGATGCAACTCCGCCCACTGAAACAGACTCTGACTCTCTTGCAAGAGAGACGCACTGCCAGTGCCCCCCTGCTTGTTGATGTAACTGACCGTGACGAGATTGTCGGAAAACACTCGCACCGCCCGCCCCCGGAGAAGTTCCGAGAAGTGCAAGAGGGCTAGACGAACCGCCCGCAGCTCCAAGCGATTGATGGACCAAGTGATCTCCTCCTCGGACCAATCGCCCTGTGCTATGTGGGAAAGACAATGAGCCCCCCAACCAGAGAGGCTGGCGTCCGTCGTGACCAGCACCCACTCCGGGTCTGCTAGCGGAATCCCCGCCTGGAGGTGAGAGGGGCACTGCCACCACTGGAGACTGATGCGAACGTCGTCCGGACAAGGCAGCCGACGGGCCAACGGATGCTGCTGAGGAGACCACCGAGTCAAAAGGGCGTGTTGAAGCGGACGCATGTGAGCCCTGGCCCACGGAACCAGATCTAACGCCGCGGCCATCAAGCCCAACAACTGCACGTACCTCCAAGCAGAGGGCGCCTGAAAACGAAGGAAGGCGTGCACCTGCGCTAACAGCTTCCATACTCGGAGTGGCGGCAGACAAACCTTTCCGCTGTCGGTATCGAAAAGAGCACCCAGGTACAGCAAGCGTTGCGTGGGACACAATTGACTCTTGGACTGGTTGATGACCCAACCTAGACTCTCCAGGAACCGGACAACGCGAGTTGTCGCTGCCACCGACTCCTGCTGCGAACCCGCACGAATCAGCCAATCGTCCAGATACGGATGTACCTGGATGCCCTCCTTGCGAAGGGCAGCCGCCACCACTACCATCACCTTCGTAAACGTGCGCGGCGCGGTCGCCAGACTGAACGGCAACGCCCGAAACTGAAAATGACCCGCGGGCACCGCGAAACGGAGAAACCGGTGATGCTCCGCTCGGATCGTGAAGGTAAGCTTCCATGAGATCTATGGAGGATAGCCATTCTCCAGGCTGCACCGCGCGAATGACCGCGCGCAGGGTTTCCATCCGAAAATGGGGTACCCGTAAGCAACGATTGACATGCTTGAGATCCAGAATGGGACGGAAAGAATCTTCCTTCTTGGGCACCACAAAGTAAATCGAGTATCGACCGAAGCCGCATTGGTCTAGCGGCACCGGCTCCACCGCTCGCAGTTGCAGTAAACGCCGCAGCGTCAACTCGACGGCCCGACGCCTTGCACGCAGACCGCAGGGAGAAAACACGAAGGCATCTGATAGAGGAGAGGCGAACTCCAGAGCATATCAGTCGCGGATAATCTCTAGAACCCAGAGATCGGTAGTTATGGCGGTCCAGACGGAGAGAAACGCCTGCAAACGGCCCCCTATCGGAATCTCCGCCTGGACCTGCAAACCTTCATTGCGGCTTTTTGGAGGTAGACTGTGGGGTACCGAAAAAACCTCTTCCAAAGCCACGGGCGCCACGAAAGGACTGACCCCTGGACGGAAAACGACCCCTCTGATAAGGAGCAAACCGATAACCGCGAAATCTGCGAACGTCCCTGTTGTGACCCTTCTGTATGGGACCCGATCTGGGCGCCCTGGGTCGATCTTCCGGCAGGCGACCCCCTTTGGAAATCACCCAAATCTTTAACAATCTTTTCCAGCGCCTCCCCAAAGAGTAGCTTCCCTTTGTACGGAAGCTTACTGAGGCGCGATTTGGAAGACGTATCCGCCGCCCAGTTTGGTAGCCAAAGAAAACGCCGAGCCGCAATGACAGACGCCATAGCCTTAGCCGAAATGCGGATCAAATCGTAGAAGGCATCCGCCAGGTATGCCGCTGCCGATTCCAGCTTAGCCCCTTCCAGAGCACCAGTCTCCTGCTTGAGATCGGACTGCTCCCCCTGAATCCAGCGGATAGAAGCCCGAGAAACAAAAGCCCCGCAAATCGACGCCTGCAAGGCCAGGGCGTTAGCGTCGAAAGCCTGTTTCAGGAGAATTTCCAGCTTACGATCTTGAACATCCTTGAGGGCCGCTCCGCCCTCTACAGGAATGGTAGCTTTCTTAGTGACCGCAGACACCAGCGCGTCTACCTTTGGCATGCGGAAGAAGTCTTTTTCTTCCTGAGGGACCGGGTAAAGACAGGAAAGACTACGGCCCCCACGCAAACTAGCCTCAGGAAACTCCCATTCAGACTATCATCTTCTTAATCATACGGTGCATGGGAAAACATTTCTGTTCCGGCCTAAAACCTTGCAACAACGGATCTTCGAGAGGCTCCTGCTGCTGAGCCGGCGACACTAAGTTTAAGGCCGCGAGGGACTGCACTATTAGCGCACCGAGCTCTTCTTTACGAAAGACCCTGAAAACATTAGGATCCTCACCAGGCCCGAGTTCCCCTTCCTCCAACTCTAGAGGCCAGGACTCCAGGCCTTCCTCCGAACCGAGCTCACCTTCCTCAGGGAGAGAAGGGCATGCTATGCTCGGCCCCAGCTCCACTGAGGGGAGCAGTGCACCCTGCTGAGCTGAGCAGCCCTCCCCTGGATCAGCCATCCCAAGGTCCCGCAATAATGTCTCCTGGAGCCCTGCAGCAGTGCTGCCAACAGGCTGAGACAACTTCAAAAGATAGGCTTTGTGCATAGCCAGTATAAACTCTGGCGAAAAAAAATGAAATTCCAGGCTCCTGGGCCGCAGGGGTTAAAAGAGGTTCTGTCTCCCCCTTAGCCGAAGACCTGTGCGATTTGGCCTTTCTTTTCCCGGCGCTCTTCAAAAGCACGGGAGAATCCGCTCCTGAGGAAGGCAACGAGACAGCCAACCCCGATTTTGGCAACGGCGACTGCAGCTTGTCCCCCGCCAAATCTGCTGTACTAGGCACCTCCATGCTGCCCTAAAGGACCCGCAAAGGTAAACCCGGCGAAAAAGCAAACACCACTGAGCAACCCCCGCGGAGAGAAAATGGCGCTCCCGCCAAAACCGCCGGCGCAAAATCGTGACCGCAAGACTCTGAAGGCCGCGAACAACGGGATGAGACAGAGCGAAATCAGCCCTTACCTGAAGGAGCTCACGAAATGCCTAAAGACCTGCTGCCAGCAAGGTACGGAGGCACGGGGACAGCCGCGGGAGGAGGATACTGGGGTTCCCAGCCCTCTTAACCCCTGAGATACAGCGACCCCCGCGGAAGCAGGCTCTGCCCCCGGGGAAAGTAAAATTAGGCAAATAAAGTAAATAATGTAAAGTAAAGTAAAGAAATTAAATAAGGGATCGCTGAAAAAGGAAACAGAACTCTGCTGTGCCCCAAACAAGGACGATCCCGCTATGGAGCTCTGCTAGAGCCAGGGATCCCCTTATAACTCTGCGCTGTCCCCTCTGTTACACCCGTCCAAAATACACCAAATTCTGCCAAAACAAAAACGAACACTAGCGCTGCCAAGTCCTGACTTCAGGGAGCCTGCCAGATAGACGTCCGTTCCAGCTGCTGAGGACTGAAGACTGGTGTTCAAGCGCTAGAGGGAGCTATAGGTTCTGCCAGCAGAAGTTAAAAAAAAAAAAAAAAATCAGTCCTCAGCTGCTAGAAGGGATTGACCACCCATCAGTACCTGGACTGGCCCGGAGAAACGAAAAGGAAATATCCCACGCTTTAAGAAAATTGGAAAGAAGACAAAAAAACACCAACATTGTTTAAAGGTGAGGTCACAGAGGCTGTTGTAGCCCAAAAAACATCTTTCAGGAAATGGAAAAAGGAGCCAAAGGAGGCTGACGTCAGAACCAGGTAAAATGGAAGAAACAGTATAAAGAATAAAATTATTGAATATGTAGATAGTCATGGTTTAATGGGAGAAAGCTGACATGAATTTAGCCAAGGAAAGTCTTCTCTTACTAATCTGTTATATTTTTTGAAAACGTGAATAAACAGGTAGATCAAGATGAGCCGGTTGAGACAGGGTATTCTGGATTTTCAGAAAACCTTTGAAAGGTCCCTCATGAGAAACTCTTAGGGATATGTTTACTAAACCGGGCTAACGGTTACCCCGGGCTATCTGCAACTAGGTCCCATTGAATAATATGGCCCTAGAGGCAGATAGCCCGGGTTAACCGTTAGCCCGGTTTAGTAAACATACCCCTTAGACAAATTAAAAAGTCATGTGATTGGAGGCAGTATACTATTGTGGATAAGGAACTGGTTAAAAGATAGAAAGCAGAGGGTAGGGCTAAATGGCCAATTTTTTCAATGGAGAAAGGTGAATACTTGAGTACCCAGGAGGTCTGTGCTGGGCCCACTGCTTCTTAACATATTCATAAACGACCTGGAAATGTGAATAATGAGTGAGGTGATCAAATTTACAGATGACACAAAATTATTCAAAGTTGTTAAGACGCAAGAGGATTGTGAAAAAACACAAGACGACCTCGATAAATTGGAAGACTGGACGTCCAAATGGCAAATGAAATTTAGAGGTATGTTTACTAAACCACGGTAAAGTTATCAGCAGTAAGTGCAGCGTTAAGGTACCTGAAGCCATATAAGGCAGTTGACAGGTAGGAGGAGTTCCAGCGTAAAGGGAGCAATGGGTTGTTTAACGTGCGTTAAAAGGCGCCTTGGCCATTTAACGCACGTTAAAAGGACATGGCACATTAAGGTGACAAACAGGGCACATTAAGACTGAGAAGGCGCCCTAAGGGCTTTAAGGTGCCCTAACTTAAGGCGCCTTAAGTCAAGGCGTCCTAAAGGCTGTAAGGTGCCACAATCTAAGGTTCCTTAAGTTAGGGCGCCTTAAAGCCCTTAGGGCACCTTGAATTAAGGCACCTTGGGTTAAGATGCCCTAAGGACTTTAGTGTGCCTTAGGTTAAGGCACCTTAAAGCCCTTAGGGCAGCTTAACATAAGGCACCTTAGTTTAAGGTGCCCTAAGGATGTTGTTAAGAAGCTTTAAGTTAAGGTGCCCTATTTATTTATTTAGCTGCATTTATATCCCGCTTTTCACTGGGTCAAAGCGGTTGGGGGATACATTTAACACGAGGGGATATGAGACACATACACTAATACTTACAGGGAACATGGGCAATGGAGGGTTAAGTGGCTTGCCCAAGACCACAAGGAGCACCTGTGGGACTAGAAACCCCAGTCCTTCCGGCCCAAGGTTGCTGTCCTCTAGTGGGATTTGAACAAGCGACCTTCCGGCCTGTGGTACCTTGCCCCAACCACTAGGCCACTCCTCCCTCTTTCCTAAGGGCAGTAAGGTGCTTCAAGTTGACAAGCATGAACTGTAAGGCATAAAAACAGCTGTAACCCTAACACTGGATAGAGCATCAAGGAAAGGCAATGAACAAGTGATGGAAGGAAGGAGAGGTGGGAGCTGATGGACCTGCCATATCTGAAGGCATCCTATGTGGCAGCCAGTAAAGTAGGCAAACATGTTGGAGGCAATTGGGATATAGCCATAGCTGGCTATAATCTATTCAGAAGAGAGAGAAAATGGAAAAGAAGGAGGAGGAGTAGCCTTGTATGTCAAAAGCAATATTAAAGCTACTGAAATGCAGAGGGCATGGGCAAAAGAAGCGCTCTGAATTGTGTTGGAAAGAGGAGATGGCACCGTCATCAATACTGCTGTAGTCTACAGACCTGCAACTCAAATTGGATAGTTAACGAATTGATTATAGATATTGCCAAGATAGCCACAAAGGGGGAAACGATCATATTGGATGACTTTAATCTATCCGATGTGGATTGGATTACTCCTTCTGCAAATCTGGAAAGAAGCAAAAAAATTGTGGATGCTTTCCAAGATGCATTACTTAGATGAATGGTGATGGAACCAACCAGGGAAAGCTCAACGCTGGATTTAATGCTCACCAATGGTGATAGCGTGTTAAATGTCTGGGTGGGTACCCCTGTGAGCAGCAGTGATCATCACACGGTGTGGTTTGAGATAAAAGCCAAGGTGCAATCCAATCATAGGAAGCTCAAAGTCCTAAACTTCAAAAACACCGACTTCAGTAAAATGGCCAAGTACCTAAAGGAGGAGTTGGCAGGGTGGAAGGGGATAAGGGAAGTGGAATTGCAATGGGCTAAACTAAAGGTGGCAATAAAAAGAGCAACAGATAAAAACAAGAGGAGAAGGAAACCTATTTGGTTTTCCAAAGAAATGGCTGCTCAAATAAAGGCAAAAAAAACCACAGCTTTCGCAAAATTCAAAAGCTTACAAACAGAGGAACACAGAAATGAATACAGGATCAAACTCTGAGACAAAAAGAGAAATAAGGAAAGCAAAATCAAAGGCAGAGGAAAAGATGGCTAAAGATGTGAAGTGTGGCGACAAAACGTTCTTCAGGTATATTCGGGAAAGGAAGATCAGAGGTGGAATTGCAGGACTCAGAAGTGCTGGGAACGGACTCATGGAAAGTGACATTGAAAAAACGAAATTGCTAAACAAATACTTCTGCTCTGTTTTTACTAAAGAAAACCCTGGAGAAGGACCACCTGTGACTCCCAAATATAAAAATGGGAATGAAGTAGATACCACACAATTCACAGAAGATGATGTGTTAGAACAACTTGCAAAACTGAAAGTGGACAAGGCCATGGGACCAGATGGGATACATCCCAGGATACTGAAAGAGCTCAGAGAGGTTCTTGCAGGGCCGTTAAAGGATGTTGTCAACAGATCCTTGGAAACAGGAGACGTTCCTCAGGACTGGAGAATGGCTGATGTGGTACCTCTACACAAAAGTGGTGACAGGGAAGAAGTGACAAACTACAGGCCCGTCAGCCTTACCTTGGTGGCGGGAAAAGTAATGGAGGTGCTCCTGAAAGAGCGAATAGTGGACTTTCTCAAAACCAACAGGCTGCAAGATCCGAGGCAACATGGTTTTATCGAAGGACGATCTTGCCAAACAAATCTGATTGAGTTCTTTGACTGGGTGACCAGAGAACTAGATCAGGGGCATGCGATGGATGTCATCTACCTGGATTTCAGCAAAACCTTTGATACTGTCCCTCATAGGAGGCTTATCAATAAACTCAGTAGTTTGGGGATGGGTCCCAAGGTGGTAAACTGGATCAGAAATTGGTTGACTGACAGACAACAGAAGGTGATGGTAAATGGAGCTCACTCGGATGAAAGGAAGGCGATTAGTGGGGTGCCCCAGGGTTCGGTTCTGGGCCCAGCACTGTTCAATGTATCTGTGAGTGATATTGCTGAAACACTGAATGGAAAAGTCTGTCTTTTTGCTGATGACACAAAAATTTGCAACAGAGTAGACTCCCCCCGAGGGAGTGGTTAACATGAGGAAAGATCTACAAAAGCTGGAAGAATGGTCTAATGCTTGGCAATTAAGATTTAATGCAAAGAAGTGCAGTGTCATGCACTTGGGTAGCAGAAATCCAAGGGAAATGTACACGATAGGGGACAAGAGGTTGGTGTGCACAGATCAGGAGAAAGACCTTGGTGTGATTATTTCTGTAGATCTCAAGGTGGCAAAACAGTGCGACAAGGCAGTGCAAAAGCCAGGAGGATGTTGGGCTGCATACAAAGATGAATTACCAGCAGAAAGGAAGAGGTACTAATGCCAATGTATAAGTCACTGGTGAGGCCTCACTTGGAATACTGTGTTCAGTTTTGGAGACCATATCTTGCAAAGGATGTAAAAAGACTGGAAACTGTTCAGAGGAAGGCGACCAAAATGATTTGGAGCCTGCGTCAGAAGTCTTATGAGAAGAGACTTGAAGACCTAAATATGTACATTCTGGAGGAGAGGAGGGATAGGGGAGATATGAGTCATACCTTTAAATACCTAAAGAGACATAATGAACAAACAAACCTCTTCCAAAGACGGGGAAGCTGTAAAACTAGAGGGCATAACAGGAAGCTGCAAGGTGGTAAATTGAAAGGCAATGTCAGGAAATACTTTTTCACTGAAAGGGTAGTGGATGCTTGGAATGCCCTCCCGATGGAAGTGGTGGGGGCAAACACAGTGACGGAATTCAAAATGGCATGGGACAGACACAGTGGATCCCTTTACAGCAACAGGATAAAATCTAAATAAACTGAACCATCTAATTTCTCAACAAATAGGGGTGTCCTACATGGAGCAGTGGGTTCACCCCTAAACAAAGACGTGTGGAGGGGTGGCCTGCACAGTGGCAGGTGCACCTACTCCTGCCATCTTACTGGGCAGACTTGATGGAGCATATTGGTCTTTATCTGCTGTCATTTACTATGTAACTGTACCGATGCACAGGGTGTTGGCAATGTAAAGTGCTGCAATGACAGTGGGTGGCAGAGGATGGGAATACGTGTCTCCCAGTGAAGGCAGAGGTGGCAGGATATTTGCAGCGATAGAAGTACAGAGGAGTGGTGGTACCATGCAGATCAGGCACAGGGAGGCAAGCACGAAGAGTCGCAATGCAGAAAAAGGGAACCAGTGCAGGACATGGGGGTAGCAGCCTGCACAAGAAGACAGGACTGTACACAGCTGATAGAGGCAGATAGATGGGCTGAAGGATGGTTGGCAACTGAGGTGAGGTTGTTATGGGCTGGCAGCACAGATCTGCAGAGATGTGACTGTTACAGGCATGAAAATGATTTGAATAGGACAGGCATAAAAAAAAAAGAGAACAAAGAGGAATTTGACCCATGACCCCTGCCTATGGAGTCATTGTACTAACCAGTATGCTACACCTCCACGGTTCTTTGCACATCAGTGGCTGGATACAGAAAGACTGCAGGTCACCACACAAAATGTCTGCTGTGTGCGCACCAGGATAGGGTAGCCCCACCAGTACCCATGATGCATGATGACCCATGATCGGTCTACAGCTGATCACCAAATGGATAATGCACCTCTCCAGTACCTCAGCTCGGTAAGAAGAACTGACAGTGATACTGGCATACAGCAGCTACAGACCATGCCACTGCGCAGGTTCTGTGTACACCCCGAGGATGAGGATGGGCGCCCAGCACCAGGTCTGCAGTACCTGTGGTGCTAGAGACTGGTAGTGATGGGGATCTGCAGCAGAGCCTGTGTGTGGCAAGTGTTCCCTGCAGTGGAACCTAAAGGCACCCTATGTCCATCTGTATGCCCCAATCATATTTAGCCCTGGTGAACCGGGACCCACCCAGAATAGTGCATACCCAGTGTTACAATGTGGCTGCCATGGCCACCTATCAGAGCAAAGGGGGGTCTAGACTTGCATGAGGTTCATGTAGCAATACCTAATATACCGCTCTCTCCGGGTCAAAGTGGTTTACAGTATATGCCCTTTGTCCCCAAAGAGCCTGCAATCAACCTTTTTGTAATTGACGCAGTGGAGGGACATGTGGCACGGCCATGAAGAATGGCTGTGGAACCAGCAACCCCATCCCGCTGGACAAAGGTTGTCCTCCAGGGGGGATTGGACCAGTAGGCCAGATTATTACTAGGACACTGCCAGACCAGCAGTAATGCTGGGAGTAGGCCTGGAAAACCTCAGCTACCAACCACCAAGGTCTGACATTCACCGCAGAAGGCACAGTCAGACTGTACCTGCTGCACCCCACCAGGTGTTACAGCCATGCAGGTACTAACTGCGGACAGTCCGCTAGCCAGTCCATATTTCATGTTCACAGAGGAACTATGTGCACCCAGAGTTGGGATATACAGCACAGACACCCAGCAAGTGCCTCAGCGATTGGGCCCCAGAACAGGCAGCACACAGATATCACTATAGACAGGTGCTATATAGCACTATGTGGGAACATAGCCATGCCATGGTCACTGCTCGGTTAGAGTGAGAGTGTCCTCCCAGCATGACATGCTGTGGCCACCTGTCCATGCAGGTGGTGGTCAGGCACTACAATGTCCCAGCCATTGCCCTACCCCCGATGCAGACGCATCCTGCCCAATCCACCCTGTCTGGGCCATACCCACAATACCTTGCTCCTCAGTATGCACATTTGCAGGCTAACACTGGAAACAGTGTATGCATTGTGGGCCCAGTGAGAAGTAGGAAGCCACAAAACAATGGACACATACACACACTCCTATTGCAGCATTGTGCAAAGATAGTGATGGTTGGCAACCATGCCGACCACACTGGGCCTGATCACAGTGCAGGCATTGCTAACATGTGCAGGAGCTAGTAGTAGTGCTCTGGTGATAACTGCTGCTTTGCGTCGGAGACAACAGCCTGACTCTCCATGAAGCTTTGGAAAGTGGAGCCTGTGTGAGTGGGTGTTTTTACCCGTTGGCCAATGCTTTGGGGATTGCACATGTTGATGTTGTATCTGCAATGTAGGGTAAAATGTAGGGACATGTTCTGCAAGATCCACAGCTGGGACCTGAATCTGTGACCCTCTGCTCCAAGACACACTGGCTGTGTGTACTGCACCACACTGTTGCCACAGAAGCAGAGCAATCCCTGGGGGTACCTTTGCTGTTCATCAGACAGACCTTGTTGTTGCAATACACACCACACACTGGAACAGGGCATGGCCTTGGTCCACTGCAGGCGGGTGCCACTGCCCCTTCTGCCACCAACACCTCCCCCCCCCCCACCATGCTGACATGCCCATATGCTGTTGGTGCTGGTAGTGCACAGTCCCAGGCCATCCAATGTGCAGGTAGGCAGGTGCATAGTGTGCGGGATCTGGGGTGGGGAGGCATACATGGACATCCACTCATCCCCCCCCCCCCCCCATCACCGCCTGCCAATGTTATGTACCTGCCACATGTAGGAGAGACGGCTGGGGGTGTCAGGTTGTTGATATAGCAACTATTGGCAGGGTGGACCAGGTAAACGTAGGTAAATTGTGTCATGCCAGCAGACTGTAGACAGGCTAGGGGACATGCAGTGTGGCTACAGTGTACCCAGTTTGGATTACTGGGTGTATACATGTTTAAAACAACTGTGGTCACACCCTGCACTGCCTTACCAGGGACTGTAGTAAAGAGTGTTTGTTTAGCTGGGTTTACAAACAGTTTGGGACTTATCCTGGGGAAGGTACATAGACCCTGGTTAGAGTGGTCCCCAGATGTGCACTGCTTGTCCCATTACAGGCATTGTAGTTCCTGAGTGACGATTGGAGTACCTGCTGGGTACATGTGCCCTGGAAGGGACACTGTGGAACACAGACTAATGGGTATGTTTAACCTTGTTCAGACACGGTCTTGCTGATTTCCAGTTTCTGTGTTCCTATGTGCCACCTAGGCGACAGCCTAGTCCACCCTGTGCCCCAGCTGCCCCCACTGCATGTCCCGCCTGCAGCCCCCTTTGCACCATCACCATACTTAGCCACTATGCTGTTGCTGCAAATGGAGCATTATTATCACTTTTCTTGGGCTCCCTGTCTGTGCTGTACATTGCTGACACTGAAATAGTCTCTCTCACCTGCAAAAGTGCGTTTACCAACAGGTTTTCACTGGCAGTAAAGTCCTGGTGTTACTGTTCCAGCGTTAGAGTAGCAGGGGCTTCTCCCTGCCCACTCATCACTCATTGACCCCTTCTCTCCATCCTCTGGGACATTTACTGCTGCCGGTAACATTACCGCGTGTTAATTTTACCAATGCTACATTACCACGGTTTAGTAAACATGCCCCTTAATGTGGACAAGTGCAAAGTTATGCGTCTAGGAAAGAACAACCCAAACTACAGTTACACGATGCAAAGTTCCACATTAGTAACCACTATCCAGGAAAACGATTTAGGTGCCATCGTGGATAATACATTGAGACCCTCCGCCCTGTGGGCAGCGGCGGGCAAGAAAACAAACAAATAGAATGCTAGGACTTATAAGGAAAAGAATAGAGACTAAAACAAAGGATATTATAATGCCTCTGTATCGTTTCATGGTGCAGCTTCACCTTGAATATTGTGTACAATTCTGGTCGCCATATCTTAAAAAGGATAAAGCAGAATTAGAAAAGGTACAGAAAAGAGCCACCAAAATGGTAAAGGGGATGGAAGGATACTCCTATGAGGAAAGGCTTAAAAGGTTAGGGCTCTTCAACTTGGAAAAGAGATGACTGAGAGGAGATATGATAAAAGGTCTATAAAATTAATGAATGGAGTGGAACAGTAAACGTAAATTGGTTGTTTATGCCATCAAAAAGAAAGACTGACATGGGGACATACAATAAAGCTACAGTGTAACCCACTTAAGACTAAGAATATTTTTTCACTCAACGTGTAATCAAACTCTGGAATTTGTTACTGGAGGATGTAGTAAAAGCTATTAGTATAGCTGGGTTTAGAAAAGGTTTGGACAAATTCCTAGAGGAAAGAGCCATAAACCATTATTAAGGAGGACCCGAAAAATCCACTACTTGCCTCGGGAAAAGCATTGTGTAATCTGTATTGCCTTTTGGGAACCTGCCAGGTACTTGTGACCTGAACTGGCCACTGTTAAAAACAGGATACTGGGCTTGATCGACGACCCAGTATGGCATTTCTTATATTCTTATCTAGGCTGCCCTTCCATTATCAACTACTATAGTCCCTTTATTTACTTTAGGAGTTTTTTGTGTTTGTCCCGTGCTTTCTTGAATTCAGATACTGTCCTTGTCTCTATTACCTCCACTGGGAGACTATTTCACGCATCTATCATTTGTTCCTAAAGAAATATTTCTGCATATTACTCTTGAGTTTATCCTCTTTTACCCTCATTCTAAACTCTGCAACATAGAGACTACTTTCAAATCAAAAGAGGCTCTCCTCTTGTGTATTTATGCCACAGAGATATTTAAATGTTTATCATATTTCCTCTATCCCACCTTTCCTCTAAAGTATACATATTGAGATCTTTAAGTCTGTCCCCATATGGTTTATAATGGAGACCACTTACCACTGACCAGGATGATACCATGCTGTTTATATCCTTTTGAAGGTGCGGTCTCCAGAATTGCACACAATACTCCAAATGAGGTCTCAAAGACTTACAAGGGGGAGGGGCTGATAAGTCTCTGGCCTTGTAAGAAACAAAGTTACAGGCACACATCAGTTCCAGAAGTCCGAATGATCACTCTGCAGTTTCCAAATAAAACGAAGCGTGCGCTAGCTTTCTGTTTTGTTACAAGGCCAGAGACTTATCAGCCTGCCCTATATAAAGCCACCATCACCTCCTTTCTTCTGCTGTCCATTCCTCTTAACTATGCAACCAATCATCTTTCTGGCTGAACTTACATCTCCAACATAATTATGTGGTATTTCAGTCACCGATTCCATCCACTGAAATCAGTGCTACAGGCCCTACAGGCCCTGCAGGCTTAACAGAGACGCGAGGGAGACACTCTCCCTTCGCGACTCTCAAAGCCGGCACGGAGGGGCTCAGCCGTCGTGGAGGGAGGGAGGGATTCAGCCGGGCAGAGGGGGCCCCGCGGGACAGTCCATTCTGCCGCGGCGGCAGCGGTAGCAGCCAGCGGTTTTTTTTTAATTTAATTTTACTTGAGCCGATGGGGGGGGGGGGGTTAGGACTGGAAATGGGCTGGGAGGGTTAAGACTGGAGGTGGGCTGATGGGGTTAGGACTGGTAATGGGCTGTGGGCTGTTGGGGGGGGGTTAGAACTGGTAATGGGCTATGGGGGGGTTAGGACTGATAATGGGCTATGGGGGGGCTAGGACAGGAAATGGGCTGATGGGGAGGGGTTAGGACTTGAGGTGGGCTGATGGGGTTAGGACTGTTAATAGGCTGTGGGCTGATGGGGGGGTTAGGACTGGCAATGGGCTATGGGGGGCTGACTGGAAATGGGTTGATGGGGTTAGGACTGGAAGTGGGTTGATGGGGGGGCTAGGACTGTTATTGGGTTGGGGGGTTGCTAGGACTGGAAATGGGCTGATGGGTGGCTAGGACTGGAAATGGGCTGATGCAGGGACTAGAAGGGAATGGATGCAGGGTAAGGCTGTAACTAGAAGGGAGCTGATGTTGGGGGAGGATTAGAATGGGATGGGACTGGAAGAGTAAAATGGAGAAGGGAAAAATATTTTGTGTGGGAGGGATAAAAAATCTACAATTGGCCGGGTATTGGGAGAGTAAGTGGGGATTGAGGATGGAGGGGTAAAATTTGAGTGGATGAAATAGGAATGAGGAAAGAGCAAAAGGAGAAAGATTAGTATGTTAAAGCAGATGTAGAGAGAGAATGGAAAAAAACTAGGAGAGAAGAAAGGACAAATGGACAGCAGACGATGGAGAGTTAGCAGAAGACATGAAGAAACCAGAAGAAAGTGGCTGGAGCAATTGCAGCTGAAAAAAAATGCACAAAAGGTAGAAAAATATCTCTTTATTTTGAATTTATTAATTGGAATATGTCAGCTCTGGTAAATGTGCATCATTAACGTCTGCGCTTTGTTTAGTACAAGAGCAAATTAATGTATAGTTTTATTTCTACAGTGTTGTACATTCCAAGTTTGGCTTTTGGGATTCCCAGTTTAATTATTGTCTTCCTGTTTGTAAATTGTGATTACTTGTTTGGTGATGGTCTATGTTCTGCATGTGTAACTGAGCTGAGGTGTTCTGTTTATATAATTCCTATTTGACATTGCCACTTGTTCTCTTTCCCCAGTAGGTCACGTATTCTTGTTCTCTGAAATGTATTGGTTTAATATTTGCAGTGTTGCCTTTTGATTGGTAGAGTATGGTGCTTTGTGAGTCCTGGTAGTGCTGTTAGGATATGGCGGGTTTGCTATGGGTTCTAAATGGGCAGTGTTTGTAGTAGTTCCTAATGTGTCTGGCACTGGATTATAGTAATGTAGAAATCGTTTAGTCTTTCTTTATCCATACACTCATTAAGAGGCACGTTTACTAAAAGTTAGTATATGGTAACATTATGCAAATATTTATGCAAATGATGCCCCTTATTCAAATGAGGCCCCGCACCGAGTCTCCCGCACCCCACTTGGGCCGCCCCTGCTGCCTTCCCACCCCCACCGGTTGCCTCTCTGCATGTAAGGTGCCTGAGCGCCAGCCTGGAAAGCGGGCGCACTGCATCACTTCGACAATGCCAAACGGGGCGAGCACAATAGGATCAGATGAGCGGCAGCCAGAGCCCCATCTGTACCTCGAAAAGCACTCAACCTCAGGATAAGGTGTTCACACTGCTCGAGGGCCAGCCCAACCATCAGGCAAATTAGGCGGCCGCCTAGGGCACAAACATCTAGGTGGTCAGCACAGAGTAGAGCATTGAAAACCATGCAAAAGATTTTGACAGCCAGGTGGGGTGAAAAGTGTATGATTTGGCTAGGGTACCAACACCTCGAACCAACTCCGGGGCTAGGCCTGCACTACCCGCACACACACCGATCATGGAATGAATTAGCTATGACAAATGTCGTATGAAAACATCTCATGCAATCCAAATATCAACAAATAAGCATATCCCTTCCCGCCAACCCAGCAGGGTCACATCTGCAGGACGCATTTAAAATAACGTGCTCAGGCGAACTTACTTAGCTCTCCTCTGTCCTCAACGCTGCTGCTGCTGCTGCCACCGAAACAGCCGTTTTCACTTCTCCCGTCCCCAGCAAACACTTTTAGACGCCCAGAATTGTGCGTTGTCCCTCTACCTTTTCACAACAAAACATAAAACAGTCAAAAAGAAAAACACCTTCCTCTTCTTCCGCAATTGGCTAGTCGTCCTGACGTCACACCGTGCGCAAAGGCAATGAAAGCGCTTCGGGGGTTGTAGTCTTTTTTTTTTCTTCAGAGGCCATTCGTACAGTCTGCTCTTATAGTTTATTACTATCCATTGTGAGAAGGCAGAGTGAAATTTACTTAAACACAAGGGGTAAGAAAGGGGTACGAGATAGTTTTCGACTACGTAGCACAGATGGTCCACGTCAAAGGATATAAGAAGCGCTCTGAAATGAATGCAGACTACATTTCCCATGATGCCTAGAGGTAGGTTACTCTTGCCTGGGGACGTCACCGCGATACAGGCTATATGGATACCGGCTTTTCCTGCCCTAGCTGACAGCGAGCAGTGGCGAGTCAACAATGTGGGTCTTCGGTTATGGGTCCTTAATCTGGAAAGTGGATTTCCCCTTCGAGGAGAAGCTGGTTGGCTACATCATGTGCTACAGCCGAAGGTTTTGGCAGGGCAGTACCGATCACCGCGGAGTGCCGGGCAAGGTGAGGTCCCAGAAACAGCACCCGCAAAAGTACAGGCTCACCCCCACTGACGTTTAACAGATAGTCATTTCTTTCAGATTTGGTATTTTATTTTGTTTGTCAAGGTCGTCGTCCAAATTTTAGCACATGTTTATCTTTTACTGCCAAAAATTACGTTTTCCTAAACCTTAACAACGTGCCCTTATGCTAAGCAGGTCCAGCCCAAAGGGAGTTGCTGCCCTAGACGGATCTTCACCTATATGCTCCCCCGGGATGTAGCCCCAGAGTTGGTTCAAGGTGTTGGCACCCTAGGCAAAACCTAAAGTTTATGTTCCCCTGGCTGTCAGAATCTACTGTTTAGCTTTGAATGCTTTATTCCTTGCCCACCCCACAGAACCTTTGCCACCCTAGGCCTGGAGTGGGCCAGGAAAGCCCTGGTTTAATAGGTGGCCAGCACCACCTGTTCTTACTGCCTACCAGTCCCTCCTCCTCTGATACAAAGTATCTGCCTATGAGGGGGGGAGGGGTTGGGAGCAACACGCCTTGAGTACAGAGCCTTGAGTACAGAGCCATTAGGCAAACTAGGTAGTCACCTAGGGCAGCAGCAATCAAAGCAAAATAGATTCTGAGAACCAGACAAATTCAATGAACTATCACCATATTCTTTTATATGTAGATTGATAGCAACCATGCAAAGAAAGCGGAGTTTAATTCAAAGAGTATGATGTCCAATTATGCACTTTTAGAGGATTGTTAGCGGAAGGGTAATGATCAGATGATCTTGATTGTTGATGGGGGAGATGTAAAACTGAAGGTTTGTCTACACAGTACCCTTTACTTGCAGTGGCCCTGCTTGAGCACACCCACACAGGTGCTGAAAGACCCATCACCACACTATCAGGGTATCTTGTCCTTAAGTGGGAGGCCCCCTCATTCCCTTTGGACTTTGCCTTATAAAATTCAGTAGAATCTCTCTTAAACATGTCAGTTTATCCATTATGGTTTTTTAAAAACTTTATATACCAACCTTCAAAACAGCAGAGTGGTTAACAATGCATACAATAAAACAGAAAAAGAAAAGAAATACATTAAAATGACAGATATGGGATAGAAATAATGGAGAAGAGTAAGGGAGGACAGGTCAGGAATAACTGCAGAATTCTAGGATATCTATGGGGGTAGGTCAAAGGAGAGTCTGAAAAGGGATGTTTTATAAGCCTACAACTTCACTTATTGAATGGAATTGGCAAATAGGGAGGTCTGACTTACTACCACTAACATTTGCTGCAGATGTGTAAAACCAAATTAAAAACTGGGCATTGACAAACAGAGAAACATATTTAGAAATAGAAATTGGAAATAGAGAAGCTGCAATCATACCTTCCTACCCTAAATATGACTGTTATATAATGAAATAGACATTATATATTTTTATTAATGGGGGAGTAGCCTAGTGGTTAGGGCAGCAACCCGGGCTCAGAAAGACCATGCTTTGACTCCCACTGACTCGCCTTGGGCAAATCATTTATCCCTCTTATTGCCTACAACTCAGATTGTAAGTCCTCTGCGGCCGGGGACATGGCTACAGTACCTGATTGTAACTTGCCTTGATCTACTACTGGAAAGGCATGAGTTAAAAACTACTATTTTAAAGCAGCATTTTTTTTCTTTCTAAATGCTTATATTTTTAGATAGAAACAAACAGACCAGTCTAAACTTGAAGAAATTAATTTTATCACACATCAGATTTAGGACTGAACATATTGCATGATGTACATGAAGTTTTAGTTTGTCTAATTTCAAAATCAAGTGATCAAAACTATAGTAGTTTATCAACCAGATAGAATAAAGTGCTAATCACAGCATGGTGGTTTACTTCTGGTTTAGTGCCGATTTTGTGCGTTTTACAATGACTTCCAATGTAACAACTATCATAGCACAGAAAAAGTCAGCACTACACTGGAAGGAAACCACTGTGTTAATCTTTGCACAATTATCATGTTGTATTGTATTTGTATTTAAATTCACATCTTTCAGCATGGAAATGAATGACGACCTACATGTAGAATTGCTTTCTGATTAGCTCTGATATTTTACTTCACCTCTGCAACTGAAGTAGAAGTTTCCATAACTTCCTAATCGGTGTAGGATTCTGAAGTTGGGGACTCGAAGATATCAGGCAGCCCTTGGCTAATGTTTGACATTAATCACATCAACCAAACCATTGCTCGTCCAGATTTGGGAATGATGTGAAGGACAAAAGTTGCAATGTTTGCTATAGGAAATGCATTGAGACTTGAACCAAGATCTGTTACAATGTTGCTTCTTTCATTTGTTTGGATTTAGAACTTTTTTTTTTCTATTGGAGCCTAACTTGTGTCTAGCTGCAAATTTTATGATATGAGTGGCTCTGTATTTCTGTGCATGTTATGGGATCTGGCTGAAGATTTCAACAAACTGTTTAAAGCAAAAAAGGGGAAAATGTTCCATTTATGACATGGCTAGAACATTGCTCCTGATTGCTGGATTTAAGAACATAAGTGCCATGCTGGGTCACACCAAAGGCCCATGAAGCCCAATATCCTGTTTCCAACAGTGGCCAATCCAGGTCACAAGTACCTAATATACCCCAAAAGTAGCTAGTCCCATACTAGTTATCCCTAGAGTTAAGAAGGGTTTTTTTTCTTGGTCTAACTTAATAACAGTTTATGAACTTTTCCTCCAGGAATTTGGCCAAACTTTTTTTTCTTTATTTATCAAATTGTCAATCAAATACTTACAAAGCAAGCATACAAGAAACTCTAGTCCCCTTTAACATAACATAGAAAACATATTAAACAGTTCCAAAAGAAAATACAGCCCCTATCTCACAGCCCACATAATGGGGATAACATCAAGAAATCGTCATACAAAAGAAAAGAAAAGCCAAACAACTCAAAATACACAACCTATATTCTGTATCCTCCAAACCTTTTTTTAACCTAGCTACACTACATGTATTTACCACATCTTCTAGCAATGAGCTCTAAAGTTAAATTATACCCTGAGAAAAAAAATATTTTATTCTGTTTTAAAAGAAGCTACATTGTATATATGTTGTGTATACCCTGGACTGCCCAAAGAACAAACCAGTCAGTACTAGAGATAATCAAACCTAAGCTTTCCTTAGAAGCTCAGATGACAAGACTTTGACTTTCATACTTTGGACATATCATGTGAAGAGAGAGAGAGCACTGGAGAAAGACATAATGCTTGCCAAGGTAGAAGGTCACCGTAAAAGAGGAAGGCTGACAATGAGATGGATCGATACAGTAACAGCAACTATGGACACCACTCTATCAACAATGAGCCGCTTGGCTGAAGACCAAACAAAGTTTAGGTCAACTATCCAGAGGGTCATCAGGAGTCGACAGCACTTAACAACATAACAACATTGTAGCTTCATGGCATGTCCCCAAGTCCTTGTATGTTTTTGAAAGAGTAGACATTCAAGTCGCATTTACGCATTCTACTCCACTAGGTATTTATAGACCTCTATCGTATCTCCCTCCTTCAGCTATCTCTTCTCCAAACTGAAGCGCCCTAACCTCTTTAGCCTTTCCTGAAAGGAGAGTCATTTCATCCTCCTTTATCATTTTGGTAACTCTTCTCTGTATCTTTTCTAATGTTATACCTTTATCAGTGACCAGAACTGCAAACAATACACAAAGTATAGTTCCACCATGGAGCAACGCAGAGGCATTATGATATCCTCTATTTTATTCTCTATTCCTTTCCTAATAATTTCTAATATTCTGCTTGCTTTTTTGGCCTCTGCCACACACCGAACAGTCTTTCTCTGCTGTCATTTACTTTGTTACTATGTTCACAACCAAATCCTTTTCTTGGGTGGTGACTCCATCAAAGCCCTGTTCAGACTTGGACATCGTCATGCTGGGGATGTCCACAGACACGGCTTCTAAAATAGCTCTGGAGACAGCACCATGCTTTGGACATGCCCGTTTCCAGATGTCCAAAGCACGAATAGGACTTCCAAAATAACCCCAAAGTTAAAACAGCTAAAAAAGGAAACACACAAATTCATAAACTAAAAACAAAAAAGCCCCAGGTAATATTTTGTGTTACTTTGCTTCTGGGATGTCTTCATTTACTTGTGATTATTTTATTTTTAAAACAAATCTGTATTCTTTCCTTCCCACACCTAATTTCATTTGGTTAAGGGAGGGACTTGGATTTAGCTAACACATTCTCGGTAGTGGTTCAAAGCGAGTTACATGCATTACATGATTTACCAAAGGCCACAAGGAGCATCAGTGGGATTTTACCTCTGCCCTCCCTTCTTTTCAGCCAGCTGCTGTAACCCTCAGGCATGGAGGGGAAGGGGGGATTTTTCATTGATTTGGTTGTTTCACTTTTTTTACTTAAGTTTTGTTACAATTTAGCATAAGCCAAAACAAAATAACATTGGTCTGAAGTTCCCAACCTTTTTGGTTGTGTGGACCCCTTATTAATCTCCAAAACGTTCAGACCCCTAATTCATCACCTCCCTAGACCCCACCCCACCTGCCCTAAGTGACAAGCCTGTCCCCTCTAGCTCCCTTAATTACCTTCTCCTTCCTGACTTTACCAGTCTCTCTCTCTCTCTCTCTCTCTCTCTCTCTCTCTCTCTCTCTCTCCCCCCAGTCAATCGCCATCAGCCCCTCTTTTTTATTTATTTATTTTTTTTCCTTTCAGTGGCATGCAGAATCACTGACATAGGTTATTTAACTTTAGCATGTGTTTAGTACACACTAAGGGCCATACTTCCTAAACATTAGTGTGTGATATCTGCTGCAGCACCCATGTTATTCTTACGGGCATGGTGGCAGATAGCACACGCTAACATTCGCAAATGTGGTCTTAAAAGAAAAAGCTTGTACTAAAATGAAAGAACACCCAAAACAGAATAAGTTAAAATGACCAATAGAAAAAAAGATCACTGGGTGGGACTTCTGAATGCCCTTCAACATGAATAATTTAAATTGAAGAAATCTTTCTGTCAAGATAAGTGGGTTTGAGCTTTTATCCAAAAATTGTAATGAATAAGTGCACCTTAGATATTACAAGTTTGGTAACATTTCCAATCTTCCTACTGTTTGATACATCGAAGAAGGCTTTTGTGATCAATAGTTGGAAAGTAAAGCCCTATGCATCAATGTAAACATAAATTGATAAAGAGTGATTTCACTTTGATCTCTTTTCAACCTTTCATTTACAAAAGTCTAATATTTTCATCTGAATTGTTTTTGTACTAAAATGAAAAAACCCCCACAACATTCTGTGGGTTATCCCTATAAAATTGAACCAGCATTCCACTGTAGCTTAAAACCATGATAAATGTGAATTCAAGATTACTCTGCAGCTTGTGAGATCTTTAATTGAACCAACACAATTTTTATACAAAAAACAGTTCTCCCCAAGGATCCTTTGAATGGGCACGCCACCCAGCTGATTTAATCTGATGCACTGACATGGCAGAATAATGAGTCAGAATGGAAAAATGATTTTAAGCGATTTTGTAATTGTTTCTTAAAGTGATAGAAAAATACTCTGCACTACAACTAGAAAGTGTTCTGCAGTCTTTGTTTGACTTGCTACTACTTAGTAGCGAGTCAAATAAAGACTGCAGAACACTTTCTAGTTGTAGTGCAGAGTATTTTTCTATCTATCATTTTACTGCTCTGACGGAACGAGACCCTAATTATAATTGTTTCTTAAAGAACATAACAGTATCTGTAAATATAATATGAATGAATTAGATGCTTAAATGAATTTGAAACGGTGACAAATCAACATATCCCATATGGAACTTCTTGAAAGATGACTAGTTACGTTCTCTGCTGACAGCTGTTTTATTGTGGTCCCGCTCAGCTACTTCTTCATGCAACCCAGCTGGCAAAGATTTCTGGGGAGATCACTATATTCATGAACGTTTCAGACCTTTTAGACCCTTTCAGATATCTCAACTGAATTACAGAAAAATAGTAAACGGTTTTAAGCTAGGTTTCTTGTTCAGTTGTACGAGTTTAAGACACATCATTGCTAGCAAGATTTCTTGACTGTCTCAAAATTCCTTTCTAGTAAATCTGCAACTCCTAGAAACAAGATTTTTATAAAATTTGTGGTGTTAAAGGAACTATTAACTGCAGCGCTAAAAATAAAATAATTGTACAATGATTATTTGAGAAATGACAAGTTTTATCAAAGGTATTAAAAGAGAAAATTCTAGATCTACACCAGGGAGCTGTTCAACAAAGCAAACAAACTACCTTTCAGTTCTTTTGAGGTAGCACAATTACATTGGCTTATTCAAGTTTCATTGTATTGAAGCAAAGTTATTGTGTTAAATGCGTGTCCATACTTCTACTTAACACAGCAGATGTAGGTTTCAAGCTGCAGCTATTATAGAAATATAGTTACTTCATGAACCTTTACTATTCTCTCTCTGCAAGGCCAACTACCCTTATTTAACTGTAAACAGCTTAACAAATAGTAAGAAAACCATGGGTTAAGGAAATATTCCTCAAAGCAGGGAATGACATTGGCAGGACAGATCTGCATCAAGATACTATAAGGGGTGGTCAACATTATTGGCACCCTTGCATTTTAGTTATGCTTTGTATAATAACTTGAGAAATAATTGGAATATTCCAACTGTATATCATAATAATATTTTAATAGTATGTTCAAAGATATACAACAAAAAAAGAGATGTCTGTAACTTAGACGTAGTAATTTCTGAGGAAAAAAATCTAAACATGACCTGGACAGGATTACCCTTCATTAATATTTGATTGCACAACCCTTGGCAGTGATGACAGTCTCCAAACGTTTCTTGTAACCATCTATAAGTTTCATATATCTGTCTGCTGGTAGTTTCTCCCACTCTTCAACTCTGATTTGTTCCAGCTTATGAATGTTTCCAGGATTCCTTTTACCAATGGCATATTTCATCTCTGTCCAAAGGTTCTCAACTGGGTTGAGATCAGGACTCATTGCTGGCCAGTTTAAAACGGTACATTTTTTTTTCCTTTTAACCAAACATTCTTTTGTACTTTTGGATGTATGTTTTGGGTCATTGTCCTGCTGGAGGACCTATGACCTTCGACCCAGACCTAGTTTTTTTGACACTAGGTAGCACATTACACTCTAAAATATCTTGGTAACCCTCTGACGTCATGATTCCTTTAATACATTCCAGGCCTCCAGTTCCTGAGTCAGCAAAACAGCCCCACAACATTATAGAACCTCCACCTTATTTAACTGTAGAAAGGGTGGGGATTTTTCCCTATAAGCTTCATTTCTTCACCTGTAAATGTATTGCTGGTCTGTATTACCAAAGAGCTCAAGTTTGGTTTCATCTGTCCACAGAACATTTTCCCAGAAGGATTGTGGTTTCTCAAGGTGGGTTTGCGCAAAGACAAGCATGCCTTTTAATGTCTGTCTTTAAGCAGTGGGGTCCTCCTTGGCCTTTGCCACAAAGTCCTTTTGTTTAGTGTGTGGCATATGGTGCAGGTTAAAACCACCACTCCAGATTGCTCCAGGTCAGCCTTAAGCGCTTTGGATGTTGTGTTTTTCCAACAGTTCGCACTAATCTTCAAAGATTTCTTGGATTCATTTTTCTCTTCCCACCACCTTCTGGAAGGCTCTTGACAGTTCTATGAGCAGAAAACTTATTAATAACATTGTGAACTGTAGACACAGGAATCTGAAGGTCTTTGGAGATGGCCTTGTACCCCTTTGAAGTTTGATGATAATGGTTTTTTTTACAGTCTTGGGCAGCTCTTTTGTCCTCACCATTGTAAAAATGGAACAGGGAGTGAATGTGGCCATTTTAAACATTAGTTTTCATTGGTTGATTCAAGTCATGTGAGTTCTGACAATTGATCACTGGGGTGTCTAATTTTACTGCAATGGGAATGTGGTTCTTCTGTTCAAACTGATTTGAATTATTTATAAGGGTGCCAGTAATCATGTCCTCAACAAAAAAACATTAAGGAGGTAGAACCTAATATCCAAAGAGAACCCCTTTACAAAATCCCCTTAATCAATGCCTCAAAAACTAATAAAGTAATATTTCTATAAATGTATTGTCAGACTATTTGCCATGAGGGAATACCCTCTTGAAGCAAATCTTTTTATTCTTTTTATAGCAGAATCAACAGCTCAAAATCTTTCAAAACATGTCTTTATTAAACCAAGGGGAGTTGCACCATGCAAGCCCCTCGAATAGATGTAGTGATACAGCGAAAAATATATTGATTCAAGAATGAATGAAAAAAATGCCAACTTAGCTTTCATTCAAATTCATCCAATGATCTTTGTTGCTGTTGCTGTTTTAATTTGTTAACAGAGTAAGCTCACTTCTCCGTTGTGTCGCACCACTCCTGTGAATCAAGAAATCATAACGCTTCTGCTAAAGTGAGACTTGCCTGATGAAGGGCCGGGAGAATAATGATGGCCTGAAACATGGCTCTATGTAGTGATACGACTTCAAGTCTCATGGACCATACTGGTCTTTATCTGCCATCATATTCTATGTTACTATGTAATTTGGTCTTGTTTTATTTGATTATTTTATGTGTCAAATGTGTATGTATTTATTTAGCAAGCATGTTTTATATACCACTTTATCCTTAAATCAGAGTGGTTCTCATGGAACAGTTTACAAGGGATCCAGTCTAAAGTAACTTTAGGCCAAAGGGAGAGGGAGACATGCAGGAGGACCTCTGTGCATTATTTAGATTAGTGATAATCCACAGTATATACAGAGATTTTACAATTGTGTCAATATTGCCAGACAAAATTACATTGGGGAGGGGTGAAGGTGCTATTTACATCTAATAGAGTTTCCTTGTGCTATCAGGTTAGTCAGGGGAGGAATTTCTAAGGTGTATGCCTCTTTAAAGGGGGGAGGTGGAGAGAGTACTAGGTAATGCTGCCGAAGTAATCTTTGAAAAGCAGGGTTTTTAAGTCTTTCCTGAAGTCTTTGATATCTTTTGATTCTCTCATGTTATATGATAAGGAGTTCCATAGAGCGGATGCTGCCAGGGAGAGTGCTCTCATGGAAGTGGCCTTTTTGGTTTTGAGGTAGGTGTTAGGTGTTTGTATGGTTTTGTTTCTGCAGCTTCTCTTTGGCCATTCGCTTTTGTCGACTTTGATTAGGTTTTTAAGGACAGTGGTGGACAGATTATATATGATCTTGAAGATATTTTGTGTTTTGTAGCGGATCTGGGAGGCGATTGGAAGCCAGTGTAGCTGCTTGAGTAATGGGTTTACGGGTTCTTGCTCAGTTGACCCAGTAATGATACGTGCGGCAGTGTTTACAGCCAGCTGAAGGGGTTGTATTGTCTGCTGTAGAAGTCCATTGTATATGCAGTTGCAATAGTCAAGGATGGGAATTATGACAACTTGGCAGACTGTTCTAAAGTGATCCTGATTGAGGAGGGGCTTCAGTCTTCTTATGATGGCCATCTTGAAGTATGCTTTTCTGGTGATCATTTTTATTTGGGCCTTGAAATTCAGGTTGCTGTCCAGGATTACTCCTAGGTACTTTATTTCATTCTTTATGGGGATTGCTTGTTCGGTAGTATGAGATTGGGGTGGGGTGAAGTATGTATTTTGTGTAATTATTAGGGCCTCTATTTTTCTATAGTTGATTGGCAGGTTATTGTTAACGAGCCATTTGGTCATCTCATGTAGGCAATTCATTATTTCAGTATAGTCCGGGCTGTCAGTGTTTATGGGTGTGTATATCATGATGTCGTCTGCATAGAAGGCATATTGGATGCTCCATTTTCTGATGATGTTGCAGAAAGGTCTTATGTAGGTTGAATAGTAGGGCAGATCCTTGCCATACTCCTTGGTGGTAGAGGAGGTAATATTTCCATCTTTTACTTGTTGCCTGTTGCTAAGGTATGAATCAAACCATTTGAGTGTGGTGTTCTGTAGTCCAATGTTTGTTAGCCTTTTAGGAGGATGCTGTGAGATACGGTGTCGAAAGCTGCTATTATATCAATGAATATGAGGAGGTAGCCCTTTTTAATGTTGTCAATTCCTTTTTATCAGATTATCCAGGAGTACTGTCAACAGGGTTTCTACACTGTGGTTGGTGTGGAACCCTTGCTGATGGGGGTCAAGGATGTCTTGTGAGTCAATGTAGTCTTGCAGTTGTTGGTGGAAAGTCTTCTCCAGTATCTTGGTGAGGAATGATAAACTTGATAAAGGATAGTATGAAGCTGGTTCATCTATATTTGGGGGGGGGGGGTGGATTTAGGGACTGGGCGGATGGTTAATAGTTTGAGGGTAAGTGGTACATAGCCTTGTGTTAGGGAGGAGTGAACTATTTTTTGGATGTATTTACTTAGCACTTATTTTGTCACTTTTACCCATTGGACTGGGCAGGGAGCTGTGGGGGCTGTGCTAGTATTTAGTTCTGAGATGGTGTTGGTGATTTGTTCGGTAGTGGGTAGGCTGAAGTGATCCCATGTAGTTTGAGGTGGAGCGCTCCATCTGAGTGGCTGCATTGCTTATGGGTGTGCTGAGGTTGGGGGAGGCTGTGTTTGTTTGTTAAACCCCCAAATCTGTGCAACCTACTTATTTCATTTCCTGTGGTGATAGGCTCTTTTGTGAGGGTGCACACTGTCAAAGAGTTCCCTGGGTTTGTTGGCTGATTTTAGTATGAGGTTTGTGTGGTATTCTCTTCCATGCGTTGATTAGGTTATCGTACTGTTGCTGTTTTGTTTGGTATATCTGTAGTGTAATGGAAGACTTGTTCTTTCTCCATTTCCTCTCAAGTTTTTGTAGCGCTCTCTTTGCATCTCTTATTTCGCTGGAGTACCAGGTGCTGATCTTCATTTTTTTCTCATTGTTCCGAGTGGATTGTTTTCCTGGGTCTATTGCGACTTTGTAGATCGTCATGTTCCAGTTTTCTACTGCTTTGTCAGCATCCTTAAAGTCCTAGTCTAGTGCATGGGAGATGTTTTGGAGGAATAGGTCCGGTTCAAATCTTTTAAATCTTTTTGCATGCTGTTGAGGTTTTTCTTGAGTGGCCACTTTGGGGTAGGGTATGTTGAATTTTATGCTATAATGGTCAGACCATGGGATTGGGATCACTTTAGGTGTGTTATATTGCTTTCCTCTAGCAGTCTCTTTGGGAGGAATATCAGATCTGGCGTGGATCCTAGACGATGCGTGGGTCTAGTAGCAAGTTGGGAATATTGTAGTGCTTTCATGACGCCAAGGAATATTTCAGCTTCCTTAATGGTTAGTGATTTAAGGTTGAAGTCTCCCAGGACTATTAGAGGCATATGGGGAGAGTTGCTTGCATATATTAGTGCCAGTGTGGTGGAAAGTTCTTCCGAGGAGCTGTTGGGGGCTCTGTAAGTTAGGCATATGGCAATGTCTAAAGCCATTTCACTGGCCACTACTTTTTTTTTTTTTTTTTTTTTTTTAAGGAGATATTGAACATTCCTGAGCGTCCCTCCAGTCTAGTCCCGGAATCTCTGGGTTGTCAACCTACACCAGCAGCTTTGGAGACTGAGAAACTTCATTCCTGTGATGTCACTGGTATATAAGGACTGGAACCTCCTCCTCTCACCAGTTTCAACAGTCTCCAAAGCAGCTAGTGGGGTTGTGAGCCCAGGGTTTGCAGGGCTCACTTGAGAAATGATTAAGCAGAGTTAATGGATTTTTTGTTTGGGGTTTTTTAAAAAAGAAAGGAGAATCTTTCACAGAGATTTAGACTTTAGTAGCCACTGAGGGGATTCCTACCTTCCTCTGCCGGTGGAGGGTTTTCTTCAGGTGGCCGGGCTGTATTTGCCCTGAGGTCCTCTGGGTTTCTGGCAGTAGCACCCCCCCCTTCCCCCCCCCCCCCCCGAGGAGGTCATCGGGTTGGACAGGCACGGGGAGAGGACCGGCAGCTAGTTACCGCTCCAGGTGAGAGAGGAGCAGGAACTATAGCTGTCTTCAGCTCAGCGCGTGCAGAGGGCTTGCCTGCCAGTGCTTGAGCAGTCGGCAGCTGTTTTCAGCGGGTGCCGACCCGTTTTTCAGCCCGAGTTTGAAATTCCTTCCCAGCGGCTTGTGCGCAGCAGATGAGCACGGGGGAGAGGCCAGCAGACTGTTTGCAGCAACGGCGAGGTAAGGCAGCGATTTTTTGAGCGGGAACTGCAAGTTTGGTAGGCCCAGCCAGTCCGCGTGTGCAAAGCGCGGCAAAACGCCGGTAACAGGCCCGGGGGTGCTGTGGCTGTTTGTGAAGTGGGGGAGCCTCGTTTTTTCAAAAACTCACTCGGATTTGGCTGGGGCAGCGAGTCTGCAGGCCGTTAAGGTGAACAGTAAAAAAAAAACGGCTCTCCAAACCGGAGTTTAAAGGCTTCCTTTCAGTTGTCAGTTTTTTTTTGTTTTGTTTTTTTGGGGGGGTACATCATGCCTTCTCGGCAGTTGTGTTTATTATGTGGGGCCAAGAGGAGTTCGGTCTCGCTGGACAGTGTCTGTAGGGGTTGCAGTCAGGAGACTAAAGAACTCTTGTCGGGGCAGAAGTGGGAGATCCATAGGGCTTGGGGGAAGGGCCCAAGCACATCTCTGAGCCCCTATCCGGATCAGATCCGGGGCCCAGTACAGTTTTGAGTCTGGAACCCCCTCCGCCACAGCCATCAGTATCGGGGAGTTTGGCGGCAATTTTTTCACCTGATTTCATGGCTCTCCTGCAAAAGGCTTTGTCCAGCTCCCAGGCGACGCCTGCAGCTGGGTCCTTGGGGGCTGAGTCCGGGCGTAAGAGACCGTGTTTGCCTGTGAGGGCCACGGAGACTGCCTCCAGTGCAAAGCGTTCTAGGGTGGATATGGATCCACTTGAGCAATCGCTTATTTCGGAGGATATCCGTTCCGAGCAGGCGGACTTAGCAGGACTAGAAGAAGAGGAGCTGGAGGAAGGCGAAATTAAAGAGCAGGAGGATCGGGCATGAGTGGTGCGAGTGTTCCGCAGGGAGGAGCTTCCAGCGCTCATTGCGGAGTCCCTTAAGGCTCTCGATATTCTGATCGATAGCGTGGCAGAGGACTCTACCCTTGAGGATCCGTTGCTGCAGGCTGTTCGCAAGACACAGAGAGCATTCCCGGTGCATAGGGTGTTTTAAGGAGATGATTCAGGAGGAATGGGATATGCCGGATGCCGCTCTTAAGGGATCTAGGGTTATGGCGAGGCTTTACCCTATGCTGGATCAGGACCGGGAGTTGTTTAAGGCTCTTAGAGTGGATGCAGCCATGTCCGCGGTGACCAAGAAAATTACAATCCCGGTAGAGGGTTCCGCGGCCCTCAAGGATGCCCAAGACCGGAAACTGGAGACGGTCCTGAAGCAGTTATTTGAAGCAAATGCGCTATCTTTACAGGCATCTATTTGTGGGGCCTGGGTGGCGAGAGCCTGCTTACGGTGGGCGCAATGGCTTCAGGGGAACCCCGCGGGGGAGGAAGCCGAGGAGGTATCCAGGTTGGAGTCCGGGGCGGCGTATTTGGCCGATCTTCAGTACGACCTTATCCAGGGTCTAGCGAAGAGTATGGCGTCCGTAGTTGCGGGGCGACGTTGTCTTTGGCTGCAGAACTGGGCAGCGGACGGTTCTTCCAAAGCGAGGTTGAGTAAGCTCCCCTTCCACAGCAAGCTTCTGTTTGGAGAGGATTTAGAGAATTTGGTGAAGGATTTAGGGGAGTCCAAAGGCGGTATGCTCCCGGAAGATAAGCAGAAGCAGGGGCACCCCAGTGCTGGCCCTAGGAGTCAGCAGCAGGACTTTGGCAGGTTTCGTGCCCCAAGATATGGTCAAGGTCAGCGGGGCCATTTCCTGGGCAGTCCCAGGGGTTTCGGGGGTTTCGAGGAGCGAACAGGGGTTTTGCTTCCACCTCCTCGTCCTCCACCTTTAGGAAATCGCAATGATGCCAGGCAGGTCCAGGGGGATCTGATTCCCGTAGGGGGTCGACTGCGTGAGTTTTATCCAGCCTGGACCCAACTCACGTCAGATCAGTGGGTGTTGGAAGTCGTGCAAAAGGGTTATGCATTGGAATTCCAGCGCCCAGTGGCCGACTCGTTCGTCCTATCACCATGCAAGGCCAACGCAAAGCATGCAGCAGTGCGAGAAACAGTCCAAAGATTGCTAGACCTCAAAGCCATTGTCCCGGTTCCATCAGACCAGTTAGGGTGCGGTCGATACTCCATATATTTCGTAGTCCCAAAGAAGGAGGGGACGTGGCGGCCCATCCTGGATCTAAAAAAGGTGAATTGCTGTCTCCAGGTGTCTCATTTTCAGATGGAAACCCTTCGGTCCGTCATCGTAGCAGTGAGGAAAGGAGAGTTTTTGACATCCTTGGACCTTTCGGAGGCATATCTTCACATTCCGATTCTCCACGAGCATCAAAAATTCCTCCACTTTGCAGTTCCCATGGGACATTTTCAATTTTAGGCTCTTCCCTTTGGCCTCGCCACCGCGCCACGGACATTCACGAAGGTGATGGTGGTGGTGGCGGCGGCCTTGTGAAAGGAGGGAGTGTTGGTTCATCTGTATCTGGATGATTGGTTGATAAGGGCAAAGTCCCGGGAGGAGAGTGTGTCAGCGACGGCCAAGGTGATCGAGCTCCTGCAGAGCCTCGGTTGGGTGGTGAACGTGGTAAAGAGCTACTTGGAGCTGTCGCAAGTCTTGGAGTACCTGGGAGCTCGTTTCAACACAAACATAGGTCGCGTGTTTCTGCCGCAGCAGAGGGTCCTCGGCCTCAGGCAGCTGGTGCGGCAGTTTCTCAACAAGCAGTGTCCCACAGCCTGGGAGTACTTGAGGGTGCTGGGGACAATGGCGGCGACTTTGGAGTTGGTGCCGTGGGCGCGGGCCCACATGAGATCGCTGCAGAGCGCATTGTTAAGAAGGTGGTCACATCAGCGAGATCCACTGTCCCAGAGATTGGCCTGTCCAGCGCGGACCTGCCGGGCCCTGCAGTGGTGGTTGCGTCTAGGGTGCTTAGAGAGAGGAATGTCATTGGAGGCGCTTTCATGGATATCCCTAATGGCAGATGCTAGTCTGCAGGGCTGGGGGGCCCATTGCCAGGGTCGACTGGTTCAGGGTCAGTGGTCCTCGGTGGAGAGGACGTGGTCCATCAACAGGATGGCGTTGAGAGCGGTAGCGCTGGCGCTGCAGGAGTTCTGCCCTTATCTTCAGGGAACAGCTACTCAGGTGCTCTCCGACAACGCGACGGCAGTGGCCTATGTAAATCGTCAGGGAGGCACAAGCAGCGTGGCGCTAGAGGCCGAAGCACAGAGTTTGTTCGAGTGGGCCGAGGAGAATCTGGTGGCCCTGTCGGTGGCGCATGTCGCAGGAGTGGACAACATAGAGGCCGATTTTCTGAGCCGAGTCCGGGTAGACCCAGGGGAGTGGGTTCTGCATCCGGAGGTCTTCGCGATGTTGGTGCAGCGTTGGGGGATGCCGGTGATGGATCTGATGGCGACCTTCCGGTCCGCAAGTCAGCTGCTTCTTCAGCAGAAGAAAAAGGATGGCGGAAGGCCTGGATGCCCTGATTCAGGTGTGGCCGTAGGGTCAGCTGCTGTATGTGTTTCCTCCGTGGGTTTTGATCGGTCACTTGTTGCAGCGCATAGAGCTTCACAGGGGCCGAGTAATTCTAATTGTGCCACATTGGCCGAGGAGACCGTGGTATGCCGACTTGGTCAGGCTCCTGGTGGAGGAGCCATGGTGGCTTCCAGTTCGCAGAGATCTTCTGACTCAGGGGCCCCTTTGCATGCCGCAGGTGGATCAATTCTCGCTTACGGCCTGGCTATTGAGCGGGCTAGGTTGAGGGCGAAGGGCTACTCGGCGGCAGTGATTGCTACCTTACTGAAATCCAAACGTCGATCTACTTCGTTGGCTTATGTTAGAGTGTGGCGTGTTTTTGAGGCCTGGTGTGAGGAGAGGGACTTCGTCCCCTTAAGGGCGTCAGTCCCACAGGTTCTAGCGTTTTTACAGGACGGTTTTCAAAAAGGCTTGGCGGCAGCTTCATTGAAGGTGCAGTTAGCGGCTCTGTCCTATTACAGAGGTAAGGTGCGGGGCAGTCCTCTGGGAAGTCACCCAGTTGTGAAGCGGTTCCTGAGGGCGGTGATGCTCCTACGGCCGCCGCATAAGCGATCGGTCCCGGCGTGGGACTTGCCCTTGGTTTTAGAGGCGTTAGGAAAAGCGCCTTTTGAGCCGTTAGCAGAAGCCTCCATTGAAGGATCTTACCCTTAAGGTGGTGTTTTTGGTCGCCATTGCTTCGGCGAGGAGAGTTTCCGAGCTACAGGCGTTTTCTTGTCGAAAGCCGTTTTTGTCCTTCTTTGATTCTAAGGTGGTGTTGCGGCCGGTGCCTTCTTTTCTGCCTAAGGTGGTCTCGGTTTTTCATATGAATCAGGTAGTGGTTTTGCTGGTTTTTGTTACCAAAAAGAAGGGACAAGTAGAGGATCAGCTTCACCGCCTCGATGTGAGCCGAGCTTTAAAACAGTATGTGGCTCGCACGGCTAGTTTCCGTAAGTCTGATTGGTTGTTCGTGCTGTTTGCCGGGCCGCAGCAAGGGGAGGCAGCCTCTAAAGGATCTATTGCTCGATGGTTGAAGGAGGCGATTGCGTCAGCATATCTCCTGCGGGGCCGCAAGGTGCTGGAGGGGCTGCAGGCTCATTCCACCAGGGCGCAAGCGGCGTCGTGGGCGGAATGGGGCTTAGTTCCGCCAATGGAGATCTGTAAGGCAGCGACTTGGTCTTCGCTGCATTTCTTTGTGAAGCATTACCGTCTGGACGTGCAGGCGGGGAGGGATGCCTGTTTTGGAGCGGCGGTGCTTCAGGATGGTGTGACAGTTCCCTCCCATTGAGTATCTGCACTGCTCTGGTACTTACCCAGAGATTCTGGGACTAGACTGGAGGGACGCTCAGGAAGGTTAAATTAGACTTACCTGCTAATTGTAGTTCCTGGAGTAACTCCAGTCTAGTCCCGTATCCCGCCCTGTCTCACTGGTGGACCGTCGCCTGAAGCATATGAAGAGTTACTGGTAAGTGCCCTTTTTTCCTGAAGGGGTTAGGTGTGGTTCATGGTGGGACGGCTTACGCCTTGGGGCGGTTTTGGTCCGGGGATCCTTCTTTGCAGTTAGAAACAGAGGGACCTCAAGGCATGGCCCGTGTAGCTGAGGGCTTGTATATAGTTGGGGCTTAGGGTCCTGTAAGGCTCAGTGGGGCAGTTGTTTTTTGATTTTACAATGTTGCCTACTTACTTGTTGCTCTGGTGATTCTGCTTTGTCAATAGGTAAACTGGTGAGAGGAGGAGGTTCCAGTCCTTATATACCGGTGACATCACAGGAGTGAAGTTTCTCGGTCTCCAAAGCTGCTGGTGTAGGTTGACAACCCAGAGATTCCGGGACTAGACTGGAGTTACTCCAGGAACTACAATTAGCAGGTAAGTCTAATTTAACCTTAAGGGGTGAACTGCCAGGGTGCCAATAATGTTGACCACAATTGTACTAACACCACAAACATGTTATTTACCACAGGGCATATATATATATATATTTTTTTTGCAATGGGCCTACAGTAAATAATGCACATTAACGGTATTAGCTGATTCTGTTGATAAATGATCCCCTAAGTGTTTAAAATATTATAGATACAGAAATGGTTAACTGATACCTATGAAATGTATACAAAGTGTAGAAACTAACTACATATTTATTATATGGCTTTAATTACTAAGGACATATGACATAAGCATAAATTAAGAGAATGTGCTTGCTAGACAGGGTAATGAAACTTGATTCAGGAGCCACATGTGACTTTTTACCAAAACATTTTTCTCCACTGTGCCTCAGTGCCTATATGGTCCTCCCCTCGAACATAAAACAATCACATTTCTATATATGTGATAAGATAAATAACAGACAAATACAATTCTTGGCATCGGTAAGGAAATGCCTACTGCTGTACACAAACTGCAAGTCAATTTCACAAGTATAAAAAAACATAGTACAAAATTGAGATGAGCCAATAAAATATTTGTCCATAATGAAGACGTATCTATGCTTTAAACCCAAGCCAGTGAGGAAGGTACTTTTAAAGATGTAACCAATAATTGAAAATCCATAGTAGGGAACTCTTGAATCTTCACAAGTGCAACCAGGTTAATAAATCCTGTAAACTATTAGTCAAACAGCTTTAGGAAGGGTAATTTCATGTAGGGCACATAAGACAGAATAGGTAAGTATACATAGGCATGCATAAAACTACACCGTTGTTTCAGAATACAGTAGGTCCCACACAGTTCATGAAATTTGCCTTTCTCTGGCCACTTAATGGCAAAACTATGTGTTTAGGCTGTGCATGTGTGTGTATTTTGCGCCTAACTCATGCTCTTCTGGGAAGCAGAGATACTTCACCTCTGTCTTATATTTGTCCTTTGACTGGGTTTGTGCTTAGTATTGTGATGAGGAGAGCATGGCTGAGCCCATGCAAACAGGGGAAAATTATAGATCTTCCTTTAAGGTAGGAGACAGGCAGGATATCTGTGGCTTTCAGGGTGCAGGCAAAGGAAAAAAACACGCACTTGCTGAAGCTAAGCCACACCCAAGTTCTGCTGATCTAAGGGCAGGCTTGGAGGATAATGAGAGACACCTGGGTAAGGGACAGTGCAGGTTAGGCAAAAGGCAGCCTTATAAACCCAGAGAAACACGTGAGAGTAGCACCGGCTGGAGAGAGGATTCCACGAGAGAGCAGTACTCGGGGAGAGAGCAGCATACGAGGGAGCTGACTAGAGAGAGCACTGCAGACCTCCGTGGAAGGAGAAGCACCAGGGAAAGACCCAGAGAACTCACCAAAGAGGAGAACAGTGGAGATTTCCAAGGGGATTTCAGAGGTGAAAGCAGCACCCAGAAAGAGAGCCAGGCTTGCAGGGAAACTGCAATTGGTTCTGAAGCCAGTAGAGCTGTAGCTGAAAGAATTGCAGACAAGGAGCAAGGTGCAGTTCCTCCAGTACATGGACCAGCTAAAAAGATTCCAGTTCCTAGAAGGTGGGTGGATAAAAATATATCTAAGAGTGACCTAAGCCAGTTAAAGGCACTCTGGCGTTTGAGTCAGGAGAAGAACTTTTTCACTCCAGGTGAAAACCCTTTTCCTAGTAAGAAGCCCCAGTGGAGGAGAATTCAGGAGCTCTTAGAGAGTTTCAAGCAAGAAGCATTGCATGAAGCCCTAGAGCCAGACATACCGGTTGAAAACCCAGAGGAAATGCAGGTAGAATCTGTTGAACCTGATTCTGACTCAGAGGATTTATTAATGGACTGTTCATGGTGCAAAAAGGCAGAATAGAAGCTGCTGGTTAAAGAAAAAAGTCTGTAACCTGAAAACCACCAAAAGCAGTGAGTAAGACAGGGAGAATGATTCTAGCCTTAATTGCTAAGTACCCTGTTGAAAGAAGAGACATTTACTTTGATTTGAAGAAAAACTGTTTATTGCTGTATGTTTGGGAAACAGCTACGTATGTTGTGAAGGCCAGCTAAAGCAATTTCACTGTTGGGTTTTTGTGTGATTTTCCTGAAGATCATTTGTTTTGGAGAAGAATCCTGTTTTGTTTGAGCTACATGCTTGTGAAAAGAAGGAAATAAATTCCTGTGTGTCTTCTTGAAAAAAAAAACCCTCGGTTCTCAATACTACTGTTTTTAAGTGGTAGCACAACTACAAGTCCCAGCAGCCCCAAGCTCTGGACGAGGACAAATAATTCTTTATTCAAAGACTAAACAGTGGCACCCCTATACCTATAGGCCGTGGCCTGGGCTAGGGGCCCCCACAGTATCTAACTCTCATCAGGCCCAAAACTCCTCTCCTGAGTCTTAAACCTTCTGTATGGAAGAAAAAAGATATAAAAAGAAAATAATTTCACCTACTACACATAGATATACAAAATGGCATTCTTCTTCTTCTTTAATCTTTAGCTGGCATTTGGGGATTAGGTCGTCCTCTCAACCAGTACTCTGCTGTAGGTGCCGCTGGATTTCATGTGTTATTCACAATACGCTTCCAACCTTGGTGATCAGTGGCAATATTTCTGGCCTCATCGATGGTCAATCGCTGATTCCTTAAGTCTTCCTCAATGTGTTTGAGTCACGTTTTCTTCGGTGCTGCTCATTGAGCCCTCCAGTGGACAGGTCACTTTCACCAGAGGAGTTTGTATGGCAGTCAACTGGTGTTCATTCTGCAAACGTGGTCAAAACCATCGCAGTCTGCATTTTTGGATTTGTTCGTCAACTGAAGTTTGATGGTCGCACCTTGTCTGAATTGTCTTGTTGTGATGGCGATCACGAAGAGAGACACCCAAAATCTGTCTCAGGCATTTGCATTTGAAAGACCTCAAGCTTGTTCGTCAGGTCTGAGCAGAGTCCATGTTTCTGATCAGTACAGGAGAATTGGCAAGATCTGTGTTTGGAAGAGGCAAATTTTGGTCTTGATGCTTCCAGAGGCACCATTTGAGCGTGGCAAATGCTACTTTTGCCTGACCGATCCTGCTGTGGACTTCAGTGATGAATGCTACCTTCTTCTCCGCACCAGCAATCCCAGATATTTGAATTCTTGGACCTGCTTGATTTGGATTCCTTCGAGGTGAACACTGGCCTGTGATCCATCTGTGGTCATTATGCTATATCACTATTTCCTCTTTGTTCTTGTCAGATCAATCCACACCAATGGGATATCTCCTCCTTCCAGTATCTGGAGACAGAGCAACTGTGCTCATCGTCTGTATGAGTCTGCAGCTGGAGAGCCAATCACTACTGTCCAGGCTCCGGCTGGGGGCTGAATTAGCTGGTGTAGCAAGGCCAAAGAAAGGTTGACTTTTGTGCTTGTCCTGGGTCCCAGAGCCAAGGAGGTTCTTCCGCTACCTTAAGTTTTGATTCTCTTTCTGAGCCCAGCAGACAGCCTTGGCTTGGGGCTGCCTGTTATAACTAATGCACAAATTAGCTCTCCTAAAACTCAGAAAAGCCAAAGGCATTTCTGAGCATATGCTAGCCTTCCCCTACCACAGTGCTCGCCTGTTTCTACTTCTGTTACCTCAACACTACTACTACTACTACTACTATTAATCATGAGGATCCTGCTACTTTTAACAAGATGTGTAGCACCACTGATTCTTCCATGCAGCAGGGCAAGCAAAGGTGAACATCATGGCACTGAGAGCAGCCCAATCATGCAATACCGGATGCCAGCATGGAGCACCGATTAATTTTGGTGGCTTAGCACCAATAATCTGGCTCCTAATGTCAGTGTTAGTGGAAAAGGATGACAGAGCTTTACCAAAGGGCATGAGACATGCAATGTAGAGAGCCATCAGAGTGTATCATGCACACCACAACCTGGACACTCAGTCCCAAGGTTACGGCCCCAGTGGCCTCGGAGTCTAGCTATCCATTGCATGATTTGGTCAAGGGAATGAAGGATCCATGCAGACTCTCAGCCACAGAAACAGTGGAAGTACCCCAGTACATCTTCTTTTACTGGAGTTTTGCTCTTGTCCCTGAAAACCGTTTGTATCAACCTGAGATGCATACTGGAGTAAGCAAGTAGCACTCTGGTCTGCATTGCAGGAAGTACTTATGCTTTGTTTATTGATGCTTTGCCTGCCAATACTGACCTCTGTGGTCAGATGTTGTAGGGGAAGTTTGAGCTTACGCAGACTGAAGACTTGCTATGTGAGGCAAGGGGGAAAAGTTGAAGCTTTCATTCTCGGTGACAGACTGTACCTGACCGGCATGGTGAGCTGAGAGCTGTGAAGTGTCAGCGGCCCCTATTTCTGGGTCCTTTGAACCTTCAGTGCCATATTTCCAAGATCTCCTGTAGATACCTTCTCAGTATTGGTGTCTTCTACACAGTAGGGGGTACCTGTTAAAGATAGCATGAATACCTGTTCAAGTTTCCTATCTCCTGTCCATGGTGCTGTAAAGCCATTTTTATCAAGCTTTATCCTGGGTGAGACACTGGAATCGGCACCAAACCAGATATTGCTTGTCAAGGGAAGCTGACAAGTTGTTTCTGCTGCAGAGCGAAAACCAATCCAGCTACTTGTACCAAGTGGTTCTTCCCTAGTTCATGGTGTTCTCCCTGACTAACCTTTCACTCTCTATGAATCCCAAACCTAAATGCAGCGCCATTTCCTATCTAGTCTACAGTCTACTCTATACCCTGGACTGTCCTCACCTTGAAGAAACCAACATCCTAAAAAACATCTGTGTGCCCCACACAATCTGGCCATACCCATAGCAAGGCACACTCTCTTACATGGTGGGTTTTTTTTTTTTTTTTTTTTTTTTAGCATGCTTTCATTTCCTACTTGCATGCAAGCAGAATGGACAGAGTCAAATAAAATCTATCACATCAAGACTATTCATACAGAAAGGCAACTCCTCTTAACAGTAGAGAAACCCTGCCTTTTACGTCACTGAAAGAAAATATCGTAGGAAACCTCTGCAGCGGTCTCCTGCTATGATCTGAATTGCCACAACTCCTTTGCTTAAAGGCATTTGAAAGCAGACTCGCAACTCAGAGTCTCCTATAGCTGCTGTTATTTGATGGGCCAGGCATCCCTGGCATGGTCTCCTTGGCTTTATGCTTGTTTTATTCACCTCTAATTGTCTTGTAGATATTGTTCTTCAGTTAATGTCCTTGTTCATATTGCCCAGGATTTAGTATGATGTTGCACCAGAAACAATGATCCTTTCTTTGCCTCAAATCTTTCTCACTATAGCTCATGGACTGTTGTGCCACTGGTAGTCTTCTCCATTGTCCTCACCTTGCATTCTACCTCCTTCTTGCAACTCCATCCTACCACAGCACGCTACATAACACCTCTTTCACCTCTATTTGGGAGTCACCAGTGTGTGACTAACTCATCCTGCTTATCCATGGAGAAAGCGAGATTACCTATCATAGAGTTTCTCCATGGACAGCAGGATGAGTCAGCCACACAAACCCACCCACCTCTCCTTTAGGATGGACCTGCTTACAGCTGGAGAATGGACTGAGGTGGATACTGGCAAGTACTGAAGGGAATGCCTAGCACATGCTCAGAAAGGCCTTCTAAGCTTTTCTGAGCTTTAGAAGGGCTAATGTATCCATGGCATTGGATGATGTCACCATTATGCAGCTGACTTATCCTGCTGCCCATAGAGAACACCCCCCACCCCCTGTTACAGGTAAGTAAGCTCTTTGAAAGGAGCAGTGGAGGAGGCAACCAGAACAAAGCTGTGTGGTTGTGGGCCCTGGTAGACTCAAGATTTTTGCCTCCCCTATAGCCCAACAGAACTTAAAGGGCTGCAGGATCAACTCTCTGAGCCACATGGCCGGCACCCCTATAAACTCAAATGCTGACCATGTTAAATGACTTTCCAAGGTAGCCGCTTGTTGGTATCCCTGTTTTGGCTCCATGCCCACTCCATATTGCCTCATGGGAGAGGGAGGTAATTTGTCTGTTTTTCCATCCCTCTTCTTAATGGTGCCTTCAGGTGGAGGGGGGGATACCCATCCAAACATTTTTTTTATTTGGATTCAGTTTGGTATGTCCTTCCCCAAAAGGTTTGTATTTATTTATTTTACTTTATTGTAAATTCTACTCTGAAATCCTAGAGGAACTGTTTTGAGAGAGGCAAATTTGGCAATAATTGCTGCTATGGCAGCAGTTGCAGGCTAGAAATGCTGATCAGCCAGTGACGGGTACATTCTGCTTTTGCTGTGATGCTTTGCCTCAAGAAGCTACTGCAGAGATCCCTGTGGCTCAGATGCCTTTCCTCAAGCTAAGGATAATTAAGAGCCTGAAGACAGACCTGAGATTCTGGGATCTTCGTAGTCTCCAACAGGAACACTGGTGATCCCCTCTGCTGGAATTCCCTCCAGGTTTCCTTACCCCCCCCCTCACCTGGATTTCATAATGAAAATGTACCAGAACCTTTATGCCTGGGGACAACAACAGATTGAGAGACTTCAGGAGTCAAAGACCTAGGCTAGACAAAGAACATTGATAACAACAGTTTAGCCAGGGAGTATCTAACATCAGTAGACTTGTAGGAGCATACCTGTACATTCCCATGTAAGAGGATTTTCAAAGATTTCTACATTTTTCAGTGCAGAAGTACTACTTTCAGTTTCAGGCTCTGCCCTTTTGACTGGTGATAATAGTAGTAGGCGTGCACCTCAAGAAAGAGGGAATCCTGGTGCAGCCTTTCCTGCATGATTGGTTAGTTCATGTACGAACAGAAGGGAGCCTTTATGCTACAGAAAGAGTGATCAGCCTGTTACAGGACCTACGATGGGTAGTGAATCGGTCCAAAAGCTGTCTCATTCCTGCCCAAGTGGGTATCTGGGAATGTTATGAGACACTTGCTAAGGCAAAGTATTTTTTCCAGATGCTTGTATAATCAAGCTGCTGTAATCACGTGACCAGCCCCACACTGATAATCTCCTATGTACAGCTGGAGGCTCTATCTCTAACTCCTTGGCTATATGGGATCTTCTGTAAAGATGGTACAGAGTATGCAAGGACACATATGCATCAGTTGCAGTATATACCACTAGTAGCATGGTCTCTAGCATTAGGGGACATCCAAGTCAAGTATACTGTAGTGAGTGAATGCAAGCAATCTACAGATGGGTTTAGGGCTAGCAGTGCCCAGTTGGGTCCTGGTGACTACAGGTGTGCCCCTCCCATCCCGGGGGCTAGAAGGTGCACTGTATGGGACAGGTAGCTCAAGGGCTTTTGTCCAAGACTTAGGCTGAGTACCACATCAACAGGTTAGAACTTATGAGCATCAGACTGGCTCTCCATTCTTGTTTCCCCACTGCTAGCCAGGAAGGTGGTCCAAATCTTCTTGAACAAAAGCACAAGCAGTGGCATATGTTAAACAAGGAAGCACCAAAAGCTTTCAAATGGCAGAAGAGGCCAGGTGAATGTTTGCATGGACCAAGTCAAGACTAGCTGCAGTGTTAGCAGGCCATATTGCAGGCAAGGACAACTTGGTGATGCACTTCCTCAGTCGCCATTCCCTGCATTCAGGTGAGTGGCTGTCAATCAACAAGGCCTTCAGAGAAATTGGGAGTCACCATTTATGGACCTGATGGCAAGGCAAAACCCCACACTCAACAGATTCTTTATCTGTTGGAATAAGGAAGCTTCTGCAAGAGGGGATGCCTTACTTCAGGAGAAGCTGCTATAAAAGACTTCCCTCCATGGCCTATGGTGAGCAAAATCATTTGCAAAATTTCATCACTTGGGGTTTTGTGATAGTGATTGGCCCAAATGTCTGTGACAGGAAATCTCAAGAGTTTGCTGGTGACAGAGCCAATGCCCCTGTCCAAACACAGGACTCCTCTATCAACCGCTGGTGTTGATGGTGCTTCCAGCTTCCTAGTGGCTTCCAGCCTGACTGTTGAGAGGTTAGGGTTGAGATTAAGAGGCTTTTCAGAAGCAGTGGTTGATATAATGTGGAAGCTCAGAAGAATTTCAACTTCCTAACCCAAAGTAAAAGCCAAAGCGATGGGTGCCACAGTAGCTCCATCAGTTGCCACTTTATATTAAGCTGATTTAGAAACTGAGATTGTTTACCCGTCCTCTTGGTTTTCGTCGGTTTTACTTTGGGTTAGATTTCTTGATGATATCTTTTTTTTTTTTTTTTTTTTTTTATATGGAATGCTACTGAAAATTCTTTATCTATCTTTTATTGATTGGTTGAATTCACGGAGAGAACATTTAAAGTTTAATTTACATCATGATTTAGCTGAATTGGAGTTTTTGGATGTCAAAATTTTAAAAGAGGGCTCTAAATTACACTCTATGCTTTTTCGTAAAGCAGTGCAGCGAAATACTCTGTTGGAATTTTCTAGTTTTCATCCGCCTGCTTTAAAAAGTGGTTTGCCCTATAGTCAGTTTTTAAGATTGCGACGGATTTGCAGTTCTCTTGAGGATTTTGATCAACATGCGAGTGAGTTAACTCAACGATTACTCATAAGAACATAAGATATGCCATACTGGGTCAGACCAAGGTCCATCAAGCCCAGTATTCTGTTTCCAACAGTGGCCAATCTAGGTCATATGTACCTAGCAGTTTCCCCAAAAGACACAGGTTCTGCAATGCTTGTACTGGGTCAAGCATTGATATCTTCGGTCACTTCTTAATAATTATTTATGGACCTTTCCTCCAGGAACTTGTCCAAACCTTTTTTAAACCCAGCTACACTAACAGCCTTTATTACATCCTCCGGTAACAAATTCAAGAGTTTGATTACACGTTGAGTGGAAAAATGTTTTCTTTTATTAGTCTTAAATAGTTTACCCTGTAGCTTCATTGCATGTCCCCTAGTCTTTCTATATTCTGATAACGTAAACAATCGATCTACGTTTACCCGTTCCACTCCGTTCATTAATTTATAGACTTCTATCATATCTCCCCTCAGCCATCTCTTTTCCAGGTTAAAGAGCCCTAACCTTTTTAGCCTTTCTTCATAGGAGTATCCTTCCATCCCCTTTACCATTTTGGTGGCTCTTCTCCGAACCTTTTCTAAACTCGCTATATCTTTTTTAAGATACGGCGACCAGAATTGCACACAATATTCAAGGTGCGGTCTCACCATGGAACGATATAGAGGCATTATAATATCTTTTGTTTTATTTTCCATTCCTTTCCTTATCATACCTAGCATTCTATTTGCTCTCTTGGCCACCGCTGCACACTGGGCCGAGGGTTTTAACATGGCATCCACAATGACGCCTAAATCGTTTTCCTGGGTGGTGGTTCCTAATGTGGAACCTTGCATCGTGTAACCATAGTTTGGGTTGTTCTTCCCTAGGTGCATAACCTTGCACTTGTCCACATTAAATTTCATCTGCGATTTGGATGCCCAGTCTTCCAATTTATCAAGATCCTCTTGCAAATTTTCACAATCCTCTTGGGTTTTAACAACTTTAAATAGTTTTGTGTCTTCTGCAAATTTTGATAACCTCACTCGTTATTCCACTTTCCAGGTCATTTATGAATATGTCAAAAAGCAGCGGACCCAGCACAGATCCCTGGGGTACACCACTATTCACCTTTCTCCATTGGGAAAATTGGCCATTTAGCCCTACCCTCTGCTTTCTATCTTTTAACCAGTTCCTGATCCACGATAGTACACTGCCTCCTATCCCATGACTCTTTAGTTTTACCAAAAGTTTCTGAGGGACCTTGTCAAAGGCTTTCTGAAAGTCCAGATACACAATATCACCCGACTCACCTTTGTCCACCTGTTTATTCACTCCTTCAAAAAAACATAACAGATTAGTAAGACAAGATCTTCCTTGTCTAAAGCCATGTTGGCTGTCTCCCATTAGGTTGTGACTGTCTACATGCTGAGTAATTTTATTCTTTATGATGGTTTCTACCATTTTTCCTGGTACTGACGTGAGGCTCACCGGTCTGTAGTTTCCCGGATCACCCCTGGAACCCTTTTTAAAAATTGGTGTTACATTGGCGATCCTCCAATCTTCAGGTATTAGAGATGATTTTAATGATAGTTCACAGATTACTGATAGCAGGTCTGCAATCTCATATTTCAGTTCTTTCAACACCCTTGGATGTATACCATCCGGCCCAGGTGATTTGCTACTCTTCAGTTTATCTAATAGTTGTAAGACATCTTCCCGATGTATCGATATTTCCTTCAATTCTTCCACAGCTTTAAATACCACTTCAGTCATGGGTAACATCCCTACATCTTCCTCAGTAAAGACCGAAGCAAAGAATTCATTCAGTCTCTCCGCTATCGCCTTGTCCCCTCTTAGTGCTCCTTTAACCCCTTTATCATCTAATGGACCAACTGACTCTCTCACAGGTTTTTTGCTACGAATGTACTTGAAAAGGACTTTATTTCGCATTTTTGCTTCCGCAGCAAGCTTCTTCTCAAATTATCTCTTTGCCTGCTTTATCAATGCCTTGCATTTGACTTGCCAGTGCTTGTGCTGTTTCCAGGTTTCGTCGTTTGGCTCTTTTTTCCATTTCCTGAAAGATGCTTTTTTGGCAGCAACAGCCTCTCTGACCTCACCTTTAAACCATGCTGGCAGTTTTTTGGACTTCCTTCCACTTTTCTTAAAGCGTGGAATACAGCTGGTCTGGGCTTCCAAGATAGTATTTTTCAACAACATCCAAGCTTGATGTAAGTCTTTAACCTTTGTAACTGCTCCTTTTAGTTTTTTCTTAACTGTTTTCCTCATTTTATCATAGTCTCCCTTTCGAAAGTTAAAAGGTAGTACTGTGGATTTCCTTACTATCCATCCTCCACTAATTAAATCAAAGGCGATTATGCTATGATCACTATTGCCAAGTGGCCCCAACACCCTTATCTCTTGCACTAGATCTGGTGTTCCACTAAGGACTAGGTCTAATATGGCTTCCCCTCTGGTTGGTTCATGAACCAGCTGCTCCAAGAAGCAGTCATTTATTTCATCTAGGAACTTTATCTCCCTAGCATGTCCTGATGTGACACTGACCCAGTCGATACCGGGGTAATTGAAATCACCCATTATTACTGCGCTGTAACTTTTGTTAGCTTCCTTAATTTCTTTGAGCATTTCATCATCCATTTGGTCATTCTGGCCAGGTGCTCGATAGTACACCCCCACTGCCATTGCCTTCCCCCTTTTTATATGGAATTTCAATCCATATAGATTCTACAGCAGATTTTGTTTCCTGCAAAACTTTAATCCTTTCTGAGTCAATGCCCTCTCTAACATAGAGCGCAACCCCTCCACCAATTTGATCAGCTCTATCATTATGATATAGTATGTACCCAGGTATCACAGTGTCCCACTGGTTGTCCTCCTTCCACCATGTCTCTGATATTCCAATCATATCTAACCTTTCATTTAGTGCTATATATTCTAACTCTCCCATCTTATTCTTTAGACTTCTAGCATTTGCATACAAGCATTTTAGAGAATGTATTTTATTCATGTTAATTTGGCTATTGTTAGACATGGGTAAATTGGGATCTTTAAGCTCTGTCTGCTCCATACTTGAGGGCATTTGGGCTACTTTACTCTTTTGTGGAACCTCTCTGCTTTTGGTAGTATCCTTCAAGGATACATTATTCCGAACCATCCGCTCTTGGGCGACTGTTGGCTTTCCCCTAATATCTACTTTAAAAGCTGCTCTATCTCCTTTTTAAAGGTTAATGCCAGCAGCCTGGTTCCATTCCAGTTAAGGTGAAGCCCATCCCTTCGGAAGAGCCCCTCCTTTCCCCAGAATGTTCCCCAGTTCCTAACAAATCCAAAACCCTCATCTCTGCACCATTGTCTCATCCACGCATTGAGACTCCGGAGCTCTGCCTGCCTTTTGGGTCCTACGCGTGGAACAGGAAGCATTTCGGAGAATGCTACCATGGAAGTTCTGGATTTCAACTTTCTACCTAAAAGCCTAAATTTTGCCTCCAGAACCTCCCTACCACATTTTCCTATGTCATTGGTACTGACATGTACCAAGACAGCAGACTCCTCCCCAGCACTATCTAAGACCTTATCTAGGTGGCGCGTGAGGTCCGCTACCTTCGCACCAGGCAGGCATGTTACCAGGCGATCCTCACGTCCACCAGCCACCCAGCTATCTACATGCCTAATGATCGAATCACCAACTATAACGGCTGTCCTAACCCTTCCCTCATGGGCACATGGCCCTGGAGAAACTTCCTCGGTGCGAGAGGGTTTTACATCACCTGGAGGACAGGTCCTAGTTACAGGATCACTTCCTGCCACACGAGGGTGATGCTCTCCTGTCACGTGACCTCTCTCCTCCATGGCAACAGGGGTGCTGCCAGACTGGAGGTGGGACTTCAGGACTATATCCCTGTAGGTCAACAGAGGATATCCATTGCATATTGTTAAACGAGCATGGAGGAGGGCTCGATTTACACATCGAGAATGGTTGGTTGATCCTGCTGCTCGGGTGAATGTTCGCAACCAAGCATCTGACATGGAATATATTATAGGCATATTGCCATATATGTCAAATAGTTTTAAGGTCTGCCAGATTCTGAAAAAACATTGGCATTTATTGTCATTACATCCTTGTTTTCGGAAATCATTAAAAATAGCTTACACCAGGGGACCTAATATTGGAGATTTGATTGGCAGTACACGGGGTTTGATTAATCCTATACTTTCTTTGGATACACAATTAGGTCATTTTCCTTGTTCTCATTGTGATTTTTGTGTACAAGTGATAGAGGGGCATGAATGGTTGATTCCTCAGAAGGAGCTTCGTCACATATTGAAATGGTCTACTTCTTGCCTATCATCTTTTGTTGTATACGTGTTATGCCCTTGTCAAAAATTGTACATTGGGCGTACTACTCGTGTGGTGAGACGTCGCTTACAAGAACATGCTTCAAGAGTGCGAAATTGGGTGACGTCTGCACCCATAGTACAACATTGCATTGATTTTCAACATAAATTTACTGATTTCAAATGGCGAGTTTTAGATCATGTTCCCCTTAGTCTTAGGGGGGGCGACAGAGAGAAGAAACTTAGAACAAACCTGGATCTTTCGTTTGTCAACGGTGATACTGAATGGATTAAACCTTGAACAAGATTGGGCTAGCCTTCTATGAGGTGTCATTATTTGATTGGCTTTTAGAGTTTAAATGCCCGTATATTTTCACATCATATGGTCATGACGTTGGACTGAATCATCAATGGCGTCTTTGGGAGCATGTTGTAGCTCTGTTTAAAATGTTTGAAAGTTTTCTTGATTTGCAGTATATTTGAGCGTTGAAACAGGATCAGATTGATTGGACTGGATCCTAAACACAGTGCTGTGTTCGTTGATTTAACTGCAATAACGAAGATGTTACATTAAGAGCAATAATGAAGAGCTCTGATTGCAAGGCTGTCAGTTTTGTCCTGCCGGTTTAGATAAGAAGACGGCGGTTTTTTCTCTGACAAGTCATCAGCTTTTCTTCAAGTTCATGAAAGTGATGAGTATTCACATTTAATTTTGTTATTGTGATATAGCACTGTGGAGTGTGCATATTTCACGATTATTTATTGGTGAATTTTAACTATTGTTTCAATAAAAGGGAAGTTACGCTTCAAGAGAGGATTTCCTCCCATGGCAAAAACTTCCGACAAAAAATAGTTTCATAGATATAGTTTTGATCCAGTTACTATTATAGTTCACTCTTGCTGTTTTTTATATAGATGATGAGCAGAATTGCTTTATCTCTGCCTATTGGGAGGAGAGAAAATCACACTGGTGGGGACTGGTCTGAAACAATTATCTGATAAGGCATAATTGATCTATCTTCTCCTATGACATTCCAACAAGAGATGACTTCTTACACACTTACATGTACTAACATGGATAACTGGTATCTCTGAAGCCACCAAAATTCATGTGACATCAGAGGTTGAATTAGTCTCAAAAGCTGCAATACTAGCAATTAAAAACAATATTAAAGGGCTTCTCTTACTCCCCCTTATATAAGGCTTTCTTTAACTGAATTACATGTCTTTAGTGGCCAATGCCTGCTTTCTCAGTAAAATATAGATAGGTTTTGCTATTTGCCCATCTTACAGTTAGATTGCTAACACATGCAGATATGGCATGAGGATTGACAAAACAGTTTAGTGAAGCTCTTTTTTATTATGTAATGTATATGCAGCAACTTTTTTTTTTTTAATCGCAGAGTACCAGTTTCTTTTGACTAGTTTACTTAACATTTTGAGAATAATTTTATAAACATTTTTTTGTGGGTACACCCTAATTTACCTGCAGAAAGGGGCTTTTATAAACTTACCCCAGGGGTTATGCATGAATAAAGTTGTTCTGGTTAAGTGCTGTCAAATCTGTGTCGCCTCATGGAGACCCTCTGGATAGCTGTCCTAAACTGTGTTTGGTCTTCAGTCAGGCGACTGTTATTGTATTGATCCATCTCATTTCCGGCCTTCCTGTTTTGCGTGAACCTTCATCTTTGTCAAACATGATGTCTTTCTCTTCCAAAGTATGAAAGTCAAAGTCTTGTCATCTAAGCTTCTAAAGGGAGGGAGGAGTGGCTTAGTGGTTGGGGTAAGTTACCTCGGGCCAGGGGTTCAAATCCCACTAAAGGACAGCAGTCTTGGGCTAGAAGGACTGGGGTTTCTAGTCCCATAGGTGCTCCTTGTTGCCTTGAGCAAGCCACTTAATCCTCTGTTGCCTCAGGTACAAAAGACAGATTGTGAGCCCTTCAGGGACAAGGGTAGAAAAGCAGTATATAAGCTTAGTTAAAGAAAGAAAGATTTGGTTTGATCTTCTCTAGTACTGACTGGTTTGTTCTTTGGGCAGTCCATGATATACACAGTATTCTTCACCAGCACCATAATTCAAAGGCATCAATTTTCTTCCTATCTTTTTCACTGTCTAACCTTCGCATCCATAAGATGTTATTGAAAATACCATGGCTTGGACAAGTCAAATATTTGTATAGAGAGAGACATCTCTGCTCTTGAGAATCTTGTCTAGGTCCTTCATAGCCATTCTACCAAGAGCAATATGTTGTCTGATTTCTCGACTGCTTGTCGTTTCTTTGATTATTGATCCAAGCAGGTGGAAAGTTCTTCACTATTTCAATTTCTTCTCCTTCACCGATGAACTTGTTGATTTTGCCAGTTGTCAGGATCTTTGTCGTCTTTACGTTAAGGTGCAGGCCCATTTTAAGATTATGCTCCTTGATCTTGTGAAGCATATGTTTCATATAGTCTTCACTTTCAACGAATATTGTGATGTCATCAACATAGAGAAGGTTGTTAAGTCATCTGCCAATCTTCACACTTGTACTCATACAGGCCCCCCTCTCTGATGATTTGTTCTGCATATAAATTAAACAGATAGGAGGAAAGTATGCAGCCATGTCATACACTTTTGTTAATTTTAACTATTCTGTTTCTCCTTGTTCCGTTCGAACTGTTGCTTCTTCATCAATGTAAAGGTTGTGCAAGAGAACTATCAGAAGTGCAGGTATACCCATGCTTCTTAATGTGGCCCAGAGTTTCTCATGGTTTACACAGTCAAGCCTTGTTGTAGTCGTAAAACACATATAGATTCATTTTGGTATTCTTTTGTCTTGTCTTTTCAAGGATCCATCTCACATCCATGATGATGTCTCTCATTCCTCAACTTTTCCTGAACTCTGCTTGCACTTCAGACAGTTCTCATTTTTGGTTTGGTTGTAGTCTCTGCTAGATGATCTTGAGTAGAATCTTGCTGGCATGTGGGATCAAAACGATTGTGCGATAATTTCCACAGTCTTGTTATTCCTTGAATAGTTTCTGATTCTAGTTCCTTGCAGTATGTACTTTTCCTTGTCTCATCTTGCTGCATATTAGAAATCTGAGTTCTGTAATTGCCTCTCTTTCTGCTCTGGCTTTTGCTTCTCTGTGTTTCTGGGCAATTTTCAGTTTCTTCAGTCATCTATTTTGACCTTTTTTTTCTTTTTTTTTTTTTTTTTTATTTTTCTTTTTTTTTTTTTTGCTTTTTCCCTTTTTGTAGAGACTTTTCACTTTTTTCCAGCACAACTTCTTGATGTCATCCCATAACTCATCTGGTGCTCTGTCATTTATATCCAAAGAAGCAAAATATGAGCTTGAGAATATATCACCAAATTTAAAGACTGCCTGCGAAATTGATTTGCTACTTTGGATACAAATGACTTGCTCTTGTTCAGCTTTAACTTGAGATTGCATGCTGGTGATCTGTACCACAGTCGGCTCCAGGTTTTGACTTTGATGATCTTATTGAGCTTTTCCAACATTGATGTCCACAGATGTAGTCAATTTAATGTTTGTACAGTCTATTGGTTGAAGGTCATTTGTACAGTCACCACTTGTGTTGCTGGAAGAAGGTGTTTGAGATGAATAGATTGTTGGTCTTGCAGAATTCTCAGTCTTTCTCCAGCTTTATTTCTGTCATCAAGTCCATATTTTCCAATTGCTTTGCCTTCGTCTTTGTTGCAAACTTTTCTGTTCCAGTCACCCATGGCTATCAGGATATCCTGTTTGCATGATCTGTCAAAGTAGGCACAGTGAATGTACGTGCCTACTTTTACATAACCCAAGTGAAGCATGTTCAGGGGAGTCGTTTGGATAGGGCATGGGCAGAGTCATGAAATAACACACATTTTATAAAATTGAGAAGTATAAATTTACACTATAACCCAAGCAGGTATAAATATACATGAGTGCATTTACCCATGATTTTTGCAGGTTTTGTGAGGCTATTTTATAAAGACATAATATAAGCACTTATGTTGCCTTTATAAAAAAAAAACGCATAATAGGCACGCACTTGGACTTCCTACCCAGGGGGCCTATTTTAAAAATTATCATCTTTGTATCTTGCATTTTAATTCAGTTTTTCACTGGCGATGAATTAAGGTCCAACTATCAATTTTTTCTCTCTTTTAGCCTGGAAGAGTTGCAACTCTGGTTGAAGATCCCAAGGTAAAGCTATAAACTAGTAATTGGGTTGTTACTGGTTTTCTTTATTTAGCTGTGACCAAGATTTTTAAATGGAACATTATTTAAACACATTTCACAAAATTAGTCATATTACAGATAGATTTATGCCAATTAAACTGAATGCAATGTCAGATAAACAGATAACAGGTCAAAGCAGTAGTTACTAAACTGTGATGAATCATTTTTACCACAGTGAAATTTACAGCAGTAGTCGGTAACTGCGGTACCCTCAGTTCTCCAGGACCAAGCAGGAAGTCAGTCCTCACATATGGGTGTCATCGGTGCCGATGAAGCCCCAGCAGAGCATTTCCCCAGCTTTCTATGAAAGCCTTTGGGAATGCAGGCACGCATGCGCGGTTCCCTTCCCGCCTAAAGGTGCCATCTTACCTCAGTCTCTTTTTTTCCGAGAAGACCACCGGACGTGTGTCCTGTCCTCCCTGTTAAAAGTAGATTTTTTTTTCGGCGATTATCGCTATTTTTCCTCCCGGTTCAACGCCGGTTCCCCTCCCGCTGGGTTCGGTACACCGGTATCGAGCCCGATTCTTCTTCTTTTTTGGTTTTTGCCCTTCGTGGCTGGCGTTCGCGCCCCTTTTTCCCCTTTTTCCCTGGAAGGCTGGTCCTTTGACCTCGCAGGGACTTTTTTTTTTTTTTTTTTTCCCCGATGGCTTCCAGTGGTTTTAAAAAGTGTGATCGGTGTAAGAAATTAATGTCTCTCACCGACACACACGACTGCTGCCTTCGGTGCCTCGGCCCTGATCACGACCCTAAGTCGTGCGGGCCATGTGGGAAGATGTCTTCCAAGGCACTCTGAAGTCGCCAGCAGCAGAAAGAAAGGCTTTTCTCGGACTCAGCCTCCGGCCGGGCCCGGACCTCGTCTGAGGCCTCGACATCTCGAGATTCCAATCCCGAGCGCCGTCGAAACTCCTCGGACAGGGGGTCCCCCGACCGGGAACAGAAGAGGAAGAAGCGGCTCGCGAGGGCGTCGGAGGAGGAGGTCCCTGGCTCCTCGAGGGCCAGGTCTAAGACCCACGACCGTCTCCCCGGGCCCGTGGAACAAGAGAAGCCTGCCAAAGTTCCTCGTGTGGAGCCGGAGTCTGCTGGACACGTAAGCCCCGTAGTCCTCGGACTCTCCTCCCAGAGAGCCGAGTGGCTGCTGCATCTCCCGAGCTGAGTCTCAGGATGACAGCCTTGGAGAGCAGACTGTCTGCCTTCATGGAGCAGCAGCGGGCACTGATGGCCAGCCTGTCTGGCGCATCTGCCCCGACCACCGGGACATCGACTTCGAAGTCGACCCCGGAGACCGAGCCGATACTCGAGTCCATCATGGCTCGAAGTCGACCTCGGTCGCGGTCTCCCTCGACCTCCCATTCGGGACAGAGGGCTTCGACGCCGGTGCCTCCGGCGTCGGGGCGGGTGCTCCAGGACCCCGCGGGGTCCGACCCTGACTCCTCCTCGGACGAGTCCGCCTGGGAGACGGAGGACGAGGAGTCTCCCGATACATTCAAGACTCGGTGCGTCCCGTCGGACTCACCGCAGTCTGAGCCCCGGAGTAGATCCCCTCCGGAGGATACTCAGTTCTCAGAGTTCATCCGGGATATGGCCACTGCCTTGGCTATTCTGGCGGACCCCGAAGAAGAGCCTCGAGCTGAAGAGCTCGAGGCGCTGCAGTATGACTCTCCTCCGAAGGAGGCCTTTACTGTCCTGGTTCTTCCGATGTTGGAACGGCTCCTCTTCCGTATGTGGGAGGCACCAGCCTCGGCGCCGGTTCTGAGCAAGCGAGTCGACTCGATCTATTGACTCATAGAGCCCTGGTTTTCAGAAGGCACAGCTACCACACCATTCTATGGTTGTGGAATGGCCATGCATCGTCTGAAGAGCCAGAAGATGCACTCCGCGGTGCTCCCTGGCAGGGAGGCCCGAAACCTTGATGGCATCGGTAGAAAGTGCTTCCAGGGCTCGATGCTTGCTTGCCGTGTCCAGTCATACCAGCTGTACATGGGCATGTACTTGCGGGGCCTGGCCAAGGAGTTGGCCGGGTTCTCTGCTGGTCTCTCCGGGGAACCCTTGCAGAGATTTGAGTCCTTGTCCTCGGGGATTCGGGACTGCTCAAAGTTCATGTCCCGCGCCGCCTATGATGGCTTCGAGGCTTTGGCCCGAGTTGCGGCAGCCGGCATCGCGGCTCGATGTCAGGCATGGCTGCAGTCATCGGACCTCGAGCCATGGGTTCAGGACAAGTTGGTCAATGTCCCTTGCCGAGGTGAAAACCTTTTTGGCAAGCCCATGACCGAGAAGGCTGCTCAGCTCGAAACAGAGCACCTTACACAGACAAGGCTGTCTAGGAAGACCTCTGCCCCTTCTCATAAAAAGAAGGGCTCGGGTAAAAAGCCCTTTTACCCGAGGAAGGGCACTGCCTACAAAACAGTACCCTCAATATCAGGCTGCCCAAGCTGCACCCCAGGGTCAGCAAGCCAAGGGGCAGGGTAATGGGCCCCGTAGGCAGAGGACCCCCAAGCCTCCGGCCCCTGCTCCCACTCAGCAGGGTGGGGGTTTTTGACTCCTTGAGCGTAGCCTCTCCATCCCTGCTCTCCCAACCCTGCACAGGAGGTCGCCTAGCCCTCTTTGCCCACCAGTGGCCCCTTATCACCGGGGACAGTTGGGTGTTGGACATAGTCCACAGGAGCTATGCACTGCATTTTCGCCAACTGCCCCCTCCTTACTTTCCAGGGGAGCCTCCAAGGCCTCCCCTGCACACAGACCTTCTCCTTCAAGAGCTTCAAAGTCTGTTGGTGGACAGGGCGGTGGAGCCTGTGCCTCCCCACTCGCAAGGTCATGGATTCTACTCCAGGTATTTCCTGGTACCCAAGAGAACTGGTGGCCTTTGACCCATTCTGGACCTCAGGAACCTCCAACAAGTTCCTAGAGAAAGAAAAGTTCAAGATGCTTACTCTTGGAACACTTCTGCCCTACCTCCAGCAGGGAGATTGGCTATGCTCCTTAGATCTAAAGGATGCATACGCTCACATCCTCATTCATCCAGACCACAGAAAGTACCTCAGGTTCATTGTGGGAGGGAACCATTTATCAGTACAGAGTGCTGCCTTTCGGCCTCACCTCCGCTCCCAGGGTCTTTACCAAATGCCTGGCAGTGGTGGCGGCCTACCTGAGAAATCAGGGAATCATTGTCTTCCCCTATCTGGATGACTGGCTCATCAGAGGTCAGACGTGCTAGGAGGCCAGACAGGCCACCCTCAGGACTATTGCTCTTCTTCAAGGCCTGGGGTTTGTCATAAACTTCACAAAATCCACTTTGCTCCCCTCCCAAAACTTGGAGTTCATAGCAAAGCTGGACTCTCTCCTGGCACAGGCTTTCTTGCCAGAAGACAGGGCCCAAAGGTTGGTGGCCTTGGCAAATCAGTTTCTCAGCAGGACACTGGTCTCCGCCAGACTCTGCCTAAGGCTGCTTGGCCACATGGCTTTGACAGTGCATGTGACCCCCAATGCCAGGCTCCATATGAGGCCTGCACAGTGGTGCCTTCGGACTCAGTGGTCACAGGCCACAGGCAGCCTCAGAGACAGGATAAGAGTGTCCAGACAATTTCTGAACTCCCTCAACTGGTGGCTGCACCCACCCAATTTACTAAAGGGGGTGCCTTTTCAGATTCCTGGGTACACGGTGGTACTGACCATGGACGCCTCCCTGCAGGGCTGGGGAGCTCATTGTCTAGGCAAGTGCATCCAGGGTCTGTGGTCTCCTTGGGAAGTTGCACAGCAGATCAATCTCCTCGAGCTCAGAACTATTCAATTAGCACTCAAAGATTTCTCTCCTGCCCTGGCTCATCACTCTGTCCTGGTTCAGACAGACAACCAAGTAGCCATGTTTTATGTGAACAAACAGAGTGGGACTGGGTCCAGAATCCTTTGTCGGGAGGCTCAGGACCTTTGTTCATTTGCCCTCAAGCACAACATGCTCCTCAAGGCTGTGTACCTTCCAGGCCAGGACAACTACCTGGCCGACGGGTTAAGCAGAATTCTGCAGCCCCACGAGTGGCAGCTGCATCCTTCAGTAGTTCAGAGGATCTTCCTAAAATGGGATCTCCCTTTGGTAGATCTCTTTTTCCAGCCCAATGAACAATCAACTGCCAAAGTTCTGCTCCAGGCAACCGCATCCTCTGAGAATAGCAGCAGATGCTTTTCTGATTCCATGGTCTCGGGGCCTCCTGTATGCATTTCTTCCCACGCCCTTGGTGGCCCGAACTCTCTTCAGAATTCTTCAGGACAAGGCCTCGGTACTGCTGGTGGCTCCCAGGTGGCCGAGACAGCCTTGGTTTCCTCTTCTGCTTCAACTGGCGGTGGATCCCCCACTGCCTCTGGGGTTACAATCCGATCTTCTCTCACAGGAGCAGGGTTCCCTTCTGCACCCCAATCTCAAAGCTCTCAATTTGATGGCCTGGAGGCTGCAAGGTTAGTTTTGGCTCCCTGGGGCCTACCTCAGGAAGTTGAGGAGGTTGTCCTAGCCTCTAGGAAACAGTCCACTAGGAAAACCTATGCTCTCAAATGGAAAAGGTTTTCTTTCTGGTGTCAGCTACGTACAGAGGATCCTTTCTCCTGTACTGTGCCAGTGGTGCTTCAGTACTTACTGCATTTATCAAATCAGGGACTTAAGTCCAATTCTGTTCGGGTCCACCTCTCAGCTCTAGCAGCTCACCACTCACTGTTGGAGGGTGCGACGCCCCTGCCCCGCCTTAGGGCTAAAAGACAGGAGCGGCCTATTGCCTCGTGAGGAATGGAGTTAAAAACTGTCCCCTGGTACTGCTGGGTAATGTAGTTCTTGTGCTCCTTTCACTCCGAAATAAGTGTAGTTGTGCGCCAGAGACGGTAAGGCTTGCTTGCAAGTATTTTATTGTTGTTGGGGAGATTCTTCCAGCGCATCACAAATTCATACACATGAACAAAAACTGGTGCTTTAACATGAACAGAATAAACTTAGGAATAAAGTCAACTAAAGTAGAATTCAGCTTTAACTTCAGCTTTACTTCTAGGGAGTTTGACTCAGCTCTGCCCCAAGAGGTGATTCCCATTTAATGCAGCCTCTTTACATGCACTGTTACGTTCACAGTGGGAGCTTAATTCAGGTGCAAGTAATTAAGGTTTCCAAAGCATGGCAGTAGAAACAGCTCCGTTGTATTTTACTCATACACGGCACAGCAAGCTTCTTTACTCTGGTATTTCCATACAACACAATGAACAATCCATACTATTACAGTCAGGTAAGTCAGAATCAGTTTGCATTAATTCTTCAGACTGTATAGAATTAGTATCTTCATTCAGTACTGGTTGTCTGCCTGCTTTTAGATCTAGAAACTCTTTAAAGCTTTGGAGAAGCAGTTCAGCCTGTTGGTTGCTAGATAAGCAATTGTCAGCAGCTATTCAGCTTCTCTCTTGGTCAGTAATGTTTCCCTTCTCCCCTCTCAGGCTAAATAAGTCAGGGTAACATTTAGGCTCTCTTAGTAAGGCTTCAAACATAGGAGAATTGAGTTTACCTTCACTCTTGTAACTCCTAGGAAAACTGCTTACTTTTTGCCAAGCCCCTCTCGTCCTAGGTAGCTCAGACGTCTCCCAGCTGTGAGGTTTCCTGTGTCTCTCTGGTCCCAACTGTATTCCAAAGAATGAGTTTTCTTTCTCACTTGTCTGCCGTGGAGGCTTCCTCTTCCAGGGCTCTGCCTTCTTCCAGGAGTCTAATCCAGGGCTACGTCCACTTTCCTCAGGACTTTCATTCACAGCCCTTGAAAAGATCCTTGCAGGTCTTCTTTTATTACCAGGGTCAAACGTACTGCCACACTGCTTCCTGGTCTTCCATTCACTCTCTGACTCACTCTCAGCTGACGTACCAAACGTCTTTCCACAGCTCGTCCTCTCACAGGTCCTTTGCTCTGAGGTCCTCTGCTCAGAGTTCCTTGTGCACTGCTCTGCCTACTTCGGCTCAGTCCTTTGCTGCTCTCTTTGCTCCTCCTGCACTCTCTGCTCCCTTTGCTCTCCTTAGCAGGGTCATTCTCAGGTTTAAAACGAGGTTCTCTTCCAGGCACGCCCCTTCCAACCACTGGGTGTGCCCAATCAGGACTACTCAACTCCTCCCCTGGGCTGGTATCCATTCTTAGCTCAGCAGAAAGGAGTTTTTCTTTCCTTCCAGTATTGTCAATCTGGCGTAAATCCTGTTGCCCTTCAGGATTTTCCTCGGTCTCCATTGCCTCAGGAGGGCGCTCTTCACCACAAGGGACATTCTCTGTCAGGTCACCCCTTGGTGTCCCGCTTTCTCAGGGGCTTGCTTTTGCTCAAGCCTCCAATCCGTCGTCCTGCCCCTGAGTGGGAGTTGAATGTGGTCTTGCACCAACTGACTCGCCCACCTTTTGAGCCGATGGCTACTTGTCCACTACGCTTCCTATCCTGGAAGACACTCTTCCTGATAGCCCTTACCTCGGCTAGGCGAGTGAGTGAGCTTCAGGCCCTGGTCTGTGATAGGCCTTACACCAGGATTTATAGGAACAGGGTAGTCCTCAGGATTTATCCCAAGTTCCTTCCAAAGGTTGCCTCCTCTTTCCACCTCAATCAGGAGGTGGTTCTTCCAACATTCTTCCCTAGGCCTCATGCAAGCCAGGCTGAAGCAATCCTGCATACCCTGGACTGTAGGAGGGCCTTATCCTTCTACCTTGACCGTACGCAGGGGCATAGGAGGGCTACTCAGCTCTTCGTATCCTTTGACCCCAATAAGTTGGGGTTGGCTGTGTCCAAGCGTACCTTTGTCCATCTGGGTGGCTGACTGTATCACCTGGGCTTACAAGGCAGCTGACCTTCCTTTGCAGGGTTGGGTCACGGCCCATCGTGTCAGGGCAATGGCTGCCTCAGTGGCTCATCTCCGCTCTGTGCCCTTGGTAGACATCTGCAGGGCTGCAACTTGGTCTTCAAGCCAGACTTTTGCGGCCCATTACTGTCTGGAGAGGGAGTCCCGTAGGAACAGTGCTTTTGGCCAGGCAGTACTCCGGAATCTCTTTGAGGTTTAGGCAACTCCTGCCCTCCTGCCCTCTGTTGGGCTACCGGTGGAGGTTGTGTCCTTGATAAGCCTTTCTTTGCTACTGGGACTAGAGGGAGTTCTCTTGTTCAGCCTGGGTTCCTCGGTAGCCCAGAGCTGGGGAGTCACCCATATGTGAGGACTGACTTCCTGCTTGGTCCTGGAGAAAGAGTAGTTACTCACCTGTAACAGGTGTTCTCCAGGAGCAGCAGGAATCAGTCCTCACAACCCTCCCTCCTCCCCTTGGAGTTGCAGTTGTACATAGTTTGTTTTTTCATTTTTGTGTGCTGTTCTTAGCTATGTCATTTGACTGAGGTAAGATGGCACCTTTAGGCCGGAAGGGAACCGCGCATGCGTGCCTGCGTTCCCAAAGGCTTTCATAGAAAGCTGGGGAAATGCTCCGCTGGGACTTCATCAGCGCCGATGACACCCATATTTGAGGACTGATTCCTGCTGCTCCTGGAGAACACCTGTTACAGGTGAGTAACTACTCTTACTGCAGGGTTAGTGATTCCTGTGGTAAATATAAATTTGCATTGCCGCAGCCAGGAACATTGTGCATGCCTGGCTGCAATAACTTAAAGATAGTGGGTTGTAAGGTGGGTCTGTCTTAAAGGAGTTAGTAGGTGCCGTGGGGATGAGATTATGAAGAGCCTATCATTCCTGCCATTCAGTTAAAAGACAGCGCTTATAGCTGAGAATATGTCATACCTTTCTTTTCCATCCAGATGGGTCCTTTTTTGTTTCCTTAATTGCTTCGTTCTCAAAATAGTAGGACAGTATTCATGCACAGGGAAGAAAATCATGTCTCGGTGGTGAGGAAGTAATTTAAAACAACTTGCAAAGAGAAACCTGCCTTGAGAGCGCAGTGATAATTCTATGGCTTCTTAGCTATTGGGAGTTGGGGGTCTTAAGATGTTGAATGTAATCCAATTTTTTTTCAATATTTTATTAATCATTTCAAACTATAACTTGATCAAAACATATATATTAGTCAGAGGAAAAGGAAAAAATATTTAAAAAACACAGTATTAGGTGGTAATATACAATATTTGACTACAAAACAAGAGCCAAGAAAAGGAAATTGATACAGAAGAAAAAACAGTTATATCAAAGACAAAGGATGTCTCATAAAGACCAGAAAGCACATAACTACAGGGACTCGCAGCCATTTCCTTTCCTTTCCTTCCCTTCCTGTGAAGCTAGAATATTCAAGAGCTGTTTGAGTTTAGGAAAGAAATAATATTTTTGCATTTATATTAACATAACAGAAACAAGGAAATTTTAGCTTCCAAGATCCACTCCGGGCCAGGACCATTGGCCAAATAGTCAAGAATTCCTGGCATCTATCTTGGGTGGACTTTGAGACATCAGGAAAAATATATAAATTACAAAACCCAAAAACGTCTTATTCATAGGACAGAAGTGGAGATGCAAAACAGAGTGACTGTCCTGTTTAAAAGCAAAGGCCACCACTAATGTGGATTGACCAGTCACCAGCTCCAAGGAGCTTTCCAAAAATACAGTCAAGTCTAGCTGATCTTGCTGCTCTCTATTCAATCCCATGGCCCCTGTTCCACTTGGTAATGAAAGATGGTAAGCACGGTAATAGATGGTAAAATTTGATGGGCCATCCCCAAAATATTTTTTCACCATCTCAGCTGGACTAATCAAAGGAGAACATGGAAAGTTCAGGAATCTCAAATTGTTTTTATGAGTCTGATTTTCCAAATATGCCAACTTTCTCCACATCGAGTTCCATTCCAGTTCTCTTGACAAAATGCCTTAAAAATAAACCAAACTCAGACATGTGCCAAGGAGATCAACCACTGGAACATCCCCTCTTCTGAAATCTCAATCTCTCAAAAGCCAGGCTTTAAGAGAAAAGTGAGAAATGTCTGGCATGTGAATTGGTCCCAAAGAGAGGACCCAGCTCATACCAAAGTAGTAACTGATCCTTCTCCAGCAATGGTTTTATTGAACACTTTAAATACCGCTCTTAAAGTGCAATCAGAGCGGTTTACAAAATAAAGTTAAACAAACAAAATATAACAAAATTAGGGGAAGAAAGATTTTACAAAAACAATATGGAACAAACTGTAACAAACATTACAGGTACAAAAGGGCAATCGGAAGAATGCCATTAAAAAGACAAGAAAGAGGGCAAGGTTCAAACAGAAAGATAAATTCAGGCTAACACCATTGCCCAGACCGGTCTACCCGGCAGGTTTTCCAAAAAAACATTTAAGAGATATTTATTAAGGTCAGATATAACATTTTTATATGTGGAAGCAAGACATAAATGGAAACATAGAAATATGACGACAGAAAAAGACCACATGGCCTATCTAGTCTGTCCTTCCATATCAACAACTACAACAGTCCCCCTTTTTACCTTTAGAGATCCTCTGTGTTTGTCCCATGCTTTTTTGAATTCAGTTAGTGTCCTCATCTCTACCACGTCCACTGGGAGACTATTCCACGGATCCACTACTCTTTCCGTAAAGAAATATTTCCGCATATCACTCCTGAATCTGTCTTCCTTCACCCTCATCCCATGTCCCCTCGTAGCAGAACTTGCTTTCAGTTGAAAGAGGCTCTCTTCCTGAACATTTATGCCATGGAGGTATTTAAAAATCTCAATCATATCACCTCTATCCCGCCTTTCCTCTAAGGTGTACGTATTAAGATCCTTCAATTTGTACTCATATGCTTTATAATGAAAACCACAAATCATTTTAGTAGCCACTCTCTGCACTGATTGCATCCTGTTCACATTCTTTTGAAGGTGCGGTCTCCAGAATTGCACACTATACTCCAAATGAGGTCGCACCAAAGATTTATACAGAGGCACTATCACCTCCTTTTTTCTGCTAGCCATTCCTCTCCTTATGCACCCAAGCATCCTTCTAGCTTTTGCCATCGCCTTTTCTACCTGTTTAGCTACTGTAAGATCATCAGACACAACCACGCCTAGGTCCCGCTCTTCTTTAGTGGACAAAAGTACTTCACCCCCTGTACTATATTGCTCCCTTGGATTGCTGCAGCCCAAATGCATGACCTTACAATTTTTAACATTAAATCCCAGCTGCCAAATTCTAGACCATTCTTCAAGCTTAGCTAGATCCCTCCTCATGTTATCTACACCTTCCTGGGTGTCTACTCTATTGCAGATTTTGGTATCATCTGCAAAGAGGCAAACCTTACCCGACAGCCCTTCCGCTATATCACTAACAAAGATGTTAAAAAGAATTGGACCAAGGACAGATTCCTGGGGCACACCACTGGTAACATCCTTCTCCTCAGAGTGAGCTCCATTTACTTGTACTCTTTGTCGCCTCCCACCCAACCAATTTCTAACCCAAGCAGTAACTTTAGGGTCCATCCCTAGGATGCTCAGTTTGTTTATAAGTCGCCTGTGAGGAACAGTGTCAAAGGCTTTACTGAAATCTAAATACACCACATCTAGGGCTCTCCCTCGGTCCAACTCCCTGGTCAACCAATCAAAGAAATCAATCAGATTTGTCTGACAAGACCTGCCCCTGGTGAATCCATGCTGCCTCGGATCCTGTAATCCACTGGACTCCAGAAACCTCACTATTTTCTCTTTCAACAGCGTTTCCAATAATTTACTCACCACCGAAGTTAAACTAACCAGCCTGTAGTTTTCAACCACATCTTTACTTCCACTTTTGTGTAAAGGCACCACATGAGCCTCTCTCCAGTCCTTTGGCACTACTCCCGACTCCATGGAGAAGGTAGGTCATTCCATAACTTCTCTGAGAACAAGCAGGAAGTCAGTCTTCACATATAGGGTGATGCCCACATGGAAACAGCTCCCCCGTTTTCAAAGAAAGCTTTTGGGAGATGCACCATACATACGAGATCCACTTCCCACCCATGGGTGCCATCTTGCCTCACTCTCCTTTTGTTCCCCCACTGAGCCTTTCAGACGCTTTCCAATTTTTCCCAGAAAGTGTCTGATTTTATTCTCAAGTTTTTATCCGGTTTACGTACCGGTTCCTTCCCACCCCAAACCATTCACCTCTGCGTTGCTCCTCAGGTTAGTCTATTTGCTTTTTCTTAGGGGTATGTTTACTAAACCGTCTTAACATCGCAGCGGTGGTATTATCCCACGATAAGTGACGTTATCGCACGATAATGTAACATCGTGCGATAACGCGGCAGTGGCGTTAAGGCACACTAACGCTGTGAAATCTGGGTCTGAAGGATGGAGTAAGGCTTCCCAGAGGACGGAGAGAGTGGGAGGGGAGAGGCTCCAGGCACACTAACGCTGTGAAATCCGGGTCTGAACACTAACGCCAGTGAAACCCTCGCGTTTGGCACAGTTGCAGGAAAGAGAAACCATTTAAGTCAGCAATGTGCAGCAAAGGCAGGGAAACCCAGAAAAGTGATAGTTGTGATACATGTGCAGGAACCAAAAAGGCAAATAAACATATAAAATGACCAGAACCACATTTAAAATCCCAATAACCAAGCTGGCCAATAGTGATATTAATGATAAACATAAAGCAACACTACTGACAAAGCGTAAAAATTAAGATATCATTTATTTATTTATTTTTATTTATTTATTTAACACTTCTTTTATACCGCGCTATTACAATCAGTGCGGTGTACATTGAACAAGAACATACTACAATGCATACAAGTAACATTGAGTTTTACATTGAACAGGGAACTTCAACAATAGGACAACCGGGGGAACTATGTACAGATTAACTTAATGGTATATACAGTAATATAAAACTCATTTGGATGTTGCAATGTGGTTCGCTAATAGGACTAGAGAGAAGGTTGACCAACAAGCCCTTTTCAGGTTGTATTGAGGTGTTAGTTTTGTTAATGTCTAGGTTGACTTCTGGGTAGCATTTTGTGAACAAGTGGTATTTCAATGCTTTTCTGAATAGGATTAGGTTTTTGATAGCACGGATTTCGTGAGGTAGAGCATTCCAGTTTAGAGGTGCAAATAAGGAGAAGGCCCTGTTGGAGGTGGCCTTAGTGCACTTCGTTATTATTTTTGGGACAATTAAGGTGTTCATTGATGTGGTTTTTTCTTTTTCTGTTTTCCAGGGTACCATGGATAAGCTTGCTGATTGGCGTAGGGGGGCAGTTATTTAGTGCCTTGAAAGTAAGGACTAAAGACTTATACTGGATTCTGGCATGTAATGGTAACCAATGCAGTTCTTTCATGATGGGTGTTATATGGTCAGATCTTGATGAGCCGGAGAGGACTCTGGCGGCTGTATTCATAGCTAGGCGGAGCGGATTTAAAGTTGATTGAGGGAGGCCATGAAGGATGATGTTGGCAAAATCCAGGTGTGGGAGGACTAATGCCTGGAAGGTTGTTCGGAAGTCTGTGGGATCTAGTAGGGAGCGGAGGTGACGTAGCGATTTGATCTTATAATATATAGTTTTTGTGATGTTCTTGACATGCGTTGTCATATCCAAGTGCTGATCCAATGTGATGCCGAGGTAACGGATGGTAGCTTTTGATTTCAACTCTGTTGTTGACGAGTAGTGATGGAGGAGGTATGAACTTACGGTTCCTTGTGACAAAAAGAACGTCAGTTTTGTTGTGGTTAATCCGAAGGTTTTGTGATAGCAACCATTCGGCTACAGCTTCAAAACAGTTGATTATTGGGGAGAATACTGGATGTTCAATTGTGAACGGCATATATAGGAGGATGTCATCTGCGTAAGCGAGACATTGTACATTAAAGGATCTGATCAAGTCACATATTGGCTGCATGTAGATGTTAAACATTAGTGCCGATAAGGACGATCCTTGGGGTACTCCCTGTGATTGCAGGAATGGTTCTGAGGATGCGTGACCTGTTTTTACTTGTTGCCACCTGTTAGATAGGTATGATTTACACCACTCGAGTGCTGTGCTTTGAATCCCCTTATCTTTCAAGCGTTGTAGGAGTATGTCATGACTCACAGAGTCGAAAGCGGCGGAGATGTCCAGGAAGATGAGGACGAAACCCTGTTGTATGTTATTTATTCCTGTTACCAGAACATTGAATAGGGTTGTAAGGACTGTGTCAACTCCATGTGCTTCCCTGAAGCCATGTTGAGATGGATCTAGTGGTGCTTCAGTGTCAATATGATGTTGGATTTGTTGTTGGGCGGCCTTCTCAATGATTTTTGCAAGCTGTGGTATGCTCGAGATAGGCCTGAAGGAATCAACCTTGGATGGGTCCAGTCTACTATTCTTCAGTAGGGGCTTGATGGAAGTGTGTTTTAGACTCTGCGGGAATGAACCTGTTGAGAAAGACTGGTTCAGTATTTTGCTCAATATTTGACTGAGGTCATGTCGCATGTCCTTGATCCAGCTGGCTGGACACGGGTCATTAGGAGCTGTACTGGGGTTGATTGAGGCAATAATGTTCACAACCTCTCTATTTGATACAGTGGAGAAGTTGTGTAGTGGCATTGCATGGGATGCCTTAGGTGAAGTGGAGGCGTTATTGACATTTATGTCTGTGTTGGTTTTAATCATCTTTGATTGCAGGTAGTTTGCGTAGTCCTGCGGCTGAGGCATAGGGGGTTGTGCTGAGACTGGTTCACCTGTTATGGACTTTACTATGCTGAACAATGCATGTGGTTTGTTGATGGAGCGTTTTATTAAGCCTGTGTGGTAGGTTTTCCTGCTCTTTGATATCTTTTCTCGGTGGGTAGTTAGGTATGAGCTGTATGCTACCAGCGCCTCAGGAGAGTGAGTTCGTCGCCACTGTCGCTCAAGTTTGCGTAGATGGTGGAGAAGGGTCTATGCTCTTTCCCCCTACAAAGTGAATGATCCCACATTGAAATAGCGCTGATCAGGGTTTCTGTCATTTAGATTGGGCAGGTTTGTTATGGCGTGCACATGTGCAGCAACAGCAGAGTGGGTACGTAGGAAAGGGCAACTGTACTGATGCTGTAAATGGGATACAGGGGGCTGCAGGCGGCACATGCTGTGGTCCAGCTGGGGGACAGTGCGGACTAGGCAAATGCGGACTAGGCAAATGCCTAGGTGGCACATAGGAATGCTGAAACTGTAAAGCAGCAAGACAGCAACTGAAGAGGGTCCAACATGGGCATGAGTGTGTCCCACAGTGTCACAGGGGATATTACCCAGCAGGTACCCCCAAGGGCACATAATATTGGCAGGCGGTGCCGGGGGGAAGCGTGCATGTCCATGTAGGCACCCCTACCCGAGAACCCACACCATAGGCAGCTGCCTACCAGCACACTGGATGGCCTGTGACTGCACACCACCAGCATCACCGGCATAGGGGCATATCAGCATGGTGGCAGAGGGGTGCTGGTGGCGGAGGGGGCAGTGGCATCTACCCACAGCAGACCATGGCCAAGCCCCCTTTAGGTGGGTGCCGTGTACTGCAACAGACAGGGTCTGTCTGATGAACAGTCATGGTATCCCCAGGGAATGATCTGTCCCTGTGGCAACAGTGTGGTGCAGTACACACGGCCAGTGTGTTCAGGAGCAGAAGGTCACAAGTTCAAGTCCCAGCTGTGGCTCCTGCCAACCCTGTCCCCATATTTTACCCAGTACTAAACCATGGTAATAAAGACGGAACCTTTATTGCAGATAAAATAAACATGCCTGAAACACCTATATTTTACCCTACAGAGCACAGACACCATAAACATGTGCAATCCCTAGAGCAGAGTTTCCCAACTGCAATCCTGGAGAGCCAAACACCATTCAGGTTTCATGCTGACCCTAATAAATATGCCTGTGCTGCATTTGTATGCGCCGCCCCCATTGTATGCAAATGTATCTCATTCATATTCATTAGGGACAGCATGAAAACCTGAACAGTGTTTGGCCCACCAGGACCAGAGTTGGGAACCTCTGCCCTAGAGCAGCGGCCAACAGGGGCATAAACACCCACACCCACAGGCTCCACTATCCAAAGCCTCATGGAGAGTCGGGCTGTTGGGCCCTGCGCGGAGCAGCATCTCCCAATACTGGCACCTGTATACCTTAGCAATGCTGTCCTAAACTTGAGAACATGTTCCACATATATCAAAAGGTTGCTATGCTTAATGTCAGCTAACAAATCCTAAGTTAAACACAATTTGTTGATAGAGATTCATCATAGCAACCTTTCTGATATCTGTGGAGTGTGTTTCAGTTATTGATTCTGACAGTGTTTACCACCCCGGGGAGTGACCCTAACAGTATTGAGTACCATAGAAATGCCCGCACTGTGCCCAGGACTGGTGTGGCGGCCAAGGCTGCCACAAACCTCTATATTTGCACAATGCTGGCATAGGTTTGGGAGTGTGTGTCTGTCTATCCAGTGTGTTGTGGCTGCCTACACCTTACTGAGCCCACGTTGCTTGCACTTTTTCCAGTGTTTAGCCTGCCAATGTGCATAATGAGGAGCAAGGTACTGTGGGTATGGCCCGGACAGGGTTACATGGGCAGGATGCATTTGCACAGGGTATAGGGCAATGGATGGGACATTGTAGTGCCTGACCACCACCTGCACGGACAGGGTGGCCACAGCATGTCATGCTGGGAGGTCGCTCTCACCCTGACTGAGCAGTGACCACGGCATGGCTAGGTTCCCCCATAGTGCTATACAGTATTTCTCTCAAGTGATATTTATGGGTTCTCTTTTCTGGGGCCCAATCACTGATATACCTGCGTGTGCTGATATCCAAGTTCTGGGTGCACACAGTTCCTCCAGGAACATGCACTATGTACTAGCTAGCAGACTGTCTGCAGTTAGCATCCGTATGGCCGCACCACCTTGCAGGGTGCAGCAGCTGCACACTGACTGCCCTCTGCTGGTGAATGTCAGATCGTAGTGGGGAGCAGCTGAGCTGACTGGGCCCACTACCTATCTGCCAGTGGCCCTGTCCCAAGTGCAGATCTTCAGCAGCTGTCTGTTCGCCACCAGGACTGGGGTTGCTGGTCCCACAGCCTGTTCTCATGTACCTCCACTGCCCCCCCCCCCCTTGCAACGGGTGAGAGTGCGAGTCTGTTGGGGGCAGATCATGTCCCCCACCCTGACCCAGAGAGGGTGGTTTGCTTAGTACATTGTCACCATGTGAGCCCTGACACACCCCTGCTCCCTAAACAGGTGGCCATAGCAAGCACAGTGGATATGCACTATGTTTTTTGCATCATGGTCCACAAGGGCCAGACATGACTGGCAATTACAAATGGACACAGAGACCTCCTAAAGGTGTCTGCAACAAATACCTGTAACACACTGGCACTGATGGAGATCTGCAGCATAGCCCACCTCAACCAACCCGGATACTGCAGACCTGGTGCTGGCCACTCCACCTCACCCTCAGGGTGAGCACAGAACACGCACATTGGCATGGCCTGTGGGTACTCTGTGCCAGTAACATGCACAGTGATTCCCCCCCTACCAAGATGATGTGCTGTAGAGGTGCATACCCCATCTGGTGAGCAGATGTAGACTGCTGTTCTGCATGTGAATTGCATTATGGGTACTGTTGGTTCTATCCTATCCTGGTAGCCACAGCAGACAGTTTTATGGTGACGTGCACTCTTTCTGTAGCCAGCCATTGGTATGATAACTCCCATAGTGATGTAGCACAATGGTTAATGCAATGACTTCAGTAGCAGAGGTCATGGGTTTGATTCCTCTCTGTTCCCCTTTTTTATGGCTGTCCTACACAACTACTTTTCATTTGTTTAACAGTCATATCTGTGCAGATCTGTGCTGCCGCCACATTATACCCTCATCACTGTTGCCATCCATCCTTCTGTCCATCTATGTGTGTGTGCCAGCTGTGTGGCGTCCTGCCCTAATGTGCAGGCTGCTACCCCATGTCCTGCACTGGCACACTTTTCTGCATTGCGGCTCTTCATGCTTGCCTTTCCTGTGTCTGCTCTGCATGGCACTGCTCTCCTCTGTTCTCCTGTCATTGCACTTATCCTGCCACCTCTACCTCCTCTGGTGGACACGTATCCCCATCCTCTGCCACACACTGTCATTGTTGCACTGTACATTACCATCACCCTGTACATCTGCCTCCGATATGTTTGTCCACTTTACCTGCTGCCATATGGGCTGCACGCAGATTTGGCTAGTCCATGAGCTCCATCATCTACTTCCTTTCATCACTTGTTCATTGCCTTTCCTTGGTGCTCTGTGCAGTGTTATGATTACATCTGTGTTTGAGCCATACATTTCACGCTTGTGACTTTTGGGCACCTTTGTGCCTCTGGGCACCATCTCCTGTGTCACCTTGGTATCCCTGGGGCATCTTTCGTGGCACCTTAGGTTTGGCCAGCTTATGGGGCACCTTATATGCTGCCTTGGAGGGTGCCAACTTTTCCTGCCGCCCTCTGGGGCACATTATAACCTGCCTTGGATGACGTGGTGCTTTATCATGTGCCTTATGGTGCGCCCTAAAAGCTGCATTAGGTTGCGGTACCGGGGTGAGGCTTTTTTGGCTGGCAGTGCAAATTGTTGGGATGTGTCTGACTGTTACAAGCAGGAAAAGGGATTGCCTCAGACAGTCTTTTAACTGAGCCCACTGGGGGATCAAACTCATGACCACTGTATCAGCAGTCAATGCATTAACCATTGTGCTACACCTCTGTTGCTGTGTTTGCAGGTCAGCACGCCTAATTAAGGCTAACGCGCGTTAATGTGCCATGGCTCCCTCTATCGCGTGATAACAGACTTTATCACACGATAACCCGAAATGCTACCTTAAGACCGGAACGCCCACTTCCTTATATGGCATTTGTCACAGTAAGACTGCAACTAACGCCGGTAACATTAAGACAGTTTAGTAAACATACCCCTTAGTTTTTCATCGAGGTCCTCCTTGACAGGCATTCACATCCTTTTTCAGCCGAAGGCCTCAGACCCCCACTGGGAGGCAGGGACCCCTTTTTCTGATGACCTCCAGTGGCTTCAAAAAGTGTGACAGGTGTGGCAAAATGTCACTCACCGACCCACACAAGTGCTGCCTTCAATGCCTTGGCCCAGAGCACAACTACTCTGACTGCGAGCTCTGCAGAACTATGACCCCAAAGGCCTTAAAGAGCCGCCATCAGCAGCAGGAAAAATTCTTTCAGAAGTCTAACTCCGCCTTGGAGTCTCCAGTGACACCGTGCTCCAGGGCCCCCTCCAAAACCTCTGTGCCCCGCAAAGCCAGAGCCTCTTCAGAGTTCTGCAGCTATGGTTACTCAGAGCGGAAGTCCCCGGAGGTGGAGCATAAGAAGAAAAGAATCCTTGAAGACCACCTCGGAGGATGGATCTGTAAAACAGGTAAAATCCCACCCCAGGTCTTGCAGTCCCAGGCATGAGTTAGAAAAGTCGGGGCAGGAGCGACCCTCCAAGATGCCCCACAAGGAATCGCCTGCTCCCGCTGACCGGCCTCGGACCTCTGAGACCATCTTTATAGAGGACTCTCCCTTGCCAGTATAGATGCCGGGCCCAAAGTCTTCGGTGCCCATGTCGAAGTCTGCGGAGCCAACTGGCATGGAGACCAGAATGGCAGCCCTAGAGAGAAGTATATCTGCCCTAGTGGGAATGCAGTGGCCGTTTATGTCTGGTTCATCAGCCCCAATGATGGGACCCTCAACATAGAGGTCTTCCCCAGATGTCAAACTCGTCCTTGAGTGCCTCCGGCCTTGAGAGAGCACCCAGCCCCATTTGAGGTCCCAGTTCCTATTTCTCGGGTCACCGGTCCTCCCCGATGAGCACCCACAGCTCAGACCGACGATCCTCTGAAGGTCATGCACAACAAAGAGCGGTCCTCAACTGAGGTGATCATGCAGCGTCGGACTTGTACTCGGACTTCGAGTCCAAATGGGAAACCGAGGACAAAGAGTCCCCGGACACAAGGTAAGACCGTGACATGCATTCAGACCAGTCTCCTCTGGCATCCCAATGCTATTTCCCACCCAAGGATGTGGCATTCCTCAGTTTTGTGAGGGATATGGTCAAGGCTCACACTATCAAGACAGAGGACAAAGAGGACCCGCGAACCAAGGAATTGGAGATACTCCAATATGAGGCATCCCCGAAGAGAAACCCTTATGATCCCATTGCCCCCGATCCTTGACTGCCATCTCCTCCGCTTGTGGGAAACACTGGCATTGGTACCATCCGTTAAGAGGCACCTCAACACAATGTACCAGGTATGCCGACGTCCTGGGATCCAAAAGACCCAGCTTCCCCACAGCTCCATGGTTGTGGAGTCGGCCATGCGCTGGCTTAAGAGCCAAAAAACTCATTTGTTAGTACCACCCAGCAGGGAAGCCCGAGCCTTTGACGCCCTCGGCCGGAAAGCCTTCCAGGGCTCGATGCTAATGTGCCAAATCCAGTCTTACCATCTTTACATCGGCATGTACCTGAAGGAACTGTTGAAGGAGCTTGGGGGATTCTCGGCAGGCCTTGATGGAGATTCTCTGCAGAGGTTCAAGACCCTAACCTCGGCAGTAAAAGAATTTGCAAAGTTTCTGTACCGAGCAGCCTACGATGGCTTAGAGTCATCGGACAGGTTGGCTGCTGTCAGAAGTCAACAGACCTAGAACAATGGGTACAGGACAAACTAATTGATTTCCCTTGCATAGATGAAAACCTATTCAGAAAGCCCATGGCGGATAAAGCAGCAGAGATAAAGACCAAGTATGTGACGAGAACCAGGTTCTCAAAGACCTCTGTGCAACCCTGAAAGAAAACCCCGGGGAAAAAGCTCTTCTTCCCAAGGAAGAAAGAGGGTTTTAGTAGTACTCCACACTTCCAGGCCCTCTCAGCCCCTCAGCAGGGCCAACAACAAAAGGCCAGGGACATGTTCCCAGAAAACAAAAAGCCCTGAAGCTCCAAGCACTGTCTCGGGCCCAGCCTGGGGGAAGCTTTTGATTGCCTGGGTGTGACCTCCACTCCCTCGGGAGGTAGTCTGCTACCCACAGTGGGGCACCTAGCCCTGTTCGCCCACAGGTGGACAGCCATCACCACCAATACCTAGGTGCTACAAGTGATCAAGAAGGGCTACCTCCTCCATCTGCATCGGGCATCACCCTCGTACTTCCTGGGAGAGCCCACCAGGCCTGTCTTTCACCACACTCTGTTCCTCACACAGCTAGCAGGACTATTCCAGGACAAAGCAGTGCAGCCAGTGCCAAAACCTCTCTAGGGAACCGGCTTCTACTCCAGGTATTTCCTTGTCCCCAAGACGACTAGGGGCCTCAGGCCCAGCTTGGACCTGCGAGAGCTCAACAAGTTTCTGGTCAGGGAAAAGTTCAAGATGCTCTCCCTTGGAACACTGCTGCAATTCCTCCAACAGGGAGATTGGCTTTGCTCCTTAGATCTAAAGGATGCCTACACTCGCATTCTAATTCACCCCAGCCACAGAAAATACTTTGGGTTCGTGGTGGGGGGACAGGGTGCTGCCGTTTGGTCTGGCCTTGTCCCCAAGGGTCTTCACAAAGTGCCTCGTGGTGGTTTCAGCTCATCACCAGGCTTCACGGGGCCTTCATCTTCCCTTATCCAGATGACTGGCTTATAAAATGGGACATAGCTGCAGAGGCACATTGCACCATCCAACGCACCATGAATACCCTGCAGCACCTAGAGTTTTTCATAAATTACCCCAAGTCCCACTTCACTGCAGCTCAGCTCCTAGAGTTCATAAGGGTGCAGCTGGACACTCTTCAGGCAAAAGCCTTCCTCCCTCCGTAGAGGTCATAATACCTCAGGGAATTAGCCATAGAGATGCAACAGCACAGGACACTACCTGCCTGGCTTATCCTCTGCTTGCTGGGACACATGGACTCCATGGTCCATATGACTCCAAATGTCCGCCTGCACATGAGAGCAGCCCTGTAGTGCCTCTGATCTCAGTGGGCCCAAACCATAGGCAGGCTCAAGGACAGCATGCAGATGACCTGCCAGTTAGCAGGCTCCCTCGCATAGTGGCAGAACCCATGTCACCCCCCGGAAAGTCCTCACCATGAACACCTCTCTAATGGGCTTGGGACTGCATTGCAAGAGCCTCCAGACACAAGGCTGCTGGTCCCAGAGGGCCCCCAGAAATGCAGATCAACCTGCTGGAATGCAGGGCAATATCCCTAGCCCTCAGAGCCTTCAACCACTAACTACAGCACCACGCAGTGCTGATTCAGACTGACAATCAGGTTGCGATGTTCTGTGTGAACAAACAAGGAGGGACAGGGTTGTACACCCTCTGCCAGGAGTCGGTAGCCCTCTGCTCCTTTACCTGCCGGGCCAGGACAGTGTCCTGGTGGACAAACTGAGCAGACTACTCTAGCCGCACGCGTGGCGCCTGGACCCAGCAGTAGCCTTGTGGCTGTTCCAGCTCTGGGGCATTCCGGTGATGGACTTGTTCACCAGCCCAGACAACCTGTAGTTACCCCGTATCTGCTCCCGCCGACCACACCAGATGCATTCCTCATCCCGTGGATGGAGGGCCTCCTGTAAGCCTTCCCCTCCAATGCCACTGATAGCCAAGACCCTGTTCAAGGCTCAGTGCGACAGTTCGTAGCTAGTGCTGATAGGCCCTTGGTGGCCCAGACAGCCCTGGTTCCCCACTGCTCCTCTCCCTATCAACAGTACCGCCGAGCTCCAGGACTACTCTCGCAGAAACGGGGCTCTCTCCTACACCCCATCCTGGGGTCACTCTCACTCATGGCTTGACTGCTGGAAGGGTAGCGTTAGCCCCCTTCAACCTCCCACGAGACATCAAAGAGATTTCCTGGTCTTTCGTAAAGCCACCACAAAAAGAGCATATGCCTTCAAATGCTGCCGTTTTCTCATTGTGGTGCACAGAAAAGCAGACAAACCCATTCTTCTGCTCAGTGCATGTGGTACTCCAATACCTGTTCCACCTATTGCAGGCAGGACTGAAGTCCAACTCAGAGTACACCTGAGCACCATCGCAGCGCATCACCACTTCTTCGAGGGGAAATCCCTCTTGGCTCAGTCCCCTGTGTCTTGGTTTCTGCAGGGCCTCATGTTGTCTAAACCCCCGCCCACCCTCCAATGGCAGAATGTGTCCTTAATGTGGTGCTCTTGCAGCTCACTAAGCCTCCGTTTGAGCCTCTAGCCACCTGCCATCTGTGGTACCTCTCCTGGAAGGTCGCCTTCCTAGTAGCACTCATATCAGCTCACAGAGCAAGCTCCATGCTCTGACAGAGCCTCCTTATACAAGGTTCTACAAGAACAGAGTGGTTCTCCACACATACACCCCAAGTTTCTTCTGAAGGTGTTGTCCCCATTCCACCTCAATCAGGAGGTGGTGCTCCCCACCTTCTTTCTCATACCTCATGCTGGTAGGGTGGAGACTGTTCTCCACACTCTGGATTGTAAGAGAGCCCTGCCCTATGTCCAACGAACTCAGGACCACTGCAAAGCTCAACAGCTTTTCGTATCCTGTGACCCCAGGCGTCTGGGTCTCCCAGTGACTAAGCAAACTCTGTCCACTTGGGTGGCGGATTGTATTACTCTTGCCTATCAGCAAGCAGGGATCTTACTGGACCAGAGAATCATGGTGCACCACATCAAAGCCATGGCTACTTCCGTGGCCAGTCTACATCTGTCCCCATGACGGAAATTTCCAAGCCACCACCAGGTCTTGGGTCCATAACCTTTGCAGCTCATTGCTGCCTGGAGAGGGAGTCCTGATGGGACAGCACCTTCGGCAGGCTGTACTCCATATTTCGACCCTTCTGTGTTCAGGCTACTGGAGTGCTGGTTCTCTGCCAGACACCTGGGTTTTGCGAGAGTCTCTCTTGGGATTCAGCTGCTGCTGATCACAGTTTACCTTTGCAGGTTGCTATGACATTTTCTACAGGTTTTGGTAGCCTCTAGCTGGGAGTCTCATATGTGAGGACTGTCTTCCTGCTTGTTCCTGAAGAAAGTGTAGTTACTCCCTTGTAACAGGTTTTCTCTGGGGGCAGCAGGAATCGGTCCTTACAACCCTCCCTCCTTCCCTTGGAGTTGCTTCTTTACCGTCTTAGCTATGCCATTTGACTGAGGCAAGATGGCACCCTTAGGTGGGAAGTGGACCACACATGTGTGATGCCTTTCCCAAAGGCTTTCTTTGAAAGCTGGGGAGATGCTTCCGTGCGGGCTCCATCTTCACCCTAAATGTGAGGACTGATTCCTGCTGTCCCCGGAGAACACCTGTTACAGGTGAGTAACTATGCCGAAGGGGCAATGAATAAAAAAGCTGAGTGTTTGATATAGTGTATCTGGACTTTCAGAAAGCTTTTGACAAGGTCCCCCATCAGAGACTTTTGGCAAAGCTAAAATGTCATGGGATAGGAGGCAGTGTACTATTGTGGATCGGGAACTGGTTAAAAGATAGAAAGCAGAGGGTAGGGCTAAATGGCCAATATTCCCAATGGAAAAAGGTGAATAGTGGAGTACCCCAGGGATCTGTACTGGGTCCGCTACTTTTTGACATATTCATAAATGACCTGGAAAAGGGAATAACTAGTGAGGTTATCAAATTTGCAGATGACACAAAACTGTTTAAAGTTGTTAAAACCCAAGAGGATTGTGGAAAACTGCAGGAGGATCTGGATAAATTGGAAGACTGGGCATCCAAATGGCAGATGAAATTTAATGTGGACAAGTGCAAAGTTATGCACCTAGGAAAGAACAACCCACACTAAAGTTACACGATGCAAGGCTCCACATTAGAAACCACCACCCAGGAAAAAGATTTAGGAGTCATCGTGGATAACATGTTAAAACCCTCCACCCAGTGTGCAGCGGCAGCCAAGAAAGCAAATAGAATGCTAGGTATCATAAGGAAAGGGATGGAGAATAAAACAAAGGATATTATAATGCCTCTGTATCGCTCCATGGTACGACCGCACCTTGAATATTGTGTGCAATTCTGGTCACCGTATCTTAAAAAGGACATAGAGTTATTAGAAAAAGTACAGAGAAGAGCCACCAAATTGGTGAAGGGGATGGAAGGCTACTCCTATGAAGAGAGGCTAAAAAGGTTAGGGCTCTTTAACCTGGAAAAGAGACGGCTGAGGGGAGATATGATAGAGGTGTATAAATTAATGAATGGAGTGGAACGGATAAACGTGGATCAATTGTTTACGCTATCAGAATATAGAAGGACTAGGGGACATGTAATGAAGCTACAGGGTAAACTATTTAAGACAAATAAGAGAAAATATTTCTTCACTCAACGTGTAATCAAACTCTGGAATCTGTTACCGGAGGATGTAGTAAGGGCTGTTAGTATAGCTGGGTTTAAAAAAGGTTTGGACAAGTTCCTGGAGGAAAGGTCCATAAACCACTATTAAAAAGGGACCCAGGATATCAATGCTTGACCTAGTACAAGCACTGCAGAACCTGTGTCTTTTGGGGAAACTGCTAGGTACGTATGACCTAGATTGGCCACTGTTGGAAACAGGATACTGGGCTTGATGGACCTCGGTCTGACCCAGTATGGCATTTCTTATGTTCTTATGTTCTTATGTTTTTTGGTAGATTTGTAGCATGCTTTGGATGAAGGTGGAATGAAAAGATTACCATGGATCAATCAGAATACTCAGGTCAGAGTGTGTAAAGAGATAAGGGAGGAAAGATAAGCGGGGGCTTTATGTGTAAAGCTTTGAAAGCAAGGGTCCAAATCTTTAAACTGGATATGGGATTGAAATGGGAGCCAGTTTTGTTCAGTCAACAGGGGTGTCACATGGTCATACTTGCGTGCACTATAGAGTTGACAAACAGCTGTATTTTGGACCCGTTGGAGTCTTTTGTGCTGATGTGAAGGCAGGCCAGAGTAGATAATGTTGCAGTAGTCCAGTCATGAAATGGAAGTCCCCCAAACCACTAACACCACCCAACCCAGATGACTTTCTCTTCAACCCTGACTATCAACGCCCATGGTGGGGGGGGGGGGGGAAATACAGTGGACTGTCCTTGGCCAAGGCTGAACCTGCGTGTCAATGCTGACCGAGCGACATTCCCACCTGCCATTAAAAAAATAGGGAGATTTGGTATACTTTACGATTATCATTGGGTCCATTATTGTTCTGCCCCATTTGGTGGGAATTTGACAGACTGCTTCAATGGAGCACTCTCCCAGGTTCTACCAGTTCTTGCTCAGAAAGTCTACCTGTACATTCTCCACCCCAGCTACATGGGCCAATAGGATGCGTCTCTGCCCAAGCGAAAAGAGGTCCTGCTTCCTCAGCTACCTGTCGACCTCTGGTTCCCCCCTGCCAATTCACCACCATGGTCACACTGTCAGATAAAATGTGCACAACCCTGCTCTATATTGATTGAAAATTCAAAGAGCATTGCACATTTCATTTGAAATGGATGGCTGAGGTCCACAGGTCTGATCATGTGTTTGTGCTTTTCAGTGGCTAGTGCAAGGGCCAAGCAACATTCAAGATTTTGCTAGCTCACAGAGTGGAAATGGCTATTCTGGCATGCAATGGTTGGGGGCATACAGTTCCAGAAAGCCTCAGGGCACACTCTACAACATAAGATAAAAAAATTCCATACTGGTCAGACTAAAAGTTGATCAACCCCAGTATCCTATTTCCAACACTGGCCAATCCAGGTCACAAGTCAAGTTCCTAAAAAGGTAGGCAGATTCCATGCCACTTTTTTCAAGGGTAACTGGATTTCCCTAGTCCACTTTCATAATGGTTTATGGACTTTTCCTCCAGGAACATGTCCAATCCTCTTTTAAACCTAGCTACACTAATGACCCTTACTACATCCACCAGCAAATTATTCCAGAATTTGATTATGCGTGGAGTGAAAAAATATTTTCTCAGATTAGCCTTAAATGTGCTACACAGTAGCTTTATTGCATGTCACCTAATCTTTGTACTTTTTGCAAGAGTAAACAACTGATCTATGTTTACCTGTTCTACTCCAATCCACTTATTATCTTATATCTCTATTATATCTTCCCTCAGCCATCTCTTTTCTAAGCTGAAGAGCTCTCTAATCTTTTAAGCCTTTCATTGTAGGTGTATCTTTTCATCAGATGTCTTATCATTTTGGTCACTCTTCTCTGTACTTTTTTAAAATTCTGCTATATCATTTTTTGGATATGGGGATCAGAAATGCACACAATATTCAAGGTGCAGAAACCCCATGGAGTGATAGAGCCATTATAATATCCTTGTTTTTATTCTCCATTCCTTTCCTTATGAATCCTAGCATTCTATTGCTTTCTTGGCCGCTGTTGCTGCGCAGAGGGTTTCAACATATTAGCCACGATGAAGCCTAGATCTTTTTCCTGAGTGGTGATTCCAGCGTGTAACTGTAGTTCGGGTTGTTCTTCCCTAAGTATATAACTTTGCACTTGTCTACATTAAATTTCATCTGTCATTTGGACTCTTGGTCTCCCAATTTATCAAGGTCCTTTTGCAATTTGTCACAATTCTCTGGTATTTTGACAACTTTGAATAATTTTGTTACCTACAAATTTGATCACTTCATTCATTATTCCCATTTCCAGGTCCAGTATTACTACTAGTACTACTACTACTACTGAACATTTGTATAGCACTACAAGACATACGAAGCGCTGCACAGACATATATGTAAAAGACGGTCCCTGTTCATCGGAGCTTACAATCTAGTCAAGACAGACAACACAGTAGCTGTAGACATGGAATACAGCTAGGGGGAATGGTAAGGAAACACAAAGGACATCAGGTGAGTCAAGATCTGAAAGCGGCAGCAAAGAGGTGAGTTATCAGCCTGGATTTGAAAAGGGTCAGAGAAGGCGCCTGACGTACAGACTCAGGTAGTTTGTTCCAGGCATAGGGAGCAGCAAGGTGAAAGGAGCAAAGTCTGGAGTTGGCAGTAGAACAGAAGGGCACAGAAAGGAGCGATTTGCCAGAAGAGCCGAGTTCCCAAGGAGGGGTATAGGACGAGATAAGAGAGGAGAGGTAGTGAAGAGTTTGAGTGAATGCACTTATAAGTCAGCAGGAGAAGTTTGAACTGGATGCGGAAATGGATAGGAAACCAAGGAAGAGACTTGAAAAGAGGGGTAATATGGGCATAACATGAAGCTGCAAGGGGGTAAACTGAAAGGCAATGTCAGAAAATACCTTTTCACTGAAAGGGTGGTGGATGCTTAGAATTCCCTCCCAATGGAAGTGGTGAGGGCAAATACAGCGACAGAATTCAAAATGGCATGGGACAGACATAGTGGATCCCGTTATAACAATAGGATAAAATCAAAATAAGCATAACTAACTCTTATATTTCAACAAATAGGAGTGACCTACACAGAGCGGTGGGTACACCTCAAACAAAGGCATGGGGAGAGGTGACCTGCACAGAGCGGCAGGTGCACCTACTCTTGCCGCCTTGCTGGGCAGACTAGATGGACCATACTGGTCTTTATCTGCCGTCATATACTATGTGACGAGGCTGACAGAAGATTAGCCGTGCAGCAGAGTGTTAACAGATTGAAGGGGAATGAGATGACTCAAAGGGATACCAGCAAGGAGCAGGTTCTGATAGTCTAGACGGGAGGTGACTAAGGAGTGGATAAGTGCCTTAGTAGTGTGATCAGAAAGGAATAGGCAAATTTTGTTGATTGTTGTAGAGGAAGAAATGGCAGGTTTTAGCTATCAGTTGGATGTGTGTTGAGAGAGAGAGGAGTCAAAGACGACTCCAAGATTGCAAGCTGAGGAGACAGGGAGGAGTACAGAGTTATCCACAGAGAGAGAGGAAGGGGAGAGGAGGGCTTAGGGGGAAAAATAAGCAGCTCGGTTTTGGCCATGCTCAATTTCAAGTGGCAGTGAGACATCCAAGCAGCAATGTCCGAAAGGCAGGCAGAGATCCAGGCCTAGATTGCCTGAGAGATTTCGGGTGTAGAGAGGTAGATCTGGAAGTCATCAGCATAAAGATGGTACTGAAAGCCATGGGAAGAGATCAGTACACCAAGGGACTGGGTGTAGAGAGAGAAAAGGAGTGGACCCAAGACCGATCCTTGGGGTACACCAACTGAGAGTGGGATAGCAGTAGAGGAGGATCCACCAGAACAAACACTGAAAGAGCGATGGGAGAAATGAGTATAAATCGCAGGGGTACTCCACTATTCACCTTTCTCCATTGAGAAAAATGGCCATTTAGACCTACTCTGTTCTATGTTTTAACCAGTTCCCAATCCACACTAGCACACTACCTCCTATCCCATGATTTTTTAATTTCCTCAAGCTTTCTAAAAATCAAGATACACTATAAACCACCCTGCTGCTGGTTCAAAGGGCGGTATATTAAGACAAAATAAACCATATTAAGCGGCTCACTTTATCTGCCTGTTTATTCACACCTTCAAAAAAATATATAGCAGATTAGAGAAGACTTTCCTTGACTATATCCATGTTGACTTTGTCCCATTAAGCCATGACTGACTTATCTATATCAGCGGTTCCCAAACTGTGGATCATGGCCCAAATGGGGTCACAAAATTCTCATTTGTGGTTGCAAGCAGATTTGCACATGTTTAGGTACCTTCCACGCATTTAGATTGGACTAAGGGGATGATAAGGAAGGAATAAATTAGGGTTTACCTGCTAATTTTCTTTCGTTGAGTCCCTCCAGACCAGTCCAGAACCCTCCCCTCATCAAAGGTGTTCTACAGATTATAGCCTCTTTTAATGCTAGTGGCCTTCAGTTTGACTGTTTTTCTAGTCTTCAGAGTTTCTGCTTGGGAAATTGTGGTCTTCAGTTTGCCCACTGGCGTGCTGTTTTTCCTAGTTTTGTTGGCTCTCTTCTTGGTGATGGTAAGTTTTAGTTCATCATGAGCTTTGTCATGGAAATGTAGGTCGGCTGTGTGCTGCACTGAACCCTATATAGGATGAATCAATCCAGTTGTTTTCATTCTCTATCTGCTGGTAGAACAGAGGAGGAGAATCAACCACATGGAAATTTTAACATGTTATCTGATTTCATCACATCTTCCAGCAAAAAACGTTCCACAGTTTAATTTTTGCATAGAGTAAAAAAAGTACTTATTCCAAGTAGTTTTAAAATGCAACCTATTGGCTTCGTGTCCCCAATACCACATGAAAGGGCAAACAAATGTTGCCTGTTCCAAGTTCTACCCCACTCAAGATTTTGTAGCCCTCTATCATATTGAAAGCATTTCTATTGGAGAAATATTTTAGGATTTAATGAGGCTAGAATTTATGTATTCTACTTTTACAGTGGGTTACTATAGCAGCAGGTTTTTTTAGCCTGTATTTTAAGTTTCAATGTAATCCTGCTGTAGGTCATTATTATAATTTTGTAATTTATTTAACAGTTTTTTATATATCACTTTCATACCAAAGCAGCTTACGATGAATAGCAGCACATAATCTCTGGAGATTTGTTTTACATTAAACAACTTGGAGATAAATATAGGGGTTATGTTTGAGTTTACATAACAGATCATTGGTGGCTATTATATATACTCTTATGTCATTTGGCCCAAAGTGTTCTACGAAGAGGTGTGTTTTCAGTAGCTTCTTCATATCTTTAGTGGACTGTGTAGATCTAATGGTTTTGGGTAGAGAGTTCCAGATCATGGGGGCATATATCGAGAAGGCCCTGTTGCTTGTCTGTTGTGTGCATTTGTTCTTGAACGGAGGGATGGCCAGGATCCACTTGGAGCTTATGGTGCTAACACAATATAAATCAAGGATATTGCCTAGTATTGTATTAACTTGTATATCTCCTCATAGCCATCTCTTCTCCAAGTTGAACAGCCCTAACCTCTTAGCCTTCCCTCATAGGGAAGTTGTTCAATCCCATTTATCATTTTGGTCGCCTTTCTTGGACCCTTTTCTAGTTCCACTTTTTTTTTTCTTTTAAGATGAGGTGACAGAACTACTCTGTACTATCCCTTGCTAGCTATTGTTGCCACCTTCTAGACTCCATTATAAGCTACGATTTTTAACAAAAATGTTAGGGGTTTTCAAAGCACGTATTATCAAGGTTACCCCACTGCACATGCACTTTAACAGAAACAATGAATTTTTCTTGTCCGTTACCTGCATAAATACACCAAGATATGTCAGGCTTCTGATTAATTTGGCAGAGTACGAGGTGTGATCAAAAAGTATCAAGACTTTTACAATACAGTAGCACAAGAAGTATAATGCTGACAGTTATTGCACTCATTCTCCTTCAAAGTAGTCCCCTTCTGATAAAACACCCTTCCTCCAGCGTTCCTGCCACTGTTGGAAACAATTTTGAAATGCCTCTTTTGTTATGCCGTGAAGCTGCAGGGGAGTATGGAGGCTGATAGACTTGCTCGATTTGGTGTTTGGCCAAGAACTGCTGGACAAGATGTGATGCATGAGCTGGGGTGTTATCACGATGAAGCAACCATTCACCATTCCTGTGCAACTCTGGCTTCTTATGACAAACTGCATCTCTCAAATAAGTCAGAAATTGGTTGTAGTACTCTTTATTGATGGTTTGGCCTTTTGGAGCATGTTCATGTTGACCAATACCTGGTAATCAAAGAAAACTGTGAGCATGACCTTGACATTGCTCCTCACCTGACGGACTTTCTTGGGTCTGGCAGAATCTGGCATCTTCCACTGTGAGGATTAAGCCTTAGTTCCTGATCGTGTATCCAGTCTAGTCCCGGACCTCTGGGACCTCTAGGTTTCCTATCTCATCCAGCAGCTTTGGAGACTGAGAAACACCCTCTTTTTTTCTTGTGATGTCACCGGTATATCCCCTCGGGATCCGCCTACTGCCATCAGTTACCTCAGTCTCCAAGCAGCTGGATGGATCAGAGCCCGGAGAGCCGGGCTCACTGGAGAAACTATTGAATTCAATTAAATTTTAGTTTAGTGCCTTAGTGTTTGGGTGAATAGCCTCTAATTAGCGGCTTCAGAGGAAGTGCTGTCCTGAGATGCTGTGCCTTTAATTTGTTCAGCAGGCTTCTCTCTCACCCCCCCCCCACCCCCCTCCCTTCCTCCTGCTCTCTCCTTTCTACTTTGCTGTTAGCCTGGGGGCCCAGAGAAGTGTTCTTACGCGGCAGCTAAATTTAGTTGTTGCTCCCGATATCGGTAGGTGCTTTCTCTAAGGAGGGTAGAGACGGAGGAGAGTTCAGCCAACGCCGCACAGAAGCTCTGCCTGTTAGCGCGTTTGGCTGGTTCAGACCGTTCATGCTCCGGCTGGATCTGTGTGAGGGGGGCACAGTTCCTTGGCTCTAACATTCTCCGGGGCCGCCGACAAGTTAGGCTGGTGAAAGCAGACAGTCTACTTGTTTTGGGCAGCGCTGCAGGTAAGCGAAATCTCGTTGAACAGCGTGTTAGTATGCAGTGCGTTTTGGCATGAAGGAGGCTGCGGGCCAAGCCGCGTGGCGGGGACGCGTGCAACCGCTGTTTGTTTTTTTGGTTTTTTTTTCTTTTTCAGTAGCCAGCCGGTTTGGGATGCTCCCTGGAGCCCCGATAAGCCCTTGTTTCTTATTGCCATCTTAGACAGCGTTACGGCTTAGTTAAAAAAATAAATAAAAAAATAACAATAAATGAAATAAAATAATAAAATAAAGAGAGACGCGCATAGCAGAGGAGAGCTCAGGATTTCCTTGCTCAGGGGCGCAGGGCTACTCAGGGAGTTCCTTTCTTTGCAGCAGAGCGGAGAAACAGCCTAACTGAATTAATTTCGCTTCAGTTTGGCTGCAGTTATTATGCCTTCTAAGCCACTTTGTCTAGTCTGTGGCTTGAGGAAAGGTATTGCTTCCGGCGTGTGTTCCTCCTGTGTACGGGAGGCAGTGTCCATGGAACAGTCCTTGAACGGAACAGGGGAGGCAAAAGAGACCGAGAAGGAAAGCTCGGAGTCACCTTTATGTGAGAGGCTGTCGGCGGAGCCGGTGGCTGGGCCCTCCTCGGCTCCGGACAAGCCGCTCTCTCCGTCTCCACTCCCTAAGGACTTAGTGGCTATTTTTTCCCAGGACTTTGTTTCCCTGCTTCAGCATACTTTATTGGGGATCGCTCAGCAGCGCAAAGGGCAGGAGGAGACGAGCGGGATTAAGAGATCCGCGCCTCTCCTGCAGGCGAACGACTGTCTGCGCGGGGCTAAGAAACCTCGGGCGGAGGGAGGGCCTGGAGAGTTCTCTGTAGCCTCAGAAGGTCCAGTCTCGGATGACAAAATCCACAGTGTAGAGGACGAGCTAGAGGAAGGTGAGCTCTCGGAGAAGGAGGACCAGGTCAGAGTGGTGAGGGTCTTCAGAAGGGAAGAGCTTCCGGCGCTTATTGTTGAGGCATTAAAAGTGCTAAATATACCGGTGCCAGGAGCAACCGAAGAAGACTCGCTGGAAGATCCTTTGTTGCAGGTTTTCCAGAAGAATCAAAGAGCCTTCCCGGTTCATAGAGATTTCCAGGAGATGATCCAGGAAGAGTGGAACCTGCCGGAAGCTCCGCTCAAAGGGTCCAGAGTTATGGGACGTCTGTATCTGTTGTTGGATCAGGATAAGGAGATTTTCAAGTCACCCAGGGTAGATGCGGCCGTGTTGGCGGTTACCAAGAAGACTACCATCCCTGTGGAAGGTAGTGCGGCCCTAAAGGATCCACAGGATAGGAAGTTAGATGTTTTGCTACGTCAGGTGTTTGATGTGAATGCCCTGTCGCTCCAGGCAGCTATTTGTGGGGCGTGGGTGGCTAGAGCCTGTCTCCGCTGGTCGCAAAGGGTGCAGGCAGACCAGGACAGTGCAGAGTCGAGCGAAGCAGCCAGATTGGAGTCTGGCGTGGCCTATCTAGCAGACATTCATTATGATCTGATGCGCAGTCTGTCCAAGAGCATGGCGTCCGCTGTAGCAGCACAACGATACTTGTGGTTGCGCAACTGGGCGGCGGATAGTTCCTCCAAGGTGAGGTTAAATAAGCTTCCGTTTAAAGGATGCCTGTTCGGAGAGGAATTTTAAGAAGTTGATTAAGGATGTAGGGGAAACCAAAGGTGGTAAGTTGCAGAGGACAAACCTAAGTCAATTTGACAGTTTCCGCCTGGTAGGGGGCAGCAGCGGGACGTTCGCCGGACTCGGTTCCAGAGGTTCAATTCGGGTCAGCGAGGACGCTTTTCCAATCGCAGTCAAGGCTTCCAGGGGTTTTGAGGAGCAGGTCGGGGGTTTGGTCCTCCCTCCTCCTCGTCCTTCGCAGTCAAAAAGCAGCAATGAGATGCGGGGGACACAGGCAACCTTACTTCCGGTAGGGGGGTGATTGCAGGAATTTTATTCTGCCTGGGTCCGAGTAACGTCAGATCAGTGGGTACTGGAGGTTATTCGAGAGGGTTATGCACTGGAGTTGTTGAGGCCCGTGCGAGAGGCTTTCGTGCAGTCCCCCGGCAAATCGGCCGCCAAGTGCGCGGCCTTGCGGAAGACTGTCCGAAGGCTGCTGGAGCTCAAAGCGATAGTACCCGTACCGCCAGACCAATGCGGCTGCGGTCGATACTCCATTTACTTCGTGGTGCCAAAAAAGGATGGAGGCGTCCGTTCGATCCTAGATCTCAAGGGAGTAAATCGTTGCCTTCGAGTATCGCACTTCCATATGGAGACGCTGCGATCAGTCATCATAGCGGTGCAAAAGGGAGAATTCCTTACCTCCCTGGATCTGTCAGAGGCCTACCTCCACATTCCGATAAGATTGGAGCATCACAAGTTTCTCAGGTTCGCAGTTCCGTTTGGGCATTTTCAGTTCCGAGCATTACCGTTCGGATTAGCGATGGCGCCGCGCACTTTCACCAAAGTCATGGTGGTGGTGGCGGCGGCCTTAAGGCAGGAAGGAATCCTGGTACACCCCTACTTGAACGATTGACTGATCAGGGCGAAATCAAGATCCGAGAGCGAGATGGCCACTGCTCGAGTGGTGTCCTTTCTGGAGGAGCTCGGCTGGATAGTCAACATATCCAAAAGCCAGCTAGTCCCTTCTCAGAACCTGGAGTTATCTGGGAGCTCGCTTCGACACTGCGGCAGGAAAGGTCTTCCTAACATCAGAGCGAGTGCAGAGCCTACGGAAGTTAGTGAAGCAGTTTCTTCGGTACGAGATGCCCTCGGCGTGGCTTTATCTCCAACTGCTGGGCACAATGGCCGCCGCTATAGAGACAGTCCCGTGGGCAAGAGCCCACATGAGACCATTGCAGAGAACATTGCTTCACCGCTGGTCGCCTCAACGGGATCCGTTGTCTCGAAGGTTGCGCTGCTCGGCCGGTTCAACTGTTGCTTCAGTGGTGGCTGCTTCCCACGTCGTTGGAGTGCGGAAGGGCATTGGACGCCCTGGACTGGGTGTCGGTGATGACAAGACGCCAGTCTCCTGGGCTGGGGAGCGCACTGCCAAGGAAGGTTCGCGCAGGGGCAGTGGTTGCCTCAAGAGAAGACATGGTCAATCAACAGGTTGGAGTTAAGGGCTGTGTTCCTAGCGTTGCAGCAGTTTCAGCCATTGGTAGCAGGGAAGGCGGTTAGAGTGTTCTCCGACAACGCCACGGCGGTATCCTATGTCAACAAGCAAAGGGAAACAAGCAGCGCTGCACTAGAAACTGAAGCTGAAGCCCTGTGCAGCTGGGCGGAGGCGAATCTGCTGGACCTGTCAGCGGCTCATGTGGCAGGAGTGGACAATGTACAAGCCGACTTCCTCAGCCGGGTGAGGGTGGATCCCGGGGAATGGGTCCTTCATCCTGACGTCTTCAACATGGTGGTGCGCAAGTGGGGCATGCCGGCCATGGATCTCATGGCGACCTTCGCCTCGGCAAAGGTCAGCCGCTTTTGCAGCAGACGACAGGGAATGGATGTCAGAGGGCTTGGATGCACTCATTCAGGTTTGGCCGGTAGGGCGCCTGCTGTATGTGTTTCCGCCATGGGTTCTGATAGGCAGAGTTCTGCAGCGCATCGAGCGGTTCAACGGTCAAGTAATTCTAATAGCCCCAGACTGGCCTCGCAGACCCTGGTATGGGGATCTGGTGAGGTTGTTAATGGCGAAGCCCTGGAGACTTCCCCCTCGTCTGGATCTACTGTCACAGGGGCCCCGCTTCATGCCTCATGTGGATCGGTTCTCGCTTATGGCTTGGCTCTTGAGAGGGCACGGTTGAGGTCAAGGGGGTATTCGGCGGCAGTCATAACTACCCTGTTAAAGGCCAGGAGGAGGGCCACTTCCTTAGCATATGTTCGTATCTGGAGGGTTTTCGAGGCGTGGTGCTTAGAAAATAAGTGTGAGGCCTTAAAATCCTCGATACCTCTGATCTTAGTCCCTTGTCAAATCCGACCTGCAGGAATTCTAGCGGCTGCTTCGCTGCATGTGCAGGTCGCAGCTTTGTTGTGTTACAGAGGTAGGATAGGAGGTCAGACCCTCGGGTGTCAGTGGGATGTTAAGCGATTCCTCAGGGCGGTGTCGCTAGCGCGGCCCCCAACCAGACAGATCATCCCTAAGTGGCACCTGCCACTCATGCTGGACGCGCTGGAGCACGAGCCCTTCGAGCCGTTGTCTAAGGCGTCACTTAAAGATCTCACTCTTAAGGTGGTGTTTTTGGTGGCCATCTGTTCGGCAAGACGGGTATCAGAGCTTCAAGCGCTTTCTTGCAGGGAGCCTTTTCTGTCATTTTTGAAGACAAAGGTAGTCCTAAGACCGGTACCGGCGTTCCTTCCTAAGGTGGTATCGCCTTTTCACGTGAATCAAGAGATTTCCTTGCCGGTGTTTTCCCCGGACGCGAGGGCGTCAGGGTCCAGAAATCTTTACCTACTGAATGTCCGTAGAGCGTTGAAGAAATACCTTCGTCGGATGTCCAGTTTCCGCAAGTCGGACAGACTCTGTCCTCTTTGCGGGCTTAAAGGGTGAAGCGGCGTCTAAAGCATCCATCGCGAGGTGGCTTAAAGAGGACATTGCCTCGGCTTACATCTTGAAAGGTAAGGCGGTGCCGGAGGGGCTTAGGGCACATTCCACTAGAGCGCAAGCCTTCTCCTGGGCAGAGGTGCGTCTAGTGCCTCCGGCGGAGATTTGCAAGGCGGCGACTTGGTCGTCCCTAGACTCTTTTGTGCAACATTACCGTCTTGATGTGCAAAGGACGGAAGAGACCTACTTTGGATCGGCAGTACTGCATGCTGGTCTTCCAGGTCCCTCCCATGTTTAAAGTTCCATTCACTGCTCTGGAACATACCCAGAGATCCGGGACTAGACTGGATACACGATCAGGAAGGTGAAATTAGACTTACCTGCTAATTGTTGTTCCTGGAGTGTAGCCAGTCTAGTCCCATATCCCTCCCCAGTGTTTGCTCGTCCTGCGATGGTGTGCTGGATTGGGATCTGTTACAGGTAAGAATACTGGGTGCCTTGCGATTCCTTAGGAGTTGCGGGTGGACTTTCGAATATTCGATAGTTTAAAAAAAAAAAAAAGAGACAATGACGTAAATGTTTATTGGGCATTGCTGTGAGGGCTTTCTTCCCTTCCTAAGGGTGGAGGGAGTAGCCTGCTTCAGTTGAAGTCACGGTATTTTGACGCAAATGTCCAGATTTCTGGTTTACAGGTTCTGTAGTTAGTAATTTTTTTTATATGGTTATTTGTGTCTCCGGTGAGTCTGCTTTGTCAATAGGTCACTGATGGCAGTAGGCGGATCCCGAGGAGATATACCGGTAACATCACATAAAAGAGGGTGTTTCTCAGTCTCCAAAGCTGCTGGATGAGATAGGAAACACAGAGGTCCGGGACTAGACTGGCTACACTCCAGGAACAACAATTAGCAGGTAAGTCTAATTTCACCTTTCTGGGTCATAACCATAAACCCCATGATTCATCACCAGTAATAATCATTTTGATGAAATCGGAGTCATTTTCAACGCATTACAACAACTCCCTGGCCGCAGACAATCTATCTTTTTGGTCAGGAGACAGGATTTTCAGCACAAATTTTGTAGACACACATCTCATCCCCAAATCGACAGTAAGAATGGACTGTACCGACCCAAAACTGATGTCCATGTCTTCAGCAAGCTCCCTGATAGTCAATCAACAATTTGAGCGTATTGCGACATGCACTACTTCAACTTTGTCTTCATTCCTGCTCGTGGATGGCCTTCTAGTACTTTTATCGCTGTCAACACGTTGGCGGCCCTCTTGGAAGCATTTGTACCAGTCAAAAACTCGAGCACAACTCATGCATTCATCACCATACACTTGCTGTAACTTGTCATAATTCTCTTTGCACGAATCTCCAAGATTCTGGCAGAATTTAAAGCAAATTCACTGTTCAATGTTTTCACTCACCATAAATCTGAAGAACTGCTTTTACATGATACCAAACATCATGTGATTAAAGAAAGTACAAGTGTGCTGCAGCCATGCTACACTCTGCACATGCAGAGCCCATAATTAGGTCACTGCATGCTTAATAGCATCGTGATGTGACATACTGTTATATAGCTGCACAACAAGCCTCAATACTTTTTGATCACACCTCGTACATTGTGTCCCCTAAATTCTGAAAAGTCAAGTAAATTTCATGTTATGTTGAACCAGTTCACATAAGTTTCTAAGTGAACTTAATTCTTAAAGTAATGGCTTTCAGATATTTCAGAGTTTTACAGTGGTCCCAATGACCCAATTAGGCTCCATCCACCAGAGCTGATGTCAAGATCCAGCCTAAAATTCAGTGTGTCTAGAGGCTCCTTAATGCGCATCTTCACATGCCTCCTTCAGACTCTTCCCTCAGTTGGCCTTTTTGTTAATTTAAAGCACCTGCGGACTTTCCTCTTAGTCTACCAATGTAATGGCCCCTTGCCTTTTATTTATTGTCTGCCTCATGATACCAACATTCTCCATTCTGATTTTCACTTACCCACCAGTCAAGATAAGTCATCACCGCTTTCTATGAAACATTGAGCTCTGTTCTCTTTCCAGTCCGTATTAAGCAATCTCACCACAGCTTTCTGTTAGATTAGAATAGACATTTATAAATCCATTTGTAATAAGCCTGCACTGGTGCATGACATTATTTCTGTTTATTCACAATTTTTTTTAACACAAAAACCTGGCTTGCTTACGAGGGATATCTCTATCTCAAATAAGCCTTTCCCCCAAGTTATGCATTACTTCATCTTCACAGAGACAAGGATAGAGAGGGAGGCCTTACTACAGTATATTTTACACTCAAATAACTTCCACCCCTGACCTTCATCCAGTCAAACCCCCTAACCTTCAAATTACAGGCTTCTCCTCTAATAGTTCTTCTTATCTGTATCACTCCTCCTCTGTCCTCTACCATCTTTTCTTCTCTACTTGGTTATATTTACTCTCTCTTACCCCATATCATCTTCGAATATTAGGAGACATCATCAATATTCATTTTGTTCTGGATCTAAAGTAGAAAGGGAATGTCTTCTTGCTCTTAGCAATCTGAAGCTTTCTCAAAACGTTCTCTCTCCAACTCATTCTGCAGGCCATATCTAATTTTCACAATATCTCACTAGGCTGAATTATTGACTCCTTTACAGATTTAAATAATCCCTTGGTCTGATCATCGTCTAATCACATTCTTTCTCCAAATCCCTATACTTGTCCATCCAACCTCTTCTTGAACTTGTGCCTCTTTTGGCTTAAATAAACTGCAACCTGAATCTCTGTTCTCAATGGGTAACCCATTCCAACAGATTTATTTTTCTCCCTTCCCTTAGACCAGCAAGTTAACTCTTAGCCGTATAAATGCAATTGACAAGATTTCCCTTAAAAAGGAATGTACCATGCCTCTAAAACGTGACCACCTATGGTGAAAAAAAACAATCTCATTTTGCTTTTACAAAATATAAGGATGAGGCTGTATCCTATTGGCAACAATCAAGTCTTCAATAAAAGGCTTATTATTTGAATCACCATCCCAGTGATCAAAACCCCCAAAAATGTTTTCAAGTTCTGAAAAACTTGACAACACCTGACACTTCATTTCCTTCTACATATTCCACAAGCCCAACTAACATTGATTTAGGACACTTTTTTAAATGTTTATGCAATTTTACAATTTAACAATTCACAATCAAATGTGAGAGAGACAAACTTAGGAAAATAATTAAATTCCCCCATCAATAATAAGACAAAAGAAAATTTATTTAATACAGCTCACAAGTAACAGGAACTGAGGATCCATGTTAAGAAAAAAAAAACAGGAATAAAACGTACCAAAAGACACACCTCATCTAGCCAACCTCCCCAATGCCCAAACTACAGCGGCTATGCTAGAGGAGACAGAGACTGCATACTTTCCCTAATCACAAGAAAATCAACCAACATTTCCTTATCGTTCCTCCAGTTTAGTCCTCAACCTCTGGGTAGTGAACCTCCTCCTGCAGCTTGGAGACTGGGCATGTCAAAAACTTATGACATCACTGGATATAGCCTGCTGGTCTCTCCCATCAGCCCCCAGTGTGTCCAGTCTCCATGCAGCAGGAGGACATAGTGAGCCTAGCTTCTGGGCTCACTTGGGGGAACAGATAAGGAGCATTTAGTGTGACAAATTCTATTCTGATTTTTACTTTTGATTTTTACCTTTAATTTTAATTTTACTTTTAATTCAGTTACCTTTGCCAATTAACCAATCAGGGATTAGTTCCCTTTGGTTATTAGGAGCAAATTTCCTTCTATTTAGAGTAATTTTAAATTTGAGCCTGGCTCTTTAAATTAGTAGCAACTCTCGCCTTCCCTCCTTGTCAGCTATTTTCACTTGCTGCAGATATTCGCCGGTGCGGATCTCTCTCCCTGGATGGTACGGGAGAGAGCTCCGGGACCCGTACAGCCATACTGAAGCTGTGTGAGAGGGAGCCTCTCCGTTGCGGCAGGATTTTAATTTTACTCTGTGCAACCGGCTGAGCGGTCCTTGCTGCGGCTGCCAGGCACATCAGCGCAGCTTGAGGATCGGATGAATTCAAAGCGGTAGGAGCAGGCTGCGTGGCTTTCGGTCCTGCAGGTAAGGCCTTCAGGCTCTGTCGGTCTGCTGAGGCCTCCTTTTTGCAGCGGCTGTTCTTGGTGCCAAAATTCATTGGCAAAGGGGCGGCCATTTTCTCTCTAGGTATTTGGACCGCATGGCGAGAGTTGCAGTGAGCTGCCTGTGTGAGGAAGACGACAGGCAGAATAGCTAGATTTTTAGGTCTAGTGTTTCTTTCTTTCTTTTGTTTTTAGGTTTTTTTGAGGCTCGGGGGGGGGGTTCCTCAGCCTTAAGGGGACTGTTGTCAGTCCTCTTTATTTTTAAGTTTATTCTTAGTTTTATAGGACAGCAGTTTTGGCATTGATCTCTGATGCCACATGTTCTCTTCCTCCTAATCATGTCTCTGAGGAGCATTTGTTAAGACCCGGGATATTAGGCAACTTGCCAGCTTTTAGGTTCTTCAAGAGCAGAGCCATAACTTGTAGGTGGAAGGAGGGACAGGCTGGAAGTGTGCTTTTGTGTATTCTATAGTGAAAGTGGCCCAAACGCCTGTGGTTTCACAGGGACAGATTTAGGAAACCTTAGGATATAAAAAAAAATATAATAATAATGACAGTTAAACTGTCAACCAAGAAGTGCCTGTGCTAAGGTCTATGGCCACCAGAGGGCAGCTGATACACTCAATAGTGCCTTTCTGTGACCGTGTGTATGCAGCCATCATCAGATTGATCATTCTCTGCAAGTCAGGGAAGAAATAACCACAGGGCCACCTCATGGGCACTCAGGGGTTAGTGACTAAACAAGCAATTGTAGTGTTCTGCAAATCAAGATTATATGACCAAGATTTAAAGCTCTTAACTTCTGTATTGTTTGTTGGGCTCTGGTGCCCTAAAGGCCACCGGATGGCAGCGCTGCTCATGAATCACATATAGTATTCAGTGCCCCCTTCCCTGGGGGGGGGTTGTTAAAATACAAAATCGTATTCTTCATCAGGTTCACACAGGCAGCAACCTCTAAGACCCCCACTTGCAAGGTTGTCGGTGTATCCCACTGCTATTTCTCTGACTGCAGGAAGGCCGGGGGGGGGGGTGCCTGTGTGTTTCATAGCTCCACTTAGCATGCCCTTCCCAGGAAATTCTCATCTATTTCTAGAGCCTGTGCTGTCAGAGCACGGCTTTAAGCACTTAGCAGGGGCACTGACCCGTCTGTGCCATCTTGTTAAAGGGCCCGTGCTGAGGGTGAAGAGAAGGACGTCTAGGTAGCACAGTCTGGGGCTTAGCGCTCCAGGGCACTGGAAGGTTTCATAGAGGAAGTCAATACTCTGTGTATGTTCCACGCATTCAGCCTATGTTCAAGCATGCTCACTGCACTGTGTTTGGGTGACAGGTGCTGGGTCACCCGTATATGTAGATATGCATTTTGTATGTGCTCACCATTGCTTAGGCATAATTTTTGGGTGCACTCTTTGCAGAGTGAGACTGCATTTCTTTGCTCAGACTGTATTATCAGACTAAGGTAATTTCTCCAGTAATGGGGGGATATCGATTGTAATAAAGTGCGTGAGGTTCTCATGGTGTTACATGTGGTTGGAGATGCAGTCGTGGGATCTGCTGTGGAGTGAGCCGTCTGGAGGAGCTACAGTGTCAGTCACCAGTTTCCCTTTCTCTTTGGGCTTTGCTCCCAGAACCTAGCCCCTCTTTCTCTCTGATGTCCAGGACGCAAGGTCCCCGGCCCACTGGACAATCTATTCTCAGCCTTTTCTCAATGCCGGCAGAAGGACTGGGAGAGCGAGAAAGGAAGACCAGGAACCAGCACCAGCTCTGATGTCTCTCCACTGCCAGTGTTTGCTATGGTCACATATTCCCAGTCAGTTATTTATTTGAGTATATTGATCGCCTACCGGTCAGGGTGGCATACAGTCGATTATGGTATTTATATTTCCCTTAACCCTCTACCTCAGGTACCAAAACATAAATTGTGAGCCCTTCAGGGACAAGTCACTTAACGAAGGACAGACGGACCACCCTGTGGGACCAGAAATCCCAGTTTTTATGGCCCAAGGTTGGTGGTCTCGATTGGAATTCAAACCCTTGGTCCTCTGGAAACTTGCCTCAACCACTAGGCCGCACTGCTCCGTGTGAGCTAGCCACAGGGCCATAGGGCCAGGCGCAGCCTGTTACTTCCAAGGCAGAGACCTTGGGGAGGTTCCGTTCATAAGGATACGAGAAATGCCATACTGGGTCAGGCCAAGCTCTTTCTGGTCCAGTATCCTGTTTCCTAGGGTAGCCAATCCTGGTCTTAAGGACATGGCTGGTTTCCAAAAAGACAAATAGGCTACTCAATGCTTGTATCAAGGCAACCGGTGGATTCATGTATGCTTATATTTTAAGAGTTCCATTGCATGTACAACAGATGTGACGCTCTGTTGGGTTGTGTGCCTTGTAGAACATCTTGAATTGGTGAAAGTTGGTATAAAAAAAAAATTATAATTTTCTTGCTTCTCTCTAATAAAAGGTTATGGACCTTTCCTCCGGGAGCTTGTCCAAAAGCTTTGTTAAACTCCGCTACGTTCGGAGATCGTTTCGCGCAAGGCTCTTGGAGTACACAGGAGACCCAGTGGTCAATCAACCGACTGGAAATGCAAGCGATACGCCAGGCGTTGCAGGTGTTCAAAGCTACGGTGACAGGTCGAGCGGTGCGAGTACTGTCCAACTCCGCGGCGGTGGCCTACATCAATCGGCAGGGTGGACGCAAGTGTGTGTGGATAGAGCTTTGGCTGCCAGCGTTTTCGGTGGCGCATGTTGCGGGTAAGGACATTGTGACGGCGGATTTCCTCAGCTGGGTCTGAGTAGATGCCAGAGAATGGGAGTGGCATCCGGAGGTGTTCGCACAGATCGGTCGCATATGGGGACAGCCAGTAATGGACCTCATGGCGGCGTTTCACTCTGTGTAAATGGGTCGCTTCTTCAGCAGACGACGCAAAAAGAGGTCAGAAGGCATCGGCGCACTGTTTCAACGGTGGCCGTCGTCCGGTCTTCTCTGTCTTTCCACCGGGGGCACTCATAGGTCAAGTGGTTCTGCGTATCGAAGCACTTCGGGGAAACGTGTGGTTGGGGGCCTCAGGCTGGCCGAGGCGCCCTTGGTATGCCTGCCTCATACGGTTGCTCGACGGGAATCCATGGAGGTTTCCGACATTGGAGATTCTGTTGCTACGGAGTTCCCTTCGAATGTCTCAGGTGCATCGTGTTTTGCTTACAGGGTGGCCATTGAAAGGGCAAGCTTAAGGAAAAAGAGTTGCTCGACAGCCGTCTTTGCCAGTTTGCCGCAAAAAAAAAAAAAATTAAATAAAAATAAAAAAATTAAATAAAAAGTCTATGTTCCTTGCATATGTGCAGATATGGCGCATCTTTGAGGACGGGTGCTCGCAGAGGCACGCTCGCGCAACAACAGTGTCAGTTCCCTTGGTATTAAGTTTTCTGCAGGACGGGTTTGGTAAAGACAGGTCCTGGAGAGTTCAGTTAGCAGCTCTGTCTTGCTATAGGGGCAAAGGACAGGGAGTGGCTCTCATGCACAGGTCGATGTGGTACGCTTTCTCAGGCGGTTACCAGACTGTAGCCCTGTCGTAGCATATTAATTCCACCGTGGAAGCTCAAGTTGGTTTTAGGAGCATTGGCTAGCGTGCTACTGGGGCCCTTGCAACAGACATAGGTTAAGGGTTTTGCCTTGAAGACGGTATGTTTGATGGTCATCTGTTCGGCGAGGCGATTTTCAGAGTTGCAGGCGTTGACCTGTCAGGAATCGTTTTTTTGTCGGTCTCCAGACAGAAGGTAGCTTGGCGGCTGGTTCCGTCGTTGTTGCCAAAAGTGGTTTCTACGTTCACCTAACTAAAATGGTCTCTCTTCCAGCGCTAGGTGCGGCAGAGGGGAGCGTATTGAACCATAGCTTGTGCTGTTTGAACGTCAAGAGAGCGCTGCGGCAGTGTTCAAAGGTTTCAAAAACTTTTGCAAGGCGGATCGTCTCTCTTCGGGGTGTTCGGAGGGCCCCGCAAAGGGAAGCGGCGGCGAAGGAGTCCATTTCTGGATGGATTGGAGCGGCGAGTGTGTCGGCTTATCTTCCACGAGACCGTATAGTCCCAGGGAGCTTACGAGCTCACTCTACCAGAGTGCAAGCGTCTTCTTGGACGGAGCACAGTTTGGTTCCGCCAGTGGACATCTGTAGGGAGGCCTCTTGGTTGTCTCTCCATACTTTCAGTAAGCACTACCGCCTAGATGTTCTGGTGGCTAAGGATGCCGTTTTCAGGGAGGCGGTGTTGAGATCTGGCTGGAAAGGTCCCTCCCAATGATTACTGCTCTGATACATCCCAGAGGTTGAGGACTAAACTGGAGGAACAATAAGGAAATAAGAATTACACGTACCTGGTAATTGTGGTTCCTTGAGTGACTCCAGTTTAGTCCTCATTCCCGCCCGGGGATGGGGTCTTAGCAGTGGTTTTTCTGTTGGGGGAAGTGCAAGGTTAAAAGTGGATATAGGCCTTCACTGGTGTTCAGTCGTTTTGATGCTTCCATTTGTTTTGCGCTATATTGTGATATTATTATATTATGATATTGTTATATATATTGCTATATTGCTCTGGATTGTTTAGGGCTAGGCATTCGATGGAAAGGAGAGCATGCAGGAAGCAGTCCCTTTCCTTCTGGAAGGGGAGTAGTAGGTAGATAGGTTATATGTTCTGCGTGCCCTTGAATAGAATATTAAGTTTAAAAAAAAAAAAGTTACTGATTTTTTGCTCCTTTGAGTCTGCTTTGTAAGTAGTTCACTGGGGGCTGATGGGAGAGACCAGCAGGCTATATCCAGTGATGTCATGAGTTTTTGACATGCCCAGTCTCCAAGCTGCAGGAGGAGGTTCACTACCCAGAGGTTGAGGACTAAACTGGAGTCACTCAAGGAACCACAATTACCAGGTAAGTGTAATTCCTATTTTAGGGTCAAAAAAAGGTAGAAATCTTATCATATGATACCGCACAAACACAAGGAAATCTAAGGACAATTTTCAGCCCCAGAACCCCTGTCACCATTTGAGTATGCCGAGACATATCAGGAAAAATACATATACAGGATCCTAAAAAGGGCTTATTCATAGCATGAAAATGCTATTTAAAAACTGCATTTCGATCAAACTTCAAGGCAAAAATCAAAATAAGCGTGGTCCTCTGGGTAATGACCTCCAATGATGATTCCAGGAACTCAGTCAAGTTGGTAGTGACCAACTTCTCATGCACTGCTGGATGGGGGAACCTCCCCACCCTGCGGCAGATACTGGGCCCTCACCAGCAGAGGCAAATTCTCAGAGTCCATCCCCAAACATTCAATGAGATACTTCTTGGCCATTTCAACAGGTGGGACCAAAGGGGATTTAGGAAAATTTAGTAGACAAGTTATTACGCCTTACTTAATTTTCCAGGTATTTCCATACCATATCAAGTCACATCCTGCTAACTGACCATTGTAGATTCCACAAAACCCATTCTCCCAGACAAATCCTTCATTACCTTAGTGTGGTCTAAAACAGCCTGGGAAAACACTTTTATATCACCAAGAATTTGGGTTGATAAAGTTTGAAGGGAAGCATTGAAGCCTTGTATCACAGTCCATAGAGACTCTATTGTCACCGCCTTAGGTCTTTGTACCTCTCCCACAATTCTTTGGAATGCCAGCTCACCCCGTTTGGCCATAATGGACTCCACAGATCTCACCGGGGCTGCAGTTTCTCCAACACCTACTCTCCCTTCGTGGGGAGGCAAAGCAGCCTTGTGGGACAGCAGAGGCTCTAAAACACCGGCTGAGGCCAAGCTTCCAGGATTAGGAGGTGGTGTCTGCATCACAGGGCTCAGAGAAACCGCGTCATAGCTACCCGAGATACTCCCCCTGGGTGGGGTGGAGAGGGTTGAAACTTGAGACGTAGGTAGCACATCAAAGGCATCCAGCATTGCCTGCCGTGAAGCCAAAAGAGGGATGCCATCTGAGAGAGCCAATCTCCCCTCCCCTTACCTTTTCTCCATGGCTAGGAGAAAGGAAGCCTTAAAACATGCAGACAGCAGCAACAACTCTCGGGTGCGTCTCACCCGCAGGAGTCAAGAAGTTGATTTAGGACAGTTCTTCCTGCAGAAAATTTCTGTTCTAAAGCAGCGTATTTAACTTTCCCCCATCTGCCCCTAGCCAGACTCCCTCAGATTCTACCTTGGGTCCTTCTACTATCCCTGCCCTCAATATCAAAATTTAACCTCCCATCTTCTTTTACTATTATCAAATATTTAGCGTCTATAAAGCTCACTACAGCACCCACTGATCCCATACTATTCTGATGTTTTTCTGCCCAATCTTACATCTATAGTTTCCACCAGTCTTGACACAAAAGTGGTGCCGGATTTCTTGAAAAACAACCTTCATCTGTTTCTGTCTTGAAACATCAAAAGATCAGTTCAAGCTCCTCTTGCTAAGAAGACTTATTGCTAATCTTCCATATTTGGCAAAACTCATGGACAGTCTTAGCCCAATAGTGAAACTTTTTTGTCTTTAAAAAAACAAAACAAAACTAGGTAGTCACTCCAGGCAAACAGGCTTTCGGACACATATAGTACAGAGGTATCTCTCCTGGCCCTGGTATACTCTATCTATGTAAACCACGATGTCTATAAAACTGTCCTCCTTATATCATTCTGCTTAGCTCCAGCTTTGATGTCTTACTTCATTCCCTTCTCTTAACTAGGCTTCATTAAAATAGGCTTCACTGGCCAAGTACTAAACTGGTTTAACTCTTACCTTTTCTAATAGATCCTTTCATGTACTTTGATCCAGTCTACATCCCCAGCTTCTCCCTTCATCTTGGATGTCTCCTAGGATTCCATTCTCTCACCAATGCTTGTTAATTTCCAGGGTTTGTATTAGTTCTGCTAGAGGAGCCATGCAGAAATTATCTCATTCATATATGCAAATGACATCCAGCTTCTTATATCTTTTGACCCAGAAAATTCTATGGCAGGCCTTGACAAATTTTATGTGAATTTAGGAGCCAGTGCATATGACTTCCTCCTCCCCCCCTCCCATTATCTGTCATGCTGGTGTACTGTAGAGCTTGGGAGCCTCTGAGCATGTCTGCAGAGGTGAGGTACCAGGGTGTGTGTGTGTGTGTGTGTGTGTGTGTGTGTGTGTTTGTAGCTCAGAGCTGGGGTGCATGTCTGCATGCGTAGGTGGGGTGTCTATGTATGTGTGTGTGTGTTCTGGGTGGGAGGGGGATTGCACCTTTTAGGTATATATATATTGTACCCTTTTATCTCCATGCATTCATCCCTTTAACCTGTGATAAGGAAGCTTATCATAGCTCAGGAAGGAGCTATAGGAAAGGTGAAGTGACTCTGAACAAGCAACCTGTCAGTTCTGGTAGAAATAAGAAAACAGAATTTTCCCATAAGACTACCAGTCCCAGAATGCACCAGGTTTCCAAAAGCCATTAGAGGAGCTGAAGTGGAGAAACGTGTGTTCAGTCAGGAGGGCTATGAGGTAATCCCTAAGCACTCATCTCAAAGGGCAGGGCCTGATTCAGCACAGCTGCGCTGTGTTAGGGAGGAGCACTCATCTAAGCAGAATAAAGGTAGAGTTTATTCTACAGAGAATCAGCTTGAGCTTGATCATCTTCATCATCAGGAGGATCATCAGAAGCAGAAGCCAAACCAGACGGACAGAGAGGGAAATAAACCCTTTGGAAGAAAGAGGAGAAAAGCCTTTGAGAGGTCTAGAAGAGTCCAGAGCAGTATGTATACTGGGAGGCATTCCAAGGGCCAGCATACACCATTGGACTGGGGAAAGCCAGAGGAATGGTGCTGCAGAGCTAGGAATCTCCAGACGGTACCTGTGAGAGAGACGGCTGCACGTGGAAGGGACCCTAAGACCCGTGCCAGAAGGTATGTGAAGAGAGATCCAGTGTCCAGGGATCTGGATTGGAAGGCTGGACATAAGAACTGGACTACATACTGGCCAGGCTATATAGAGAGGAACTCTAACAGCAATGGAAGCTCAGGTATGAACACTGATCTATGCCCTAGCTATAACCTTGAAAGACAGCAGGGAAACAAGTATTCTCCTGAAAGTGCTCCATTGGGAGATTCATCTGTGCCAATCCATGACATTGAACCCATGCTTGTTGAAGAAGAGGGGGTGATAGCAGATGAAGAATCTGTTTACATGGACTGCTCTCTGTCTAAACTCCTTTGGTGATTTTCTGTTATAAAGTACAGCAACCATCACAAAGTAATACAAACTTGTTCTTTAATCTACTCAGAAAAGCTCCTGAGTAAGATTTCTAGCCACACAGTAGAAAGCAAGCCAGCTAAGGGGTTTCAGCTGGATAACTGCTAGCAATTGAGCCTTACCTAATTGCTTGTGAGCTAGGAGAGAATCACTTCTGAATCTATGTGGGAAGATATAAGAAGTTAACCTGAAAAGAACAGTTTTTTTTCTTTCTTTGTAGCTTTTGGTTTGTTTGATACATGCTAAGAAAATATTAGCTAAGCCTACAGAAAAGACCAGTTTGTTATCAACCAGGTCTTATTTCTTTTGCTTTAATTGCCTGACAAGTTCAAATGTTTCCTGATTTTTGTTTTTTCCAAGTTTAACACTGAAAGCAAGTAACCTGATTTATGTGCTACCAAGCATATCTGTGTTGGGAGAAATAACCTCATAAATAAATATCTTATTGGCTTTACCCAAAAGCACAACTAATTATTGTGAGCAGCTGTGTCTGGTGTGAATGAACTGCATTGCCCACAATCCCTGGCAAATCATATAGATATATGCACTTGCCAAGACTGTGAAGATTCTCACCCAGGCAGCCGTCTGACAAACCTCCAACATCTTGCACTCTTCCCTCCCCCCTCCAACTCCTCTCCTGCTAGCCCCCTATTCCGTTAACCTTCCAGACTCTCTCCCCTTCACCAATCCCCTTAGCTCTCCCATCCACCCTTTTTTTTAAATAAGTTCACTGCCCCTTTAAATTTTCCCTGCCTTCTCTACCTTGCTCCCCTCCCCAACGTTTTTGTTGCCTCAGGCCACAATTATGGCCTTCCCCTTCTCTTCTGCCCACAGGGATCCGATCTTTCATGGGCAGACAGAGGGATTGTCACTGCAATTGTGGTTATGCTCTTCTTTTCGGTCTGCTCTATTCTACAGCACTTCTTTATTCTCAACAAAATTTAAATAGGATTGCCCAGTGGCTAGCCACAACAAATTAAAATCTCCACCGGCACCCAATTCTGCATCGGGAGTGGAAGCGGGAGCTGCAAGCCCCTCCTGCTCCCCCCCGCCAAGGCCCAATCGGAACATCAGCAGCCAGAAGTTTAAAAGAATATGCCTGCAGGTGTGCCCGGCCTGGCGGGCCTGTGCCTGAGGGGCTCACCAGAGGGCCCTTTGGCGTGGAAGATACCATCTGCCACGTTCATACTTCTTTCATCTTAAACCACCTGAACAAAGGACAACAACAGGCTAACAAGAACATGAGAGAACAACACCGGTCAATGCCAACTACAGAAAGACGGAGTACTTCAGAATCATGCGTAAATACCCGATGCATACTGCTTACCCAACCAGGAGCAACCAAGTAAACCATCTACAGGCATACACAGAAATACAAACCTCCCTCAACCATCCTATCCATCACATTACATGTAACTCTCACCCAAGCGACCCCATTATTCATCAAGCATAAAGTAAAGCAAACTTACACAATGGGCAAAAATCTAATCGCCTTAATCCTATTTGCACTCTTGCTCCTCAAACCCACCTATATAAATGCTGGAGAAACCACTATGCTTGCACCACCTCAACTGATCCCAATCATTCAAACGAGCAGATACACAGCCCATAAATTACATCCAAACCAAAATCAACATAACAGACCTTGGAGGATAATACACACAACCCCCACTATCTATGCAGAAGTAGCCCCTTCTGAACCACTGCTACATACCCCACTCAATCAATGCTCAATCTATACTGAACAAATTCCACACAATAATGGATTACATATAAACCAGGATATAGATGATATTTGCATTACCGAAACATGGCTCTCTGACACAGACAATGTCATTATAAACCAAATTACCTCACAACAATACACAATACATAACTCCACAAGGCCTTCACGAAGAGGTGGAGGAGTGCTAGTCATAGGAAAGGCACACCTAAACTTCAGCACCACCTTCTCCTTTCACTCAAAAGGAAGCAACATAATAACAAACTCAAAAAGGCACCCTGCATTATGCCTCATATACAGAGCCCCAAGCGCCGAAAATGAACTCTCAACCATCTTAGAACAAGTCTGCTCCCATGCTACACAGAACAAACATCTCTTCTTGCTTGGAGACCCTAACCTCCCATCGCTGTCTCTGCATGACCAAGATACCTACCTTGAGGTAATGAAAGATCTTTAGTAGATCCAAATGGTAAACACCCCAACTCACAAAAAAGGAGGGACCCTCAACCTCATCTTTGCACCTAACAAATATAATCACCCAAAACCTAATAACACACCTAACAGTCACGCCAATCCCATGGTCAGACCACTACACGGTTACCTTCTCTATTAACACACCTGTAAAGGATAAAATACCTGAAGCAGCCCTAAAGGAAAGAAGATTTTGAACCTTCAACAAGGAAAAATTCCTAGAACAAATGCTACCAGATCTTGAACAAAACACAACTGACCTCGACTCCAAAATCGCCAACTGGAACAAAATACTCAACAATGCATTGATAGCACCAACCAAACCAATCCAAAACAGAAGAAAACACAATGCTCCATGGTTCTCGAGTGAGATCAGTGAACAGAAGAAACAACTAAGGAAATTAGAGAGACTATGGCATTGAACCAAAGACCAACATCATCTCACAAAATACAAGGAAATGCAAGCCATATACCACAACCTGATAAATGACTGTAAGAAGGAATACCATACAAACCTAATAATGAAATCCCTTAACAAACTAAGGGAACTGTTTGACATAGTAAACAGACTAACAAAGGAACTAGTGGTACCAGACGACATGAACTCCTTAACCCCAGACACAGCAGATTTCCTACAGTTAAAATATGCACAGAAACAACTCACTAAACTGATCCAGCAAAACATACCAAACTCTCACCACAACAACAGAGAAGCATGGGACTCATTCCACATCCCCTTGGAGAAGCAACTTGACTCAATTATAGCCAATATCAATACAACTAGAAACATAGAAACATAGAAACATGATGACAGAAAAAGACCACAAGGCCCATCTAGTCTGTCCTTCCATAACTACAACAGTCCACTTTTTACCTTTAGAGATCCTCTGTGTTGGTCCCATGCTTTTTTGAATTCAGTTACTGTCCTCATTTCTACCACCTCCACTGGGAGACTATTCCACGGATCCACAAACTCTTTCCGTAAAGAAATATTTCCGCATATCACTCCTGAATCTATCTCCCTTCACCCTCATCCCATGTCCCCTCGTAGCAGAACTTGCTTTCAATTGAAAGAGGCTCTCTCCCTGAACATTTATGCCACGGAGGTATTTAAACATCTCAATCATATCACCTCTATCCCGCCTTTCCTCTAAGGTGTACATATTAAGATCCTTAAGTCTGTCCTCATATGCTTTATAATGAAGCCCATTACTCATTTTAGTAGCAACCCTCTGCACCGACTCCATTCTGTTCACATCCTTTTGAAGGGGCGGTCTCCAGAATTGCACACCATACTCCAAATGAGGTCGCACCAAAGACTTATACAGAGGCATTATCACCTCCTTTTTTCTGCTAGCCATTCCTCTCCGTATGCTCCCAAGCATCCTTCTAGCTTTTGCCATCGCCTTTTCTACCTGTTTAGCTACTTTAAGATCATCAGACACAACCACGCCTAGGTCCCGCTCTTCTTTAGTGGACAAAAGTACTTCACCTCCTATACTGTATTGCTCCCTTGGATTGCTGCAGCCCAAATGCATGACCTTACATTTTTTAACATTAAATCCCAGCTGCCAAATTCTAGACCATTCTTCAAGCTTAGCTAGATCCCTCCTCATGTTATCTACACCTTCCTGGGTGTCTACTCTATTGCAGATTTTGGTATCATCCGCAAAGAGGCAAACCTTACCCGACAGCCCTTCCGCTATATCACTAACAACGATGTTAAAAAGAATCGGACCAAGGACAGATCCCTGGGGCACACCACTGGTAACATCCTTCTCCTCAGAGTGAGCTCCATTTACTTGTACTCTTTGTCGCCTCCCACCCAACCAATTTCTAACCCAAGCAGTAACTTTAGGGTCCATCCCTAGGGTGCTCAGTTTGTTTATAAGTCGCCTGTGAGGAACAGTGTCAAAGGCTTTACTGAAATCTAAATACACCACATCTAGAGCTCTCCCTCGGTCCAACTCCCTGGTCACCCAGTCAAAGAAATCAATCAGATTTGTCTGACAAGACCTGCCTCTGGTGAATCCATGCTGCCTCGGATCCTGTAATCCGCCGGACTCCAGAAACCTCACTATTTTCTCTTTCAGCAGCATTTCCAATAATTTACTCACCACTGAAGTTAAACTAACCGGCCTGTAGTTTTCAACCACATCCTTACTTCCGCTTTTGTGTAAAGGCACCACATGAGCCTCTCTCCAGTCCTTTGGCACCACTCCCGACTCTAACGAGGCATTGAAAAGGTCAGTCAGTGGAGTTGCTAGAACGTCCCCAAGTTCCCTCAGTATTCTAGGGTGTATCCCATCCGGTCCCATCGCTTTGTCTACTTTAAGTTGAGCTAGTTTCTCACGAACACAGTCTTCTGAAAATTGTTCAAGATGTCCCTCGCTTCTGTTCTTATTTGTGGGTGTTTTCTGAGGTCCTGCTCCTGGTTCTTCATCTGTGAACACAGAACAAAAATATTTGTTAAGCAATTCCTCTTTATCCTTATCAGCTTCTACATATTCCCCCCCTGCACCCTTGAGTCTGACAATACCACTTTTGCCCTTCCTCTTCTCACTAATATATCTGAAAAATGTCTTATCCCCCCATTTTATTGCATTGGCTATTTCCTCCTCCTTTTGAATCTTTGCCTTCTTGACTACTTTGCTAGCTTCTCTAAGTTTTTCCAAATACAGATGCCTGTCTTCCTCTCTCTGTGATCTCTTGTATTTCATGAAGGCCTCTCTCTTTTTCTTCACTTTTTCAGCTACTTCCTTCGAAAACCATAGCGGTCTCCTGTTCCTTTTGCCTTTATTTACCATTTTAACAAAAAGGTTGGTTGCTTTTAAAATACCCCCTTTCAGTTTTGCCCACTGTTTTTCTACATCCCCCAGCTGTTCCCATCCCACTAACGACTCCCTGAGGTATTGGCCCATCTTCGCAAAGGTAGTCTTCCTAAAGTCTAAGATCTTCACCTTGGAATGGATTCTAACAGCCCTAGTCCTAATACTGAACCACACCATCTGGTGATCACTGGATGCAAAATGATCTCCCACTACAAACATCAGAAACACTTTCACCATTGGTAAGCACCAAGTCCAGTATGGCCCCTTCACGTGTGGGGTCTGTTACCAATTGCCTGAATAGTTCTCCCTGTAGAGAATCCAGGATCTCCTTACTTCTAGATGATATTGCAGCAGGAATGTGCCAATCAACATCTGGCATATTGAAATCTCCTATCAGTAGCACTTCCCCTTTCCTAGCAATGCTGCGTATGTCTTCAATTAACTCTCTGTCCACCTCTTCCTCTTGTGAGGGAGGTCTGTATATCACACCAATGCAAATAGATTTCTCTTTCCCTCTTTCTAGTTTAACCCACAATGCCTCCTCTCTCCCTTTTAAGCTCTGTAATTCCAAAGCTTTAATAGTAGTTTTTACATATAGTGCCACTCCTCCTCCCCTTCTTCCTACCCTGTCCTTTCTGAATAAAGTATAGCCAGGTACAGTTACATCCCAGTCATGGTTTTCTGTGAACCATGTTTCTGTAACTGCCACTAAATCCAAGTCAGCCACTCCCACCAAAACTTCAACTTCAGGGATCTTATTTCCCATGCAATGGGCATTAATACACACTGCTTTCCATATGTTACCCCTGTTACCCATTTCCATAAAGGTATTTAATGTATCACCTACCTGGGGGCTTTCACTTACCTGGGGGCTTTCTTCACCCATCCCCAACGAATCTAGTTTAAAGCCCTCTTCAGTAAATTAGCCAGTCTACTACCAAAGATGCGTTGACCTTTCTTGGACAGATGGATGCCATCTCTGCTCTGCAACTACCTCACTCATAGACCCCTGCCCAGTTAGCTGGATTAAGCATACTAGAGAATACTTAACGCCATATCTACTGAAGATTGCCAAATCATCACTCACACAAGGATATCTCCCCCCACAACTCACAGGCATTCATAAGACCTATTCTAAAAGTGGGAACCTCAATAACAAAGACCCAAGCACCTTTCGATCAATATCAAGCCTTCCTTTCATAACCAAGGTAATTGAAAAAAATAGTCCAGCAACAACTACAGAAACACATAGACAACCACGCCCCATTGAATCCGTATTGGTGTGGGTCCAAACAGAATCACAGTGTGAAAACACTAATCATCTCACTTATGGACACCCTTATAACGGACATAGACAACATACAAGAAAGGCTGTGTTCTCTGCTTCATTGATATCATTGCAGCATTCGACTCCGTTAACCATAATACACTGCTACAAAGGCTTCAAGAAACAGGCATCCATGGTATAGTATTGGAATGGTTTGTTTCATACTTATCCCACTGCATCCAACAAGTGAGATCTGTAAACCAACAGTCGAGACCTTTCACCCAACAACAAGGTCTTCCGCAGGGCTCGGCTCAGCTCTCTCAGCATTGCTTTTCAATATATACATTCAAACAATATGCAGCATCATAAAACAGTACAACATTCAATACAAGATATACGCAGATGACATCATTGTATTCACTCCTATAAACATCGGACATCCGGATTACACACAAATCACCACATGACTTAAAACAATGATAAAATGGCTTAAAGAACAAAACGTCTCAAACTTCAAAAAATCTGAAATGATGCATATCACCAGGAATGCTATATTCTCCCCATCAAACTCAATAAAGATCCTGGACTATACCCTATCAGCCAAGCAAGAAGTCAAATACCTCAGAGTTACGTTTGATCAGCATCTCAACTTCCAACCACACATAAAAAGAATAACCAGAATAGCCTATCACAAACTAAGAACAGTACACAAACTCAAACCTCAACTCAGTGATGGTGACTTCCAAAGAATATGTCAAGCCATAGTAACACCCATAATAGATTATTGCAACATAATCTACCAGAGCCTTCCTAAAAAAGCAATACTCCCTCTACAACTGGTTCAAAACACTGCAGCCCGAATCATTACCAGAACAGCAAGATATAGCTACATAACTCCCACACTTCAGAAACTACACTGGTTCTCAGTCACCGTACGTTCCAAATACAAAGCATTAACAATATTATTCAAGATAATCGGCAACTTATCACCTCCTATCCTTCAGTCATTGATCAAAAAAAACCACAGCAGACCAGAACAAGAAGAACCTCAACAAGCAAGATGAAAGCCAGACAATCTACTTGCAAAAGAGCCTTTTCCATATAAGCTCCTCCACTATGGAATGAACTGCCCGCCACTATACGAGCCATCAATGACTTAACTGACTATAGGAAGGCTATAAAGATTCATCTCTTTGTAGAATACTATGGACACACCCTATGACCACACAGATCAAACATACCGGACAATAGGAAAGCTACAAAGTCTCAGCCCATTGTGGAACACAATAGACCCACCCCATGAGAATACTGATCAAATATATCTAGCTTAACACCCCCCCTTGAACTGTATCGTCAACACAGATATAACAACAACATATACAAATCTCACTGCCTTCATGTAAATTGTTAATAATAGTTTAATGTACCCTTTGTACCCTATATAATCTTCCCAAGTTCAATATCCCGTTCTATGTAAAAGTTGGTTTTGCTGTCATGTTCTCTGTAAACTGCCCTGAATTAATGATAGAAAACCTGTTAAATAAATAAATAAAATGCAACCCAACTAAGACAAGAATATTTTATTTTCCAATGATACGAGAACTATTGTGCTCCCTCCCCCTCCAGAAATCAATAGCACACCAATTGCCATTAAGGATTCAATAAAAATTTTAAATGTTATCTTTGAGCCAACATAACAAAAAATAACCTTTTGCTCTTAGGATGATCAATTCAGTTTGGTACTGTTCTCAACCCTGAAGCCTTTCATACCTTAACTCATGCTTGATTCTATCCCACTTTGATTGGTGCAAAGCTCTACTTTCTGGTATAAGAAAGTCCAGACTGAAACCTCTTCAATTGATCCAGAATACCACTGCCAAACTTATCCAAGATGCAAAAAACTATGATCATGTTTTCTCCCATCATGAAAGACCTTCACTGATTGACTACCTATCAGTTACAGAATTGATTTTAAGATCTTAGGGGCCAATGCAGAAACACTTACTGTGACATTTTTCTGGCAATCTTCCCGCACTAGCCTTGCTCTTCGATACAGAAAGCAAGTTAGCGCCAGAAAAACCACCAAAAAAACAACTGTGCTAAATTGCAGCACACGTGGCATGCAAATCACTGCATAATTAATTGCTCCTGATATTAAAAAAACTGCGCTGAAACTTAAGAGGTTTTTTTACACAGTTTTTAATGCTGGATCTTCATGCCAGCTTTGGCCAGGTGTAAAAATCCAGCCGGGAGCAAAAATACCATCAGAGGTGAAGTTTGAAACTTCACCTCAGATAATCTAGGTAATAGAGAAAGCCCCCAATGCCATCGGCACACTGTCAGGGGGCCAGTGCCCTCCCCTCCCTCAAAACATCCCCACCCACACAGAAACAAAAACCCTCACCCGCCCAAACAATAAAGTTCCTAATTCCCCCCCCCCCCCCCCCATGCCCACACAAATCCCCGGTGATGCAGTGGACCTGTCCCCCTCTTCCAAACAAAAAAAATCCTTGGTGGCTCAATGGCCCCAAACACCTCCACCCCCACCCCACCCTCCTCTTCCCAGGATCTTAAATCATGGGGCGGGAGAACTGCTCACACATTTCCATCCCCACGTCGCCATCTTGTAAAATAGTTACGCCTGGCCACATGTGGTGCATCCTGGGATGCACCTGTCAAGGTCAGACTGCCATATAAGACAAAAAATGCCTTCTATGGTAGAGTGACACCCCCCCCCCCCCCCGTATTGCATCCTGGGACAGCTCATGCGAGAGTGGAGTAGCAGCCTAGTGGTTACACCAGCAACCTGAGACCAGAAAGACCAGGGTTCATATCCCACTGGTACTCTTTGTGGCCTTGGGCAAGTCACTTAACACTTCACTGCCTCAGGTACAAACTTAGATTGTAAGCCCTCTAGAGACAGGGAACTACATCAGGTACTGTAGGCAACTCGCTTTGATCTACTACTGGCAAGGTGTTAGATAGATAGATATATATATATATATATATATATATATATATATATATATATAGATAGAGATATAGAGATATAGAGATATAGAGATATAAAAAGAGACAAAAATCTTTTTTGTTTCTCCTCTCCTTATTGCTTTTATTGTAAAGTTATTAAGAGGTTATTTGTTTGTGATCAGTGGAATATCTAATCCAATAAACAAATACAAACAAACATAGATGGTGACCTTACAAAACTAATTCTCTCTAATCCATTAATCTGTTTAGATTTATCATTCTTCCCCTGTCATCTTATTTTTCTACTGCTTCCTTTGCTTTTTCTTATTCTCAGAGATGGTAACTTTTCAGATTCCTGTGTTCAGACTTCCAGTCCAGTAATTCCACAGGCATTAACCTTCCTCTTTTAGGGTTACTCTGTACTCCGTGAGGAGCAATTGATTCTTATACAAGAATTTCAGTTCAACTATATTAAAATGCATGTGCTGTGTACTTACTGATGGTGTGTGGTTTTCAAGTTTATCTTTCATGTAGGTGCTCTTTTCCTTTTCAGTGTGCTATGTTTGTAGTATGCTTCTCAATCCTTAAGAGTTACGAAACAACCCAGGAGATTAGCACTTTATGGATATACTCCAATCTTTTAGTCCAAACAGTGTGCATAAACATAAGGAAAAATACACTGTGGCAAACGCGTGCACCATAAGTGTAAGACCCAAAGAGCAAGCAATACAGCCAATTTTTCCTACGGGCAGGAATGGCAGCCATCTTTGATGGGTTTATGGGACTGATGGAGGAGGGGGGAGCCTGGTGAGGCGAACACAGCCTCAAGCTGGCAGATCCCAGAAGGTTGTTCAGGGCTCATTTTCAGCCAGCTTTGATCAGCAGCTCCTTAAACAGCTCACAGGCTGTTTTCAGTCTTTGGTAGTTGCTTGAATTGTGGGGAGGGAGAGGGAACCTTTCTTGGTCTCAACAAGTTTTGATTCCTCCTTTCTGACTGTAGTGTGCTAAGGTTTCATTTTTTCCCTCCCTATCAAAAGCAGTCAGTGGGCCACCAGTCTTTCCTTGATATGTTTAAAAAAAGGAAAATGAAAAAGAGGGGATTTAGAACAAAACAGGCAAGCAGAGGGACTTGAGAACCTTTCATAAGAGCAGAAGAAATGCTATACAGGGTCTGACCAAGATCGATCAAGCCCAGTATCCTGTTTCCAACAGTGGCCAATCCACAAGTACTTGGCCTGTCTTACCCTCTGAGGGGTTAGGTTGTGATCTTGGCTGTGATTAATGGAGCGACTGCCCTACTGCGGGAAGCGTGCACTCTTAGCTTTTCCTCTGCCTGGTCCTCTTCAGTTACTCTGAGTTTCCAACTGAATGATTTCAGGTTGTCTCTTCAGCATTTCTAAACTGCTTTTTGGGGCTCAATTCAGGATGTTAGCCTTTCGGCTGCGTTCGTGGTCATTGCTTCTATAGTGCTCTGCATTTCGGATAGGCAGCTACGGCGGTCTATCGTATAAGGTATTCTCAAACTTCAACCTCTCCCTTGTTGCTGTAACTGGGTTGTTTTGTTTTGTTTTTTTGGAGGGGATAGTGTGGTATGGAGACAGCACAGCCCTCTCTTGTCTGGCTGCATAGGAGCTGGATTCAGGAGGAGTATCTTTTTTTCATTTTCTCAAGCAGGCTCTGATAGCAGTGGTGTTGTGTCTCTGTTAACTTGGCAGTGATTCCCTTCCTTTCACAAGGTTGGTGTGGGTTCATGTGCTATGCTCATATTGGGTGGTAGTTCTATAATTTCTTGTGGCTTCCTCTCTTTCTGGTTGGGAGTAGCTCTCTAGATAGTCTGGTTGAGTCTTCCCTTTGGGAAATTGCTTACGCTACAGTGCTTAATGGCTCTGGAGACAAGGCGACAACAGTGGTGTACAACAACCGCCAGGGGGGCCCCAGCAGTGCGACACTGGTGGAGGAGGTGCATCCCTTGCTACTGTGGGTGGAGGAGGATCTATTGTCCCTTCCGGTGGTTCATGTGGCAGAGAAGGGAAATGTTCTGGCTGATTTATTTTTTCTCACTCGTCATTGGCTGGACCTGGGAGAATGGGAGTTAAACGTGACACGTTTCTCAAATTCACTATCCGCAGGGGCTTGCTGATCATGGATCTCATGGCCTCAGTGTCCAACGCAAAGGCAGCTTGGTTCTTCAACTGGTGCAGTGAGTCCATGTCCAAGGGACCCGATGTTCTGGCTCAGCCATGGCCATCGGGGGCATCTGTATGTGTTTCCCCCATGGCTGCTCATGGTGCATATACTCCAATGTATTTAGGCCCACCGCAGTCAGGTAATCCTATTTGCTCCAGACTGGCTCTGCAAGCAATCGTCTGCTGATCTTCTTAGACTAGTGTTGGCGAGTCTTGGCAACTTCCCAGCAGAATCACCCTTGCCAGGGTACAATGCTAATGCCACCAGTGGAACAGTTCTCGCTTATAGCCGGGTGCTTGAATGGGCAGGACTGAGGCACAAAGGCTATTCAGCAGTGGAGACAGCCATCATTCTAAAGGTCATAAGTGCTCTATCTGACTGGCTTTTATCGGAGTTTGGAGTGTGTTTGAGAGTGGGTGTGAAGGCGGTGGGCTCAGTCCCTTTGCCACTTCACTTACGGACAGTCTGGCCACCTTGTAGGTCTGGTTAGACAAGGGGTTGGCAGTGAACTCCTTGCCTGTTCAGGTGCGTCTCTCTCTCTCTCTTTCAGCCCGAGGACATGTGCATGGTTATTCCTTGGCGACTCACCCAGACATGGACCGCTTCCTCAGGGTGGTGAAACGAGTCTGTCCGCCGTTGTGCTTTGTGAAATTTTCTGGTGGCACCCTAACCAAGACAGAGCCAGTGCCAGCACGACCTTTAGGCAAACTAGGCAATTGCCTAGATTGCCAACATCCCAGGGGCTCCCATTTCTGTGGCTTTCAAACTGTGATGCAGCACTTATCTACAGCTTCCAGCGCTGCACCATAGTTCATGACTTCTAAGACCTGCCACTTCCACATCCTTCTGATGCAGACTTCCGATCAGAGTGTTCTTGAACAATGCCACAATAATGGTGTAAGTCAACAAGCAAGGTGGCAGTTGCAACACCGCAGTGGCTGCAAAGATGGCAGTGCTCTGCCATTGAGCTGAGACTCATTCTGGTAGCTCTGTTGGCAGTTCACAGAGTCAGCAATATGCGGGCAACTTCCTGAGTTGGAATTCCATGGATCCCAGCAAGTGAGAGCTGAGTGCTTGTGTGTTCAACCTCATTGTGTGGAGGTGGGGGTCAGTTAGTGTTCCACTTCATGGCTACCTAGGAGAATGACACAGTGAAGAATTTTTTTCAGTCTCATAAAGGATTTGTGGGTGGAAGCAGTGCCATCCTGTCCACTAGGCAGCTGCCTAGGGCGGCAGACCTCTGTGGGCGGCCCACCATGTACTTTGGCACACATGGACTGCCAACCCCCCTGTGCTGAACCATGCCAATGCCCCTCGCTGCCGCTGATTCTGGCAATGGGGTCAGAGTGGGTGGCTCGGCGGCAGGCCATGTTTGCCGAAGCACGTTGGCCTGCCACTGCCGCCAAGCCATCTGCCGACCCCATCACCGCAATCACCAGTAGCGGTGTGGCTCAGCATGGGAGAGGGCGGCATGGCTTGTTGTGTAGGGAGACAGCAAGGCGGGGGTCTTCTGTTTGGAGTGGCAGAAACCCTTGGGCTGGCCCTGTGAAGTGATCTGGATGCCCTTCTTCAGGCATGGACCCAAGGATGGACTCCTGTATGTCTTCCTCTTTGGCCCTTGTTAAGTCAGCTTCTGCACAGATTTCACTCTCACTCAGACTTGGTCATTCTAGTGGCACGCAGGCCATGGTTTGCGAGTCTCTTGAGGCTGTTGGTGGGGTCTCTGCTACCTCAGGAGAGGGGGCTTCTGCAGCAGGTCATAGAGGATCTTATGCCATTCTTGTTTATGGCCTGGGAGGAGCAAGCAGTCAAAGGCTACTCTGCAGTGATGGTTGACACCCTTCTGAAGGCCCAGAGGCTCTCTATTTCCCTGGTCTGTTATTTTCTGGAAAGTCTTTAAGGTGGTGGTCTTCTCGGGCCCTGAAGGCTATGAGGATGGACATTAATAGCTGTTTTGTTCTTCTTATAGTCTGATTTTGACCAGGCTTTAGCTCTGAACTTTCTCACAGTTCAGGTGATGGCTCCTGCATGCTACCAAAGGGCAAATTCAGGACATGTCCTTGATAACACACCCTGATGTGCCCCATTAACTCAAGGGAGTGAAGGAAATCCATCTGCCCATTCATCCATTTGTACCACAGTGGAGTCTCTCTGGTGTTCAAGGTGCTGAAAGATCCTCCTTATTGAGCTCCTTCAGAAGAGCTCTCTTATGGATTGTCCCTGTGGGAGGTATTCCTGGTGGCTAGTGCTTCAGCCAGATGGGTATATGAGCTACAAGCCTTGTTTTGTGGGGTGCAGTTTCTGGTCATCCTCTCAGTATCAATCTGAGCACAGTGCTATCCTTTCTCCCGAAAGTGCTGTCTTCTTTTCATCTTAATCAACTTGTGATCCTGCTCTCCTCCTTGAAGGAGGATCTTCAATCAGATCCCTTGCTGTGTCTGACAGATATGAGGAGGGCATTGGTGAAGTATCTGGAAACTTCTAAATCCTTCCAGCATTCGCACCATCTCTTGTGCTCTCAAACAGTTCAAGGGAGGACTGGTGGCAGCCAAGTCCTCAATTGTCTGCTGGCTTAAGGAGGCTGTTAGTTTAGCTGACACCCTCAGATTCCAATTGGATGTCTTTCAGTATTTCATTCCACCAAACCAAGGCCATAACAGAGAACATCCTACTCTGTATCCTCTTCCCTTTAAACCATCTTAACAGTAGGAGAATGAAGTTAAGGACAGGTAAGGGGTTCGTTCTTAAGATCTTCTTTAAGGTCTGGAAGTGAGGTGGACAAGATTTTTTGTTATTGAATGATTTCTTATAATTATACAAGCAAACAAAGAAGAAAAAAAAAGTTCTAGGTCTAACTAAAGACCTTATTACTAATATATACTGTAAGTATAAAAGCACATATCAAGCCCACATCACGGAGGACAGTTTTTACCAATACAAGCCTTAGGAAAAATAATTCATCAAGTAATAACATTAAATAGTATAATAGAACCCAATTAAAATAAGCTGCTTAAAGGAAAATCATCAAGAGGAAAAATTAAAAAAATCATCCATTCTTTTCTGCTAAAAATCTCTCAAGGTGTGCAGGAGCAAAAAAAGTATATGTCCCCTGATATACCACTCGATATTTACAAGGAAACTTAAGAAAAAAGATAGGTCCCAGGACCACCAACCTCTGTTTCAGGCTGAGGAAACATTTTCTCCATGGACAAGCAGGAAGTAAGTCCTCGCGCATGGGTGACGTCCCCAGTAGAACCCTGCACAGGAATGCTCCTCAGCTTTTATTGGAAGCTTTTAGGAGACTTCACAGTGCCTGCGTGCTCCTTCCCGCCTGCCACTGCGGTGCTATCATTTTCAGTCTTTCATTTTACACAAAGCCCCATGGGCATGTTCCATTATGCTCTCTGTTAGTAATCATTATCTTCCTTTGTGAGGTGCTTAACTGCTTTGATTTTTCTTGTCTTGAATTTTCCTGCCTGCCTTCCTGGTTCTTTTTTGATTGTTCTTTTCTTTTGTATTTTTCAACTACTAATCAAGCGGGACCATCAGTGTTCCGATCGGGCCCTGATGGTCCCGCTGGATTAGTAGTTGATTTTGCTGCAGCTCTTTTTCCAAACATATTCCAAAAACTGACCAGTGGGTTTAAAAAGTACACCAAGTGTACCCAGACTATTTCGGTCATGGATAAGCACAATTGGTGCCTCCAATGCCTAAGATTCGATCGTCAGCCCTCTTCTTGTAATTTGTGCCTGCAAGTGACAGAAGAGAGCTTCTAGTTTAAATTTAATACTCAGTCAGGGCCTAGCAGCAGCAAAGAGCTTTCAGCTTAAATTTAAAATACAGCAGAGAGCTTTCTGGTTAAAATTAAAACCCAAGAGTCCCTCAATCCAAGCAAGGGCTGTGTGAATCGCCCAGGAAATTGGTCACAGATTACCTTAGAAGCACAGTACCTGTGCTTCTAAGGTAATCTGTGACCAATTTCCTGGGTAATTCAGGGGACAGGGTACTGTGTAGCAGCCAGTTTTTTTGTTTGTTTTTTATTTTATTTTTATTAATTTTCAAAATAACATTACAAGTTACAACACTTGCGACAGAAAAGTGGGACACTTCTAGAAATACAACACAGAAAAATAACAAGCAGATATAAAATCAATTGAGAGGGATAAAAAAATAAAGGAATTACCTTGCAGCTTCACCAAGAATTTACATGGATACTTTAGGAAATACAAACCCCCAAGCTGGAGGACCTGTGGGCGCAGGACCAAAAACTCCTTCCTACGATGGTGAGTTTCCCTAGCAAGGTACGGAAAAATCTGAACAAGACACCCCTTAAACAACAAATCTCTTTGCCCAAAAAACAGCCTTAAAAGCCATTCTCGGTCAGAAACGAAAGCAAAAGTAACTAAACCGGTTGCAGGTCTAACAGAAGTATCTGAAGTTTTTCTAACAGCTCTGAAACATTTAACTCATCAAATTGCCCAAGCCCAATAGCCTCAGTGTTAGCTGAGGACTTCAGGCCACTTGGAAGGTAATAATAATCTTTACAATAGGAGGGCATGAGTCCGCAGGGACTCCCAAAGTTTCTACCAGATATTGTTTAAACATTTCCCTAGCTGAAATAACAGGGAAGCAAGGAAAATTAACCAAACAAAGATTAGCAAGCTTAGTATAATTGTCCAACTGCTCCAACCTAGCTTTCAAATGGTTAGTCTTTAATAAACATATCAGACAAAGTCTCCAAACGCTGAGTCCTTACAGTGACATCTTCCACCCTATTTTTCATTAAACTCAAATCCTGCACTGATTGTGCCAAACCTGGAGTGTTAGAAAGTAACCTGACCTTGAATCCCCAATATCTGAGTCATAAGAAGCTCTCCAAAATGATTAATAGCTGACCAGATAGCCTCCAGGGTGAATTATTCAGGATGCTGTAAAGGAAAAAATGATCCAGCCCCATGCTGCACAGTTGGCAACTCTGCACTGGTCTGCGGGTCCAAGGGGGGATTCTCAGCTTCATCTCCAGTCGCCGCAGCAGAGCCTCCATTCTCAAAAGCCAACCCAGACTGTTGCTCCTGCAGAGAAATACCAACATCTGCCATACTCTGTGAAGGCAACCCCAGGAAGGACAAAGGAACCCCCAGCATCGGAGAGTCCAACGCCTTCGCATCACGAGCCAAATCTGGGCACAGCTGTTTCGAAGACTGGTGTACTTCTGGGGGCGTAAAGTTGCTGCTTGAGGGAGACACCGAGCTACCCAGCCCCAAGCGTCCTCCAGCCGAGCTTCCGTCCCCTGCTATTGGCTGCAGCTCCTGGCGTTGAAGAAAGGAATCCAAAGGACTGGGAACCGGAGGTGAGGTCAGCGTGGCTGCCTGGGGTAGCACACCGTGCTTCGCCTTCCTCTTACGACCCATCAGGAACAGAGGTAAGAAGCCTCAATGCCACATGCCCACAGCCAGTTTTTAATAAGTCTTCTTTCCCTCCCTCCCTCCCTGACACCCCTGGAATAATCGTAGCTTTATAGGTGCCTAAATCTCCTAAAGGAAAGGAGGTGCCATATTCACCCTCAGGTGCAGCTGTTTATCCTCAGCAGGCATACATTGACCTGAGATTAATTAAGCTTCAGGTGAAGAAAGTACATTAAATGTATTAGGTATAGTTTTATTAGTATAAGTATGCCCAGCAACCCTTAGTAAGTAAAGAACTTAAATACCTAAACACAATCTTAAAACTAAGATGCAGACAGCAGTCCAGCAGTGAGATGGGGGTTTTCCAGTCTTTTGCATTGAGTGTCACAGGTATGATTTTCTCCCAGTTGATGAGGGGTCTTACGTGTGCACTAGGTTCAAGGAGCTCTTTGCTCTCAGGGAACGAGTCCAATCTCTGGAGCCTAGAGTAGCAGACTTGGAGGACATGAGAGGTATATAGACAAGACCTACAGGGATATAGTACTAAAGTCCTACCTCCAGTCTGGCAGCATCCCTGTTGCCATGGAGGAGAAAGGTAACGTGACAGGAGAGCATCACCCTGTTGCAGCAGGAAGTGATCTTGTAGCTAGGACCTGTCCTTCAAGTGATGCAAAACCTTCTCACACTGAGGAGGTTTCTCCAGGGCCATGTGCCCACGAGGGAAGAGTTAGTACAGCCATTCTAGCTGGTGATTCGATCATTAGGCATGTAGATAGCTGGGTGGCTGGTAACATGGCTGGGTGAGGATTGCCTGGTAACATGCCTGCCTGGTGCAAAGGTAGCGGACCTCACGCATCACCTAGACAAGATCTTAGATAGTGCTGGGGAGGAGTCTGCTGTCTTGGTACATGTTGGTACCAATGACATAGGAAAGTGTACTAGGGAGGTTCTGAAGGCTAGATTTAGGCTTTTAGATAGGAAGTTGAAATCCAGAACTTCCAGGGTAGCAAGTTGAAATCCAGAACTTCCAGGGTAGCATTCTCCAAAATGCTTCCCGTTCTACGTGCAGGATCCAAAAGACAGGCAGAGCTCTGGAGTCTCAATACATGAATGAGACGATGGTGCAAGAAAGAGGGTTTTGGATTTGTTAGGAACTGAGAAATATTCTGGGGAAAAGAGGGGCTTTTCCGAAGAGATGGGCTCCACCTTAACTGGGATGGAACCAGGCTGCTCGCATTAACCTTTAAAAAAGAGATAGAGCAGCTTTTAAACTAGATAATAGGGGAAAGCAGACAGTCGCCCAAGAGTGCATGGTTCGGAACAATGTATCCTTGAAGGATACTAGCAAAAGACTGAAGTTAGGGCATATTGACACAGAGGTTCCAATAAAGTCAAAAGTAACCCAAATGCCCTTGAATACAGAGCAGACAGAGCTTAAAGTTTCAAAATTACCCCTGCCTACTGATAACCAGATGAATATGAATGAAATACAGCCTCTAAAATGCTTGTATGCGAATGCTAGAAGTCTAAAAAATAAGATGGGAGAGTTAGACTATATAGCACTAAATGAGAGGTTAGATATGATTGGTATTTCAGAGACATGGTGGAAGGAGGACAACCAGTGGGACACTGTGATACCTGGGTACAAACTATATCGTAAGGACTGAACAAATTGGTGGAGGGGTTGCACTATATGTTGGAAAGGGCATTGAGTCACAAAGGATTAAAGTTTTGCAGGAAACAAAATTCACTGTAGAATATATGGATTGTAATTTTGTGTAAAAAGGGGAAGGCGAAGGCCATGCGGGTGTACTATCAACCGCCTGGCCAGAATGAACAAGTGGATGATGAAATGCTCAAAGAAATCAGAGAAGCTAACAAAACTTACAGCACAGTAATAATAATGGGTGATTTCATTTATTCAGGTATTGACTGGGTCAGTGTCACAGCAGGACAGGTTAGGGAGATAAAGTTTCTAGAAGAAATAAATGACCGCTTCTTGGAGCAGCTGGTTCATGAACCAACCCGAGGGGAAGCCATTTTGGACCGAGTCCTTAGTGGAACACAAGATCTGGTGCAAGAGATAAGGGTGTTGGGGCCACTTGGCAATCATGATCATAGCATGATCGCATTTGATTTAATAAATGGAGGAAGGACGGCAAGGAAATCCACAGTACTACCTTTTAACTTTCAAAAGGGAGACTATAATAAAATGAAGAAAATAGTTAAGAAAAAACTAAAAGGAGCAGTTGCAAAGGTTAAAGATTTACATCAAGCGTGGGTGTTTAAATATACCATCTTCGAAGCCCAAACCATTTGTATTCCACGCTTTAAGAAAAGTGAAAGGAAGTCCAAAAAACTGCCAGCATGGTTTAAAGGTGAGGTCAGAGAGGCTGTTGCCAAAAAAAGCATCTTTCAGTAAATGGAAAAAGGAGCCAAATGACTAAAACTGGATACAACAAAAGCACTGGCAAGTTAGATACAAGGCATTGATAAGGCAGACAAAGAGAGAATTTGAGAAGAAGCTTGATGTGGAAGCAAAAACGCATAAGAAAGACTTTGTCAAGTACATTCATAGCAAAAAACCTGTGAGAGAGTCAGTTGGACCATTAGATAATAGAAGGGTAAAAGGGACACTAGAGGGGACAAGGCCATAGCAGAGAGACTGAATGAATTTTTGCTTCGGTCTTTACTGAGGAAGATGTAGGGATGTTACCCTTGACTGATATGGTATTTAAAGATGATGCATCAGAAGAATTGAAAGAAATATCAAAACACCAGGAAGATGTAGTACAACTATTTGATAAAATGCAGAGTAGCAAATCACCTGGACCAGATGGTATACATTCAAGGGTATTGAAAGAACTGAAATATGAGACTGCAGACCTACTATTAGTAATTTCTGAATCATCATTAAAATAATCTGTAATACCTGAAGATTGGAGGCTGGCCAATTTAACGCCAATTTTTTAAAAGGGTTCCAGGAGTGATCTGGGAAACTACAGACCAGTGAGCCTAACGCAAGAACAGGAAAAATGGTAGAAACCATTATAAAGAACAAAATTACTGAACATGTAGATAGTCATGATTTAATAGAAGACAGCCAACTTGGCTTTAGCCAAGGAAGGTCTTGTCTTACTCATCTGTTAAGATTTTTTTGAAGGTGTGAATAAATAGATAGACAAAGGTGATTCGGTAGATTAGTGTATCCGGATTTTCAGAAAGCCTTTGACAAGGTCCCTCATGAGAGACTCTTGGTCAAATTAAAAAGTCATGGGATAGGAGGCAATGTACTATTGTGCATCAGGAAATGGTTAAAAGATAGAAAGCAGAGGGTAGGGCTAAATAGCCAATTTTCCCAATGGAGAAAGATGAATAGTGGAGTACCCCAGGGATCTGTGCTAGGTCCGCTGCTTTTTAACATAGTCATAAATGACCTGGAAATAGGAATAACGAGTGAGGTAATCAAATTTGCAGATGACACAAAATTATTCAAAGTTGTTAAAACCCAAGAGGATTGTGAAAAATTGCAAGAGGGTCTTGATATCTTGGAAGACTGGGCATCCAAATGACAGATTAAATTTAATGTGGACAAGTGCAAAATTATGCACCTAGGAAAGAACAACCCAAACTATGGTTACACATGCAAGGTTCCACATTGGGAACCACCACCCAGGAAAAAGATTTAGGCGTCATCGTGGATAACATGTTAAAACATTCCACCAAGTGTTCAGTGACGGCCAAGAAAGCAAATAGAATGCTAGGAATCATAAGGAAAGGAATGGAAAATAAAACAAAGGATATTATAAAGCCTCTGTATCATTCCATGGTGCGACCGCATCTTGAATATTGTGTGCAGTTCTGGTCGCTGTATCTTAAAAAGGATATAGTGTTATTAGAAAAGGTACAGAGAAGAGCCACCAAAATGGTAAAGTGGATGGAAGGATACCCATATGAGGAGAGGCTAAAAAGGTTAGGGCTCTATAACCTGGAAAAGAGACGGCTGAGGGGAGATATGATAGAGGTCTATAATTTAATAAATGGTGTTAAATGATTAAATGTGGATTGTTTATGCCATCAGAATATAGAAAGACTAGGAGACATGCAATGAAGCTACAGCGTAACCTATTTAAAGCTAATAAGAGAAAATATTTTTTCACTCAACGTGTAATCAAACTCTGGAATTTGCCACCGGACGATGTAGTAAAAGCTGTTAGTGTAGCAGGGTTTAAAAAAGGTTTGGACAAGTTCCTGGAGGAAAGGTCCATAAACCATTATTAAAAGGGACCTGGGAAATCCACTGCTTGCCCCAGTACAAGCATTGTGGAATCTGTGTCTTTTGGGGAAACTGCTAGGTACTTGTGATCTCGATTGGCCACTGCTGGAAACAGGATACTGGGCTTGATGGACCTTGGTCTGATCCAGTATGGCATATCTTATGTTCTTATGCCTTTGAAGGCAGTTCAGGACGTCAGAAGGGTGTCTGCTCTGACTGCGCTCGAGAGGTCCTTGATGTAAACACCCGCATAGCCCCGGACCATTGGTCATCCTACTAGCGAGGAGGGAAAAGACATTGCCCCCATACACGTTGCAGGGTGCTCTGACCAAGCACAGAGAAAAGGTCCAAGTTCATCAGCATCGGAACCGTTCGCAACGTGGCATCAAGAGTGATGGCAGGCTGCATGACTGCCCCTTGACGGTGTCGGGCCGGGAGGACTGCTCAACCTCCAAGGATTCGGAGGGACACAGACAGCCTCCCAATAACCGAGCCCAAGCCACTGATACCCCCTATCAGGAGGAGGTGTTTCCAGGACTCGATGCTCATTGCCTTAGTGGCCTCATACCAGCTCTACATGAGCATGTTCCTCAGTGACATGTGTGACCCAGTTGACTTGTCTCAGTTCCTTTCTCCTGAGAAATTAAAGCAGTTTCGCACCCTAGTGGGCCATAGAAAGGACTGCTCAAAGTTCCTGGTCCAGGTAACCTATGACGCCTTTGAGACTGCAACGAGAGTGGCTGCAGTTGGCATTGGGGCCTGGAGATTTGCCTGGCTCCAGTCCTCTGACTTGAAGCAGTCTGTTCAGAATAAACTGGTGAACATACTGTGCCACAGTAAACAGATGGAGGAGAAAGCTGGCATTATAGAGAAGCAGCATATCATGCTTGCCAGACTCTCCACATGCACATCTGAACTGGCTTACTGAAGGAGATACCAAGGAGGGGATCAGAAGAAGACCTACTATTCCTGTAGGCATCAATATTTGCCTGGACCCCAAACCTCCTAGTAGAAACAGCAAGCCCCCTGCCAGCACCAGCACAGAGAAAAGCCCCAGAAGGCCCAACCAGCCCTGTAGCCTAATCTCAAGGCAGGGTTTTGACTGTTTCCTCCAGAGCTTAGCCGATCTACCAGGCATCACTGTGCTGAACCTTCCGGTGGGGGGAAGGCTCACTCTCTTTGCCCAGAGATGACCCCCCTCATAACCTTGGGCACCTGGGTGCTACAAATAATCTGGAGCGGATACAGGTTTCTGAACTACCCCCAAGCTAGCCCCCAGGGGCATATCGCCTCAAACCTGCCCCACCCCCCCCCCCCCCCCCCCCAGGAACTGCTTTGGAAGGAAATCTCTGCCCTCCTGGCCAACCTAGCTATCAAGCTCATTCTGCAGGAGCAATTAGGGTGGGGCTTTTACGCCAGGTACTTTCTGGTTCCCAAGACAATGGGGGAGGGGGGAACTCCGTCCTATCCTGGACCTCAGGGACCTAAATACTTACTTGGTGAGAGAAATGTTCAAGATGATTTCTCTGGATACCCTGCTCCTGTATCTTCAAAGAGGAGATAGACTGTGCTCCCTGAATCTAAAAGATGCATATACCCACATACTAGTTTGTCCCGTTCACAGGAAGTACCTCAGATTTGTCCTGGGAGGACAACACTTTCAGTATCGAGTGCTGCATTTCAGCCTAGCCTCAGCCCCCCAAGTCTTCACGATATGTCTCACAGTAGTGGCAGCCTTCCTCTGAACACTGGGGGGTGTTTGTCGTCTCTTACCAGGATGATTGGCTCATAAAATGCCCCACTCCAGAGTGAGTTTGGGTCTCCTCATGACTGACCATTCAGATGTTGTAGCTATTGAGGTTTGTGATAAACTACCCCAAGTCCCACCTTCAGCCCACCCAAAAGCTGGCATTCATAGGCCCTGCTCAACACAACTCGGGAGAAGGCTTTCCTCCCACAGGATCGGCTTCAAAGGCTGACAACCTTGGTTCAGGACACTCAACTGAGTCACAGGATGCTGACCATCCTAGGTCACATGGCATCTACAGTGCATGTTACACCCCTGGCACTTTGTCGGATGCAGGAGACGCAATGGATTCTGCTGACTCAGTGGACCTAGGCCACGGGTTGCCTCCGGGATCAGGTGTATGTCACCAGTCCCCTGGTTCAATCTCTGCATTGGTGGACGGTCCCTCAGAATTTGCTCCAAGGCCTCCCCTTTAAAAGGCCTTACCATAGAAGATCTTGAGAACAGACACGTCCAAGTTGGGATGGGAAGCTCATCTTGATGGTTTCCACACTCAGGGCGACTGGTCTGTTCAAGAGAGTCTTCACCAGATCAACTTCCTGAAATTGAGAGCCATAGCAAATACTCTAAAAGCCTTCTGGGATCGGCTGGCCCAACCACATTGTCCTCATTCAGACCGACAATCAAGTCACTATGTTCTATATTAACAAACAGGGGAGCCCCAGCTCTTATCTCTTGTTCTGTGAGGCAGTCAAGTTATGGAGGTTCACCATCACGGGATGGAGCAGAGCACGCGATTGGGGCATACCATCATGGGGTAGATGGGAAATCCATCTCAGCACAGCCTTTGATTGTTCACTTCATGCAAGGACTGCTTCTCTCAAAGCCTCCGTACAAGCCCTCCGCTGTGGCTTGGAACCTCAATGTGGTACTAGCGCAGCTTATGAAAGCTCTCTTTGAGCTGCTCGACTCATGTCCACCAAAGTTCTTTCTGGTAGCTGTCACCTCGGCATGCCGAGTGAGCGAGCTTCCAGCTCTGGCAGTTCATCCACTGTATACCAGATTCCACCATAATAGAGTGGTTCTTCGATCGCATCCCAATTTCCTTCGGACGGTGGTTTTGAATTTCCATCTCAACCAGTCCATAGTGCTGCCTACGTTTTTCTGTAGGCTTCACACCCGCAAAGGGGAAGTAGCGCTGCACATGTTGGACTGCAAGTGGGCATTAGTCTTCTACGTGGAGTGGACAAAGGACCACAGGAGGTTCATCCAATTTTGTTTCTTTTGACTCGAGCAAGCTGGTAGCCACCATTTCCAAACACTCTTTCAATTTGGTTAGCAGACTGCATCTCCTTCGCTTATGCCCCAGAAAGGCCTGAGCCTTGGTGGTCATTTCACAGCTCACGATGTCTGAGCTTTGGCTGCGTCGGTGGCCAACTTGCGCTCGATCTCCTTGGAGGAAATCTGCAGGGCTGCAACGTGGGCTTCTGTACACACGTTCACATCTCACTACTGTCTGGAACTGGAAGGGGATTCCCAACGCGACAGTAACTTCGGCCAGTCTGTACATGGGCACCTATTTGGGAATTAGAATCCAACTCCGTCCCCCCAATGACCTTATGTCTATCAAGGCTACAAAAAAAAAAACCCCAATACCGAGTTAATAAGAGAAAAAAAGGTTGCAGAATGCACAACAGATGTGGCAAGATTTGTCTTTGCTGTACATAGTTGGTTTTGCATTTTCTGCAGTTCATATTGCCCTGTTGAGCTTCTCGGCAGCCTCCTCGGTTTTCAGTAGCCTGTATTTTGGAAGTCCCATGCACAAGGACTTATTTCCTGTTTGTCTACAGAGAAAAAGTAGATATTTACCTGTAGCAGGTGTTCTCTGTGGACAGCAGGAATAAGTCCTCACAATCCACCCACCTACCCAAGGAGTTGTCTTCTGCTACAGCTATATTATCAGACTGAAGATGATGGCACCACAGTGGCAGGTGGGAAGGAGGGTGTGCAGGGGCAGTGGAGCATCACAAAAGCTTCCAATAGAAGCTGGGGAATGTTCCCGCATGGGGCTCCGTTGGAGACATCACCCATGCATGAAGACATATACTTGCTGTCCATGGAGAACACTTGCTACAGGCGAGTAACTACCTTAATCAGTTGCCCACAAAAGGAAGCATTTTTTTCTGAAAATACATCTTCAAAATTTTGTTTTTATCTAACAAAGAAGAAAAATACATTAACAAAGTGGCCTTAGTAGGAATTTCATCAATAGAAGACTCCAAAAAGGCAGACGGCTCTAAACTACTGTGGAGAGCTAATTAATATTGTCTGCCTCTTTATCCAACATTTTAGCCCCCTTAGGAATATAGTACAAATTCATAAGCTGAACTGACTCTGGGTCTGTGAACAATACTGCCTTCAGATATTTATGAAATAAATAAATAATAAAGTGGTAATGCATTAGTCTCTTGTAAAAGGAAAATTCAAAAACCAAAGATTGAAAACCCTAAGAGACTTCTCCATTGATTCCAATTGCCTATGAATGACTAGAGAATCCTCAACAGAGGAGGCAGAAACAGCATGGAGAGTGGAAATCTGTGTTTCCATTTTAGCACTTCAGTTGTCCAGCTCCTTTAAGTTTAAATGTTCAGCCATCTTGGCACCTGTCTCAACAGAGAATGTAGAGATCTGCTCAAAAGAACCGCAAAGGATCTATTCAGTGTGTGAAACAATTTGCCAAATGTCTTTAAGAGATATTCTTTCTGAGGCAATGGAGTGTAACAGAGGGTAGAGACAGCTGAATAGGTCTTGGAAATTAGAGCAATTGCATCTGTTTCAGATTGCACAACAGGGGAGCTCCTTGCTTCAAGAGAGATAGGAACAGCAAGCAATTCACCTTCAGTGGGAGAAGTGCCTACAATTCCCATGGTCAATGAATAGCTGAGTTTAGGTCTCAACATCTCTAGCAGGTGGCATCACTGGTAAAGAATCGATAGTTACAACAATTACCTTAACATGTTGATCCACTGGGCCCGAAACGTTTGCTCACTTCTGAGCTTTCGTTGGTCCTCGCTTCTTCCTTTTTGGCCCCATATACCAAGCATGGAGTCGGAACTTGCGCTCTGCAGGAGTGCCAAAGGGGCGTGTCTTGCCCCTTAAGACATGCCCTTTTAAAGCACACCCACGACCGCTGAGCCACAAATCTTAAAAGCCCCGATCCCTGATTTCACCAGGTGGCCTCACCAATGCTGGCTATGATGTTCCAATAAGCAATCAGGCAGGCAAACTGCAGTCCTCGCTTGCTTTGCTCAGGCCAGAGATCTTATAGGCCCTGATCCCTGATGTCACCAGGTGGCCTCACAAGTGCCAGTTACGATGTTCCAACAAAAAACTGGGCAGGCAAACTGCAGTCCTCCAAATACAGGATTTTTTTTGATTGTCGCAGCAGGGAGGTGAAACGAAGGGGGTTTTAACAGGACAAGAGAAGGAATCATTTTGATGTTAGGAATGGGATTTTTTAAAATGTATTTTTTATATTTATGTATGACTTTATGGATGTTACAATATAAATATAAAAGTATTCATCCCCTCTGTATTCGTCCCGTTTTGTCACATTGCATCCTGGAATTAAAATGGAGTTTTGGGGGTTAGCACCATGTGATATACACAACATGCCTACAACTTTGAAGGTGCAAAAATATTATTTTATTATGACACAAACAATAATTAAGACAAAAAAAACTGAAAGCAGGAGTGTGCATATGTACTCGCCCCCCCAAAGTCAATATGTTGTAGAGCCACCTTGTGCTGCAATTACAGCTGCAAGTCTCTTGGGGTATGTCTCTATTAGCTTAGCACATCTAGCCACTGGGATTTTCACTCATTCCTTAAGGCAAAACTTCTCCAACTCCAAGTTAGATGGGTTGCGTGGGTGTACAGCAATATTCAAGTATTGCCACAGATTCTCAATTGGATTGAGATCTGGGTTTGATTAGACCATTCCAAGACATTTAAATGTTTCCCTTTAAACCAGCTTTAGCAGCATCTTTAGGGTCATTGTCCTACTGGAAGATGAATCATTGTCCCAGTCTCAAATCTCTGGCAGACCGAATCAGGTCTTCCTCAAGAATATCCCTGTATTTAGTGCCATCCATCGTTCGTTCAATCCTGACCAGTTTTCCTGTCCCTGCCAATGAAAAACATCCACACATCATGATGCTGCCACCACCATGTTTCACTGTGGGAATGGTGTTTTCAGGGTGATGGGAAGTGTTTGGGTTTGCGCCACACATGGCGTTTCCCATGATGGCCAAAAAGTTCAATTTTCGTCTCATCTGACCAGAGAACCTTCTTCCATGTGTTTGGGAGGTCTGCCACATGATGTTGTACAAACTCCAAACATGTTTTCTTAATTCTTTCTTTAAACAATGGCTTTTTTCTGGCCACTCTTCCATAAAGCTCCACTCTGGAGTGTATGGTTTGAAGTGGTCCTATGGACAGATATTCCCATCTCCGCTGAGGATCTTTGCAGCTCCTTCAGTGTTATCCTTGGTGTCTTTGTAGCATCTCTGATTAATGTCCTCCTTGCCCGGTCTTTAATGGTGCTCTGTAGGATATTCAGAATATGGGATTTTTTTTCTTTTTAATAATACAACCTTGATCTATACTTCTCCACAACGTTGTCTCTGACCTTTTTAGAGTGCTCCTTGGTCTTCATGTTGCTTGCTTAGTGGTGTTGCAGAGTCAGGAGCCTTTCAGAACAGGTATATTTATACAGGCATCATTTGACACTGATTACATACAGGTGGACCCTAATCAACTAATTATGTGACTTCTGAGGTTAATTGTTTGGACCAGATCTTATTTAGGGGTATCCTAGCAAAAGGGATGAATACACATGCACTCGCAACTTTTCAGTTTTTACTTGTCTTTTTTTATATATACCAGGTATTTTATTGTCATTTCACTTCACCAATTTGGACTATATTGTTAGGTCTATTGCCTAACATCCAAATGAACCTCCATTTTCATTCCAGGTTGTACATAATGCAATAAAACAGGATAAAAACCAAGGGGATGAATACTTTTGCAAGGCACTGTAAATTGTAAACGAACATAAGCCTACTGCCTTTTCCCAGGAGTGGACTCAAGTCCATAGATGGTTCACCTAGCTTTTGTTTCTTTTGAAAGTAATGGGCCTTGGAGTGGGAACAAAGAACACCTTTTTCTAATTGGATATCAAACTACATCTCTTCCTGATATGCCCAGACAGGAGTGACAATATGTCAGCGCCCATAATAATAGGCCAAGATGGCAGCAGTCAATCCACCTAAGCTCTTCTTCAGTTCAGGAGATTTCTAAGGCTGATGCATGGAGTTCAATCTATATATTTATTTGGTTTTCCATTTCAGTTCATTTATATCCCATTGCTTCAATGACCTACTAGCAGGACTGTCTTTTCTCCATTGCCTCTCTGAGGAGTAAAGCTAAAACTGAAAAAGAGCAAGCCACTAATGAATGTAACAAAATATGACCTTGAGGATATACCACCAGAATAAAGACTGCCTATGAAATAGATTCACTGCTTTGGATATAAACAACAGAGTACCCAAAGTGTTATGGGATGACATCAAGAAAGTTGTGCTCGACATGTGTGAAAAGGCTCTACAAAAGGTGAAAAAGCAAAAACGGCCAAAATGGATGACCAAAGAAACTCTGAAAACTGCTCAGAAACGCAGAGAAGCTAAAGCCGGAGGAAAAAGAGGTAATCACAGAACTTAAGAGATTTCCAACGTGCAGCAGGACGACACAAGAAGTACTACAATGGTTCATGCAAAGAAATAGAATCATAAGCTATTAGAAGAACAAGAAGATTGGCTTTCTTAAAACTATGAGAGCTGAAGAGAAAATTCCAGCCTTGAATAAGAATGCTGCAAGATGCTCAAGGATCCATGTTGAATGATGCTGAGAAGATCAAGATAAGGTGGAAAGAATACACAGAATCATTATACCATAGAGATCAAGTGGACCAACAGTCATTTCAACCTTATCTTATTATCAGGAACTGTTGATAATTAAAGTCGTTGAAGCAGCACTGAAAGCATTATCAAAGAACAAAGCACCAGGCATTGATGGCATACCCATTGAACTATTATAGCAACCGGATATGGCTGTTACCATACTTACAAGGTTCTCCCAGGAAATTTGGATGATAACATCATGGCCAACTGACTGGAAAAGATCTGTGTTCATACCAGTACTGAAGAAAGGTGATCCGATTGACTGTGGAAATTAATACACAATTGCTCTGATCCCACATGCCAGCAAGATTCTATTCAAGATCATTCAATAGAGGCTACAACCATACCTGGAACGAGAACTGCCTAAAGTGCCAGCAGGGTTCAGGAAAGGCTGAGGAACAAAAGATATCATTGCGGATGCGAGATGGAGCCTTGAAAAGACAGAATACCCAAAGGATATCTATATGTGTTTTCTCCAGGAGCAAGCAGGAAGTCAGTCCTCACAAATGGGTGACATCGGCACCGACGGAGCCCTCGCGGAAACATCCCCCCAGCTTTCAAAGGAAGACTTTGGGAGATTCCACCACACATACGTGGTCCCCTTCGCGCCCAAGGGTGCCATCTTGCTCAGTCTCCTTATTTCTGTGGAGCCCTTCAGACGTCGTCTGGCTTGTCCCCGGAAAAAGTTGATTTTTTTGTTCCTCGAGTTTCCAAACTTTCCTCCGGTATTGCACCAGTACTTTAGCCGCCTACTGACCTCGGTGCCTCTGCGTCAGGTTCAGTTCAAAATTTTTGTAGTTTTTCGTTTTTCTTTTCTGGCTCCTTCGCACCTTTTTTTCTCCCGCTGGCAGCCCGGAGGGTCTTCGACCTCGCACGGGTGCTTTTTTTTCCACATGGCTACCAGTGTTTTTAAGAAGTATGATCGGTGCTCTAAAATCATGTCTTTGACAGACACACATGACTGCTGTCTTCGTTACCTAGGACCAGACCATAACCCGGTGGCCTGCGATCTCTGCAAAAGAAGGTCCAGCAAGGCCCTCAATTGCTGCCAGCAGCAGCACAACAAGTTCTTCCCCGAGTCCCCGGTACCTCCCAAAGCCAGGGCCTCATCTGAGGCCCCGACACTTTGGGCGGAGCTTTTCGAGCCCGAGCTCCATCATGGGTCCTCAAAGGGGTTCTCCCTCGAGGGAACCCAGAAAAAAAGAAGAAATCCTCAAAGGCGGCATCCTTAGATGGTTCCGACCGGCTGGGAGCTCCCCGGGCCTAGTCCCATAGTCAGAGGTGCTCTTCCGAAGCGTCTGAGAAGGAGCGACCTGCAAAGATCCCCCAGAAGGATCCGACTGCAGACCGGCCTTTGTCCCCAGACTCCATCCTCATCAAGGATTCTCCTTCAGGGGAGCCGCTTCGGGCCCAAGTCTCTTGGTGCCCGCGCTGAAGGCTGTGGAGCCTTCTGGGCTGTAGTCCAGAATGGCGGCCGTGGAGCACAGTTTGTCTGCCTTTATGGATCAGCAGTGGGCGCTGTTGTCTGGTTAGACCGGTTCATCTGTCCCAACCACCAGGCCTTCGACCTCCAAGACTTCCCCGGAGGCAGAGCCGATCGTTGAGGTCCTTCGACCTTGAGCCGATCCTCAGCCGAGGTCACGCTCAGAGTCCTCTTCGTCAGAACCACGGTCATCCCCAGTAAGTCTACCAGGTGCTGGCCGTGGAGCATTGGGGCCCTCGGGCGAGTCCTCCACGGACTACTCCGAGTGGGAGATGGAGGATGAGGAGTCCCCCCCGATACCCATCACCACCGCGACATCCCTTCCAATTCCCTCATGTAGGAACCTCGGTGGCAGTCCAAGGCCCTGGTATTCCCAACCGAGTTGGAGGAGGACCCTTGAGCGGCAGTCCAAGGCCCTGGCATTCCTGACTGAGTTGGAGGAGGACCCTCGGGCGGATGAGTTAGAGATCCTCCAGTACGAGGTCCCTCCTTGGGAATCACTAACGGTACCCATCCTAGAACGGCTCATTCTCCGCATGTGGAAGATGCCGGCCTCTGTGCCGGTGATGAGCAGATGGCTCGACTCAATGTATCAGGCTTCCAGAAGTCACAACTGCTGCATAACTCCATGGTGGTAGAGTTGGCCATGCGTCGGCTGAAAAGCCAGAAGATGCACTCCTCTGTGCCCTCCCGGCAGGGAGGCCTGCACCTTGGATGCCCTTGGCAGAAAGTGCTACCAAGGCTCAATGCTCCTCTGCTGCATCCAGGCCTACCAGCTGTACATGGGCATGTACCTGAGAGACCTGGCGAAGAAACTCATCGGGTTCTCGGCTTGTCTCTCCGAAGAACCCTTGCAGTGCTTCAAGAGCCTGGCCAAGGCCATCCGTGAGTGCTCCAAATTTATGTCTCAAGCGGCCTATGACGGGTTTGAATTGACGGACCGAATAGCCGCAGCAGGCATCGGTGCACGCCACCATGCTTGGCTTCAGTCGTCTGATTTCGAGCAGTGGGTTCAGGACAAACTGGTCGATGTCCCATGCCAAGAGGAGAACCTCTTTGGCAAACCCGTGACCAACAAGGCTGCCGAGCTGGAGACAGAGTTCATGTTGAGGACCAGGCTCTCTAAGAAGACCACTGCCCCTCCCCGATGGAAGGGCTTGGGTAAAAAGCCCTTTTACCTGAGGAAGGGAGCTGCTTACCGAAACTACTCACCCTATCAGGCCTCCCCGGCTCTCCAACAAGGTCAGCAGGCCAAAGGACATGGACATAGCCCACGTAGCAGAAAACTCCAAAACCCCAGGCACTGGCACGGCCCCGGCCCTGGCCCAGCCAGGGGGGAGCTTTTGACTCCTTAAGTATAGCCTTTCTACCCCAAGGAGGTCAGCAGCCCACAGGGGGATGATTGGCCGTCTATGCCCAGAGATGGATGGCTATCACGACTGATTCCTGGGCACTGAGGGTAGTCGGGGAGGGTTATCTCATCCATCTGGCTCAGACACCCCCTCTTATTTTCTGGGAGAGCCCCTCAGGTCTCCCCTAGACCGGGACCTTCTCTTGAAGGAGTTGGCAGGTCTTCTAGATGACAAGGTGGTGGAACCAGCGCCCCACCTTAGGGGAAGGGGTTCTACTCCAGATACTTCCTCGTCCCCAAAGAGGACAGGGGGCCTAAGGCCCATCCTCGACCTGTGCAACCTCAACAAATTTCTGGTGAGGGAGAAGTTCAAGATGCTCTCCTTTGGAGCATTGCTGCCATACATCCAGCAGGGAGACTGGCTATGCTCCTTAGACAACAAGGATGCTTATACTCACATCCTCATCCACCCCAACCACAGGCAGTACCTATGGTTCATAGTAGGGAGCAGGCACTTTCAATACAGGGTGCTCCCCTTCGGTCTAGCCTCTGCCCCACAGGTCTTCACAAAATGCCTGGCAGTCATGGCCACCTTTCTCCGGCTACAGGGGATCTTCGTTTTTCCCTATCTGGACGACTGGCTCATAAGAGGAGGGACAGCCTCGGAGGTGCAGCAGGCCACCACTCGCACCATCCAGGTTTGCAACACTTGGGCTTTATCATAAACTACCCCAAGGTCTCACCTCCTCCCCACACAGTGCCTTGAGTTCATCAGAGCAAAGCTCGACACCCTCCAGTTGAGGGCTTTCCTGCCCAAGGACTGAGCAGATCGGCTCCAATCCCTTGCTTGGGATGTACAGCATCGTCCCTCGATGCCCGCCCGGCTTCTTCTGTGCCTCCTCGGGCACATGGCCTCCACGATCCATGTCATCCCGGACGCTCGCCTTCACATGAGGATGGCGCAGTGGTGTCTCCGGGACCAGTGGTCTCAGGTCATGGGCCGTCTCCAGGACAGAGTCTTGGTGACCCGCTATTTGGCAGACTCCCTGGACTGGTGGCAGTCGCCCCGGAATCTCGAAGCAGGCATGCCTTTTCAGGCCCCAAGTCACTTGAGAGTCCTCACCACAGATGCCTCCCTGCTCGGCTGGAGAGCCCACTGCGGAGATCTCCGCAATCAGGGCAACTGGTCACCAGATGAGAGCACCCAGCAGATCAACTTCCTGGAGCTCTGAGCCATACACCTTACCCTTGAGGGTTTTCTGCCACCACCTACGTCACCAGCCAGTGCTGGTCCAGACTGACAACAAGGTGGCGATGTTCTATGTGAACAAACAGGGGGGCACGGGGTCTTGAGCCCTTTGTCAGGAGACACCGATCCTCTGTTCATACGCAATCTTATCAGGGAATCCTCCTGCAGGCAGTGTACCTGCCAGGCCAGGACAATCTGCTGACCAACAGGCTCAGCAGGATTGTCCAGCCATCTGAGTGGCAGGTGGACCCCAGGGTAGTCAGTGGGCTTTTCTGTCTCTGAGGGGAACCCTTGATGGACCTGTTCACCAGTCTGGACAACTTTCAGTTGCCCTGCTTTTGCTCCAGGCAGGCTCACCCTTCCAGGGTGCCAGCAGACGTGTTCCTGGTCTTCTGGTCAGAAGGCATCATGTACGCCTTCCCTCCAATGCCGCTGATCACCAAGACCCTGTTCAGGGTGCTCTGCGACAGGGCTTCGCTCATCCTGATAGCTCCTCAGTGGCCCAGGCACCCATGGTGTCCGCTGCTCCTGAGGCTGGCAGTGGAAGTCCCCATTCCCCTGGGAATCAACCCAGGTCTTTGTTGGGGCAGCTCACTCCCCTGCTCGTTGAGCCTCTGGCTACCTGCCACCTTCGCTACCTCTCATGGAAGGTGATTTTCCTGGTTGCGCTCACCTCTGCTCGCACGCACCCCAAATTCCTGCCAAAAGGTAGTGTCGCGCTTCCTTCTTAACCAGGAAGTGGTGCTCCCTACCTTCTTTCCAAGACCTCACTCCAATTGGGAGGAGACGGTCCTTCACACCTTGAACTGCAAGAGGGCCTTATCCTTCTATATCCACCTCATTCAAGGCCACTGCAAGGCTTCTCAGCTGTTTATCTCCTACGACCCCAGTAGGCTGGGGGAGGCGGTGACTAAGCATACGCTGTCCACCTGGGTGGCAGACTGTATCACCCTCGCTTATGAGCAGGTGGGGCTTCTGCTGGAGGGCCACATCACAGCACACCGTGTCAGGGCTATGGCGGCAAACCTGTGCTGTGTCCCAATGGTGGACATCTGCCGAGCCACCACCTGATCTTCAGTAGATACTTTCGCAGCCCATTACTGCCTGGAAAGAGAGTCTCGATGGGACAGTGATTTCAGCCAGGCTGTGCTCCATAACCTTTTCTGGATCTAGGCAACTCCTACCCTCCGACCCTTCTGTGTTCAGGCTACCGTAGTGCTGGTTCATTGGACACAGGGGTTCTACTGTGGTCTGTGGACACGGACCAAATTGCTACTGCTTTCAGCTCCCCTCAGGGGAGTCCTTTTTTTTTTTTTTTTTGCTATGGGCTTTCAGTAGCCTGTAACTGAGGAGTCCCATATGTGAGGTCTGATGTCTTGCTTGTTCCCGGAGAAAGCATAGTTACTCACCTGTAACAGGTGTTCTCCTGGGACAGAAGGAATTGGTCCTTACAACCCTCCCTCCTGCCCTTGGAATGGCTTCTTTATCATCCTCTGTTTTTGCCGTCTTTTAGCTATGTATCTGACTGAGCAAGATGGTACCCTTGGGCAAGAAGGGGACCATGCATGCATGGTGGCATCTCTCAAAGGCTTTCTTTGAAATCTGGGGGATGCTTCCGTGAGGGCTCCACCGGTGCCGACGTCACCCATATGTGAGGACTGATTCCTGCTGTCCCCGGAGAACACCTGTTACAGGTCAGTAATTACGCTTTATTGACTACAGTAAGGCCTTTGGCTGTGTAAATCATGAGAAACTCTGGGCCATTTCAAGAAGCATGGGTGTACCAGATCACCTGATAGTACTGATATACAACCTTTATATTGATCAAGGTGCAACAGTTTGAATGGAACTAGGAGAAACAGAATGGTTTAAAATCAGCAAAGGTGTATGACAAGGCTGCATCTGAAGCCTGCAAACTTTCCCTTTACCTATTTAATTTACATGCAAAACAAATCATCAGACTGTATGAACACAACTGCGGTATGAAGATTGGTGGAAGACTCATCAACAACCTTAGTTATGCTGATGATACCATATCACGGGCTGAAAGAAGACTATCCGAAACATTTGCTTCTCAAGGTCAAGGAACATTTACTCTTAATATGGGCCTACTGACAACTGGCAAGATCAATAAGTTAATCCTTTGACTCCTCTCTCTCCTTCTCCACATACATCTGATAACCAAAACCTGTCATTTCTTTCTCTATAACATCAGCAAATTGGCCCCTTCCTTTCTGAACACACTACTAAGACACTTATCCACTCTTTAGTCACCTCCCATCTAGACTATTGCAACATCCACCTTTCTGGTCTCCCTCTCAATCATCTTTCTCCCCTTCAATCTTTTGAAAACTCGGCTAATCTTCTGCCAGCCTCGATATGTTCATATACTCCTCTTCTCAAGTTGTTTCATTGGCTCCCTATCCATTTCCATATCCAGTTCAAACTTCTCCTACTGACCTATAAGTTCACTCATTCTGCTGCTCCTCATTAACTTTCCTCCCTTATCACTCCCTACATCCCTCCTTAGAAACACTGCTCTTCTAGCAGATCGCTTTAATCTATGCTCTTCTCTTCTACTTCCAACGCCAGACTTTGATCCTTTCACTTTGCTTCTCCTTATGCCTGGAATAAACTACCTGAGTCTGTACATCAGGCTTCATCTCTGGCCCATTTCAAATCCAGGCTGAAAACTCATCCAGCCACTTACCCATTCTCCTAGACATATCCTTATCCCAGCTGTTGTGTTGTCGGTCTTGACTAAAATATAAGCTCCGATAAGCAGGGGCCATCTTTTACATGTGTCTGTACAGCGTCTCATATGCCTTGTAGCGCTATACAAATGATTAGTAGTAGTAGTAGAAAGACACCATTATGCTTGGCAAAGCTGAAGGTCATTGCAAAGGCCAACAATGAGATGGATCAATACAATAATAGCAGCTATAGATGCCATTTTATCAAGAATTAGCTGCCTGACTGAAGGCCGAACACAGTTTAGAACAAATGTACAGAAGATCGCCATGAGTTGGTACAGACTCGACGGCACTTAACATCCTTCCTAAGGTCCATTTTATAATTTCTGCTAGTCTTCCCTGTTTTCAAAATATTAAAACAGGGATTTTCAATAATTGGTGTTATGTTGGCCACTCTCAAAATCATCTGTAGAACCTGAAGATTGAATGATGGTTCACAGATTACTAATAGTAGGCCTGCACTCCGAATTTTGAGTTCTTCAACACCTTGGGATGTATACCATCTTATCCAGATGGTTTTCTACTGTTTAGTTTATCAAATTGCTGTATTACATCTTCCTTGTTTGAGATTTATTTCAATTCCTCTGATACATAACCTTTAATTGTCATTTCTGGCATGAGTAACTTTGTTATGTCTTCATTAAAGACGGAAGCAAAAAATTAATTTAGTTTCTCCGCTGTGGCTTTGTCTTCCCTTACTGCTCCATTACCCCTCTATCATCTAACTGTCCAACTGGCTCTCTCACAAGTTTTTTGCTCTGAATGTACTTTTATTGTGAGTTTTTTCCTTCCATGGCAATCTTCTTTTCACATTGTCTTTCCTGCCTTATCAGTGCCTTGCCAGTGCTTATGTTTCTTATTTTCATCCTTTGGCTTCTTTTTCTATTTTCAAAAAGATGCTTTTTTGGCGCTAAATAGTTTCTCTGACTCACTTTCTAAACCATGCCAGCAATTGTTTGGCCTTCCTTCCATCTTCCTTATTGTGTGGAATACATCTGGTCTGGGCTTCCAAGATCATATTTTTATACAACACCCAGGCTTGATGTAAACCTTTAAGCTTTGCAGCTGTTCATTTTAGTTTTTTCTTAATCATTTTCCTTATTTTATCATAGTCTCCCTTTTGAAAGTGACAGTGCTAGCATTTAAATTTCCTTACTATATTTCCTCCATTTATTAAATCAAATGTGATGATGTTATGATCACTATTGCCAAGTGGCCCAACACAATTATTTTGTGCACCAGCTCCTACATTCCACTAAGGGCCAGGTCTACAGTAGCTGTCCTGTGTGTCTGTTGCTTAATCAGCTGCTCCACAAAGCAGTCATTTATTTGATCTAGAAATGTTATCCCTCTAGCACAGTGGTTCTCAACCCAGTCCTCTCGGACCCCCGGGCCAAACAGGTTTTCAGAATATCCACAATGAATATGCCCAAAAGAGATCTGCATACAATGGAAGCCGTGCATGCAGAGCTCTCATTCATATTCCTTGTGGATATCCTGAAAACCTGACTGGTCTGGAGGGTCCCAGACGACTGGGTTTAGAACCACTGCACTAGCATGTCCTGATGTGCCATTTACCCTGTTGATACCAGGATAATTGAAATCGCCCATTATTACTGTGTTGTAGTTTTTGTTAGCTTCCCTAATTTATTTTAGCATTTTGTCATCCATCTGTTCATTCTGGCCAGGTGGATGGTAGTACATCCCCACTGCCATTCCCCTCCCCTTTTTACATGGAATTTCTATCCATAGAGATTCTACACTGTATTTTGTTTTTCTGCAAAACTTTTATTCTGTTTGACTCAATGCCCTCTCTAACATATAATGCAACCTCTCCACCAATTTGATCTGCCTTATCATTGTGATATAGTTTATACCCAGTATCACAGTTGTCCTCCTTCTACCCCGTCTCTTGAGATGCCAATTACCTTTCATTCAGTACTATATATGCTAACTTTCCCATCTTATTTTTAAACTTCTGGCATTTGCATATAGGCATTTCAAATTTTATAGTTTGTGATTGGTTTGGGAGCCAAGATGGCCGCGTAGGCAGTTGTCTCCAGACGCTGATTCTCTATGATGCCAAAGCAGAAAAGGAAACCTGGCAGGGAGCCTCCTCAACCTGCTTCCTCTCCTACTATTACCTTGCCTGGTCCTTTGGACGCCTTTGTGCAGTGTTTGGAGAGTGCAAGCCTGCGTGTCTCTGGGCATCAAGGCGCTGGGGCTGGACGTGAACTTATATCAGAGCTGTGCTTGCATCCCGTTCTGCCCGCTGGTTTGGTCCCTCTCGGTAGCTTGGATAGCTGCGGAGCTACTCTGCAGCATGATTGGCATCCAGAAGGAGGAAGCTTTTCCAATTTGGTGGTGGCTGCAGAGCTGGTGGATCATACAACGCCTTTGGCTTCGGGAGGTATTGTTGCCCAGAAGGAGATGGAAGATGAGCCACAGAGGGTTATCCAGGCTAAAGTTGCTGGAGGTTCCTCGGTAGCAGTTGAGATATCTGCAGGATTCAGCTCAGGAACGCCTTTCTCTTTCTCTGGCGTGCCCATTGACATTTACTCTGGAGTAGATTTGGACTGATATGTCTTCATTGGGAATAGTATAGAAACAGAAATATGATGACAGAAAAAGACCACATGGCCTATCTAGTCTGTCCTTCCATAACAACTACAACAGTCCCCTTTTTACCTTTATAGAATTGGTGCAGCAGATGAATGGTTTGGTTTGTCAGTACAGGTTCAGTTTAATACTAAGACATCTTTGGTTAATACCACTTTCTGCAGTTAAAAGATTTGATTGGGAATATACAAGTAGAATCTCAAAACCATGAGACTTGTTATGCAGCAATTATGAAGGCCATTTCTAGTTTAAGAGTTAAAAATGAACTCTTAAGAGAACCAAGTGCAGTCTGTGAATTTACGTCTTGTTAATTTTCCTCATTCACCTTTAGTGTCTGCTAGGGATATGTGGAAAATGTATATGTTTTAGGGATTCCACCTGAGTCTCAACCTCCTTTAGCAAAAGTGTATTATATACCTACTCAAAAGAAAATTGTAAATGAGACTCAACAGGGTTCATTGTTTAATTTGTAACACGCTGATATTCTTAATATATCTAACATCTTGGAGTCTTCTGACACTGAAACTGTAATACTTTAAACGTTGGTTATTTCCTTAGCATTGCTGTCTGATTGAGAGTAGCTCTTTAAGCTATATTTTAAGAAGCGCTCCATTCCCTTTAAAGGATTGTTGGTCGCTATGTATCCTGACCTGGGCCGTGACACTCAGTGGCGCTATAGAGAATTCGTAGTACTTAAACCAGGGGTAACCCAGCTGGGGGATTGTTTTTCTTAAAATTTCCCTGCAAGTGCCTTGTGCATTTGCTGTCTCCAGAATTTTTTTTTTATGATCCTACCCAGTTGGCTGTCTTTGTTAGTTCGCATCTATCTTTCCTATCTGCAGAGCAAATCAGTTAAGGTTCACTGTGTGCACGTTTTCTTCTCATGTTTGTAAGTTTTCCTATTTGGTCTTGGCTCCCTCTTGGTTCTTGGGCTTGTAGGTGTTCAAGGTGTATTTGTTTCTTCTTATGTTTTTCCTTAAATTTGTAACCATGAATGCCTTTTTCCTTACAAATATTATGCTTGGAATTTTGTAAAATTGATAAAATAAAATAACCAGATTCTTAATGTGGACTACAATTTTTTTTATCTTCTGCCCCACCTTTGTAAGCTGTAGCTCAAACACCATGAAATAGAGCACTGGCAGGCCTTGTAATCCTCCATTGCCTCGGAAGAAAAGCCTGGCAGTCTACTTTCAGTCACACTGCCAAGAAAACCCAGGAGCTGCTGGGTCACTAGGAGCTGGCATTGACTCAAAGGCACACATTGCATTTGCATGAAGATATTTCCTATTCCTACCTCTCCCCAACCTTCCCTACCAAAATGAAGTTTTCAAATTAAATTTTACCGTGAATGGAAAGCATTACTGCTGTGAATTTCAAAGTTAGGTCTTTAGTGTAAGTCAAAGAACACCTGAGATATGTGAAATCTTTAATTGGCAGGGATGACCGTGTATTCAAGATGTACAGTGTCTGATATAAATTATTTTATTCCCTAACAGGGTTGTGTGTGGGGGATTGCTTACAGATTACCAGCAGGAAAAGAAGAAGAAGTGAAAGCATACCTTGACTTTAGAGAGAAAGGAGGCTACATGACTTTATCTGTTGTTTTTTACCCAAAAGATGCCTCAGTAAAACCATTTAATGTCTTATTATACATTGGAACATGTGATAATCCTAACTACTTGGGCCCAGCACCTCTAGAAGATATTGCTGTACAAATTTGTAATGCAGCTGGTCCTAGTGGAAGAAACACAGAATACCTGTTTGAACTTGCAAATTCCATGCGGAATCTGATACCGGAAGAGGCTGATGAACATCTTTTCTCTTTAGAAAAATTAGTAAGGGCCATCCTGGAAAAAGCCCAAAACTTCAACTGCATATAAAAATCACATCATAGCTTATAAATAATTTCCAGGTAATTTCTTTCATCCTCAAAGAAGTGATCTGGGAGCATAACAGGTTTAATGTTGAAATGCATTTTATGTGTGCCTTGTGGTATTTATTTCAATAATTTTATGACTGTTTTAGATGCAATTTACCATAGTGAATCAAACAGAATATTCTTTAAGATAAATGATAATACAATAATCATTAAATGGTGTCAGACAGTGACCCCCTTCTTATTGTGAAGCATTAGTCTTGCTAAACTCCAACAAAGGATACTTATATATGAAACCAATCACAATAGGGCCTATGCACTAAGCAGTTTTCCTATAGGCACAGCATAGGGAAAAAAACATCAATACATCAAGCCTATCACCCAAAGTTGTATTTGTACTCTGCAAGTAATCTGTGGTTTTCTTTCTTTTTGTTTTGTATACATCTACATTTGTTAACCAAACCTAAAAAGCATTTTCCAACACCATTTTGTTAAAACAGACTCTTGAAAAATGTGTAAATTAAGTCGCTGATTGGAACATATTCAAATTCACTTAATGAAAGGAATTCCCTGTATTGACAACCCAATACTAGAATTCCAACATGAATTCAAGCAGAGATATAATGCAGGTCTGTTCCAAACTTCACCAGTTTCTCTGCTCCACTAAGTAACATGGGATATATATAATATAAGATAAGGAAAGGATGTTATTTGGTAAGGAAAATGTTGAGTCCTACTGGACTAGTCCAGACAAGTGGATGTTCTCTTACCAGCAGATTGGTGGAGACAAAAAACAATGAAAAACCCAGGTTTCTATGACATCACTCCTGTGCCTTTATCTGCCTCAGTCACCAGGGGTCCATTTAGTATTCATCCTGAAGCAAATGAGATACAAAGCAAGCCTCACACAACCTCAATGTGCGCAACGATGAGTAAACAACAGTAGAGAACTCTGTACAGGAAGGTAGAAATAGGCTCTCAATAGAAGATGAGCCTGCAGAGCCGTATAAAAATCATGGTGGACCCAAGGGTACTGCAGCAGAAGAACAGAGCAAATACAGTTTCAGGGGCAGCCCCTGGACTGGCGTAACAGGACTAAAAGAAAGGACATTATCTGGTAAGTAAAATGTCACCTTCCATATTGTACTGCTAGACCAGTTTTGACATGTGAGCTGTACCAAAGCTACAACACCACTGGGCAGGAAGAAAACACAGCAGCTTGCAAAACTCTTGAGCCGAAGGCCATGTCCACCCACATGTTGACATCCAAATGGTAATGCTTGACAAAAATGGAAAGTGATGCCTATGGTGCTGCTTGACAAATGTCTGCAGGGGCTACCGAGCTCTGCTCTGTCCATGAGGATGCTTGCGCTCTGGTAGATTGGGCACACAGACCCTCCAGAACTGGCCAGTTCTGTAACAGATATGCTGAGGCAATAGTTTCCTTAATCCAACACCCCAAAGTCAACTTGGCTGCCACTTTCACCCTTGTGTGGGCCAGCAAACAGCACAAAGAGATGGTCTGACCTATGAAAGGAATTCGTAACCTACAAGTACTGGAAAAGCACTCTCCAGACATCCACAAGGCGAAGATCCTTATCCTTCCCCTGGCACTGCTCCTTACAGAAAGAGGGCAGGCAAACCACCTGGTTCACGTAGAAGGGAGACAGCACTTTAGGCAAGAAGGCAGACACAGGCCGAATGGAAACTGCCTCAGTTGAAAAGGACAGATAAGAATCTTGGCAAGACAGAGCCTACAGCTCAGAGATCCACCTTGCAGAACAAATTGCAACAAAGAAGACAGTTAAGCATCAAATCCTTCAAGATATTGCACTTCAATGGCTCAAAGGAAGCTACCATCAGGGCCCTGAGCACCAGAGACAGAACCTAGGAAGGGATCTCAGACCGAAGGGGAGGATGCAGACATCAAACCCCTTGGAGAAAACAGAAGACATCCGGGTGCAAGGCCAAGAACATGCCTGCCATTGTACCATGGAAACAGGCCAAAGCTGCCACCTGAACCTTCAAGGCGCTAAGAGAGAGGCCCTTCTCTAGGCCATCCTGCAGGGGAGGACACCTTGGCCATCTCAGGAGCCAAGTGCCACACATCACACTAGCGCTCAAAGAGACACCATATCAATACATATGCTAACTTGGAAGACCTCCTCCAGGCACCAAGTATATTAGAGATTACAGCTGGAGAGTAGCCTTTATGCGCTAGCAGTCTCCTTTCAAGAGCCATGCTGTAAATGAAAAGGGAGCTGGGTCCTTCAGGATGATCAGTCCCTGCCGGAATAGCCCCTGAGACAGAGGCAGCCAAAGGGGAGGCGCTTGAAGGAGCCGTATCAAGTCTCTGAACCACGCTCTCCATGGCCAATCCTGCCCTGTTGGCACTCTGTACACCAAACCACATGCCCTACCAGGGGCCATGTACAGCAACTGCTGACTGGGCCAAGGTTGGGTCAGAACATTGATGCTCTCTGATCCTATCACCATGCAGCGACTGAAGAAGCAGCACACTCTGGCATTCGAGCAGGTCACCATAAGATCTATTTTGGGGCAACCCCTGCAGCGCAGAATCAACTGAAATGCTTCTTGACTCGAGACTCACTCACCAAGATTCAGAGAGTGCCAGCTGAGGAAGTCCGCTTCCATGGGAGGAGCGGCCTAGTGGTTAGGACAAGGTACCTCAGGCTGGAGGTTCAATTCCCACCTGGGGTCAGCAATCTCAGGCCAGAGGGGCTGGGGTTTCTAGTCCTATAGGCACTCCTTGTTGCCTTGGGCAAGCCACATAACCCTCCATTGCCTCAGATATACATAGATTGTGAGCCCTTTGGGGACGAGGGAATGTATTCAGTAGCTGCTTGTAGTAATTGTAAACCACTCTGATGCCCTTCAACCTGGGCGGTATATCAAGAAATTGAATAAACAAACATTCTGGCAATGTGCTAAACCAACAAGACTAAGGAATTCTTCTCTGCCTAGGCCACTCCAGCGCTTCTTGTGTCACCCTGCCAATTAACATAAGCCAAAAATGCAGAAGAGCCAACCTGATGACCCTTGCCTTGAGGCGGCTGATGGACTAAACCACTTCCCTATGGTTCCAATGGCCCTGGGCCATATGACCTCAGCAATGGACTCTGCAGTCCGAGAGACTGGCATCCATTGTCAGCAGAACACCCTTCCTCAGATGACAGGACTGCCGCTGCCACCACTGAAGGCTGTGTCCAAGGAAAGAACAAAATAATCATATAATATTGAAAGAGGCTTTATTCACAATACCAATGGACGATGCCCACCCGACACAGGCCGTGTTTCGTTTAACAAAACTTCATCAGGGGTACAGGGCAACTAAAAACAAAAACATCCAATAAAAACACTCAAATATACATAACAATAAAACATGCCTTAAAAGAAAATCAATAAATAACTAAAATCATAATAAATAAATCACTATACAAATATAATAATACCTAAAATAAGTTGGAACGCTATATAAATAAAATAAGAGAGACTGAGGAAAGAGCAAAAAAAAGGGGGAGGAAATGAGACGGGTGCATTGACCATAAACCAACAGAAGAAGAGAAGAGAGATCATCCATGCACTAATATGATATCAGTATTATGCTAAAATCATAAATAAAAAAGACTTAGGAAATCAAACAAAGAAAAACAAAAACAAAAAACTATATCAGAAACCAAAAGGAAACATTAACCTTGCAGCAAGCTAGCCAAAAGACAAATAAAAATGTCCTTCACCTTACTTACTTTTACAAGCCTAACAGGGCTGCACAAATCGCGGCAGAAATAGCGGCACTGAAAACGGGTTAAGTAGTTATTTTGTGATCATTTCAGTTTTAGAAAGCAATTTCATTCTGTTTACTTATTTATTTTTTAGCAGTTTCACATTTTCAGTGCCGCTATTTCTGCCACGATTTGTGCAGCCCTGTTAGGCTTGTAAAAGTAAGTAAGGTGAAGGACATTTTTATTTGTCTTTTGGCTAGCTTGCTGCAAGGTTAATGTTTCCTTTTGGTTTCTGATATAGTTGTGTTAAAGAAGAGACAATTACAGCTTTGAACAATGAGGTATGGTGTAGTGAGTAATTGAAGGCATCATGGCTGTCATCACAATGTGGTTTATTGAACTTTGTTTTTAGGCACCTTTTAGGACACATGGTCATACATGGCATCAGAAAGGAAGGCCGTTACAGATTCCAAGAGAGTAGTAGCATCATCAGGCGGAAGAGACTGAATCCAGTGAAGCAGTACTCAAGATGTCAAGCTGGTATATACTCCCAGCTGTAGAATAGCTGCCACAGCAAACTGACTGTTCCGCAAGGAATTGACCTTGTGGTCCAGAACATCATTTAAGGCTGATCCGCCTTCCATGGCAATGGTGGTCCGTTTGGTAACCACCATGACCTATGCATCCACCTTGGGAACGTCAAACCACGCACCACGCTTCTCCTCTGGGAGAGTGCAGATCCTCCTATAAACCCATAGCCCTTTAGGCAAGCAGTCGGTTGAGTTCCACTTGCTCTAGATCATATTTTTGGTCACTTCTGGGAATGGAAGACAGTAGTGGATTTCCGTACCCCTTGAAGAAGCGGGGGTACTTTCAGCTCCTGCTCTGTGCCGAAAGCATCTGTCAAGTTCACGGTGGACGAGATCCTGGAAATCAATGCTGTCAGCTCCTCCTTCTGGAATAGGTGGATGGAGGCCTCTACATAGTCTTCTGAAGGTGATAGTAGGTCCTCCTCCATATCAGAGCCCAATACCAATACATCTGGTTCTGAGACAGTCAATATCTTGGACAGCTCCCAACTATTCCTCATCTTCAAGGAGTTCCTACACTGGGGACACTTAGCCAAAGGCAATCAAACAGGGTTTATGCCTTCAGTCTGCCCGGTATGAGGTTGAGACTGAGGGCACTGAGAGGCCACAGAGTCTGAATTTCCATGCGAGAAGGACCAGGCCTGTTGTTAAAAGGAAAAGGATTCTGGGGAGGATAAGCGGATTCCAGAAGCTCTCCTCTTGGGAAAAGGATCCAGACACCAGGGGTCATAGATGCCACAGACCCCCTGAAAAGCAGCTCACAGCACAGTCACTGGAGCCTCCAGCCAGCTGAGCATCCATACCCTTCTTCCCTGAGGCATGTAAGAGTGAAGTAATTGTATCCCCCAGCTCAGAGGGGAAAAGCATGCCCTCCAGGGGTAATTCAGAAGCTGCCACACAAGAAAGGCATTCTCCAGAATCCATGAATGAGGCGCCTCACTTACCATAAGTCAAACAACGTTACCTGGAAGAAGACACAGGGTATCACAGGAGCGTGCACTAAGGCTTTTTAGGCCTGCAAGCACGTTAACTGCACTTTTACAGAATGCACGTTAAAGGTACTAGGGAAGGATCATGCATTGGAGCCACTGGGGAAGAATGCACTTTAGGTCCACATGACCCATAGGTGCACAATAGCCAAAAACATTACTAATGTGTGCAGAAAACAGTAGGAAACCCCCATGCAGCGCCAATGGTCGATAGCAGTCCACTCAAATAGCCTTCTTCAGAGACTGAACTGGGAGCCCCCAACAAGGACAATGACAAGGTCAAGCCTTGGTACTCGCCCCCGTCATAGGATCTGTGCCAGGCTCAGTTCTACTCCTCTGGAACTGCTTCACCGGCTGGATTTATTTTTAACAGCACGGTGTGAAAGGTGGCTGGCAGGCAGATCCCTCTGAGAGAGCCTTCTGCAATGTTCAAGAGAAAGCCGGGGGTGGAGGAGGCACTGAAGGTTGTTTGAGGCTGCTATACTCTTCCATAGCCTTCCAAATTGTGAATGCTAAACATGCCCTTATGATAAGGGTGTGCAGCTGAACCAATTTTCCCTTCTCCTATGGCAACCAAAAAGACCGCAGTCTAATGAAGCCTCCCATGTCACACTCAAGTAAAAGAGTCACCCCCTTAGGAGTTGAGGAGGTCGTTCACGAGCATTTAATCAATATCTTTTCCTCTCAATCCTCAGATTTTCAGCAGAGAGAAGAAAATCCATCCACCATCTGCTGGAGACAAAGAAATACCGAAGGGAACTCTGGTTTCTGAGGCAGATAGAGGCACAGGATTGATGTCATGGAAACCTGGGTTTTTCATTGGTTCTTTGTCTCCACCAATCTGCTGGTAGGGGAACACAACTTACTTGTCTGGACTAGTCTAGCAGGACAATACAGAAGTTAATTGAAATGTAACAAATTTAAGGGCCTACTTACTAAAAGCTTTTCTATTATGCATCTATAAGAAAAATAGTAAATAGGGGCCTTAACGTAAGCTCTAAAGCAGCGGTTCTCAACCTGTGGGTCGCGACCCCAATGGGGGTCGCCACAGGATTTAGCGGGGGTCGCTTAGCCTCCACCAAGTTTTTAAAAAAAAATTAAGATGTGCACAAGTTGCTGCCGAGTCCGCTTCTCGGCGGCAGCAGCAAACTCCGGCAAACTCACCGCCTTCTTCTGCAGCTGCGGCTCCCTGCCTCTTAGGGAACCGCGGCTGTACTTGTAAAATCGTTGCGGAGCCCTTCCTGTCTCGACGGGCTCCGTGCAGCATTGTCCCGCCTCCAAAGGAAGTGGTAAACAACTTCCTTTGGAGGCGGGACAATGCTGCATGGAGCCCATCGAGACAGGAAGGGCTCCGCAATGATTTTACAGGTACAGCCGCGGTTCCCTAAGAGGCAGAGAGCCGCGGCTGCATTAGAAGGGAGGCAGACAACCTGCAACACGGCTGACATCGACAGAGGGGGGCTGACATGGACAGATGGAAGGATGGGGCTGACATGGAGGGAGGGAGGGAGGGAGGGAGGGGGCTGACATGGACAGATGGAAGGATGGGGGCTGATATGGAGGGAGGGAGGGAGGGAGGGGGCTGACGGACAGATGGAAGGATGGGGGCTGATATGGATGGATGGATGGAGGGAGGGAGGGGGCTGACATGGACAGATGGAAGGATGGGGCTGACATGGAGGGAGGGAGGGAGGGAGGGGGCTGACATGGACAGATGGAAGCATGGGGGCTGATATGGAGGGAGGGATGGAGGGAGGGGGCTGACATGGACAGATGGAAGGATGGGGGCTGATATGGATGGATGGAGGGAGGGAGGGAGGGGGCTGACATGGACAGATGGAAGGATGGGGCTGACAGGGAGGGAGGGAGGGAGGGAGGGGGCTGACAGGGAGGGAGGGAGGGGGCTGACATGGACAGATGGAAGGATGGGGGCTGACATGGAGGGAGGGGGCTGATATGGATGGAGGGAGGGAGGGGGCTGACATGGACAGATGGAAGGATGGGGCTGACATGGATGGAGGGAGGGAGGGGGCTGCCATGGACAGATGGAAGGAGGGGGCTGTCATGGAGGGAGGGAGGGAGGGAGGGGGCTGATCTGGTTGGCTGGAGGGAGGGGGCTGACATGGACAGATGGAAGGATGGGGGCTGACAGGGAGGGGGCTGACAGGGAGGGAGGGAGGGAGGGATGGGGGCTGATATGGATGGATGGAGGGAGGGAGGGATGGGGGCTGATATGGATGGATAGATGGAGGGAGGGAGGGAGGGAGGGGGGCTGACATGGACGGATGGAAGGATGGGGGCTGACATGGAGGGATGGATGGATGGAGGGAGGGGGGCTGACATGGACGGATGGAAGGATGCGGGCTGACGGAGGGAGGGAGGGATGGGGGCTGATATGGATGGAGGGAGGGAGGGAGGGAGGGAGGGAGGGGGCTGACAGGAGGGAGGGAGGGAGGGAGGGAGGGATGGGGGCTGATATGGATGGATGGAGGGAGGGATGGGGGCTGATATGGATGGAGGGAGGGAGGGAGGGAGGGGGGCTGACATGGACGGATGGAAGTATGGGGGCTGACATGGAGGGATGGATGGAGGGAGGGGGGCTGACATGGACGGATGGAAGGATGGGGGCTGACGGAGGGAGGGAGGGAGGGGACTGACAGGGAGGGAGGGAGGGAGGGATGGGGGCTGATATGGATGGAGGGAGGGAGGGAGGGATGGGGGCTGATATGGATGGATGGAGGGAGGGAGGGAGGGAGGGGGGGGCTGACATGGAGGGATGGAGGGAGGGGGGCTGACATGGAGGGATGGATGGATGGAGGGAGGGGGGCTGACATGGACGGATGGAAGGATGGGGGCTGACATGGAGGGAGGGAGGGAGGGGGCTGATATGGATGGATGGAGGGAGGGGGGCTGACATGGAGGGAGTAGGCTGGCATGGACAAAGGGGAGAGACATGGGGACATACTGGACAGACGGGATAAATGCTGGACAGAGGCGAGAGACAGTGCGGGTTAGGATTATAATGGGCTGATGGGGGTGCTAGCACTGGTAATGGGCAGATGGGGGGGCTACGAATGGTAATGGGTTGATTAGGGAAGGCTAGGACTGGGAATGGACTGATGGGGGTCTAGCATTGGAAATGAGCTGATCAGTGAGGTTAGGACTGGAAATGGGCTGATTAGGGGAGCCTAGCACTGGTAATGGGGTTGAGGGGGGGACTAGCACTGGAAATGAGCTGATGGGGGGTAGGACTGGTATTGGGCTGATTAGGGGGGGGGGGGTAGGACTGGTAATGGGGTTGAGGGGATTAGCACTAGCAGTGAGCTGATTAGGGGGCTTTGACTGGGAATGGGCTGATTGTGGGGAGGGGAGGATAGAGCTGCTGACCCTGGAAGAAAACTGGGGGCTAAGGCTACAAGTGGGCTGATACAAGGGGATGGGAGCATGGAACTGAAAGGGAGTGGATCTGAGAGGGGCTGCCATGGTATTTGTACTAGAAGGGACTGATCAGTGGGGAAGGAGGGGGACTGGAAGGGAATGGACACCAGTGGCAGTCATGGGAATGCAAGTTGACATTGGAAGGTACTGGGAGTGAGGACTGGAAAGGGGCTGATACTGGGGAGGGTTACTGGGACTGGAAATAGGCTGATGGAAAGAAGTGAAGAAAACAAAAGAGATAAGAACTGGCAGATGGACCATAGACCACAGAAAGAGAGCTAAGAGAAGACAGGAAAGCAGAAGCCTCAGATCGGGACCAGCATGATCAGAGAATAAATTGGTCAGACAACAAAGGTAGAAAAAATAATTTTATTTCATATTAGTGATTTGACTACAAAATCATCATAATTTTGAAATCAAATATTGTTACTTGTTGTTTTGATTATTTAAATAAGTATTTTATAAATTAATCATATTGCAAAGGCCTATAATATATTAATAATTCAACAAATGATTACAGCGACAATGCGTTAACGGTAAAGGAAGAGAGACGCATTTGATTTTATCATTGGGGGTCACCACAAGTTGACCAACGGTAAAAGGGGTCACGGTACAAAAAAGGTTGAGAACCACTGCTCTAAAGTAACATATACTAAATGGATAGTGCTGGGGGGCTACACATAACATTACCTTAGTTGACCACAACAAGTTAACACCAAAAAGCAAGGCATCAAAGAGGTGGCTGTTTGAATTAAAGTTTCTTATATTCTGCCATTAAAATCAGAGGAATGTAAAGTTGATCACAAAATAAAAGTTAAAGTCTGGGAAAAGATCTCTAATTGGGATCTGAAGCCAGCATGTCCGTAGATCAGCTACCGCCATTCTCCTGCTACTTCCTATAATTACACAGGAGGAAATAATGCATCTGTACTAGGCCCTGCTACCTAGTGGTAGCAGGACACTTATACCACAAAATCCTTAAGCTAGACCTCTACATTAGCTTGGAGAAGCAGGAAGGTGGTACTAGATCAAGCATGTAAACATCACCTCTTTCTTTTATCAGCTTTCTCATAAAGCAAGGGGAGCTGTTTGGGCCATTTGTGGCCTAAATTCTAGGAGAACATGGATGTAGCAGTTTGTGAATAAGCATAGGGCCTATGAAAAAGCCCATGTTTAATTACCACTCCAATCTAAAGACTGCCCTGTTTACAAACATGTGCAATGCGTTTTTAAATCTTTCCTCATCTCTAGAGTAGTATAAATTTCTGGCTTTAGTGAGTGGGAGGTCTTAGCCCATGGGTACCACATCTACTATACAGGGTCACTGCAAACTTTCTATACTCTGTCATGATTTTCTGTGGAAAAAAAAAGAATGTGGTCAGAATAAAATTTGGTAGTGGTAGATTGAGATATAGCACCAAAGTTAAGAAATGTTCCTAGTCAGAGCCTTAGCAAAAAAATTCTGCATTGTTAACACAATATTCATGCATTGGAAAAAGCTGCACTGATTGGTCAATTTAGCCTCTTTTTCAGTAAAAAAGCACATATGAATTGAAATTTTTAGTGTAGTTCGTGAGGTTACATGTTGTTGTTGTTAAGTGCCGTCGAGTTGGAGTCGACTCATGGCGACCCTCTGGATAGCTATCCTAAATTGTGTTCGGTCTTGAGTCAGGCGGCTCATTGTTGATAGACTGGTACCCGTAGCTGCTGTTATTGTATCGATCCATCTCATTGCTGGCCTTCCTCTTTTGCATTGACCTTCTATCTTACCAGGCATGATGTCTTTCTCTAATGATCTCTCTCTTCGCATGATGTGTACAACGTATGAAAGTCGAAGTCTTGTCATATGAGCTTCTAAAGAAAGCTTAGGTTTGATCTCCTCTAGTACTGACTGGTTTGTTCTTCGGGCAGTCAGTGGTATACACAGTATTCGCCGCCAGCACCATAATTCAAAGGCATCAATTTTCTTCCTGTCTATCTTTTTCACTGTCCAGCTTTCACATCCATATGATGATATTGAAAATATCATGGCTTGAACAAGTCGAATCTTTGTATGGAGAGAGACATCTCTGCTCTTGAGAATCTTATCTAGGTCCTTCATAGCCATTCTGCCAAGAGCAACGTGTCGTCTGATTTCTTGACTGCTTGTTGCTTCTTTATTGATAGTTGATCCAAGTAGGTTAAAGTTGTTCACAATTTCAATTTCTTCTCCTTCAACGATGAACCTGTTGATTTATGCCAGTTGTCATGATCTTCGTCTTCTTTACATTAAGGTGCAGGCCCATTTTGAGACTATGTTCTTTGATTGTGAGAAGCAAATGTTTCAGATCATCTTCACTTTCAGCCAGTAATGTGGTATCATCAGCATAGCGAAGGTTGTTGATGAGTCTTCCACCAATCTTCACACCTCTGTTGTCTTCATACAATCCTGCTTCTCTGATGATTTGTTCTGCATATAAATTAAACAGGTAGGGGGAAAGTATGCAGCCTTGTCTTACACCTTTGCTTATTTTAAACCATTCTGTTTCTCCTTGTTCCGTTCGAACTGTTGCTTCTTGATCAATGTACAGATTGTGCAAGAGTACGATCAGGTGTTCTGGTATACCCATGCTTCTTAATGTGGCCCAGAGTTTCTCATGGTTTACACAGTCAAAAGCCTTGCTATAGTCGATAAAGCACAAATAGATATCCTTTTGGTATTCCTCGCCCTTTCCTGAACCCTGCTTGCACTTCAGGTAGTTCTTGTTCCAGGTATGGTTGTAGTCTCTTTTGAATAATCTTCAGTAGAATTTTGCTGGCATGTGGGATCAGAGCGATTGTGCAATAATTTCCACAGTCAGTTGGATCACCTTTCTTTAGTATTGGTATAAACACAGATCTTTTCCAGTCAGTTGGCCATGATGTTGTCTTCCATATTTCTTGGCAGAGCCTTGTAAGTATGGTAACAGCTGCATCAGATTGCTGTAATACTTCTATGGGAATGCTATCAATGCCTGGTGCTTTGTTCTTTGATAAGGCTTTCAATGCTGCTTCAACTTCTTCTTTCATCACCAATGGTTCCCGATCATAAGGTGTTGGTCCACTTGATCTTTATCATATAAAAACTCTGTATATTCCTTCCTCCTTTTCTTGATCTTCTCAGCATCATTCAACATAGAACCTTGAGCATCTTGTAACATTCTAATTCGAGGCTGGAACTTTTTCTTTAACTCTCGTAGCTTTAGGAAAGCCGATCTTGTTCTTCCTCTAATAGTTTCTGCTTCTATTTCCTTGCATGTGTCGTTGTAGTACCTTTCCTTGTCCTGTCTTGCTGCACGTTGGAAATCTCTGAGTTCTGCGATTGTCTTTCTTTCTCCTCTGGCTTTAGCTTCTCTGCGTTTCTGGGCAATTTTCAGTTTCTTCCGTCATCCATTTTGGCCGTTTTTGCTTTTTCACCTTTTGTAGAAACTTCTCGCTTTCTTCCAACACAACCTTCTTGATGTCATTTCATAACTCTTCTGGAGCTCTGTCATTTGTATCTAAAGCAGCAAATTGATTTTGCAGGCAGTCTTTAAATTCCAGTGGTATATTCTCAAGGTCATATTTTGCTGCATTCATGAGTGGTTTGCTCTTTTTCAGCTTTAGCTTGAGTTTGCATACTAGTAGTTGATGATCTGTACCACAGTCAGCTCCAGGTTTTGTCTTTGTTGATGTTATAGAACTTTTCCATCGTTGACTTCCACAGATGTAGTCAATTTTTAGTCAAATCAAGGTCACATATCCAACAGGTAAGTCATAAGGTAATAGCAGTATGCTCTTTAACAATGCCCTCTGTATACAGCGTAGTTACTCACCTATAACAGATGTTGTCCAGGGACCGCAGGAATCACTCCTCACTTATGGGTGATGTCAGCACCAATGGACCCTGCGCAGAGAAATTCTCCAGCTTTCAAAGAAAACCTTTGGGATTGCTGCCACGCATGCATGCTCCTCTTCCTGCCCAAGGTGCCATCTTTCTCAGTCAGGTCCCTTAGCTCGAGCCCTACCAAGCAGATGGCAAGGGAAGGATAAAAATCCAGCAACTCATCAGGGGAGGTGGGAGGGTAGTGAGGACTGATTCCTGAGGTCCCTGGAGGAACACCTGTCAGAGGTGAGTAACTACGCTTTCTCTGGGAACAAGCAGGAAGTCAGTCCTCACTTATGGGACTCCCCAGCTACAGGCTACTGAACCTGTAACCAAAACTCCCTCCGCAAGGTTGTAAGCAGAAGTCAATGCCTGAAGGAGCCCGAGTCCTCAGGTCCCTGGGGTGAAACCTTCGGTAGCCGTCGAGAAGGGTCGGAGGGCAGGAGTAGTTTATACCCCAAGCAGATTACGGAGTACAGCCTGACCGAAGGCGCTGTCCCAGCGGGACTCCCTCTTCAGGCAGTAGTGGACAGCAAAGGTATTTACTGAAGACCAGGTTGCAGCCTGGCAGATGTCTGTCAAAGGTATTGAATGGAACAAAGCTACCGAAGCCGCCTTTGCTCGGATGCCATTTGCAGTGACCCAGCGATCCAACAGGGCGCCCGCCTTCATGTGAGCGATGGCGATGCAGTCTGCCACCCAGATGGAGAGGGTGTGTTTTGTGACTACCTGCCCCAGGCGATTGGGATCGTAGATCACGAAGAGTCAGCCAGACTTGCGATGAGGCTGGGTGCGCTGCAGATAGAAGACAAGAGCCCTCTTGCAGTCGAGTGAATGCAAAACTGCCGACGCCTGGTCGGCATGGGGTCTCGGGAAGAAGGTTGGCAAGGCTATCTCCTGATTGAGATGAAAATCTGAGACAACCTTCGGCAGGAACTTGGAGTGGGTACGGAGGACCACCCTGTTTCTATAGAACCTGGTGTAAGTGGCTCCAACCATGAGAGCCTGGAGCTCGCTGACTCGGTGGGCTGAGGTCAAGGCCACCAGGAAGACCGCCTTCCAGGATAGGTGCCGTAGTGAGCATATCGCCATCGGCTCGAAGGGTGAATGGGTAAGCTGCATGAGCACTATATTCAGGTCCTACTCCACTTGGGGAGGCCGGATGGGGGGTTTGGACAGAAAGAGACCCCGCATAAAGCGGGAGACCAAGGACTGCTCCGAGAGGGGTTTGCCCTCTACAGGGAGGCGAGTCGTCAAGATGGCGCTCAGGTGTACCCTGACAGAGTTCAACTCAGCCCCTCCTTTGAGAGATGGAGAAGGTACTGAAGGACCCACCGAGTGGGACAAGAGAAAGGGTCGATCTGGAGCTCAGAGCACCAGACCGAGAAGCATCACCACTTGAAGGCATCAGCTCGTCTTGTCGAGTCCTTCCTTGACGCGAGGAGGACCTCCTCTGGGAGGTCTAGCGAGGCTAGGGAGACCCGTTCAGCTGCCAGGTTACAAGGGACAACGCAGCCAGGTTCGGGTGTAGCACCCACCCCTTTTCCTGCATTAGCAGGTCTGGGGCACAGCCCAGGGGAACCAGAGGCTCGGACGCGAGCCGGAGCAGGAGTGGGAGCCACGATTGCCGAGGCCACGAGGGAGCAATGAGTATCATCGACGTTCGGTCCCACTGAGCTTTGTGTGGGGTCCTCGCAATGAGAGGTGTGGGAGGGAACATGTTGAGAAGCCCAGAGGTCCAGCTCAAGAGGAATGCATCCGGAGCATCCCTGCTCAGGTGCGGGACCGGGCTACAGAAGCGGGGGAGCTGTGTGTTCATCGGGCTGGCGAACAGGTCCATGGTCGGGGTCCCCCACCGATGGAACAGCAAGCTGGTCACCTCCAGATCCAGCCGACATTCGTGAGGGAAGAGGATCCTGCTGAGTTTGTCCGCAAGGATGTTCTTATGGCCCGGGAGGTAGATCGCTCGTAGGGTCTTCCCCGATGGAAAGAAGACCGCTTCCCAGCAGAGGAGGTGTGATCCTGTGCCACCCCTCCTTGTTGATGTAGAACATCGCCACTCGGTTGTTGGTCTGCACGAGCACCGACTTTCCTTTGAGATGGTCCTCAAAAGCCCTCATGGCCTACTGGACTGCCCGAAGCTCGAGCAAGTTTGTTTGCTGTTGAGACTCTTTGGGTGACTATTTCCCCTGTGTGCATAGTGCACCGCAGTGGGCTCCCGATGTCAGCACTAACTCTTGCTGTGGGGTCTGGAAGGGCAGCCCCCAGAGAAGATTGCGGGGATCCTGCCACCAGTCTAAGGACCTGCGATGGTTGTGGGAGACCTGAATGGGGTCTCTGAGGTGACCAGAGGCCGGGCTCCACTAAGTGCTGAGGCACCACTGGGCCGTCCGCATGTGCATGCAGGCATGTGGAACCACATGGACGGTGGAGGCCATGTGCCCCAGGAGGTGCAGCATAGTCCGCGCTGTGAGCCGAGTGTTGCTCTGAACCTGGGTTGCCTGGGCTCGGAAGCAAGCTGTGTGATCTGCCAGCAGAAAGGCAATGGTCCACTGAGTGTCGAGGTGTGCACCGATTAAACTCCAAGGCTTGTACCAGTTCAAGGTGGGACTTGGGGTAGTTGACCAAGAATCCCAGACGCTCGAGGAGAAGGATCGTGCGTGACGCTGCCAGGTGGGCTTTCCCGGCCGAGGGCCCCATGACGAGCCAGTCGTCGATGTAAGGGAAGACCGGTACACCCTGCCGTCTGAGGGTGGCGGCGATCACGGAGAGGTACTTTGTGAAGACCCGTGGGGCAGATGCAAGTCCGAAGGGGAGCACCCTGTATTGGTAATGCTCCCCTTGCACCCTGAAGCGTAGGAACTGCCTTTGCTGGGGATGAATGTGGGCGTAAGCATCCCTGAGATCCAAGGAGCATAACCAATCGCCCTGCTGGGAGGAAGGGCAGAAGAATGCCAAGTGATAGCATTTTGAACTTCTCCTGCACCAGAAACTTGTTTAGTTTTCAGAGGTCGAGGATGGGCTGTAGGCCTCCCATCATCTTCGGGATAAGGAAGTACCAGGAATAGAAGCCCCGACCTCCGGAGGTGCATCGATACCCTTTCGACTGCTCGCTGGGCGAGGAGGTTGTCTAACTCCTGCTGCAGAAAGGTCCAGTGCGTGAGGAGTCGAGAAGGCTCTGCTGGGGAGAAGGGAGGGGGGAAGCCTGTCCAGACAGAGGTGGTAGCCGTCCCGGACTATTCAGAGGACCCATGTGTCCGATGTGATGGACGCCCACTGAGGGGGGGGGGAAGGAGGACAGGCGACCCCTTACAGGCTGCGGTGCAGGCATCAAAACCCCTGGGCAGGCTGAGGTGGCACCGGGGTTTGGGCCTTTTCAGCTTGCGGTGACAGTGGGGCCCAAATTTTCCCTGCGTTGCAGTGGTCGGTGCGGGAATGGGTGGGTACGGTGGGTAGTTTCGGTAGGGTAGACCCTTCCGCGGGAAGAACGGCTTCTTAGTTTGATGTTTCTTCCGAGGGAGGGAGGAGGTCTTGCGCGAGAGGTAGGTTCGGGTGACAAACTCCATTGCTATTTATTTTATTTATTTATTTAACTGCATTTATATCCCGCTTTTCACCGGGTCAAAGCGGTGTAACATGTAACATAGGAGGGGGTAATTTTTTAGGGTGGGGCCATCACCAGGGTCAACAATTAATGATTTGGGTAGACATGGACATGTTTACTTCTGCTGAATCTAAGTATTAGGTCATGGTGGTGTTTCCGTTCAGAGATGTTCACGGAATAGGATTGTCTTCAGCTGTTTCTTAAATGATGTGATGTCAGCGTTGTTTCCTGATGTGGTTTGGTAGAGAGTTCCAGAGGGATGGAGCATAAAGTTCGAATGCTCTGTTGCAGGTCCGTTGTGTGGATTTGGTTCTTTTGTGGGGGACAACGATAGAGTTATTGGAGGAATGTCTGGTTGATCTGTTGTGGGATGGTCGAGGCAGTAAGGAGTGGAGTGAGGTGTTCCGTGTTTGGTGGATAGTTTTGTGGATGAGTAAGATAGCTTTGTACTTGATTCTTGCTTGCACTGGAAGGAGGTGAAGGTCTCTTAGGATTGGGGTGATGTGCTCCCGTTTTTTTGCATTCTGAATAATCCTTGCTGTAGTATTTAAGGCAGTACGGAGGGAGTTGGTGTGCGAGGCAGGAAGTCCATGATAGATTATGTTGCAGAAATCCAGATGAGGGAGTGTCACAGCTTGCATTACTGTCCTGAAGTCGTGAGGTTCTAGGAGGGGCCGGAGGCGTTGAACAGTTTTGGCTTTGTGGAATATCATCCCAGCGGTTTTGTTGATTTGTTGTTTGAAGGTGGGAGATTGGTCAATGATGACGTCTAGATATCTTATTTGAGGCTGGATTTGGATTTGTGTGGTTCCCATGTTGAGGTGGGTAGGTGGTTTGAAGTCGGGTTCTTTTGTTACTATTAGGGCTTCGGTTTTCTTTATGTTGATGGATAGATTGTTCTCCTGTAGCCAGTTGGCCACGTCGTTGAAGCAGGCTGATAGCTGTTCGTTTTTTGGGTTGGTGGTTGTAATTGGTGCGTAGAGCATTATGTCGTCTGCGTAGATGTGGAAGTTGATGTTGTGGGTGCGTATGATTGAGCATAGTGGACGGAGATATATGTTGAACAACATGGCTGATAGGGTGGATCCTTGGGGTACTCCTTGTCGTTGTTGGTAGGGGGGCGAGGTTGTGGAGAGGGTGCGGATCCGTTGCTGTCTGTTAGTTAAGTAGGATCTGAACCATTGGAGTATAGTGTCTTTGATTCCAATTGTTTGTAGTCTGCGTATGAGGATTTCGTGGGAGATTGTGTCAAAGGCCGCTGATATATCTAGGAAGATCAGGATGTATCCCGAATTTTTCTCTTGGGTTCCGATGATGAGTGTGTTCATTAGGATGGACATGAGGGTCTCAACTCCATGTAGTGGTCGGAAACCGTGTTGCTGTGGGTCAAGTATGTCGTTGGTGTCTAGATGATCTTGAAGCTGGTGTTGGACTATCTTTTCTATTATCTTGGTGGCGAGGGGGAGGCTTGCAACTGGTCTGTAGGAGGTGGGGTCCATGGGGTCCAGGTTGTTGTTCTTTATGGTTGGTCGAATGATTGATGTTTTGAGGGCATCTGGTATGTATCCTTGTTTAAAGGATTCGTTTAAGATGTGAGTTAGTGGGGCACTCAGGTCTTCCTTGGTTTTCTTTATCCATTCTGTAGGGTAGGGGTCCAGTGGGGAGGTAGTGGTGTTCAGACAGGAGATGGTGGAGGATATCTCTTCCTTTGAGGTTTCATTGAATGTATTCCAGTCAGCGTTTATGGTGATTCCGGGGTATGTTCTTGTGGCTGTAGCGCAGCGGTAAGGTTGTTGAGGTTGCTGAAATTGTTTGTATTGTCGGGCCAAGAGATCCGAGGGGATATCTGGGAGTTGATCGGAAGTGGTCGGTGCCTTTGTCAGTTTTTTGGCAATTTGGAAGAGTTCTCGAGGTTTGTTTACAGCTGTCGTGATGATTTTGGTGTGGTAGTTTCTCTTCGCATTGTCGGTTTCTGAGTGGTAGGCAGTGAGTTCATAGAGGTATTGCTTTTTGTCTATTTCATTTTTGGTTTTCCTCCATTTTCTTTCTGCTCTTCTAAGTTTTGTTTTTAGTTTCCGGAGGTCAGGGGTGAACCAGCGGGCCTTTGAGGAGATGAGTTTGTTGCTGGTTTTGTTTATAGTTGCTCTGGATGCTGAGGAGATTGTGGTGTTCCAGTTGTCCATGAGGTCATCAAGGTTGTTTGAATTCGTAAGTAGGTTAGGTAGGGTCAGTGTCAGGAAGTCTTCTTTGTTGAATGCTTTGAATCTCCATGTGTGTTGAGTGTTTCCTCTGCTTGTATTTGGTTGATATGCGTGGGAGAGGTGGATGATGTAGTGGTCTGACCATGGGACTGGTGAGATTGTTGGACTGCTGCATGAGGTGGATGTCTGGGAGTTCAGAAATATGAGGTCCAGTGTGTTTCCTTTTTCGTGTGTTGGTTCATTTATGATCTGTGACAGGTTCATTGCTGTTATGGCGTTAAGGAATGTTTCTGTTTGCATGTCTTGGAGGGATGGGAGATTGAAGTCTCCCAATATAATTGGTTCCTTTGATGGGTCGATGCTCTCGGAGATGAGGTGCAGTATCCTTGGCAAGTCAGAGTTTGCAGCGGGTGTTCTGTAGACCAGGCATATTGTGAGGTTTTTGTTAGTGAGGGTGAGGATGTCTGCTTCGTCGGAGGATTCAGAGGTGTGGGTCCGCAGGTGGAGGTGTCCTTTGCGATGATGGCTACTCCTCCGCCTTTTGCGTGCGTTCGGGAACAGTGATGAAAGCTGTATCCGGTTGGTGTCAGTTGGTTCATTATTACTGTGTCCGTTTCTGTTAGCCAGGTTTCCGTTATGCATAGGATGTCAGTCTTCTCGGATATGATCAGGTCTTGGAGCATGTGGTATTTGTTCCTGGCGGAGCGTGCGTTTATGAGTGAGATGGAGAGGTGCAGGTGGCTGGTGTGACTGGTGCTTTTGGCTGGCGTGTGGTGTGTGTGTGTTGGGTTGTTCGTGTTGTTGTAGATGTTTGTGGGTTGAGGTTCTGTGGTTCCTGTGTATGGGAGGTCAATGGGTGCGGTTGGGTGGGGGTATGGTGTCTGTGCAGAAGAGGTTGTGCATGTTAGTGTGTCTGCGTAGAGAGGATTGCTGAGTGTGCTTGGGTGGGGGTATAGTGTTAGGATAGGAGTGAGAAAGTAGATGGGGGTTAGGAAGGGCGGCATGTTGTGACAGAGTACCTGGGGTTTCGAAGCGGTGTGGTCTCTTTCCTGTAGATTTGCTGGAGCTTTTGGAATATCCGGTGTTTGCCCTGTTGAGCTGCTTGCCGCGCTGGTTCTCTTTTATATCAGAGATGGTTGTCGGGTGTTGAGGCTGGTAACAGGAGCCGGCGTGTTCACTTGTGTTCCAGGGAGCTCCTGTTCAGCAGGACTTGAGTTGTTGATGTTGCTAGTGTCGGCGAGCTCAGACCCGATCAGGAGAGCTCGAGCCACACCCGTTGCAGAGATTTTCCGTGGGATGGGCCACGCCAATGGCCACCGCTAAAGGGCCCTCTGGCGAGGCCCTCAGGCGCGGGCGCGCCCGTAGGAACGCCGCAATTTATGGCCCTCTGCAGCCTTGTACCTCCTCTCCCACCGCCCGGATTGGGCAGGAGCAGCTCCCACTGTCCCGATTGGACAGGAGTGGAGGTGATGGTCGGCCGGGTGTTGGCGGCGATGCGGCTCCCTCGGGGTAGGGACGCCGCAATTTATGGCCCTCTGCAGCCTTGTACCTCCTCTCCCACCGCCCGGATTGGGCAGGAGCAGCTCCCACTGTCCCGATTGGACAGGAGTGGAGGTGATGGTCGGCCGGGTGTTGGCGGCGATGCGGCTCCCTCGGGGTAGGGACGCCGCAATTTATGGCCCTCTGCAGCCTTGTACCTCCTCTCCCACCGCCCGGATTGGGCAGGAGCAGCTCCCACTGTCCCGATTGGACAGGAGTGGAGGTGATGGTCGGCCGGGTGTTGGTGGCGATGCGGCTCCCTCGGGGTAGGGACGCCGCAATTTATGGCCCTCTGCAGCCTTGTACCTCCTCTCCCACCACCCGGATTGGGCAGGAGCAGCTCCCACTGTCCCGATTGGACAGGAGTGGAGGTGATGGTCGGCCGGGTGTTGGCGGCGATGCGGCTCCCTCGGGGTAGGGACGCTGCAATTTATGGCCCTCTGCAGCCTTGTACCTCCTCTCCCACCGCCCGGATTGGGCAGGAGCAGCTCCCACTGTCCCGATTGGACAGGAGTGGAGGTGATGGTCGGCCGGGTGTTGGCGGCGATGCGGCTCCCTCGGAGTAGGGACGCCGCAATTTATGGCCCTCTGCAGCCTTGTACCTCCTCTCCCACTGCCCGGATTGGGCAGGAGCAGCTCCCACTGTCCCGATTGGACAGGAGTGGAGGTGATGGTCGGCCAGGTGTTGGCGGCGATGCGGCCATTCTGTCCAGGCTTCTCGGCGATGCGGCCATTCTGTCCAGGCTATCTCGGCGGCCTTATCCTCCATCGGTTTACCAAAGAGCTGCTCACCCAGGCAGAGTATGTCAAGGAGCTTTTCCTGGACCCACTGCTCCAAGTCCGAGGACTGGAGCCATGCCTGGCATCAGGCCTCGATACCAGTGGCTGCCACTTGAGCCGAGGACTCGACTCCATCGTAGGCGGCGCGGGAGAGGTATTTCAGCACTCCACGATGGACTTCAGAAGGGTCTGAAACCTATTGAGGGGTTCGCCTGCGAGGCCCGCGGAGAAATCCCCAAGTTCCTTGGCTAGGTCACGCAAAAACATGCCCATGTACAATTGGTATACCTGAATATGGCATGACAGCATGGACCCTTGATAGGCCTTGCAGCCTGGGGCATCGAGGACTCTCGACTCCCAGCGGAACCGAAGAGTGGGACTTCGGGCTCTTTTGTTTTCTCATAGCCGATTCCACCACCATGGAGGTGTGGGGGAAGTTGGGTTTTCCTGAACCTGGGGCCGCGCTGGACCCTGTACATCACATCAAGGCGCTTGCTCACGATGGGAACTGAAGCAGGGGCCTTCCACATGCGGAGCAGAAGCCTGGACAGAATGGGAGGAACCGGGACAGTAAGAGATTCCCGAGGCGGGGACTCGTACTGCAGGATATCAAGCTCTTCAGCTCGAGGCTCCTCCTTAGCCTGGGTAGCCAGGTTGAGAGCCCGTGCTATATCGCACACAAACACCAAGGAGGAGGTGTCTTCGGGTGGCAAATGCCTCTGAAAGGCGGGTGGGGATGGGTCCGACGGGAGGTCCCGATGGGCACGGGTCTCTGCAGAGGTATCCCCGTCTGACTCCCAGCCTGAAAAATCGGAGGAGGAATCAGATTTGGGCTGGTCGCCTCGTCCGGAGGATGTGGGTCCGAAAGGCTCCGTGGAAAAAGGGAGACTGAGCAAAATGGCACCTTTGGGCGGGAATAGGACCACGCATGCGTGGCAGCAATCCCAAAGGCTTTATTTGAAAGTTGGGGAATTGCTCTGTGTGGGCTCCATTGGTGCCGACATCGCCCATAAGTGAGGACTGACTACCTGCTTGTTCTTGGAGAATATAGTATTATAACTCACCCCATTTCAATTGAAGTGGTACAGCTTACTTCTGAAATTATTCCACATCTCCTTCCCTTTTCTAGAGAGAAGGCAAAGCAGACATCTGATTTCACCTATAAAATATATACAGGGTGGCCCAAAAAAGGTGAGAACATCTCTTAGCATATAAGTTATTTAAAAATTCAAAAAGACAGATGTAAACGATTGACAAATTTAAAAAAAAAAAAAAAAAAAAGATGGCGACCGGAAATTGTCGAAATAAAGACGTTATATAGCTAAAAAAGGTAAATAAGTAAACTATTTTAAGTTTTTAATTTACGAGATGTTCTCACTTTTTTTGGGCCACCCTGTAAATACATTTTTTTTTAATTGCCATTCGTTAATATACACAGCATTCTAGTTTAGTCTTTGGGTGTAATTGTTCTATGATTTTAGAGTCAACATAATCTCATTATGAGAGTTTGTTGAAGGGCATTTAAAAAGGCACCCTATAACATCAAGGCCCACTCTGTATCATGTTTTTTTTTTTTTTAAATCTTTTATTTAATGTTTTTTTTTTCCCTGAATACAAAACTAGCAAAATAAAAACGAATCCAAGTATACAGGATAACATTCAAGAAAAAGAATTCACAAAAAATAAGTACACATCAAGGAGAGATAATCAACAATATCAAAAGGAAATATAAACATTACTGGCAATTAAGAGTTTATATAAACTCCACATTAGGGAGCAAAAAAAAAAAATCCCGCTAACCTACTTCTCAGCCAATTCCTTTGCAGTCAGAAACTTCTGTAACTGTAGTACATCAGTATAAGTATAACTTTGCCCTTGGTAAATAACCAAGCAGCGACAGGGAAATTTTAGAAAAAAGGACGCTCCCAAAGCGACAACTCTAGTTCTCAAATCCAAAAATTGTTTACGTCTAAGCTGTGTGACAAGGCCAACATCCGGAACCACTTGGAGTCTAAACCCACAAAATAAGGCATCCCTGTGCTTAAAGTAAGCTCTAAGCACAGATAATTTAACAGATTCAGAGCCAAACGTTGCAACAACAGTGCAACACTTGGATATGACATCTGAAGAGTCCTCCAAAAAGGCGGTTAAATTCTGAGCGACTGACTGATCAGAAGGAGCAGAAACCCCCTCCATAGGAGACGTCGCTCGACCACCAGAGGAAAACGAATGAACTTGGACTACATCTAAAGAGCCTTTCAATTGTAAGGTCTCAGAGAAATATTTCTGCAACAAAATTTCAGGAGACAATAAGTGGGTTGAAGGAAAATTAAGAAAACTTAGATTTCTTGCCCGATGCTGATTTTCCAACATCTCCACACGATAAGAAACTGCGGAAAAATCCTTAATTAAAGCAAGATTACTATTTAAACCAGTTTGGAGGTGAGAATCAACATGGGCAGAGATCTGAACTAATGAACTTATCTGTTTATCAACATCTTTAAATTTATCAACTACATCGCTCATAAAACTGCATAGAGACGAAACAGTTGAAGATAAACGCTTATCAATTTGTTGAATTGTGGTCCAAATATCCACAAGATTTACCTCTCCCGTAGAAAGAGGAACAATCTGTTCGGAGGTAGCTGGGCAAACAGGTCTCAAAGGTGAGGTTACAGCCGCCAGGAAAGCGTCGAGGAAAGTAGAGGAAGAGAGTGGCTGGGGGAAAGGAGGCGGTAGCCGAAATTCGGGGCATAAAGAAACCCCTTCTGGCGATAACTTTGCAGGTGGTAGTGACGATACATGTTTGTCCACGGGGCCAACCACCTTATCTCCTTGCTCAACATCACCAGACCCAGATTTAACAGCCGGCTTCACTTTCCGTTTTCCTATGGACAAAACACGATAGCGTCAAACACCCTCGAGAGCTTCTCGTGAGCGCCGATGGAGCACAGAAGGGGCATGCCTTACCCCTTGTGACACGACCCCGCAGGCTGCGACTAACGCCCACAGAGCTTTATGTGGGTCGAGGGGGGGTCCTCCAAGGCAGGAACGTCCACCGAGTGTCTGCAGCTGTGCCACCAGGTCTCCAACTCCCTCCTACAGCACTGCTCCGCGTAGATGAAAGTACCACGGCAGCTCCTAGGTAAGCTGGTCTCTCTCAAAAGTGTTCTGCACCCACAGAGCTTTATCTGGGTCGAGGGGGGGGTCCTCAAAGGCAGGAACGTCCACTGAGTGCCTGCAGCTGTGCCACCAGGTCTCCAACTCTAGTCTTGAAGGACTATAAAAAGGGACTGTTACTTCTGGAGAGAGATCTGCAATTGTGAGTATATACTTCTGGGAATTTTCTGAAAGGAATTCTTTCTATTAAAGCTATTTAATCTGTGAATCCACTATTTTTTGTTAAATCAGTCAGGGTCTAGTAGCAGCAGTTTAAATTTAAAACACAGAAGAGAGCTTTCTGGTTAAATTTGGAACCCAGCAGAGAGCTGTAGTTTAAATTTAATAGTCACTCAGGGCCTAGCATCAGCAAAGTACTTTTAGTTTAAATTTAAAACACAGACGAGAGCTTTCTGTTTAAATTTAGAACCCAGCAGAGAGCTTGTAGTTTAAATTTCATAATAAGTTAGAGCATAGCAGCAGCAAAGAGCTATAATTTAAATCAAATAAGAATATAGCTTACCTCAGCAGCACAGGACAGGGTACTGTGTAGCAGCCCTCTTTTAATAAGTGTTATTTCCCTCTCTCCCTCCCCACACCCACCCACCTCTGGGATAATCGTAGCTTTATAGGTACTTACACATCTTAAAAGACAGGAGGTGCTCTCAGGTGAAGCTTGTTACCCAAATCAGTCATACACTAAGGACCTGAGATTAATTAAGCTTCAGGTGGACAAGGTATATTAAATGTATTAGGTACAGTTTTATTGGTATAAATATCCATAGCAACCCTTAGTAAGTAAAGAACTTAAAGATCTAAACAAAAACTTAAAACTAAGATGCAGACAGCAGTCCAGCAGCGGGATGGGGGCTTTCCAGTCTTTTGCATTGAGTGTCACATGTATGATTTTCTCCCAGTTGGTGAGAGGTCTTACGTGTGCACTAGGTGCAAGGAGCTCTTTGCTCTCAGGGAACGAGTCCGTTCTCTAGAGGCTAGAGTAGCAGACTTGGAAAACATAAGAAAGACAGAGAGGTACATAGACGAGACCTACAGGGATATAGTCCTGAAGCCCCACCTTCAGTCTGGCAGCATCCCTGTTGCCATGGAGGAGAGAGGTCACATGACAGGAGAGCATCACCCTGGTGTGGCAGGAAGTGATCCTGTAACTAGGACCTGTCCTCCAGGTGATGTAAAACCCTCTCGCACCGAGGAAGTTTCTCCAGGGCCATGTGCCCATGAGGGAAGGGTTAGGACAGTCGTTATAGTTGGTGATTCGATCATTAGGCATGTAGATAGCTCGGTGGCTGGTGGACGTGAGGATCGCCTGGTAACATGCCTGCCTGGTGCGAAGGTAGCGGACCTCACGCGCCACCTAGATAAGGTCTTAGATAGTGCTGGGGAGGAGTCTGCTGTCTTGGTACATGTCGGTACCAATGACATAGGAAAATGTGGTAGGGAGGTTCTGGAGGCTAAATTTAGGCTTTTAGGTAGGAAGTTGAAATCCAGAACTTCCAGGGTAGCGTTCTCCGAAATGCTTCCCGTTCCACGTGCAGGAACCAAAAGGCAGGCAGAGCTCGGGAGTCTCAATGTGTGGATGAGACAATGGTGCAGAGGATGAGGGATTTGGATTTGTTAGGAACTGGGGTACATTCTGGGGAAAGGAGGGGCTCTTCCGAAGGGATGGGCTTCACCTTAACCGGGATGGAACCAGGCTGCTGGCATTAACCTTTAAAAAGGAGATAGATAGAGCAGCTTTTAAACTAGATAATAGGGGAAAGCCGACAGTCGCCCAAGAGCAGATGGTTCGGAAGAATGTATCCTTGAAGGATACTACCAAAAGCAGAGAGGTTCCAAAAAAGAGTAAAGTAGCCCAAATGCCCTCGAATATGGAGCAGACAGAGCTTAAAGATCCCAAATTACCCATGTCTACCAATAGCCAAATTAATATGAATAAAATACAGTCTCTAAAATGCTTGTATGCAAATGCTAGAAGTCTAAAAAATAAGATGGGAGAGTTAGAATATATAGCACTAAATGAGAGGTGATTGGAATATCAGAGACATGGTGGAAGGAGGACAACCAGTGGGACACTGTGATACCTGGGTACAAACTATATCGTAATGATAGAGCTGATCAAATTGGTGGAGGGGTTGCGCTCTGTTAGAGAGGGCATTGACTCAGAAAGGATTAAAGTTTTGCAGGAAACAAAATTTGCTGTAGAATCTCTATGGATTGAAATTCCATGTAGAAAGGGGAAGGCGGTGGGGGTGTACTATCGACCGCCTGGCCAGAATGAACAAATGGATGATGAAATGCTCAAAGAAATCAAGGAAGCTAACAAAAGTTACAGTGCGGTAATAATAATGGGCGATTTCAATTACCCCGGTATCGACTGGGTCAGTGTCACGGCAGTACATGCTAGGGAGATAAAGTTCCTAGATGACATAAATGACTGCTTCTTGGAGCAGCTGGTCCATGAACCAACGAGAGGGGAAGCCATACTAGACCTAGTCCTTAGTGGAACACCAGATCTAGTGCAAGAGATAAGGGTGTTGGGGCCACTTGGCAATAGTGATCATAGCATGATCGCCTTTGATTTAATTAGTGGAGGAGGGATAGTAAGGAAAACCACAGTACTACCTTTTAACTTTCGAAAGGGAGACTATGATAAAATGCAGAAAATAGTTAACAAAAAACCTAAAAGGAGCAGTTGCAAAGGTTAAAGACTTACATCAAGCTTGGGTGCTGTTGAAAAATACTATCTTGGAAGCCCAGACCAGCTGTATTCCACGCTTTAAGAAAAGTGGAAGGAAGTCCAAAAAACTGCCAGCATGGTTTAAAGGTGAGGTCAGAGAGGTTGTTGTTGCCAAGAAAGCATCTTTCAGGAAATGGAAAAAAGAGCCAAACGATGAAACCTGGAAACAGCACAAGCACTGGCAGGTCAAATGCAAGGCATTGATAAAGAAGGCAAAGAGAGAATTTGAGAAGAAGCTTGCTGTGGAAGTAAAAACGCGAAATAAAGATTTTTTCAAGTACATTCGTAGCAAAAAACCTCTGAGAGTCAGTTGGACCATTAGATGACAGAGGAGTTAAAGGGGCACTAAGAGGCAACAAGGCGATAGTGGAGAGACTGAATGAATTCTTTGCTTCGGTCTTTACTGAGGAAGATGTAGGGATGTTACCCATGACTGAAATGGTATTTAAAGGTGCGGAAGAATTGAAGGAAATATCGATACATCGGGAAGATGTATTACAACTATTAGATAAACTGAAGAGTAGCAAATCACCTGGGCCGGATAGTATACATCCAAGGGTGTTGAAAGAACTGAAATATGAGATTACTAATAGCAGGTCTGCAATCTGTGAACTATCATTAAAATCATCTCTAATACCTGAAGATTGACGGATCGCCAATGTAACACCAATTTTTAAAAAGGGTTCCAGGGGTGATCCGGGAAACTACAGACTGGTGAGCCTCACGTCAGTACCGGGAAAAATGGTAGAAACCATCATAAAGAATAAAATTACTCAGCATGTAGATAGTCATGGCCTAATGGGAGACAGCCAACATCGCTTTAGACAAGGAAGATCTTGTCTTACTAATCTGTTATGTTTTTTTGAAAGTGTGAATAAACAGGTGGACAAAGGTGAGTCGGTTGATATAGTGTATCTTGACTTTCAGAAAGCCTTTGACAAGGTCCTTCATCAGAGACTTTTGGCAAAACTAGAGTCATGGGATAGGCGGCAGTGTACTACTGTGGATCAAGAACTGGCTAAAAGACAGAAAGCAGAGGGTAGGGCTAAATGGCCAATTTTCCCAATGGAGAAAGGTGAATAGTGATGTACCCCAGGGATCTGTGCTGGGTCCGCTGCTTTTTGACATATTCATAAATGACCTGGAAAGTGGAATAACGAGTGAGGTTATCAAATTTGCAGATGACACAAAACTATTTAAAGTTGTTAAAACCCAAGAGGATTGTGGAAAATTGCAAGAGGATCTTGATAAATTGGAAGACTGGGCATCAAAATGGCAGATGAAATTTAATGTGGACAAGTGCAAAGTTATGCACCTAGGGAAAAACAACCCAAACTATGGTTACACGATGCAAGGTTCCACATTAGGAACCACCCCCAGGAAAAAGATTTAGGCGTCATTGTGGATAACATGTTAAAACCCTCGGCCCAGTGTACAGCGGCAGCTAAGAGAGCAAATAGAATGAATGCTAGGTATCATAAGGAAAGGAATGGAAAATAAAACAAAAGATATTATAATGCCTCTATACCATTCCATGGTGAGACCGCACCTTGAATATTGTGTGCAATTCTGGTCACCGTATCTTAAAAAGGATATAGCGTTATTAGAAAAGGTTCAGAGAAGAGCCACCAAAATGGTAAGGGGGATGGAAGGATACTCCTATGAAGAAAGGCTAAAAAGGTTAGGGCTCTTTAACCTGGAAAAGAGACGGCTGAGGGGAGATATGATAGAAGTCTATAAATTAATGAACGGAGTGGAACGGGTAAACGTAGATCAACTGTTTACGTTATCAGAATATAGGAAGACTAGGGGACATGCAATGAAGCTACAGGGGAAATTGCTAGGTACGTATGACCTAGATTGGCCACTGTTGGAAACAGGATACTGGACTTGATGGACCTTGGTCTGACCCAGTATGGCATATCTTATGTTCTTATAACTCCCTCCTACAGCACTGCTCCGCATAGATGAAAGTACCGCGGCAGCTCCCAGGTAAGCTGGTCTCTCTCCCTGTATCATGTTTTAACTATGGACAATGGAATGTGAACAAATTTACGCGTTTAACTACAAAAACCTTTTTTTGTATTTTCTTTTCTTGGACCCAATTTAAAGAGATCCACCCCAAGTTGTCATAGTTGCAGTTTTCAGCCAGGCTGCTTTTGTATTTTTTGCCATTGCCGAAACAGATTGTCGGCACTGTACAACTTAACTCAAGTTTGAGCCTTGCACTGCAGGAACCCCTTATATTACTCTTACAGTCTTGAGATTTGAGACCGAGACCTACTCAAAAGGTTCCCACATCTCGTGACTCATACTTGAGCTGAGTCATGCTGTACAGACAGAAAAGGAAATTACAGTTAATAGGTAAACATATTTGTTTTTCCTCAAGTCCTTCTAGACCAGTCCTTTATAGATGGGAATGCCCCTGCATCATCAGTCGGAGACAGCAGTACCACATGATTTGGTCTTTTATTAGCTGGTATGGACCTCTCTTCCTTCCAGTACTTGCTGTTGACAGCTAAGGACTGGCTTGAGCAGAAAAGCTGTCATTTTAAGGTGGTTCTTCTCACCTCTCTTGCTCTTCTTTTTTTGTCCACTAAATCGCAGCCATGATGGAGTCAGTCACCTACTCCCGGAACGTTGGCCTACTGAAATCCAAACCTCTTTCCTGGATTCTACTTTTTTTTTTTTTTTTTACAATCCTCATAATGCCATACTGAGTCAGACTAAGATCCATCAAGCCCAGTATCCTGTTTCCAACAGTGGCCAATCCAGGTCACGTACCTGTCAGGTTGCCAAAAAGGTACACAGATTCCACGATGCTTATCCTGGAGCAAGCAGTGGATTTCCCTGGTCCTCTTTAATAATGGTTTTTGGACTTTTCCTCCAGGAATTTGTCCAAACCTTTTTTTAAACCCAGCTACACTAACAAACAGTGATTGCCTTTCTTTCTTCCCTGGCTTTAGCTTCTCTGCGTTTCTGGGCAATTTTCAGATTCTTTAGTTATCCATTTTGGCTGTTTTTGCTTTTTTATCTTTTGTAGAGACTTCGTACTTTCTTCCAACATAACCTTCTTCATGTCATCCCATAACTCTTCTGGAACTCTGTCATTTATATCTAAAGCTGAAGGGAAACATACCCCAAATAAGAAAAGCAAAACAGCCAGAATGCGGTCACATAGCATTTACATTGTGGTAATCCTCCTTCTGCTATTATACCAAACAAGGGTCTCAAGAGCCAAGACAGTCATCTCCACACCCACCACTACCTCACATTCCATGTACCACCCTGTGGCAGCACCACACCAAACAAACATCACACAAAACACACACCCCTAATACAGACACACCATCCACAAGCCACACACACCACCTACATCACGTGCACGCTCATTAATGTGAGATCTATCAGAAACAAACCTAACACTATCACCAACTTCTTACAGACCCAAAAGATAGATATCCTATGCCTTACAGAAACTTGGCTTAATGACACCGACCAGGTCATCCTAAACCAAATCACCCTAACTGATTAATCAGCATTCAACTGCACCAGAACACACAAGGGGAGGGGGGGTACTAATACTAGCTAGAAGCCAGTACAAATTCAAGACCATTTCCTCAAGCAGCACAGCAGAATCCAACACAATCACCAAATCTAACAAACATGTTACCATATGGATTGGAGGAGTGGCCTAGTGGTTGGGGGCAAGGTACTTCAGGCCGGAAGGTTGGGGGTTCAAATCCCACTAGAGGACAGCAACCTTGGACTGGAAGGACTGGGGTTTCTCCAGGACCAAGCAGGAAGACAGTCCTCACATATGGGTGCCGACGAAGCCCTCGCGCGGAGCATTTCCCCAGCTTTCAAAGAAAGCCTTTGGGAATTGCAGCACGCATGCGCGGTCCCCTTCCCGCCCAAGGGTGCCATCTTGCTCAGTCTTCTTTTTTCCGTGGAGCCCGACGGACGTAGTTCGTTTTTCGCCGAGGAAAAAGTTGATTTCCCTATTTTTTGTACTTCTCCTTCGGTTCGACGCCGGATCCTTTTCCCGCCTGGGCCCGGTACGCCGGTATCGAGCCCACTCTCTCCTTTTTCGGTTTTTGTCCTTCGTGACTAGCGTTCACGCCATTTTTTCTTTTTTCACTGGCAGCTCTGTCTTTTGACCTCGCAGGGGCCCTTTTTCCCCCCGATGGCTGCCAGCGGGTTTAAAAAGTGTGATCGGTGTAAGAAACGTATGTCTCTTACCAACACACACGACTGCTGCCTCCACTGCCTCGGACCCGATCATGACCCGATGATTTGTGGTCCGTGTGGCAAAATGTCCTCGAAGGCGTTGAGGAGTCGGCAGCACCAGAAGGATAGGATCTTCTCTGACTCCGCGTCCGGACGGGCCCGGACCTCGTCAGAGGCCTCGACGTCTCGGGACTCCGGCCCCGAGCAGCTTCGAGGTTCCTCTGAGCGGGGGTCTCCTTCGCGGGAACAGCGCAGGAAGAAGAAACCCGCGAGGGCGGCGTCGGTGGATACTCCTGGTTCCTCGAGAGCCAGGTCGCATAGCCCCGATAGCCGTCCCGGGTCTTTGGAGTCGGAGAGGCCTGCCAAGCAACCTCGGATGGAGTCTCCTGGTCACGTGAGTGCTGTAGTCCTCGTGGACTCTCCTCCAAGGGAGCTGCCGTTGGGGTCCGAGTCGGGGGCTACTGGGTCTCCTGAGCTTGGACTCAGGTTGACTGCCTTGGAGAGCAGCCTTGCTGCCTTCATGGAACAGCAGCGGACATTGATCGCCGGTCTCACCGGTGCATCTGCCCCGACCACTGGGACATTGACGTCCAAGTCGACCCCGGAGGCCGAGCCGATCCTCGAGTCCATGCGGGCTCGAGTCATTCCTCGGCCACAGTCTCCCTCGGCCTCCCGTTCGGGACCGAGGTCGTCGACACCGGTACCCTCGGCGTCGGGGTGGGGGGCATCGGTGCCCGCCCGACCGGAGCCGCTCGACACCTCCTCCGAGGAGTCGGGCTGGGAGACGGAGGACGAAGAGTCACCTGACACCTATCGGACTCGGTGTGTCCCATCGGACTCGCCAGAGTCCGAACCTCGGAGACGATCCCCACCGGAGGATACCCAGTTCTCGGACTTCGTGTGGGATATGGCCAAGGCCTTGGCCTTCCCCGCAGATCCCGAGGAGGAGCCTCGAGCCGAGGAGCTCGAGGCCCTCCAGTATGACTCTCCCCCCAAGGAGGCCTTTACTGTACCGGTTCCTCCGATGCTGGAGCAGCTGCTCTTACGCATGTGGGAGACCCCGGCCTCGACGCCAGAGTTAAGCAAGCGGGTCGATTCCATCTATCGAGTCCGCAAGAGCCCCGGGTTCCAAAAGGCACAATTACCGCACCACTCCATGGTTGTGGAATCGGCCATGCATCGACTGAAAGTCAGAAGATGCACTCCTCGGTGCCTCCTTCGGTAAGAAGTGCTTCCAGGGCTCTATGCTTGCTTGCTTGCCATGTCCAGACATACCAGCTCTACATGGGCATCTATCTCCGAGACCTGGCAAAGGAGATTGCCGGGTTCTCTGCTGGTCTCTCCGAGGAACCTTTGCAGAGGTTCCAGGCCTTGTCCTCCGGTATGCGAGAGTGCTTGAAGTTTATCTCTCGAGCAACCTAGGATGGCTTCGAGGCTTCGGCCCGAGTAGCTGGGGCTGGCATCGGTGCCCGCCGACAGGCTTGGCTACAGTCGTCCTGTACCCATGGCTCGAGGTCGGATAAGTTGGTCGATGTCCCCTGCCGAGGTGAAAACCTCTTTGGCAAGCCCATGGCTGAAAAGGCTGCAGAACTCTAGACTGAGACTCTGCCCCTTCTCAGAAGAAGAAGGGCTCGGGAAAAAAGACCTTTTTCCTGAGGAAGTCATCTGCCTATAAACAATACCCTCCTTATCAGGCCTCTGCAGCTTCCCAACAGGGTCAGCAGGCCAAGGGTCAGGGTCATGGGCCCTGTAGGCAGAAGGCCCCCAAGCCACCAACACCGGCCCCTGCTCAGCAGGGTTTTTTTTTTTTTTTTTAATTGAAAGGCAGCCTTAAATACATAGGAACAGAACTCGTAAGCATAATACAATATCAAAAGAGAACAGAGCCAAAGGCACTAACAAGAAACACAAGGCTAGCTAATAGTACGCCTTCTTTTGTTTTTATAATAAACTTTTGTTTTTTGTCCCCCCTATGTTTTCTTCCCCCTCACCCTGCATCAGACCACAAATAACACCCCCAAAAGAAAACATCCACCCCCCCAGCCTCCCAAGTGCCCACCCACCCCTAAGCCCCCCTAGCCTATCTCCCACATCCCCCCCACGAATCTCAACACCAACCCAGAAAAGGGAAAGGACGCCAACCAATCTACGCACAGAGAGCTAAAGGTGGCACTGCCAGCAAGCATCTCGCTGCGCAGCATAAAACCCACCACCTTCTAGGACAGCCCGCAGCCGTAAGCAATCAGGAGCCATAACGAAGGACAAAGGGCTCCCACACCTGCTCAAAGTGCGGCAAACGCATCCTCCCAGCAGCCACCCCACGCTCCATTGTATACGTGTCCCACATCCGGTCCAGCCAGACAGAAAAGGGCGGCGGAAGGGTTTGTTTCCAAACAGAAGCTATCAACAAGCGAGCCACATTCAATCCATGGCGAAGCAATGCCAGTTGGAGGCTACGTGCCCCGGGAACAGCAACCCCAAAGAGAAAGATGCCCGGGTCCCAGGGTATGTTCAACCCAATAAGCTGCTGTAAGCGAGCTTGAATCCCCCTCCAAAAGGTTTGAACGCGGGGGCAAGACCACCTGATGTGCGCCAACACCCCTTTCTGCCCACATCGCCGCCAACACAGATCTGAAACCCCCGGATAAGCGCGAGCAATCCGCACAGGAGTCATGTACCACCTGTATAATAATTTGTAATTAGTTTCGCGGACATTAACTGCCACCGAGCTCTTCCACAACCTACCCTCCACCTGTTCCCACTGTTGCTCAGAATAAAGAAGATTCAAATCAGTATTCCAAGTTTCTCTGTGCTTAGCATAGTGCGGTTGCTGCCCTTGCAGGTGGGCATACAGAGCTGCTATAAGACCTTTTGTGGTAGTGCACCCCTCACAGAAACGCTCCAAATCCGTCAACTCTCGGGCCACATGAGGCCGAACGGTTCTAGATTGAACCCAGTGAGCCACCTGCGTATATTGGAAGAGGTGGGTATCGGGAAGAGCAAATTCCTCCTGGAGCATTCGGAACGTTTGTAACTTACCCTCATCAAACAGTTGTCCGGCACGGCTAAGGCCCCGATGGCCCCACATCCGAAACGCCAGATCAGTCAGCCCCGGGGGGAAGGAGGCATTATCCACTATAGGCGCCAAAGGGGTCAGGTCCATCCCACGAGGCCAAAAGAATTGGTCCCAACAGCGGAGGGTATGCAGGATATATGGATTACATAAACGCTTACCACTTCGCAGTTTAGAACCAAGCCACAGCCGGTCCCCCAGTCCCGCCCCCCCCCCCTGCAATAGTCATTTCCAGTTGCACCCATCGCTTGGAGCTATCCGCGATCATCCACTCCACCCCGGCGCGGCACTGAGCCGCCACGTAATACCAGCGAAGATTGGGCACCCCCATACCTCCAGTGCGCGAACGGGCATAAAGACGTCGCCCCAGACGCAGCCGACGGTACTGCCAAATAAATTTCATAAGCATGGTTTGCCAGGCGGCCAATATTCCCCGGGTTAACGAGATAGGGAGAACCTGAAAGAGGTACAAAAAACGGGGAACGACAACCATCTTAACCACCGCAATACGCCCAAACCATGATAATATTAACCTATTCCAGGCCTCCAAATCGCGCCGAACCTGCTGAAGTAAGGGCTCATAATTAGCCTTAAAAAGGGCCGCTCGTTCCGCTGTCAGAGTCACCCCTAAATATCGCAAAGCACCCGATACCCATCAGAAGGGGTAGGCAGCACGAAGCTCCGCACAGACCGCATCCGAAACCCCCACATTTAGAACTTCAGATTTAGTATAATTGATTTTGAATCCCGACACTTGGGAGAAGGTATCAAAAAGCTGCATAGCGACAGATAGAGATGCAGTAGGCTTCACCAGAGATAAAATGATATCATCTGCAACGAGTGCAATCCGGTAATCCGCGGAGCCCACACGGATGCCCCATATGCCCGAATGTTCACGGAAGCTCTGCACCAAGGGTTCCATCACCAGCGCGAACAACAGCGGCGACAGAGGGCAACCCTGGCGAGTGCCCCGTTCCAGCAAAAAGGTTCTAGATTGACCTCCATTAGCCCGAACACATGCCTTAGGGTCTTGATACAAGCTATGAACCCAGCGTATGAAATTAGGACCAAAGCCCAACTTATCCAGCACACACCAGAGATAACCCCAGCTAACACGGTCAAAGGCCTTTTCGGCATCCACCCCTACCACTAGCGTCGGTTGCGACTCTTGCTGCGCTACATACATAACCTGCAGCATTCGCCGAATGTTATCTGCAGCCTGGCGGCCCGGCACAAACCCAACCTGGTCGGGATGTACCAAAGATGGGAGAACCCGGTTCAATCGCGCAGCCAGCACAGAAGCAAGTATTTTGACATCCGTGTTTAATAGGGAAATGGGGCGATAGGAGGCCGCGTCCTGCAGGGGCTTACCGGGCTTAGGAATCATAACTATCAAAGCCTCTCGCTGAGATGAAGGCAGAGGCGCCCCCCTCGGGACCTCATTAAAGAGTACTACCAGCGTCGACGCTAGTTGCACACGGAACTTTTTATAGTACTCCGCGGGAAAGCCATCATTACCCGGCGCACCCCCGGTTTTCAGCCGTCTGATTGTGAGTTCAACCTCCTCCACGGTGAGTTCAGAGTCTAAGTGCTCCCGATCAGAATCAGTCAACTGGGGCAAGGTGATCTTCCGCAAGAAACCCTGCACACGTGCCGAATCAAAAGGTTCGGCTTTATATAACCGCTCCAGAAAAGTAGCAAAGACATCACGTATCTCTCGAGAGACCACCTTCTTCTGCCCCCCAGAATCATGAAGCTCGCGGACCACCCGCCCGGATTGCTGTCGCCGGAGCCGCAAAGTGAGGTAACGACCAGTCTTATTCCCCTGCTCATAAAATGTTTGGCGCAGTTTCCAACGTTTATTATCTAATTCTCTTTGTAAACAGGCATCTAGGTTAGCCCGGACAGCCCGCCATTGACGCAAGACCTGCTTCGATCCAGTCTGGGCATGTTCTAAGCGCAGCCTGGAAGAGTCTCCCACTAATTGATTATATTCCCGTCTCCAGGCCCTCCGTGTACGAGCCGCTTCTGCCATAAGCTGGCCCCGAGCCGTGGCCTTGAAAGCGTCCCAAACCATAGGAAGCGAAACTTCTCCAGTATCGTTTAACTCAAAAAAATCATTTATGAAACAGCCATGCTCCTGCACAGCACACTGCCGTCGAAGAAATCGCACATCAAGTCTCCATTGCCACTGGCGGTCACTATAGACGTCCACCGGAAGGGTGAGCCAGCACGGGGCATGATCCAACCAGGTCAACGCCCCGTGACCAGCCTTCACCCTCCCATCCATCAGGCGCTGGTCCAACAAAAAATAATCTATGCGGGTATGCACCTGATGGACGGGAGAATAATATGTGTAGCTTCGCTCCCCCTCGTGGGTATCCCTCCACACATCGCGCAAGCCCAGCTCCATCAGAAGATTCTGCAAGGCTTTACCGGGTCCGGCCGTCACCCTTCCACCACTACCGGTAGAGTCCAAAGGGGGCACCAGATGGGCATTACAATCCCCGCCGAGTATGATGGGGCCTTTCGCGAAGTCAGCTAGCAAGGCCTTCAACTGTGTAAAGAAGGATCTCCAGGAACAAGCAGGAATGAGTCTTCACATATGGGGAGACGTCGCCAACGGAGCCCGCATGGGAATGCTCCCCAGCATCCAATCAGAAAGCCTTTGGGAGCATCCCCCGCGCCTGCGCGGTGGCTTCCCGCCCTTCCTACTGCCTCTCCCCAGTTTTTCGTTTTCCGCGGAGCAGGCAGGACGTCCCTCCTGCAACCGCAGAAATTTCTTTTTATTTTTTGTTTCCTGTGGTCGCGCTTTCTTCCCGCCGACAACGGCACCTTCCGTGCCCCTTTTTTTTTTCTTTCTTAATTTTCATCACCTAGAGGGAACCCTTTCTTTCCCTCGGATCGTTGAGGCCTACCGGGCTTACAGCATGGAGCCGCCTTCTCCCCAGAAGTGCCCTCACGGCGGAAACTTAGTTTTCCACTTAGACTCCAACGCCTGGTGCCTCTCCTGTTTGGGTCCTGACCCTTTCCTCCCGGGTCCTCCGGGCTACAGTATCGGGAGAAGACCTTCCCTTTTCCAGGTATCCCTCGATGACGTCTTCCCGCCCAAGGCGCGGTCATCGGGTTTTTCTCCTCTACAGGATCAGGTAACCACACAACAGTCTGTTAAGACTAGCCAAGTCTTGAGGGGCAAGTCTCATGCGCAGCATGGCGACGGCTCCGGCCAACCTCTCAAGCCCCCCTTGGCCAATATACCCCGGCGGGAGTCTTCGGGCTCCAAAGCATCCACGGGGTTTCGGGTTGTTCCTGGGGTTCGCTCCTCACAGAACATTCCAGAGCCATGCTCGAGGGCGGTATCCGCTTTGAGCGGTGCCGATTCCCCGGCATCGGCGCCGGTGTCGAGTGTCCCACTCTTCGCCAGGGATCGTCAGCTGGTGTCCTCGGCACCTCCGGGGCCGATAGACTCTACCCGGTCTGCCTTCCCTACATCCTACATTAAAGATTTTCAATCAAGTTTTAAGCAGTCTCTATATCTTTGACCGTGCATCAGCTACAGCTAAGTTTGGGGTATTTCCAATTTTTATTTTGTTTTAAATTAGGTGTTGCTATGTTTATATTTTAGATATTTCATACCTATTGCAAAAAAAAGGGTTTTGGTGATGTGTATCTTAACAGATGCTTATCGGTTTCTAGTTAAATAACGTGGCTGTATGAAGAACTGTATTCCCCTGAAGAACCTCAAACAACTGAGAGAAACGCGGGTCAACGTTGAAGTGAGGTGTTGGGAATTAAAAGAGTGGTCCTCATACAAATGAAACTTGAAAATCAGCTTTGACAACGGATGTGGACACTCCGAACAATACAGGAAGATAAGTACATCGTTGTTTATTTTATTGGACCGGATAGTCCATACATCTATTTTTAAGATATCACAATGGAAGAAGGGAGGTGTGCAATATAAAAAAAGTATAACAAAAAATTGATTGGACATTGGGCCGTTGATGCAATTGGGCATTGGCAAACACTAAGTTTCACAGTGTTTTTCCATTGAGAAAGCCCACAGGTCTGAGGCCTTTTACAAAGTCTAAGTTGCATTCCCACTATAAGCAATAAGGTATTATTGAGCAGCAAATTTTCTTTTACGGGTCATTCCCTACATCCCAGCCATGCGCGGAGGTGGTATCCGCTTCAGGCGGTACCGACCCCCCGGTATCGGTGTCCCGCTCTTCACCGGGGATCGTCAGCTGCTGTCCTCGGCACCTCTGGGGCCGATCGACTCGACCCAGTCTGGCGTTCCGTCCTCCCTGCCATGCGCAGAGGTGGTACCCGCTTCGGGCGGTACCGATTCCTCGGCATCGGCGTCGAGTGTCCCACTCCCCACCGGGGATCGTCATCTGGTGTCCTCGGCACCTCCGGGGCCGATCGCCTCAACCCAGTCTGGCGTTCCTACGTCCCTGCCATGCGTGGGGGTGGTATCCGCTTCGGGTGCTACCGACCCCTCAGCATCGGCGTCGGTGTCTGGCGTTCCGCTCCTCACCGGGGATCGTCGGCTGCGGTCCTCGGTGCCTCCAGGGCCGATCGACTTGATCCAGTATGGCGTTCCGACGTCCCGGCCATGCGCAAGGGTGGTATCCGCTTCGGGCGGTACCGACCCATCTGGGTCGAGCATTCCGCTCCTCACCGGGGATCGTCAGCGGCTGTCCTCGGCACCTCAGGGGCTGATCGACTCGACCCAGTCTGGTGGTCCCACATTCATGCTATGCGCGGAGGTGGTACCCGCTTCGGGCGGCACCTCGGCATCGGCGTCAAGGATTCCACTTTCACTGGGATTGGCATCTGGTGCCCTCGCTTCCTTCGGGGCCGATCGCTTCGACCCGCGCTGGTTTGCCGGTATCCTCGCCCTGCGAGGGGGTGGTGCCGGATTTGGGCGGCGCCGCTACCCCGGAGCCGGCAGGGGCGTCGAGCGCCCCACTCGTCTCCAGGGACCGCCGTCGGCCTTCCCCGGTGTCCTCGGGGTATGTCGATCAATCCCAGACGGGCGATCCCCCGGCATCGACGCGGACGGCGAGGGCCCTGCCCATTGCTCGAAGGGGGACCCCGGTGTCGTCGATCGCTTCGATCCAGCCTGGGTTCCCGTCGTCCCGGCCTACCAGGGGGGTATTTCCAGCGTCAAGAGGTGCCGGTGCCCCGGCGTCGGCGCTGGAGTTTTGTGCTTCCCTCCCCGCGGGAGCTTGTCGCCGGGTTGCCTGGGTACCCTCGGGGACGGGTCGTCTGCCCCGGAAGGATTTCCCTCCAGGCAAGACGGGTTCGAGAGGGGGCCCGGCGTCTGGCAGTACCTGCCGCCCGACATCGGCGCCGGTGTCGGATGACCCCCTCTTCACCGAGCGTCGTTCTCGGGGGCCCTCTATGCCCGCGGTTCCGATTCGCTCCCCGGGGTCAGCATCGCCAGCACGGCCGCCGGAGCACCCTAGGAGGGAGTCGATCTCCTCGCTCGGTTCGATGCCCAGCCTAGAATCGGTATCCAGCCTCGAAGGCTTGGCTACGACACGCTTCGGGACCGGGCCCTGTCCCTTCCCGCAACGCAGAGCAGAGATTACTAACCACTGCCCTCCGGATGCTGCGAACCGCTTCAATCACCGGGGGCAGTGCCGAGGCCGATTCCTGCGGTCCCATCGGTGCCATCGACCCCTTCGATGCCTAGCTTGGAATCAATTCCAGGTACCGACGATGCCATGCTGACTGCCCCGATCCGGAACTGTTGGTACCCTCCTCGGCCCAGCGGACATTAGTCCGATAGGCCTTTTGGTGCCCTGGCGGCCCCTCCCGCCATCGCCTCTCACGGCATAGCCCCTCTGGGAGAGCCGTCTTTTCAGGATTTTCTTCTTGACATGGCGGACCTGCTTGCTATTCCCATCCAGGGTCCTTCCCTAAGTCCAGGTCCTGCGGAACAGGAGGCTGTAATGCTTCCTCTACATCCTTCCTTGCAGGATCTTCTACTGGAGGCATGGCGGTCGCCTTTGAGGGGTCCTGCACCGTCGACAGCGATGCATGCTCTGTATCGGGTGCCCCCCTTCCCGGGGTTTCAGCAGCACCAGCTTCCACATCATTCCATCGTGGTGGAATCGGCGCTGAGGAAGGTGGAAGTAAGAAGAAGCATTCTTCTCGCCCTCCAGGTCGCGCCTCGAAAACGCTGGATACCCTGGGGCGTCAAACCTTCCAAACGTCCATGTTGGCTTCCAGAATTCTTTCATATATTTTTTATATGAGCCTGACACTCCGGGAGGTCACCGAGAGATTATCTCGGTTGTCTCCCTTTTTGTCTGCAACCAAGGCCTCTGAATATTCCTTGCTTCTTTATCACTGCAGGAATATCTCTGGGTTCCTTTCTCGTGCTTCTCTAGACTCCTTCCTGGCGGTCAGCAGATCCTCTGCTATTGCCATCAGAGCACGTCGTACAGCATGGTTACAGGCGTCAGATTTGTGCAGACGGGCACAACATAACTTGGGTAATTCTCCTTGTGCTGGAGACCACCTCTTCAATAGTGAAGCCTTACGTCAGGTTGCTCAGCGCTTCGCTAACCCTCCCAGCGTTAGAAGCTGTCCTAGGTCCCGTCCTCCCCCCGGGGGTGGGAAATGCCTCTCTACACCTTCCTTCCCTAGGAAGAGGAAAGGTCATCCCTCCGCCCACCCGCCAGGGGCGCCCAAGCAAGGGACCTCTCACTCTGGTTTGAAGTTCCCGGGCCCGCGCCAGGATACTCATACCAAGCAGTTTTAGGCTCCTGTAGGCGGCTGTCTGCAATTAACCTTCTCTCACCAGAAGCTAAAAATTGAGCTCTACTCTGGGGCAAATGGTTCGAATGTTTATCCAGAGGTTCAGGTATTCTCCTTCCGTTGGAAGAGGGAGATCACCTCTATTCCATGTTAGCTCTGGCCCATGGACTTCCTACCCCTCAACTTACTTACCCTTAGGTACGTTCCCCAAACCCTTCTCTGCCAGGGTTCCCCTGCTGATTGATACCGTACCGGTTTGTCTGCTGTCCCTCGCAGCATGTTCGGAACAATTCCTCGACAAGGCCGGATCAGCCCTGTTCACCTTGTCTGGTTTTCTCTGTTCAGGCAGGAGAACCCACCCGGCTATAGTCCCCCAATGCTTACCAAGGACTATACCCTCTGTCCTTCACGCTACCGTGCTGTTAGTTCGCCGATCTGCCCCTCCTCCACTGGAATAGATCCCTCCCCCCCAGGGGGACGTTTCTGTGGATCAATGGCAGGTCCGCCTTATCAGTGTTATGCTCAGGGAGGTAGGTTCCTCGGCATACCTGCGTCAGTGCCTGGGTGGGCGTTCTCCATGCCCAACTACCTAGATATATCAGATATTACCTGTTCAGTAGGCGCATACTGGGAGGTGTCCACAGTGCCTGTGCTCTATCGCCTTTTCCCCTATGGCCGGTACCCACGCCCCCCCCCCCCCCCTCCGAGGTTCGGCCAGTCCGCCTGCCTATTTTCCTTGGATCGGCCCTCGGACTGGTTGTACTCTGCGTACTGCTGTGAGGTCCACAGCTTCTACTTTTAGTTATGCCCTCCTATCCCTTAGCTAGGGAAGACTGTGTACTCCTTCTGCTCCGGGGTACACCCCTGCCCTTCTCCGGACTAGGCTATCCAGATCGGCCAGTCTTCTACTGTTAGTCCTCTGAGTTATGGACTCTGCTTCTAAGGGAGTGCTCAGCTTTTGCATAAAGCTTCCTTGAAGACCTGCCGTCCTCCTGACCCAGTTGACAACTGGATCTCCTGTCCTTCCGGATTTGGAACTTCCTCCTTGCTGCTGTGGAGTTCCCTTGAAGACCTCGCTACTGCGTCTACAGTACCTGCATCACAGCTCCACTTCCTACAACCCAGTAGGTAAGCTCTACATGGTACTTGGTCCTTAATTCATTAAATGCTTAATGATACTTCTCATGCATTCTATAGGCTACTCTCCCTGTAGCCTTTGGATTTTTGCTGTTCCTCTCTCTCAACTCCTACCCTCCATCCCTCGGGGGATGCCGGGGATCCAGGTTGGGGAAGTGCCATCCTGGCCTGGGCTGCATTGATGGGATCTCCCCGGGCATCCTCAGCTAAGGAGTCCCCATATGTGAAGACTCATTCCTGCTTGTTCCTGGAGATAGCACAGTTACTTACTTGTAACAGGTGATCTCCGGAACAGCAGGAATTAGTCTTCACAACCCGCCCACCTCCCCTAGGAGTTGTGTCTCTATCTCTCTATTCCTTCCTCTCCTCTCCTTCCGGCTCAGCTATAAAACTCAACTGGGGAGAGGCAGTAGGAAGGGCGGGAAGCCACCGCGCGGGGGATGCTCCCAAAGGCTTTCTGATTGGATGCTGGGGAGCATTCCCGTGCGGGCTCTGTCGGCGACGTCCCCATATGTGAAGACTAATTCCTGCTGTTCCGGAGATCACCTGTTACAGGTAAGTAACTGTGCTAACCCTGCCCCTCGTTTGGCGCGTAAATGTTAGCTAAGGTTAACAAGTGACCCTCCAAGCGTATATTCGCAAAAAGCCACCTTCCCAGGGTATCCTTTTTAACCTCCACCACATGGAGAGATAAGCTTTGATGAAATAAAAAGACCACCCCGCGTTTCTTCCGCCCATTCACATCTGAAGCCACCCATACCTCAGTATAAGGGTTACGCTTTAACCATCCCTGTTTGCTAGCTCGGAGATGGGTCTCCTGCAAGAAGACAATGTCCCCTCTCAGGGTCCGCAGTTCCGAGAACAGCAAAGATCATTTTCGAGGGGAATTAAGACCTTTAACATTCAAAGAAATCAAACGCACCATTGATATTCAGTCACCATACCCCCCCCCCCCCCGCCTTTTAACCCCCCTCTGGCCCCCAACATACCACCCCCCTCACTCTTGGGACAGATGTATCGCCAACCAGTGCCTAAACCCATCCCCTTAAAAACCCCAGGTTGACTGTAGAGATCACTGTTCCCTCTAAGCTGTGCGCGTGTGCGCGCGCACACACCTCACCGAGCGAGCGCACATACTTTACAAGAGAGCGCACAAAAATTACGGTTCTGATTCTGCTAGAAAACAACACAGACGTCTTAAAATTTAAAAGTTGTTATATATTTACGGTTTTCACAAGTTCTACAATGTTTTCTAGTGTAATCAATGTGGTGTACATACTGTATTCTGATGTGTAGTCAAATTTTAAAGTATAGAACTCCGAGTGTCGTTATGTGGCGCACAAAAATTTAACCTTCCTTCAAAAGCTGCACAGCTGATATTTTATGCGCACATAGCCTACAGAAAATTAGAGGGAACATTGGTAGAGATTCACCTCCCCCACCCTCCTGTTCTTTCTCCCAAACAAAACTGCCAACCCCCCCCCCAGACCCGAATTCCCACCCACCCCTAGCGACAGAAATCTCCCACCCAAGCCCACCCCCCAGCCCATCAGTACCTCCCGCCTGTTAAGGAAAAAACAGGACACGGTAAACTGACCCCAAACTAAACTCCGTCCGGCTCCCCATATAGCCAAACAACAAGCATAACATGTAAAGTCATTTCCCCCATACACATTCTATCAATACAATATCATGCCATGTATGCCCCTTTAACAGAAAAAGAGAAAATCTTTTGCGTATCCCTTTTTTTTCCCCCCCTTCTCCCCTTCCCTCCCCCTCTGTTATTATCTTCCTTACATAGTGGTCACATACCCCCCACCCCCCCATGTGTCATTGGGCATATACCCAGGTCCCTTCTCAGACCAAGAGTCGGTAGCTCAGCAAGGGAGGGCACGGAGAGCAGCAAAACTCTCAAAACTAGCCATTCAAGACAGGTCATGAAAGCAAAGAACCTCTGAGCTTGGTCCCTTAAACAGGGAAGTAAACACTCCTGCTCTCGGGAACATCAAGTAGGCTTTCCCACCCGAGTCCAATTTGAGTGTTGAGGTTTAGGGGTCGGGAGTTGAGGCTGTGCATTATCTTCGACCAGACCCGCCTGGCGCAGAGCTCTCCAGGCCTCTGTATGATCTTTTGCTGAGATCCTTTTATTACCCAAGAGGAAGTTAATCCGGAACGGAAAGGTCCAGGAATAGCGAATCCCTTTCTTATTCAGAACCAGCGTGACTGGTTTCATCTCCCTCCGGCGGGCCAATGTAAACGCCGAAAGGTCCTGATATACAGTTACTGCTGCATCCTGAAATAGAATCGCTTTTTTCTCCCGGCCCCGGCGAATGAGTAGCTCAGTATCAGTGTAGCGCAAAAATCGCGCAATGACATCCCGGGGCTGGTTAGTAGGAGGCTTGCCCAGAGCCCGGTGCACGCGCTCAATTTCCATGCCAGACCCATGGGCCGCCAGCTCCTCCACCGTGAGCAGTTCAGCAATCAAGTTTTTGAGCACCACCTTCAGATCTTCATTGCCCCCTGCAGCTTCCGGGATTCCCCGGAAACGCACATTGTTGCGACGGGAGCGGTTTTCAATGTCATCAATTTTATAAGTTAGCTCCATTACTTGCACACGCTGTCTATCGAGGGCACATTGTAAATCCACCACGGCACCATCATGATCTTCAACTTTTGTCTCAACCTCCTCCACACTCGTTCCCAGGTCTTTCATGTCACCCCGGAGTTCCGCAATGGTGCTCATCACCTCTTAGCGCATGGAGCGAAATTCGCCGGCCAGCTCCGCCAAACCTCTACGAAGCTCTTGTTGAAGTAGGGCATGGGAGGGACAGCCTGTTGGGTTCCAGGTCATTTTCACTCACAGTCTCATCATCGGAACCCTCCGAGAGAGGTTTAGTGGTGGGACTAGCTGGCGCACCAGTCTTGCCCTACAATCGTTGGGATGCACGTAGGCCCTCCTGGGCCTCCACATTTTTAGCCTTAGCAGCCATGAGTTAAAGAGCAGTCCAGCAATCCACGGATAGGCAAAATGCAGCTATAGCAAAAGCACGCAGCTATTATAAGCAAGGGAAAATGCTACTTGATCCCACGTTTGGTCAGCAGAGGGCGCTCCAGCCTCACTCAAGATAGCATACCATAGAAAGCGTGGATAGGAAGGGAGTCCGATGCATACTTTACAGCAGTGGCCAGGCAGGCAATAGCCAAGACAGAGTGTGAATAATTCAGGTGATCCAAAAGCAATGTGGATAGGTACTGGGGTCTCCGGACCAAAAATAAGCACCAGGCTGAGGCGGGCAATTCAAAGTGCAGTGTCAAAATCTGGGATTGTTTGCCACTCGTGAGGGAAGCAGGCGATTTGTTGGAGAGCGTCCACGTGATCGATGTGACCTGATGCAGAGGTTGGAACGCAAAGAACCTCATGCGTTCCAGGACCACGCGGTTATGGCCGCCGCTAAAATCAACCTCACCGTAGACTCCTGCAAGCTCTTCCGGGCCAGGCCCCAGGCACCCTGATCTCCTCTTCAACGCCGAGACAGCGCTGTCGCAAGGGGGAGGCACCAGCTTACAAGGCAGCAGCAGCACCGGGGCGCCAAACTCCTTTTCACTTCAGCTCCCAGCCACCAGAGTCACCCGCGGCCTCCAGGAAACGCCGCTCCACAGTACAGCACAAGGAGGCAGCCACGTTCCACTTTGCGGTGGGCAGAGAACCCGGCATTCAATTTCCCGCAGGTAGGAAGCTCACCTAAGCCACAACGGCAGTTAGGGGCAGAGCGTCCTGGCCGGTTAGTGAAGGGGCCAGCAGCGGGCTGTAGACCGTGTCTCGGTCATCCGATTTTCACCGGAGGGCACAAGTAAGATCGCCCCTCTCTCCGCGCTCCAATTCAGGGTCTTTGGGGGCCAACGCTATAGAAATGCTGTAGCTTGCTAAAGGGATGGTTAAGCCTGGGACGGAGCTTCACTTAAGTGCGGCCATTCTGTAGCGGGCTCACTAGCGCCCCCAGGGTGGGGGTTTTTGACTCAGAAAGCATAGCCTCTTCTCCTCAGCTGGCTTCTCTCAGCACAGGAGGCCGGCTGGCCCACTTTGCCCACCGGTGGTCAGCCGTCACATCAGATACCTGGGTGCTTCATATAGTCCAAAAGGGCTATCTTCTCCATTTTCACCAGGTACCTCCCTCCTATTTTCCAGGGGAGCCTCCAAGACTCCCTCTGCACAGGGACCTACTCCTTCAGGAGTTAGCAAGTCTACTAAAGGAACAGGCTGTGGAACCAGTGCCCCACCACCTGAGAGGTCACGGCTTTTATTCCAGGTACTTTCTGGTACCAAAAAGAACAGGAGGCCTCAGACCCATCCTAGACTTGCGCAACCTCAACAAGTTCCTGGAGAGGGAAAAGTTCAAGATGCTTATCCTTGGAATCCTGCTGCCCTACCTCCAGCAGGGAGATTGGCTATGCTTCTTAGATCTAAAGGATGCTTATACTCACATCCTTATTCATCCAAACCACAGACAATATCTCAGATTTGTTGTGGGAGGAAACCACTATCAGTACAGAGTACTACCCTTTGGCCTGACCTCCGCTCCCAGGGTGTTCACCAAGTGCCTGGCAGTGGTGGTGGCCTACCTAAGGCTTCTGATAAGGAAGCTTATCATAGCTCAGGAAGGAGCTATAGAAAAGGTGAAGTAACTCTGAACAAGCAACCTGTCAGTTCTGGTAGAAATAAGAAAACAGAATTTTCCCATAAAAGACTACCAGTCCCAGAATGCACCAGGTTTCCAACAGCCATTAGAGGAGCTGAAGTGGGGAAACGTGTGTTCAATCAGGAGGGCTATGAGGTAATCCCTAAGCACTCATCTCAAAGGGCAGGGCCTGATTCAGCACAGCTGCGCTGTGTTAGGGAGGAGCACTCATCTAAGCAGAATAAAGGTAGAGTTTATTCTACAGAGAATCAGCTTGAGCTTGATCATCTTCATCATCAGGAGGATCATCAGAAGCAGAAGCCAAACCAGACGGACAGAGAGGGAAAGAAACCCTTTGGAAGAAAGAGGAGAAAAGCCTTTGAGAGGTCTAGAAGAGTCCAGAGCAGTACGTATACTGGGAGGCATTCCAAGGGCCAGCATACACCATTGGACTGGGGAAAGCCAGAGGAATGGTGCTGCAGAGCTAGGAATCTCCAGACGGTACCTGTGAGAGAGACGGCTGCACGTGGAAGGGACCCTAAGACCCGTGCCAGAAGGTATGTGAAGAGAGATCCAGTGTCCAGGGATCTGGATTGGAAGGCTGGACATAAGAACTGGACTACATACTGGCCAGGCTATATAGAGAGGAACTCTAACAGCAATGGAAGCTCAGGTATGAACTATGCCCTAGCTATAACCTTGAAAGACAGCAGGGAAACAAGTATTCTCCTGAAAGTGCTCCATTGGGAGATTCATCTGTGCCAATCCATGATATTGAGCCCATGCTTGTTGAAGAAGAGGGGGTGATAGCAGATGAAGAATCTGTTTACATGGACTGCTCTCTGTCTAAACTCCTTTGGTGATTTTCTGTTATAAAATACAGCAACCATCACAAAGAAATACAAACTTGTTCTTTAATCTACTCAGAAAAGCTCCTGGGTAGGATTTTTTGCCACACAGTAGAAAGCAAGCCAGCTAAGGGGTTTCAGCTGGATAACTGCTAGCAATTGAGCCTTACCTAATTGCTTGTGAGCACTGAGAGAATCACTTCTGAATCTATGTGGGAAGATATAAGAAGTTAACCTGAAAAGAACAGGTTTTTTTTCTTTCTTTTGTGGATCTTGTTTGTTGTTTGATACAGTGCTAAGAGAATATTAGCTAAAGCCTACAGAAAAGACCAGTTTGTTGCCAACCAGGTCTTATTTCTTTTGCTTTGATTGCCTGACAAGTTCAAATGTTGTTTCCTTATTTTGTTTTTCCAAGTTAACACTGAAAGCAAGTAACCTGATTTATGTGCTACCAAGCATATCTGTGTTGGGAGAAATAACCTCATAAATAAATATCTTATTGGCTTTACCCAAAAGCACAACTAATTATTGTGAGCAGCTGTGTCTGGTGTGAATGAACTGCATTGCCCACAATCCCTTGCAAATCATATAGATATATGCACTTGCCAAGACTGTGAAGATTCTCACCCAGGCAGCCGTCTGACAGGCTTCAAGGTCTTTTTGTGTTTCCGTACCTGGATGACTGGCTCATAAGGGGCCAGTCTTCCCAGGAGGCCAATCAAGCCACCCTTCGCACTGTGGCTCTGCTTCAGCACTTGGGGTTTGTCATAAACTTCGCAAAGTCCACTTTGCTCCCGTCCCAGAACTTAGAATTTATAGGAGGAAGGCTGGACACTCTTCAGGCGAAGGCTTTTCTGCCAATGGACAGAGCCCACAGGCTGATGGATCTGGCCAGGCAGTTTCACAGCAATTCCCTGGTCTCTGCCAGGCAATTCCTGAGACTACTCGGCCATATGGCTTCCACGGTTCATGTCATCCCCAATGCCCACCTGCACATGCGGCCTGCTCAGTGGAGCCTTCGCACTCAGTGGCATCAGGCCACAGGGAGCCTAGCGGACTCAGTAAGAATATCCGACCTGCTAGTCTCCTCTCTACAATGGTGGCTTCATCTTCCGAATCTGGTACTCGTAGTGGTTTTTCAATCCCCTCCGCATTCTCAGGTGCTGACGACAGATGCTTCTCTTCTAGGTTGGGGAGCACATTGCCAAGGGACATGTACTCAGGGTCTCTGGACCCCTTGGGAGGCTGCTCAACAGATAAGCTGCCTGGAGCTACGGGCGATACGCCTAGCTCTGAGAGCCTTCTCCCACCTCGCCTCTCACCAGTCTGTACTAGTCCAGACGGACAGACAATCAAGTTGCCATGTTCTACGTGAACAAACAAGGAGGCACAGGCTCCTTCCTTCTATGTCAGGAGGCACAACGGCTGTGCTCTTGGGCCGTCAATCACGGAATCTTCCTCAAGGCTGTCTACCTCCCAGGTCAAGAAAATTACCTGGTGGACAGACTGAGCAGGATCCTGCAACCACACAAATGGAGGTTGAACCCGTTGGTGGTTCAGCAGGTCTTTCTCAGGTGGGGCCTCCCCACCATGGATCTTTTCGCCAGTCCTCTGAACCGGCAACTCCCGAGATTCTGCTCCAGACAACCGCATCCTCCAGTGTCAGTGTCAGTGACTGTTCAAAGTCCTCAAGGACGGGGCCTCAATGATCCTGATAGCCCCCAGGTGGCCGAGGCAACCGTGATTCCCGCTTCTGCTGCAACTGGCGGTGGACACCCCTCTTCCTCTGGGGTTTCAGCACGATCTCCTGTCTCAGGATCAGGGGACTCTCTTGCACCCCAACCTCCAGTCCCTTCATCTGATGGCCTGGCTGCTGAAAGGGTAGTCCTGGCTCCCCTACTACTGCCTCGAGAGGTGGAAGATGTGGTCTTAGCTTCTAGATGGCAATCCACCAGGAAATCCTACGCTGTTAAGTGACGTAGATTCTCCGCATGGTGTGCTCAGCACAGCGAGAATCCCTTCTCGTGCTTGGTAGCGGTAGTATTGCAATATTTGCTTTACCTCTCCAATCTAGGCCTTAAGTCCAACTCTGTCAGGGTTCACCTCAGTGCTCTCTCAGCGCTCTCTCAGCGCACCACTCGCCGGTGGACGGAAGGCCTCTTTCCAACCACCCTTTGGTGGCTCGTTTTCTCAGAGGCCTCCTTCTGCTTAAGCCTCCTTTGCGTCCACGAGCCCCTGAGTGGGATCTGAATGTGGTCTTACAGCGGATTACTTGTCCACCCTTTGAACCTATGGCTACCTGCCCTCTCCGTTTTCTCTCCTGGAAAACCTTGTTTTTGGTAGCTCTTACCTCTGCTAGGCGAGTGAGTGAACTTCAGGCACTAGTGTCTGATCCCCCTTATACTAGGTTCTACAGGAATAGGATGGTCTTACGGACTCACCTGAAGTTTCTTCCTAAGGTTGTCTCCCCTTTTCACCTCAATCAGGTGGTGGTTCTTCCGACCTTTTTTCCCAGGCCGCATGCCAACCGGGCTGAGATGGTCCTGCATACCCTGGACTGTAGGAGGGCGTTATCCTTCTACCTTGACCGTACGCGGGAGCATCGAAGGGCTGTTCAGCTCTTCGTTTCTTTTGACCCCAATAGGTTGGGGCTACCTGTCTCCAAGCGTACTTTGTCCATATGGGTCGCTGACTGTATCGCCTGGGCTTATGGGGCAGCCAGCCTCTTGTTGGAGGGTCGAGTCACGGCTTATCGTGTCAGGGCAAAGGCTGCGTCAGTGGCTCATCTCCGCTCTGTTCCGTTGGCAGACATCTGCTGGGCCGCAACTTGGTCTTCAAGCCAGACTTTTGCAGCCCATTACTGCCTTGAGAGGTAGTCCCACAGGGACAGTGCTTTCGGATAGGCAGTACTCCATAATCTCTTTGGGGTTTAGGCAACTCCTACCCTCCAGCCCTGGTGTTGGGCTACCGGTCGGGGGCGTTCTCAGAGAATATTCCTTCCTTACGTACTGACGAGCTAGAGGGAGCTCATTTTTTCCGCTTGAGGTCTCTGGTAGCCTTAAGCTGGGGAGTCCCATATGTGAGGATTGACTTCCTGCTTGGTCCTGGAGAAAGAGTAGTTACTCACCTGTAACAGGTGTTCTCCAGGAGCAGCAGGAATCAGTCCTCACAACCCTCCCTCCTCCCCTTGGAGTTGCAGTCATATGATTTATTTTGCTAATTTTTTTGCTGTCTTTTAGCTATGTCATCAGACTGAGCAAGATGGCACCCTTTGGTGGGAAGGGGACCGCGCATGTGCGCTGCAATTCCCAAAGGCTTTCTTTGAAAGCTGGGGAAGTGTTCCGCGCAAGGGCTCCGTCGGCGCCGACGTCACCCATATGTGAGGACTGATTCCTGCTTCTCCTGGAGAACACCTGTTACAGGTGAGTAACTACTCTTTCTAGTCCCACAGGTGATCCTTGTGGTCTTGGGCAAGCCACTTAACCCTCCATAGCCCATGTTCCCTGTAAAATAATTATCTCCAAGTTATAATGCCATGTTCAATGTAAAACCGCCTTGATATCATGAAAGGCAGTATATAAGAAATGTTAAATAAATAAATAAAAATATGCCCCACATTCAGACCACCCAATGCCAAGTCCAAAGAACTGTCCACCATACTGGAGACAATCTGCGCACACATCATACCACATAAACCGTTCATTGCCTTAGGAGACCTCAACCTAAGTTCCACACCCAACAAAGAGGCTAAAGCTTTCCTCAAAGCGATGGAATCCTTACAATACATCCAATCTGTCGGTGCATCCACATAGACTGGGAACAACTCCTGACCTCATATTCATCTCAAAGCTATTGCATGAATGTGATCAAATCACCATCCCAACAATTACACCAATATCTTGGTCAGACCACCACTTAACATTCTCAATTCAAATCACCAAACCCATCATCCACAAAGATGAAAACTATAAGAGCAGAAGATTCAAGACCTTTAACAAGGAAAAATTCCTACAACAAGATACTGATGACCTGGACAAAACAATCGAGAACTGGAACCTCACCATATCCAAAGCAGCATCTGCCCCAAGCAGAAAACACGTACAGACACGCAGGAGAATCACCAACCCCTGATACTCCAATGACATCAGAGAGGCAAAACAAGCCCTAAGGAAACTTGAAAGGAAATGGAGACAAAACAAGGCCCTGGACACCCTACACCAATACAGAACCAAACAATTGGAATACAGTAACTTGAATGACAGATGCAAGCAACAATATCATACCAATATCATTATGAAATCAGCAAACAAACCAAGAGAACTATTAAACATTATACAGAAGCTCAGAGACATAACAGAATGCCCCTAAGATATACTCTCAAGAAATGGCAAACTACATAATCAACACACAAAATAAACTCCTACCGCACATTCCTCCCATGATGAGCAATGCGACAAACTTTGAACACACACAAACCTAGGATGACTTCACCATACCATCCAAGCAACAAATAGAACACATTGTGGATTCCCTTAACACAACAACCTCACCTGCGGACCCATGTCTGGTGGCATGGATTAAATCTGCCAAGGATCAACTTTACTATCTTGTGTAGATACTGGTTAAGACATCTCTTCCACAAGGCTATATGCCACCCTCCCTCAAACAGGCAACTATATGTCCGATTCTTAAGAATACTTCATTCAGCAGACGTCCTACAGAACATAATTATGAGAGACTCCGTCACAGGACCCAGGCGAAACAACAAGGAAAATATGCTCATTATACCACAGAATACAAAAAAAGCAAACCTACCATGTCCAGAAGAGTGCCCTCACTCTCTGCACCTACATTATGAAACTCCCTTCCTGAAGACATTTGAGCCTTGGGAGATATCAAGGACTTCCGGAAAAAGCTCAAGACCCTCCTGTTCACTGAGCACTTTGGTCACATTACATAGGCTATTAAATGCATCAGACAGGATCCTCTCCTAAATCCTACAGATCAACAGCTCACACAACCTGAAACATGGACTGAACTGTAAAACATTTGTCTATATGTACATAAGTTCTACTCTGCTAACTGCCCTGCATGACAGCTCCTGCCTAAGTCCTAGTCCAATTTTACCCAGTCCTTGTTTAATGTACTCAGCTAAGTTATGATAATAAACCACTTTGATTGAAGGATAAGGTGGTATATAAAACTAGTTAAATAAATAAAGCAGCAAAACAATTTTACAGTCTTTAAACTCCAGTGGTATATTCTCAAGGTCATATTTTGCTACATCCATGAGTGGCTTGCTCTTTTACAACTTTAGCTTGAGTTTGCATACTAGTAGTTGGTGATCTGTATCATAGTCAATTCCAGGTTTTGTCTTTGTTGATGCTATCAAGCTTTCCATCTTTGTCTTCCACAGATGTATTCAATTTGTTTTTTATATAATCCACTGGGTGAAGTCAGAGTGTATAATCAGCGCTTGTGTTGCTGGAAGAAGACATTTGAGATGAATAGATCATTGGTCTTGCAGAATTTTATCCTTCTTTCTCCAGTTTCATTTCTGTTGCCAAGTCCATATTTTCCAACCACTTTGTTACCATCTTTTTACGTTCCAGTCACCCAAGACTATCAGGATGTCTTGTATCCATGTTCTATCAATTTCAGCTTGTATGACAATGCATTGCTCTTGGCAGAATGGCTATGAAGGACCTAGACAAAAGCAGAGAGGTCTCTCTCCATACAAAGATTCGACTTGTCTAAGCCATGGTATTTTCAATAACCTCACATGGATGCAAAAGTTGGACAGTGAAAAAGATAGACAGGAAGAAAATCAATGCCTTTGAATTATGGTGCTGGTGACAAATACTGTGTATATCATGGACTGCTCGAAGAACAAACCAGTTAGTACTAAAGGAGATCAAACCTAATTTTCCTTAGAAGCTCAGATGACAAACCTTCGACTTTTATACTTTGGACACATCATGCGAAGAGAAAGATTGTTAGAGAAAGACATAATGCTTGGCAAGGTAGAAGGTCAATGCAAAAGAGGAAGGCCGGCAATAAGATGGATCGATACGACAGCAGCTATGGGTGCCACTCTATCAACAATGAGTCGCCTGAATGATTACTGAGCACAGCTTAGGTCAACTATCCAGAGGATCGCCATGAGTCGACACCAACTTGATGATACTTAGCAGAGGATGCAGTAAAAGCTGTTAGTAGTGTTGTTAATGCAATTCCAGAGTTTGATTACGTGTTGAGTGAAAAAATATTTTCTCTTATTAGTCTTAAATGGGCTAAATTGTAACTTCATTGAGTGTCCCCTAGTCTTTCTACTTTTGAAGGAGTAAACAACCAATCTACGTTTACCCATTCCACTCCATTCTTTAAATTTATAGACCTCTTTCATATCTCCCCTCATCTGTCTCTTTTCCAAGTTGAAGCGCCCTAACCTTTTAAGCCTCTCCTCATGGAGGTATCCTTCCATCCAGTTTACCATTTAGGTGGCTTGTCTTTGTATCTTTTCTAATTCTGCTATATCCTTTTTAAGATATAGCGACCAGAACTGCACACAATATTCAAGGTGTGATCGCACTATGGAACGATACAGAGGCATTACAATATCCGTGGTTTTGTTCTCCATTCCTTTCCATATGATATCTAGCATTCTATTTGCTTTTTTGGCCGCCACTGCACACAGGGCAGAGGGTCTCAATGTATTATCCTGGATGACACCTAAATCTTTTTCCTGTGTGGTGGTTCCTAATGTGGAAGTTTGCATCATATGTATAACCGTAGTTTGGGTTGTTCTTTCCTAGGTGCATAACTTTGCACTTGTCCAAATTAGGCACCCAAATGGCAGATGAAATTTAATCTCTGAATCTGTCAAGGTTCTCTTGCAATTTTTCACAATACTCTTGTGTTTTAACAACTTTGAATAATTTTGTATCCTTTGCAGATTTGATCATCTAACTCGTTATTCCTATTGCCAGGTTATTTATGAATATATTAAAAAGTAGCAGGCTCAGCATCGATCCCTGGGGTACTCCACTTTTCACAATTGAGAAAATTGTCCATTTAGCCTTACTCTGTGTTTTCTAACTAGTTCCTAATCCATAATCGTACATTGCCTCCTATCCCATGACTTTTTAATTCCCCCAAGAGTCTCTCTTCTGGCTGTGATGTCCTACCATGAAGCTTCCACCTATAGCATGAGATAGCCACTACTTGTTCCTTAAATAAACTCACTGCCAGCCCCTTCTCCAGTCCAACCAGAAAAAAAACACAGAACAGCAGATAGGTCTGCGCTGAATGGGTTACATGCCCCAGAGCGCCACCATCATTTGAAGACCCTCCACACTCTGGCATATGTCTATGACATCGAAGGTTTCCTGTCCTTCAGAAGAGTCTCAGACTGTTTATAACCTCTCTTTCATAGCCACCTCCTTTCAAGAGCAAAGTCATAAGAGAGAGGGGAGACATATTTCATGGGGATAGGCCCCCAGACCAAAAGGCCCTCCCCCCCCTTACAGGCAAGACCCCTTAGATTTGACACCAGACTAGTTCTACATACCATGATCTCCTAGCCCAACCTAAAGCTATCAGGATCAACCAGCCTGAGTGGTTGTCCACAATTCTGCCTATCATTAGCCAAAGACAGCGCACATATAGAAGCTCCTTCACCAGATGTTGCTGCACTAGGGTATCAATTCTGGTTAACCCCACTCAACTCTGTGACTGTAAAACTAGCATGCCTTGGCCATGCGCTGGATTGCCATCAGGTCCCATGACAGAGTTCCCCACTTCTCTATTATATACTGGAGTAACTCCTGCAAGCTCCCACTTTCCAGGATCGAGAGGTATCTGACTAAGGAGATCTGTGACAACAATGAGTTCCTCAGCTATATGTGCAATGTAGAGGGCCACTAGTGGACTGGGCACAACATTTCCTCTGCCACTTGGATGCTTCTAGTACCATCTTGTTGGTTCGAATAGGCTGCTGCCATGTCAGCATTAGAGAGAACCCTAAGAACATAAGATATGCCATACTTGGTTAGACCAAGGTCCAGCAAGCCCAGTATCCTGTTTCCAACAGTGGCCAATCTAGGCCACAAGTATCTAGCAGTTTCCCCAAAAGACACAGGTTCCACAATACTTGTATTGGGGCAAGCAGTGGATTTCCCGGATCCCCTTTAATAATGGTTTATGGGCCTTTCCTCCAGGAACTTGTCCAAACGTTTTTAAACCCAGCTACACTAATAGCTTTTACTACATCCTCTGGTAACTAATTCTAGAGTTTGATTACACGTTGAGTGAAAAACTATTTTCTCTTATTAGTCTTAAATAGGTTACACTGTAGCTTCAATGCATGTCCCCTAGTCTTTCTATATTTTGATGACATAAACAAATCTGCGTTTATCCGTTCCATTCCATTCATTAATTTATATACCTCTATCATATTTCCCCTCAGTCGTCTCTTTTCCAGGTTGAAGAGCCCTTACCCTTTTTAGCACCTCCTCATAGGGGTATCCTTCCATCCCATTTACCATTTTGGTGGCTCTTCTCTGTACCTTTTCTAAGAACGCTGTATCCTTTTTTAAGATATGGTGACCCTCAGTGCCTGACCCGCTATAATGGACCAAAAGTGAGAGAGTGTCATGTGGATAGCCCTGGTCTCCAGTTTGTTGATGGACCACCTCCTGTCTACCAGAGATTAGCAACTCTGAGTGACCCATCCCTGACAATACACTCCCCAGCCTTGTGGTGTTGTATCTGTAGATGGAACTATCCACCGTGGTTCTCCTAAGGACGCTCCTTTCACCAAATTCTCCTGATTCTGCCACTAGCCCAGCTCAAGCTGGCCCTTGCTTTTCTCCAATGTCTTTGGCTAATCTATCACTTTGGGGCTGAGTTAAAACCTCAAAATCTGCAGCTGCAGCTGCAATTTCCACATTCTGTGTGAGGTCAGTATGACCAGACCTTTCTAGGTATGGAAGAGCACTCATAGATATTCCATGGACTGGGAAGGATGGCACTTGCCACCCAGTCTAAAGACTCCAGGAGCTGAAACACTTTGTCCATAAAACAACATCCTTCCTCCTTGGACCTTGATCAGATCAACAACTAGTCATCAAAATATGGATGGACAGGAATCCCATTCTGTCTCAGTCACACTGCCACAACTATCATCACATTGGTGAACATGGGCACTGCTGTAACCAAACAAAATGGCAGGCCCTGGAACTGAAAGTGCCTACTTAATGCCTCAAAATGAAGATTGCATATTTCAATTCAATGGGTGTTTCAATGCTGATAGACCTCCATGTCCAAAGTAGTAAGAAATTTGCCCTTCTGACCACCATAAGAGTGCAAGGTCTCCATGCAGAACCTGGGGACCTTTATGGATACATTCACGCTTCAGAGGTCCAGAATGAGATGATAGCTGCTTCTCTTCTTGGGCACCACAAAATATCTGGAGTAGCATCCATGTCCTCCTTTCTCCTCCAAGACAGGGATAATAGCCTCCTATGCCAATAGATGATCCAACGTCTCCCAGATAGGGGCACCCTAGAAGAGAAAAATATCCCAAGTCCAGCGCTTTCTCCCAAAAGGGTACTTTCAATTTTAGGGCATAACCCCAGTAAATTATGTCCAGCACCCACTTGTCCAAGGTTATAGGCCCCTGTGGGAACAATGTGGCCAGCCACCCCCCAACTGGCACCACTACATGGGCTCTCACACCATCAGTGAGTCTGTTGGGGGTTTCCCCCAGAGCCCAGGCGCTCTATAGGTTCCTGCAGAGCTGATTCTATGAAAGGAAGACCATCTCCTGGGTCCTCTACCCTCTCAGAAAACCTATCTTGGACTGAAACCTTCAAAAGGAGCAAAAATTGTCCCTTGCTTCAGGGGTCCTCAGCCTATCCTCAAGGAGTCGCAGGGCTTGCGCTTCCCCATTTCCCTCACTAGTTTCTTCCACTCCTCTTCAAAAAGTAACTGTCCTCTAAAGGGTAATCAATTGAGCCTGGCTTTGAATGCTGCATCTGTTACCTAATCTCTTAGCTAAAGATGCCTCTTTGAGACTACCAATGAAACTGTAAATTTAGATGAAAGCTTGGTTAAATCATACACAGCGTCTGCCTAAAAGGCTGCTGTAGACTCCAACAGGATCAACTCCACCTTAGTCCAGGGGCCTGCTGGAGCCATTGCAGGAGCACTCTGGCCACATATACCCCACATACTGCCCCCTGGACAGAAAGGCCTGCCACCTCAAAAAGATTGAGACATTGATGAAACAATCTTCCTATCCTGAAGGTCCTTCAGTGCCATCCCACCTTCGACCAGGATGGTAGTTTGGTGAAAGATGGTCGAGACTGTGGCATTCACTTTGGGGAAACCAAAAAGCTTCTCTACCTCGGGTTTAGGCCACAGGTATCACACAAAGATTTTGGGGGCTTCTACTCTAGTTTTCAGTTGCTCCCACTCATCATTCTGATGGCTGGATGGAGTGCATGGCCTGAGACTGAGGTATCTCCACAATCTTATGACCTGATCAATGAGTTCTAGCAGTTCATCTCTTCCAAAAAAGCACAATGCTTTGTCCTCCTCTATATCTCACTCCATCTGGTCCCCAGTCTCCTTGCCCAGCTCACTTTCAGTGGCCAAGCAGAGAGCCTGCTTTGATTCCATTGCTGGTCCCATATAAGAGCCAGGACTATCCAGGATCCTCCTTTGCTTCAGCAGTGGAAATTCCCTGAAGTGACAGCACATTCCTCGCTGACAATCAGCCACAAGGTTGCGGGAAGAGTGGCTGCCCCATGCCACATCATGCAAGCCTTATACATTGTGGTCATAAAATCCAGGGTGAAGCCAGGCAGAGAGATGATACTGCTCACCAGTTAGTGCGTTACAGCATGTGGTAACTGGTCATCATGGAGAATGCTAACATGGAAAGTGGGCGGGATAGAAGCAGAATATGGGCATGGAGAGCACATTAGCACATGCACACCATTAACATGGCAATTAGTGCAGGTGTATCTAACGATACCTATTTGGTGCACCAGCCTTAATTGTGCTGCACATTAATGTACTAAGTTGCACATCAGCCGCTGGGAACATGCCCTGAAAGCTAACTCACAGGTTTTCCACTTAATGTGGATTACAAAAATGTTAACTGCACAGCCTTACCGGGATTTAATAAAAGGGCCCCTTAGTAAATTAGGCCCTAAAGAAGCTGTAGCACACTTCTGGAAGGATTCCTTTCCCTCCCCCACTTGAACTCTGGTTGAGACAACAGCAGATTAGAGTAAGGCAAGAGGTCTTAGCCACTGATTCCTATATTTTCTTGTCTAGCTCTAGACTGAAAGAAAATTTGTCAAGTCTTGGGGGTAAGCTGCTAGCCTCCACTGTGGGAGCAACTGCATTAAAAAAAAAATCAAATGACCACATAGAGCCCTGATGCAAAATGGCGTTCTGTGTGGGTGGAGACCTTCACATTGCCCCAATATTTTACAAAAGACTCTGCCGAATGCAAAACCTTCTGTAAAATGTATCAAAGGATGCTGGTGAATACACACGTATTTGGCAAGCATTTACAGTGGAAGCAGTGATTTTATAAATACACATGTAGTACAAAATAAAAAGCAGCATCTCTTTGCAGCCCCCACATATGTGCTAGTGAGCAAGTATGGAAGTGGCCTTATCTCAGAAAACTATATGCATAAGTAGAGCTAATTAAGCAGGGAAACTGGTAAAATTTTGGGAGTTTTCCCATTTAGAAGCAAAAAAAAAAAGGGGGGCAGAAGATTTAAGGGCAATAAGCCCCTCAATCCTTCATTTTAAGCCCTGGCCAAAACTAGCACATCTCTAAAACATTTATCAGAAGTGCAAAAGCAATGGGGAAATTTTTAATATATGTGTATTCTTCTTGGTAAAGTGGGCTGCCCAAAACATGCCTCTTTAATCTCAACATCTTGGGCAGCTTCACACGTAAATAGCAGCTTTCTGAAATCAGTATTTACATGTATAGCCAATCTACACTTGTAAATGCCACTATTAACATGGTTGGATGTTTCTAAAATTTCTTCCATAGTGGTATCTGTTGGCACACCATATATATTACTTATAAGTGTTACCAAAAAAAATGTAACAAAGTATATAACACCAAAACAAATAAGAAATTAAAGAGTCTGGAAAAATATTAAAATAAACCTCAGAGAGACATCAAAAGGCGTCTTGTAAAAAAGCATACTGCTATCATGCCTCTCAGGATCTTTATTATTATCATTTGATATATTGCCCATTACCAAAGTGTCAGGATGGTGTACAATAATAAAATGTTGCAGCTGGTGAAAATAGGAGGAAAAAGAATGCCATCAAATTGATAGGAAAGCAAGTAAAGAAAGGAGAGAGAAGGATAGCAAAGGACAGCAATGGACCGGATGGTATACATCCCAGAGTGTTGAAAGAACTGAAATATGAGATTGCAGACCTGTTATTGGTAATCTGTGAACTTTCATTAAAATCATCTGTAATACCTGAAGATTGGAGGGTCGCCAACGTAACACCAATTTTTAAAAAGGGTTCCAGGGGTGACCCGGGAAATTACAGACCGGTGAGCCTGACGTCAGTACCAGGGAAAATGGTAGAAGCCATCATAAAGAACAAAATTACACAGCATGTAGATAGTCATGGCCTAATGGGAGACAGCCAACATGGCTTTAGACAAGGCAGATCTTGTCTTACTAATCTGATCTGTTTTTTTGAAGGTGTGCATAAACAGGTAGACAAAGGTGAGTCGGTTGATATAGTGTATCTGGACTTTCAGAAAGCTTTTGACAAGGTCCCCCATCAGAGACTTTTGGCGAAGCTAAAAAGTCATGGGATAGGAGGCAGTGTACTATTGTGGATCGGGAACTGGTTAAAAGATAGAAAGCAGAGGGTAGGGCTAAATGGCCAATATTCCCAATGGAAAAAGGTGAATAGTGGAGTACCCCAGGGATCTGTACTGGGTCCGCTACTTTTTGACATATTCATAAATGACCTGGAAAAGGGAATAACTAGTGAGGTAATCAAATTTGCAGATGACACAAAACTGTTTAAAGTTGTTAAAACCCAAGAGGATTGTGGAAAACTGCAGGAGGATCTGGATAAATTGGAAGACTGGGCATCCAAATGGCAGATGAAATTTAATGTGGACAAGTGCAAAGTTATGCACCTAGGAAAGAACAACCCACACTATAGTTACAAGATGCAAGGCTCCACATTAGAAACCACCACCCAGGAAAAAGATTTAGGAGTCATCGTGGATAACATGTTAAAACCCTCCGCCCAGTGTGCAGCGGCGGCCAAGAAAGCAAATAGAATGCTAGGTATCCTAAGGAAAGGGATGGAGAATAAAACAAAGGATATTATAATGCCTCTGTATCGCTCCATGGTACGACCGCACCTTGAATATTGTGTGCAATTCTGGTCACCGTATCTTAAAAAGGACATAGAGTTATTAGAAAAAGTACAGAGAAGAGCCACCAAATTGGTGAAGGGGATGGAAGGCTACTCCTATGAAGAGAGGCTAAAAAGGTTAGGGCTCTTTAACCTAGAAAAGAGGCGGCTGAGGGGAGATATGATAGAGGTGTATAAATTAATGAATGGAGTGGAACGGATAAACGTGGATAAATTGTTTACGCTATCAGAATATAGAAGGACTAGGGGGCATGTAATGAAGCTACAGGGTAAACTATTTAAGACAAATAGGAGAAAATATTTCTTCTCTCAACGTGTAATCAAACTCTGGAATCTGTTACCGGAGGATGTAGTAAGGGCTGTTAGTATAGCTGGGTTTAAAAAAGGTTTGGACAAGTTCCTGGAGGAAAGGTCCATAAACCACTATTAAAAAGGGACCCAGGATATCAATGCTTGGCCTAGTACAAGCACTGCAGAACCTGTGTCTTTTGGGGAAACTGCTAGGTACGTATGACCTAGATTGGGCACTGTTGGAAACAGGATACTGGGCTTGATGGACCTCGGTCTGACCCAGTATGGCATTTCTTATGTTCTTATGACAAAGACCGCCACATATATTAGACATAACGGAAGGGTAAGGGTTGGAGGAAGAAAGGGGCTGTATTAGATGTAACCAAATTAGATCATGAGGTTATTGCAATGGAGGGTCTGCTTAGTAGTATCTTGATGTGGAGTGATTGGACGGGGTGGGAAGATCATAAGCCTGACAGTAGAGGTGAGTCTTGAGAAGGGCCTTAAACCGGGAGAAAGATGATTCAGTACGGAGGGAGTGAGGAAGGGAATTCCAGAGGGCGGGACAGGAGAATAAAGATGATTGCCATGTGCGGAGCAACGTAGGCGGGGTGTGGGTTGAAGGTAAATGATGTCAGCTAGATACTGGGGCATACTGGTGTGAAGGGCCTTATGGGTAATGGTGAGAGGTTTATATAGAAATCAAACTTTGATAGGAAGCCAGTGAAGGGAAAGAAAACAGGGAGTAACATAATCCCAAGGAGAGGAGTGGGTAAGGAGACAAGCAGCCGTGTTCTGGATTAATTAAAGTCATCAAAGCTGATATTGGGGAAGACCTGCAAGGAGTGAGTTGCAATAATCGAGCCAAGTAATCACCAGTGAAAGGACAAGAGTAGTGAGGGAGGAGGGAGGAAGAAGTGGTCGAACAGCCTGAATTCTGCGAAAGTGAAAGAAGGAGCTACGCACGAGTGTGGAGATGTGTTAGTGAAATGAAAGTGAGGGATCAAGGGTAACACCAAGGTAATGAAGAATGGGGACCAGAGGAATCAGAGAAGTGGACATAAGGGGCACCAAATTAGGGGAGGGGGCACTGAAAGTAAACCAAATAGCGGCTGACTTATGGAGAAAGTTACTAGTAATCCAGTCGGAAATGGAGGCAAGACAAGAGAGCAGAGAGATCCGGGGCTGAGGGACTTGTATGGTGAACTGGAAGAATATCGTCCGCAAAGAAATAGGCAGATATTCCAGCCTGCTGTATAAGCAGGGCAAGGATGGAGCCCTGGGGGACACCATAGTGCAAAGAGAAGGAGGGGGAAGTGTTGGAACCTGATCGAACAGCAAAAGTGCAAGATGAAAGGAAAGACCGAAACCACTGAAGAACGGTGCCGTGAATACTGTCTGATAGGCGATTGAGAAGGGTGCAGTGATCAACAACATCAAACGCAGCAGAAAGATCCAGGGAAACAGCAATAGATACATCACCACGATCATGGGAACGGTGTATTTCGCTGAGAAGTGCCAAGAGAATGGTTTCAGTGCTGTGACCGGTCCTAAATCCAGATTGACGGGGGTGTAATGAAAGAGTGGAATCGAGATGTGAGGTGAGTTGGTAGAAAACAAAGTTTTTCGAGAATCTTTGACAGAAAGGGAAGGCTGGAGACGGGGTGTCAGTTTTCAGGGACAGAGGGGTCAAGGCCATGGCCATGGCCATAACCTCATCATTTATAAAGAAGACTGTTTGCCCAGACAACAAATAATGAGGTTATGGCGATCCCGAGAGCCATGATAGCAGTATGCTCTTTTACAAGATGCCTGTTGATGTCTCTCTGAGGTTTATTTTAATATTTTTCCAGACTCTTTAATTTCTTATTTGTTGTAGTGTTGTTTGTTACTTGTAGCCTTTATGGACCACTCTGATCTGAAGATATGCTGTAATTTGTGAGTGACTTATTAACATGGCAAGATGGAAGACTACAACTAAACAATTACTTCTAAGGTAACATTTTACTAAGGCAGACTATGTCCATTTATCCTAGCTTGCATGAGATGGATGTCCCCGCCACATGCTTTCCTAAGGGGAACCTCTATGTGGCTGCCGGAGTAGACGTCTGCATCAAGGGTATCTATGTTATTAAAATCAGCTGGAGACAGACATTCCTGGGGATTTTCTGCATGTTTGGCCCTGGTCATCCCTGATTTGACTTGTCATGTCATATGTGTAGATATCTAAACCCTGGATAGAATGAAGTATGGGAATGGTTATTTAACACCCCCCCCCCCCTAGAATCTTTATAGTAAATGAAAAACAAATTTCAATCTCAGCATTTTATTTCCTTTAATGTGCTAAAATAAAGTTCAGAAAATTATCTAAATGAAAAACTGACTGATCTCGGAGCACAGTTGAACAGTTCATAATGATTATATTTAGCATCAATCCATTTTCATTTCATGTGACACTAGTCAGAAACCTCAATGAAAGTTCATATTAACCTTCATATTTTAAAATCAGAAGAGTACTTATCTTAACACACAAGTAGAACATTTGTTTTAATCTTTATTTGCAAATCTCAAAATACACATCTTCATTTTTTGCACCAAAAAAGTACCCGCCAGAGGCTTTTGTTTAGCCTCTTTAGCTTCATAAGGTGTTAATTCCTCTAAAAAAAAAATAAACCAATGATAATTAGCAAACATGTTCACACCCTGCTATCCAGTTTTTATCTAAACACTCACTACCTTCACACAGATTTCAGTTCGTTCTGACATTTTTAAGATGGTGATTGGCTGTTTTGAAATCATGAACAATTATGGAAAAACAAAGAATATGAAAAAAAAACCTCAAATAAATAATTTAATTTTAATTTTAATGTTTAATTTTTTTCATAAAAAACTGAAGAAATAAATTATATGTAAATTTGGGGTTTCTAAGAACTATGATTGTAATCACCACTTATCAATAAGCTGAACAGCCTGGGGATGTGTCTCAAGGTGGTGAACTGGATCAGAAATTGGTTGACTGACAGACGACAGAAGATGATGGTAAACAGAACTCATATGGATGGAAGGAATGTGATTAGTGGTGTGCCCCAGGGATCGTTCCTTGGACCTGTACTGTTCAATGTATTTGTGAGTGATATTGCTGAAGGACTGAATGGAAAAGTCTGTCTTTTTGCAGATGACATGAAAATTTGCAACAGAGTGGACTCCCCTGAGGGAGTGGATAATATGAGGAAATATCTCCAAAAGCCGTCTAATGCTTGGCAGTTAAGATTTAATGTGAAGAAGTGCAGTGTCATGCACTTGGGTTGCAGAAATCCAAGAGAATTGTATATGATAGGGGGGCGAGAAGTTGGTATGTACAGACCAGGAGAAGGACCTTGGAGTGATTGTTTCTGAGGGTCTTAAGGTGGCAAAACTGTGTGCTAAAACCAGAAGGATGCTGGGTTGCATACAGAAAAGAATTACCAGCAGAAAGGAGGAGATACTAATGCCACTGTACAAGTCACTGGTGAGGCCTCACTTGGAATATTGTGTTGTTTTGGAGACCATATCTCACAAAGGTTCAGAGGAAGGTGACCAAAATGATTTGGAGCCTGCACCAGAAGATGTATGAGAAGAGACTTGAACACCTAAATATGTATATGCTAGAGGAGAGAAGGGACAGGGGTGATATGATACAGACCTTTAAATACTAATGAACAAACCTTTTTCAAAGACAGGGAAGCTGTACAACTAGAGGGCATAACATGAAGCTGCAAGGGGGTAAATTGAAATGAAACATCAGGAAATACTTTTTCACTGAAAGGTGGTGGATGCTTGGAATGCCCTGCCAATGGAAGTGGTGGGAGCAAATACAGTGACAGAATTCTAAATAGCATGGGACAGACACAGTGGATCCCTTTATAGCAACAGGATAAAACCAAAATAAACTGTCTCTGCTATCTCAACAAATAGGGGTGACCTGCATGGAGCGGTGGGTACACCCCTAAATAAAGGCATGGGGAAGGGGTGACCTGCACGGAGCGGTGGGTGCACCTACTCTTCCCACCTTGATGGGCAGACTAGGATGGACTATGCTGGTCTTTAACTGCCATCATATACTATGTTACCCTATATTGGGATAATGACAGTGGACACCGAGGTCTTTTTTTCTCCAGAAAATTAATATACTCACTGTTTAGTTCTCAGCTTTAGATTGGTTTCTAATATTTGTATATTAGTTTGGTCCCTTTTGTGCTTGCTTAATGGATTAGGGACAGCCAGAATTTAAGATCAAGCTGTATGGTGGGATTTGAAAATATGGCCAGCAAATGTTGCACCAACTTGGGAAGGCTAGTCCAGGCATATGGTGCAGCACGATAGAAAGTCTCAAGACTTGGACACAATACTCCTGATGAGGTGGATGAGTACAAATAGGAGTGACCTGCATGAAGCAGTGGGAATACCCCTAAACAAAGGCATGGGGAGAGGTGAAATGCACAGAGCGGCAAGTGCACCTTCCCTTGCCACCTTGCTGGGCAGACTAGATAGACTATGCTGGTCTTTATCTGCTGTCATATACAATGTTACATAGAAAAAGGATAGAAATATGACAGCAGAAAAAGACCACATGGTCTATTAAATCTGCCCTTCCATAGAGAGTACTACAATAGTCCCCTCTTTTCCTTTAGAGATCCTCTGTGTTTGTCTCATGTTTTTTTTTAATTCAGATATGGTCCTATCTCTACCACCTCTATTGGGAGACTATTCCATGCATCTACTACTCTTTCCGTAAAGAAATATTTCTGCTTATAACTCCTGAGTCTATCCCCTTTCATCCTCATCTTAGATCCCCTCGTAGCAGAGCTTGCTTTCACTCGAAAGAGGCTCTTCTCCTGTTCATTTATGCCATGGAAATTTTTAACCATCTCTTTCATATCTCCTCTATCCCGCCTTTCCTCTAAAGTATACATATTAAGATCCTTAAGTCTTTCCTCATATGCTTTATAACAAAGACCACTAACCATTTTAGTAGCCACCCTCTGCACCAACTCCAACCTGTTTATATCCTTTTGAAGATGTGGGCTCCAGAACTGCACAAAATATTCCAAATGAGGTTGCACTAAAGACCTATACAGAAGCACTATCGCCTCCTTTTTTTTCTGCTGGCCATTGCTCTCCCTATCCACCCAAGCATCCTTTTAGCTTTCACTATCGCCTTTTCTACCTGTTTAGTTACTTTAAGATCGTCGGACACAATCACGCCCAGGTCCTGCTCTTCTTTTGTGGACAGAAGTACTCCCCTTTCCCCCTACACTGTACTGCTCCTTTGGATTTTTGCAGCCCAAATGCATGACCCTGTATTTTTTTAGCATTAAATCTCAGCTGCCAAATTCTCAACTATTCTTCAAGCTTAGCTAGATCCCTCTTCATGTTATCTACTCCTTCCTGGGTGTCTACTCTATTGCAGATTTTGGTATCATCCGTAAAGAGGCAAACCTTATCTGACAGCCCTTCCGCAATATCACTAACAAAGATATTAAAAAGAATCAGACCAAGGACAGATCCCTGCGGCACATCACTGATGAATATATGGAGAATCTGTAGGGCAAGTGAGTGCATGGGGGGGGGGGGGGGGAGAGAGATGGGAAGATTACCAAAAGTGGCCGCAAGCAAGATTTAGTTACTGCACACTGGGGTCAATAAAAAATTATCTTGGAGAAACCCCTACATTAGGGGAACAGAATATGCTGCTTAGGAAGAATCTGAGATCCAAACTATGGTAATGCTTTGTGGCTCTCACTCTCTCCAGATTGATTCAGCCATGAGCAAAGATATAGAAGGCCTGCTTTCTAATCCACCTGATTTCTGCTGACATACCTGGCACTGCAAGGGGTGATTGGGAATAAGGATTATGGAAAAAAGATCCCCGGACTCCCTGTCTACCAAAAAATACTCTACTTACCCTATTTAATAGCTCATTTGCTGCCCCGAACATATGTATCTAGCTCTGTGACGTTCAAGTTCTGTATGGTAGTAATACTATCAAGTAAGTACTAACATTCACCTTAGGAAGGCCAGAGCTCCAGCCTCTAGCCAATTTCATTATGCAGTAATTTTAAAGGAATTTTTAACTGTGAATTATGCAGCTATAATTTGGAAATCAAAATAAATTTTAGTGCTAGAGGATTAGCATGAAAAATACATACACCTGGTTTTCTGCCCAGCTGTCCATCTCTCTTCCTCCATACTGCTGAAAGTGGCGTTTCCAAATCATTTGAGCCAGCAAGCAGGTAAGGGAGAAGGTTGATCATAAGCATTGGGAGGGAAGCTGAATTCAGCCTTTAGCCACACAAACAGATTTTATTTCAACTTTGTTCCACTGTATTTGGAAATGTTTTGTTAATTTTGTCAAAAACCAAAAACAATTACAAATATGAAATGAATGTAAATTAAAACTACACAGTTTCTTACTTGTATTGGAGTTTTCTGTAGACAGCAAGAGGAATTAGACCCAAGAGTGGATGGCATCATCTGATATCACAAGGCCTAACGTGCACAATGATGAATATACCATACTCAAGCCAGACTAGAAATGAGAGTGCCGACATACCATTTGAATGGAACTTAGTCACACAGTCAATGCAATCAACTTTTCATATTCTTTGGCTTACCTACTGCACCTGCCTTTATAGAAAACCAAGCAGTTTTGCTGTGTATACACAATACTGGAGGCAGCGAGGGAGAATTCCCCTTTGTCTGGATAGACCTGACTGGCCTCAAGGGAAAAAAATTACCAAGTAACACAATTTAACTTTTTGTGGTTATCACAGGTTTGACATATAAGTATCTGTAAAATGTGTACTATCTAACCTTTTGTATTTGTGAGAGAATGTGCTATTTTTGCCCTGCCACACACGTTTAAATTCTAAATTTAAATATACTTGGCCCTCATCCTAACCTCATTGCAGTGAAAGATACTATCAATAATTGTATTTCAGAAATACACATAGTGGGTCTTTTACTAAAGAGTGCTATGGTATTGCACCTAATGCCAATAGCACCAAAACCATGACACGTTAAGTACACCACCACCATGTTAACTGTCTGGTGGTTGGAAAGCATTTTCCCAGCAGTTAACACGGAGCATTGTCCCCTAATGTGTACCACATTAGTGCACTTACTTACCTTCATCTATTGAGGTGGCATTAGATGGAGCTGTGCTAATTGCATGGGTCACAGTTAACGTGCAATGTTTACCCCCATGCTAACTGTGCAGTGCTCACCACACTCCTTTCCCACCCCTAACCTGCCCACTTGCTCCCTTAATGTGCAATTCACATTTACCACAGAAATTCGGCTGCACTGTCATGGGCTCACGCTGGCTGTCAATACATTTCCCAACATGCCTTCAGCGCACTGACAGCTGAGGGGCTATGAATGTACTTTTGTTTTTTTTAGGGCGAATCAGATATTCAGAGTCTGTTTTATAGCAGATATTCTTGTTCTGTATATAATTATTTTCTATTTCAACGATAGCAAGATTCCTCTATTCTAGTCATTTTTGATAAGATTTTGGTTGCACACATACTGGGTACTGGAATGGTCTGTGGTTCCTAGCAGAGGGCTATTGATTGCCATAGTCAAATTAGATGGGGTGGGGGAGGGAAGGAATAAACTAGAGACCACCACCCAGATAGTTGTGAAAAAGTTCATGATACCATAGCCCAAATGAGTGCAAGAAAACCACTGGGCCAAAAACAGTTACTGATAAAAAAAACCTTATAAAATTAGAACTTTAAGTGTTACCCTCATCTCCTGAAGGCAGCCATATTAACAGAAATTATGAATTACTTATGGTTTATTAGAAAACTTGATGTTCTGCCTTTCAATAATACTTAGTCTGTAACCGTGGTTCTCAAGTCAATCCTCGGCACACATCCAGCCAGTTCAGTTTTCAGGATAGCCACAATGAATATCTGAGCTATGGAGACACTATATGCAAATCTCTCATGCATATTAATGGTGCCTATCCTGGAAACCAGACTAGCTGGGTGTGCCCTGTAGACTGCGCTGAGAACCCCAGTCTATGGTAATTATAATTGAGATTACACACACTAAATGAACCAGATTCCACTGCATAATTTATGAACAAATAATTTGATCATCATTTTTAACCAAGCAGATGTTTGCTTCCCAAGACATCTGTGCTTGTATAAACTAGTAGATGTACAGATGTGTTTTATTATTTTATTGACTGCCTAACTCCCAGAGTTCTCTGCATATCCTTTTTGTTTTCTCTGTCCCCAACTTGAGTAGTAACAAATTAATTTTAGAATGTCTTAGGTACAGTGCATGAATTATGTATGCAGGCATTTTTCTGTCCAACATGGAAGCATATCTTTGTTCTCTGAGGACAAACAAGATAGCAAGTCCTCATAACACAGGGTGACATCCCCAACGGAGCCTGGCATAGGAAATAGCTTTCCAATTTAGGATTCTTCCTAAAGCTTTTGAAAGGCTTCAGAACTACCTTAGTCTTCATTTTTCCACAGAGCTTAGAGGTTGCATCACCTCAGACTCACATCAAAACATCTTCTATTTTGGTATTTTTCCATAATTTTCAAGTTTTTGTCACTATTTCAGATCAGTTACTGTCATGTGGTACCAGCTCCCTTTAGCGCCTTGTTTTGTCAGGTGTGTGGTTTTTTTTTGGGTTTTTTTGCATCCACACAGTACAGGCCTGTTAGCAGTCTCAGTTGGGCACCCTTGTTGTTTTCAAAATAAATTATTTGATTTTGCTGCAGCTTTCTTTTTCAATAACATATCCCAGAAGAAAACTTTCCAGCAAATTTAAGAAGTGCAACCAGTGCAGCAAGACAATATCCATGACAGATAACCAAAATTGGTGCTCGCAGTCGCTATGATCCTTCTTACTGAAATTTATGTTCAAAGATGTCAAAGAGATGGTACAAAGATTGTAAAAAGCACTGCAAATACATTTTTGACATTGCTAAGTCCGGTCAATTAACTTCAGCATCTGCAGCATTGGTTGCCATAGCCCACAAATTGTTAATGCAGTCCAGCATGTGATACATTGAGTGCATCAATCACCCTCAACATTGAACACTGATGGAGGCCACCAAAAGTGGACCTCATCCGATTCCCGCCCAAAGAAGAGGAAGGATTTAATCTTGTCTTCATTGATGTCAGGGCTCACGACGTTGAATACTGGGCGGAGGCAGGCAAAGTCACACCTCAATGCAGCACAATATCAAGAGGGAACTGGCATCCCCAACATAAGGGAACTGGCCAATCAGAATCCCCAACAGCATCATTCTCCTCAGCACAGGAGAGGACACAATGGACTCCAAGGGCCCAAGAACAGGGAGCAGATGAGAAGGGGAAGTTGAAGATGGCAGATGAGTGCTAGTGATTGGAGCTTCAATGAAGAAACGTAAGGAAAAGATTTGAGCAAAAGCCCCCTCGCAGCCCAGCCCAGCCCTTCCCCTGCTGGCATCGCTTCTTCGAATTTTGCCCTTCCCCTTAAGGGTACCGCTTCTTCAAATTTTACCTTACCTGCTTTGCCCAGACATGCAGCAAGTGGTTTCCAGAGCGCAGTAATTGAGGTTGGGATCTGAAGCAGGGAGCCCAGGTCTGGCTTCCAGCTCAGACATCGCCTTCAGCCCGGAGCAGCAGGTCCCCCCCACTCAGCCGTTAGCAGGTCTGGCAAATCGATCACTGAGGATGTCAACATCTCACCGCCTCAAGTGAGGGCCATCTCTGCGGTGGTGGATGCAGAATTATCTGAACAACCTGCAGTTGAGGCATTGTTGGTAGGGTGAATGGAGCAGAATTTGGCAGCATCAAGCACAGCCTTGGAGGTGGTTTCTTCCTCTCCAGAATTGGGAGTCCGGAACTTTGAAACATCAACATGTCAGTCGTCAGCAGCTTCCCTGCAGCCTGCCTTCTCAGAGTCATCCTGACATTTTCTTATTGGAGACTATATGGCAGAATTTCCGACTTGGGTGCAGCCTTGGCTCAGACTATAGATTCCCTTTCATCTAGAGTTTCTTCCTTTAGACCAGCAGGTTGTCAAGGCAGAGGAAAAGATTCATGAACTTAAAAGATTTTCTCCAAAATATGAAGAGCAGTTGGGAAAGACTGCTAGCTCTGAGGAATTGCTGATTAAGGACAATACTCTCCTTCAAAGTGAAGTAGAGACTTTAGAAAATATAGCAAGCCAGTCTAATATAAGAATTATAAATTTAACTAAAGTACCTTTAGTGTCATCTCGTGATATATTTAAAAGATATTTGGTAGAGATTTTAAAGATTTTGCCAGAGGCAATTCCTCCTGTGTCCAAGGTCTACTATTTGCCTATGGGATGGGTTCGCCAGGAGTCGTTGCAGACTCAGGCTATGTACATAAAAGTTTTGGATATCTCGGCTGTTTTAGAGTCTTCTGACTCCGCTAGTGCCATCCCTGTGACTCTTCTGGTGTTCCTTGCCCTATCTGCGGCTCAAGACTGGCTCTTGAAGTTATTTTTCCAGCATAAAGATGAGTTATTTCTCTCTTGTAAGGTCAGGATTTATCCTGATGTTTCTTGCAAGACCCAGAAAGGAATTTTTGCTGCTGCGATCTGGTGTTTTGCAGCTTGGGGCTCTGTACTTTCTAAAATATCCCTGTAAATGTATTATTAGATATAGATCAGTGAGATGTGTTTACTGATCCTATTCTGTTAACTGCCTTTGTGTCAGCTCAGCGGGCTTTACTTGATTCTGCTCAACGTATAGCAACTTCATACTCATTTGATCGGATGAGTGCAAGAGACAGCAACTTAACCAGTCTTTTTTCCCAAGGATTAATGATAGAAAATGTTATTTTTTTGTGGTCTGCCTTAGATGTAGTGGGATTGTCTCCTTATTTGGTAAATTGTTTCCTTGTATTCTTTATGATGTATGTTTAATTTACTCCAAATGTAAGACTTTTCTTCGCAAGTAGTTTAGTTGTATATTTAATGGAAATTTGTTAAAAATAAAATAAAAAATAAATAAAAAGAACAAGGAACAAATATATCCCAACCATCTGAGGAGGAAGAGGCCACTGCTTCTGTGGTCCCAATGCCTTTGTCAATAGCAACCTTTGAAAAGCAGCTCATGAAGAAAGTAGAGGATCAGATAGAGCACTTCTTTGCTCAATGTTGATGCAGTGAGGTGTCCAGCTGATATTTGAAATTCATGCTCTGCCCTCAAGAAAGACAGTGACACCAAGACCTTAAAAGGTCTTTGGATTGATGACTGCCAGACCATGGTCCATCTTCAGTGTATTGGGGGAAGACGTTTCACTAAGGCATCGTACAGCCTCTGTGTCTCAACACACCCACTCCTGCTGAGATCAAGACAGGAAATGGCCCAAACTTCTCCAATGGATTATTTGGGTCAGACTCTGAGCATGTCTGGGATTCTGATTATGAACTAGAGATATTCTCTGAAGTTCAAGGCTCAACCAGCTTACCATCAGATCCATCTCCACCCCATGTAAGGAAATAATGCTCTCCAGAGGAGCTCTTCTTCATAGACTTTAAGGAAATGGCAGAGGTCCTTCCACTTAAAGTCAGAGGAGGAATGTTGGACATCCTGCAATTCCTCAACCCACCCAAGGAAACTACAACACTGCCCATTCACAAAATCTTGAAGGATGAAAAAGTAATTAGATCTTACCTGCTAATTAGTGTTCCTGAAGGAACGACAGTCCAGTCCCTTTACTTCTGGGTTACGCAACCCTTCCAGCAGCTTGGAGGCTGAGCCCAACCTTTTTGGGGATGGAGCGGTATAAATACCACTAGGACCACCCCCAGACTCCAGTAATCGAATGAAAAAGCAGACTTAACGAACTTCCATTACTAACTTACATAAAGTAACACCGCAAAACCCAAAACTTATCAACTTATGGAAAAATTTTTTTTTTTTTTTTAAGGATTAGAAGCAAGAGAGGAGGAAGGACAACGAGCGGAGGTGGCTACCTTGCGTCTGTCCGAGCCGTCCTTCTCCCGCACTCCTCCACCCAGAACAGGCCCCACGCTCAGTCCGCAGCTCCGCCCCTGATTAATAGGCCTTAACGGCCAACGGAAACCGGGTGGGATCAGGGACTGGACTGTCGTTCCTTCAGGAACACTAATTAGCAGGTAAGATCTAATTACCTTTTCCTTATCGTCACTCCAGTCCAGTCCCTTTACTTCTGGGATGTACCAGAGCAGTTCAAACCTGGGTGGGGTCCGACATTCCGGACTGAAGAACCACCAGCCCAAACCGAGCGTCCGCTGAACTCTGTACGTCCAGCCTGTAGTGCTTGGTAAAGGTATGTAGGGAGGACCAAGTCGCTGCCCTACAAATATCCAGAGGGGGCACTAGACTGAATTCTGCCCAAGAGGTGGCCTGTGCCCGCGTTGAGTGCGCACGCAGACCCCCTGGAACCTGTTTCCATTTTAGGATATAGGCTGAGGCAATAGCTCCTCTGATCCACCTGGAGATGGAGGCCTTGGCCGCCGCCTCCTCCTCCTTGTGTGGACCTCCGAACTGAATGAATAGGCGGCCGAGGTAATGCTTCAAAATCCTCTGGACGTCTAGATGGCGAAGCTTGCTATCCTTCCCTTCTAGCTCTTCGGCCGAAAAGGACGGAAGAGTAACTGCCTGGTTCACATGAAAAGGGGAGATAACCTTAGGGAAGAAGGAAGGAACCGTCCGTAGGACCACCTTGTCCTTGAGAAAGGACAGAAAGGGGGGCTGAGAAGACAGCGCTTGTAATTCGGAGACCCGCCTGGCCGAGCAAATAGCGACCAGAAAAACTGTCTTCAGCGTTGGTCCTTTAAGGAGGCCCTCTTAACCGTCTCAAAGGGTTCCCCAACCAAGGCATTTAGTACTAGGTTGAGATCCCAAGGAGGGATGACTTGATATACAGAGTCCACAAGGTTCTCCAATTCAAAAAGCAGCCACTTGAAGGACTAGAAAGGGGGACTGTTACTTCTGGAGAGAAATCTGCAACTGTGAGTATATACTTCTGGTAATTTTCTAAAAAGAATTCTTTGTATTAAAGCTACTTAATCAGTGAACCCATTGTTTTTTTGTTGGATCAGTTAGGGCCTAGTAGCAGCAATTAAAGTTTGAATTTAACACAGAGGAGAGCTTTCTGGTTACATTTCATACCCAGCAGAGAGCTTGTAGTTTAAATTTAATAGTCACTCAGGGCCAAGTAACAGCAAAGTACTTTTAGTTTAAATTTAACACACAGAAGAGAGCTTTCTGGTTAAATTTAGTACCCAGCAGAGAGCTTGTAGTTTAAATTTCATAAGAAGTTAGAGCCTAGCAGCAGCTAAGAGCTATAATTTAAATCAAATCAGAATTTAGCTTACCTCAGCAGCACAAGACAGGGTACTGTGTAGCAGCCCTCTTTTAATAAGTGTTATTTCCCTCCCCACACCCACCCTCCCCTGGGATAATCATAGCTTTATAGGTACTTACACATCTTAAAAGACAGGAGGTGCTTTCAGGTGAAGCTCATTACCCAAATCAGTCATACACTAAGGACCTGAGATTAATTAAGCTTCAGGTGAACAAGGTATATTAAACGTATTAGTTACCGTTTCATTGGTATAAATACCCATAGCAACCCCTAGTAAGTAAGAACTTAAAGATCTAGACACAAACTTAAAACTAAGATGCAGACAGCAGTCCAGCAGCGGGATGGGGGCCTTCCAGTCTTTTGCATTGAGTGTCACATGTATGATTTTCTCCCAGTTGGTGAGAGGTCTTACATGTGCACTAGGTGCAAGGAGCTCTTTTATCTCAGGGAACAAGTCCGTTCTCTAGAGGCTAAAGTAGCAGACTTGGAAAGCATAAGACAGACAGAGAGGTACACAGACGAGACCTACAGGGATATAGTCCTGAAGTCCCACCTCCAGTCTGGCAGCACCCCTGTTGCCATGGAGAAGAGAGGTCACGTGACAGGAGAGCATCACCCTGGTGTGGCAGGAAGTGATCCTGTAACTAGGACCTGTCCTCCAGGTGATGTAAAACCCTCTCGCACCGAGGAAGTTTCTCCAGGGCCATGTGCCCATGAGGGAAGGGTTAGGACAGCCGTTATAGTTGGTGATTCGATCATTAGGCATGTAGATAGCTGGGTGGCTGGTGGACGTGAGGATCGCCTGGTAACATGCCTGCCTGGTGCGAAGTTAGTGGACCTCACGCGCCACCTAGATAAGGTCTTAGATAGTGCTGGGGAGGAGTCTGCTGTCTTGGTACATGTCGGTACCAATGGCATAGGAAAATGTGGTAGGGAGGTTCTGGAGGCAAAATTTAGACTTTTAGGTAGGAAGTTGAAATCCAGAACGTCCAGGGTAGCATTCTCCGAAATGCTTCCTGTTCCACGCGCAGGACCCAAAAGGCAGGCAGAGCTCCGGAGTCTCAATGCGTGGATGAGACAATGGTGCAGAGAGGAGGGTTTTGGATTTGTTAGGAACTGGGGAACATTCTGGGGAAAGGAGGGGCTCTTCCGAAGGGATGGGCTTCACCTTAACCGGGATGGAACCAGGCTGCTGGCATTAATCTTTAAAAAGGAGATAGAGCAGCTTTTAAACTAGATATTAGGGGAAAGCCGACAGTCGCCCAAGAGCGGATGGTTCGGAAGAATGTATCCTTGAAGGATACTACCAAAAGCAGAGAGGTTCCACAAAAGAGTAAAGTAGCCCAAATGCCCTCAAGTATAGAGCAGACAGAGCTTAAAGATCCCAATTTACCCATGTCTAACAATAGCCAAATTAACATGAATAAAATACATTCTCTAAAATGCTTGTATGCAAATGCTAGAAGTCTAAAGAATAAGATGGGAGAGTTAGAATATATAGCATTAAATGAAAGGTTAGATATGATTGGAATATCAGAGACATGGTGGAAGGAGGACAACCAGTGGGACACTGATACCTGGGTACAAACTATATCATAATGATAGAGCTGATCAAATTGGTGGAGGGGTTGCGCTCTATGTTAGAGAGGGCATTGACTCAGAAAGGATTAAAGTTTTGCAGGAAACAAAATCTGCTGTAGAATCTATATGGATTGAAATTTCATATAAAAGGGGGAAGGCAATGGCAGTGGGGGTGTACTATCGAGCACCTGGCCAGAATGACCAAATGGATGATGAAATGCTCAAAGAAATCAAGGAAGCTAACAAAAGTTACAGCGCAGTAATAATAATGGGTGATTTCAATTACCCCGGTATCGACTGGGTCAGTGTCACGTCAGGACATGCTAGGGAGATAAAGTTCCTAGATGAAATAAATGACTGCTTCTTGGAGCAGCTGGTTCATGAACTGACCAGAGGGGAAGCCATATTAGACCTAGTCCTTAGTGGAACACCAGATCTAGTGCAAGAGATAAGGGTGTTGGGGCCACTTGGCAATAGTGATCATAGCATGATCGCCTTTGATTTAATTAGTGGAGGAGGGATAGTAAGGAAATCCACAGTACTACCTTTTAACTTTTGAAAGGGAGACTATGATAAAATGAGGAAAACAGTTAAGAAAAAACTAAAAGGAGCAGTTGCAAAGGTTAAAGACGTACATCAAGCTTGGCTGTTGTTGAAAAATACTATCATGGAAGCCCAGACCAGTTGTATTCCACGCTTTAAGAAAAGTGGAAGGAAGTCCAAAAAACTGCCAGCATGGTTTAAAGGTGAGGTCAGAGAGGCTGTTGTTGCCAAAAAAGCATCTTTCAGGAAATGGAAAAAAAAGAGCCAAACGACGAAACCTGGAAACAGCACAAGCACTGGCAAGTCAAATGCAAGGCATTGATAAGGCAGGCAAAGAGAGAATTTGAGAAGAAGCTTGCTGCGGAAGCAAAAACGCGAAATAAAGACCTTTTCAAGTACATTCGTAGCAAAAAGCTGTGAGAGAGTCAGTTGGTCCATTAGATGAATTCTTTGCTTCGGTCTTTACTGAGGAAGATGTAGGGATGTTACCCATGACTGAAGTTGTATTTAAAGGTGCGGAAGAATTGAAGGAAATATCGATACAATCGGGAAGATGTCTTACAACTATTAGATAAACTGAAGAGTAGCAAATCACCTGGGCCGGATGGTATACATCCAAGGGTATTGAAAGAACTGAAATATGAGATTGCAGACCTGCTATCAGTAATCTGTGAACTGTCATTAAAATCATCTCTAATACCTGAAGATTGGAGGATCGCCAATGTAACACCAATTTTTAAAAAGGGTTCCAGGGGTGATCCGGGAAACTACAGACCGGTGAGCCTGACGTCAGTACCGGGAAAAATGGTAGAAACCATCATAAAGAATAAAATTACTCAGCATGTAGATAGTCACAACCTAATGGGAGACAGCCAACATGGCTTTAGACAAGGAAGATCTTGTCTTACTAATCTGTTATGTTTTTTTGAAGGAGTGAATAAACAGGTGGACAAAGGTGAGTCGGTTGATATTGTGTATCTGGACTTTCAGAAAGCCTTTGACAAGGTCCCTCATCAGAGACTTTTGGCAAAACTAAAGAGTCATGGGATAGGAGGCAGTGTACTATTGTGGATCAGGAACTGGTTAAAAGATAGAAACCAGAGGGTAGGGCTAAATGGCCAATTTTCCCAATGGAGAAAGGTGAATAGTGGTGTACCCCAGGGATTTAGGCGTCATTGTGGATACCATGTTAAAACCCTCGGCCCAGTGTGCAGCAGCGGCTAAGAGAGCAAATAGAATGCTAGGTATGATAAGGAAAGGAATGGAAAATAAAACAAAAGATATTATAATGCCTCTATTTCGTTCCATGGTGAGACCGCACCTTGAATATTGTGTGCAATTCTGGTCGCCGTATCTTAAAAAGGATATAGCGATTTTAGAAAAGGTACAGAGAAGAGCCACCAAAATGGTAAAGGGGATGGAAGGGTACTCCTATGAAAAAAGGCTAAAAAGGTTAGGGCTCTTTAACCTGGAAAAGAGACGGCTGAGGGGAGATATGATAGAAGTCTATAAATTAATGAACGGAGTGGAACGGGTAAACGTAGATAGATTGTTTACCTTATCAGAATAGAAACATAGAAACATGATGACAGAAAAAGACCACAAGGCCCATCTAGTCTGTCCTTCCATAACAACAACTACAACAGTCCACTTTTTAGCTTTAGAGATCCTCTCTGTTGGTCCCATGCTTTTTTGAATTCAGTTACTGTCCTCATCTCTACCACCTCCACTGGGAGACTATTCCACAGATCCACTACTCTTTCCGTAAAGAAATATTTCCGCATATCACTCCTGAATCTATCTCCCTTCACCCTCATCCCATGTCCCCTCGTCGCAGAACTTGCTTTCAATTGAAAGAGGCTCTCTCCCTGAACATTTATGCCACGGAGGTATTTAAACATCTCAATCATATCACCTCTATCCCGCCTTTCCTCTAAGGTGTACATATTAAGATCCTTAAGTCTGTCCTCATATGCTTTATAATGAAGACTACTAATCATCTTAGTAGCAACCCTCTGCACCGACTCCATCCTGTTCACATCCTTTTGAAGGTGCGGTCTCCAGAATTGCACACCATACTCCAAATGAGGTCGCACCAAAGACTTATACAGAGGCATTATCACCTCCTTTTTTCTGCTAGCCATTCCTCTCCGTATGCACCCAAGCATCCTTCTAGCTTTTGCCGTCACCTTTTCTACCTGTTTAGCTACTTTAAGATCATCGGACACAACTACGCCTAGGTCCCGCTCTTCTTTAGTGGACAAAAGTACTTCACCTCCTATGCTGTATTGCTCCCTTGGATTGCTGCAGCCCAAATGCATGACCTTACCTTTTTTAACATTAAATCCCAGCTGCCAAATTCTAGACCATTCTTCAAGCTTAGCTAGATCCCTCCTCATGTTATCTACACCTTCCTGGGTGTCTACTTTATTGCAGATTTTGATATCATCCGCAAAGAGGCAAACCTTACCCGACAGCCCTTCCGCTTGTCAGACGGCTGCCTAGGGTGAGAACTTACACAATCTTGACGATGCATATATTCATATGATTCTAGCAAGGTATTGTTGGTATTGTAGTTCATTCACTCCCAAACACAGCTGATGACAATAATTTGAGTTGTGAAACCAAGTGGTAAGATCAATAAAATACTTCTTTTATTGATGGGGTTTAATTCACCCAGCACATGTATGCTTGATAGCACTATAAATGAGGTTACTTGCTTGCAGTGTTTAAATGGATAACAAAAAGTCACAAAGTAAACCAGAAAACAACCTTCAGGCAATTAGCTAATGTTTTCTTAGCAAATAATTACCAAATACAAAGGCACAAAGTAAAGAATAAACTTTGCTGGTTAGGTTAACTTCTGCTTATTTTTCCACGCCGATCTCAGCAGTGATTCTCCCTTGCTCACACACACAATCAGGTGCAGCCCTAATTACTATCAATGGACCAGCTGAAAGCCTTTAGCTGGCTGGCTGCTACTGTGTGAGCCCAAATCCTGCTTTAAGAGCTGTTTGCAGTGGAAATAAAGAACAAAGTTAGGTTTCTTTGTGATGGCTGATGTGTTTGCTCAGAGAAAAACTAGCAATAGCATTTAGATAGAGAACAGTCCATATAAATAGTTTCATTTGCTGTATCTCCCTCTTCATCAATCAGCATATGGTCACTATCATACATTGGCACAGACGAGTCTTTCATTAAGGCACTATCATGAGAATGCTTATTCCCTGGCTGCCATTCTCTGTTATAGATAGGGTCTGGATCAGTGTTCATACCTGAGCCTCTCCTGCTATCATTATTCCTCTCTGTATAGCCTGGCCAATATGTAACCCAATTCTGATGTCCAGCCTTCCAATCTTGATCCCTGGACACTGGATCTTCTCTCACATACCTTCTGGCCTTGGTCTGAAAGTCCTTTCCACATGCAGTCTTCTCTCTTCCAGGTAGCCACTGGTGATTCCTATCTCTGCCTCTCCATTCCTCTGGCTGAATCCAGTCCAATGGACTCTGCTGGCTTTTGGAATACCTCCCAGTATGAGTACTGCCTTGGAATCTCCCAGACCTTCCAATGGCCTTTCTTCTCTTCCTTCCAGAGAGTTTCCTTCTCTCTCTATCTGCGTGGCTTTTGCTGAAGCTGTTCTTCCAACTCTTTCTGTAGCTTTTGCTGAAGCTCTCCCTGAAGCTAGGCTGGAGCTTGTAGTAACCGTTATCTGAAGAATAATCTCTATTCTTATTCTTTCCTAATGTGTGCTGCTCCCTAACACAGCGCAGCTGTCTTGAATCAGGCCCTGCCCTTTGAGATGAGTGCTTAGGGATTACCTCATAGCTCTCTTGATTGCACACACATTCTCTCACTTCGGCCCCTCTCATGGCTGCTGGAAACCTGGTGCATTCTGGGACTGGTAGTCTTTTATGTGAAAACTCTGTTTTCTTGCTTCTACCAGAACTGACAGGTTGCTTGTTCAGAGTCACATCATCTTTTCTATAGCTCCTACCTGAGCTATGATAAGCTTCCTTATCACACGCTATATCACTAACAAAGATGTTAAAAAGAATCGGACCAAGGACTGATCCCTGGGGCACACCACTGGTAACATCCTTCTCCTCAGAGTGAGCTCCATTTACTTGTACTCTTTGTCGCCTCCCACCCAACCAATTTCTAACCCAAGCAGTAACTTTAGGGTCCATCCCTAGGGTGCTTAGTTTGTTTATAAGTCGCCTGTGAGGAACAGTGTCAAAGGCTTTACTGAAATCTAAATACAACACATCTAGAGCTCTCCCTCGGTCCAACTCCCTGGTCACCCAGTCAAAGAAATCAATCAGATTTGTCTGACAAGACCTGCCTCTGGTGAATCCATGCTGCCTTGGATCCTGTAATCTGCTGGACTCCAGAAACCTCACTATTTTCTCTTTCAACAGCGTTTCCATTAATTTACTCACCACTGAAGTTAAACTAACCGGCCTGTAGTTTTCAACCACATCCTTACTTCCGCTTTTGTGTAAAGGCACCACATGAGCCTCTCTCCAGTCCTTTGGCACCACTCCCGACTCCAACGAGGCATTGAAAAGGTCAGTCAGTGGAGTTGCTAGAACGTCCCCAAGTTCCCTCAGTATTCTAGGGTGTATCCCATCCGGTCCCATCGCTTTGTCTACTTTAAGTTGAGCTAGTTTCTCACGAACACAGTCTTCTGAAAATTGTTCAAGATGTCCCTCGCTTCTGTTCTTATTTGTGGGTGTTTTCTGAGGTCCTGCTCCTGGTTCTTCATCTGTGAACACAGAACAAAAATATTTGTTAAGCAATTCCGCTTTATCCTTATCAGCTTCTACATATTCCCCCCCTGTACCCTTGAGTCTGACAATACCACTTTTGCCCTTCCTCTTCTCACTAATATATCTGAAAAATGTCTTATCTCCCCATTTTATTGCATTGGCTATTTCCTCCTCCTTTTGAATCTTTGCCTTCTTGACTACTTTGCTAGCTTCTCTAAGTTTTTCCAAATACAGATACCTGTCTTCCTTTCTCTGTGATCTCTTGTATTTCATGAAGGCCTCCCTCTTTTTCTTCACTTTTTCAGCTACTTCCTTCGAAAACCATAGCGGTCTCCTGTTCTTTTTGCCTTTATTTACCATTTTAACAAAAAGGTTGGTTGCCTTTAAAATACCCCCTTTCAGTTTTGCCCACTGTTGTTCTACATCCCCCAGCTGTTCCCATCCCACTAATGACTCCCTGAGATATTGGCCCATCTTCGCAAAGTTAGTCTTCCTAAAGTCTAAGATCTTCACCTTGGAATGGATTCTAACAGCCCTAGTCCTAATACTGAACCACACCATCTGGTGATCACTGGATGCAAAATGATCTCCCACTACAACATCAGAAACACTCTCACCATTGGTAAGCACCAAGTCCAGTATGGCCCCTTCACGTGTGGGGTCTGTTACCAATTGCCTGAATAGTTCTCCCTGTAGAGAATCCAGGATCTCCTTACTCCTAGATGATACTGCAGCAGGAAAGTGCCAATCAACATCTGGCATATTGAAATCTCCTAGCAGTAGCACTTCCCCTTTCCTAGCAATGCTGCGTATGTCTTCAATTAACTCTCTGTCCACCTCTTCCTCTTGTGAGGGAGGTCTGTATATCACACCAATGCAAATAGATTTCTCTTTCCCTCTTTCTAGTTTAACCCACAATGCCTCCTCTCTCCCTTTTAAGCTCTGTAATTCCAAAGCTTTAATAGTAGTTTTTACATATAGTGCTACTCCTCCTCCCCTTCTTCCTACCCTGTCCTTTCTGAATAAAGTATAGCCAGGTATAGTTACATCCCAGTCATGGTTTTCTGTGAACCATGTTTCTGTAACTGCCACTAAATCTAAGTCAGCCACTCCCACCAAAGCTTCAACTTCAGAGATCTTATTTCCCATGCTACGGGCATTAATACACACTGCTTTCCATATGTTACCCCTGTTACCCATTTCCATAAAGGTATTTAATGTATCACTTACCTGGGGGCTTTCACTTACCTGGGGGCTTTCTTCACCCATCCCCAACGAATCTAGTTTAAAGCCCTCTTCAGTAGATTAGCCAGTCTACTACCAAAGATGTGTTGACCTTTCTTGGACAGATGGATGCCATCTCTGCTCTGCAACCCTTGGAACAGCATCCCATGGTCTAGGAAACCAAAACGCTCTCGAAGACACCATCCACGCAGCCATGCATTAATCTTGAATATAGAAAGACTAGGGGACATGCAATGAAGCTACAGGGTAAACTATTTAAGGCTAATAAAAGAAAATATTTTTTCACTCAACGTGTAATCAAACTCTGGAATTTGTTACCGGAGGATGTAGTAAAGGCTGTTAGTGTAGCTGGGTTTAAAAAAGGTTTGGACAAGTTCCTGGAGGAAAGGTCCATAAACCATTATTAAGAAGTGACCAAAGATATCAATGCTTGACCCAGTACAAGCATTGTGGAACTTGTGTCTCTTGGGGAAACTGCTAGGTACATATGACCTAGATTGGCCACTGTTGGAAACAGAATACTGGGCTTGATGGACCTTGGTCTGATCCAGTATGGCATATCTTATGTTCACTTCCTTACCATTCCATAGTGGTCTAATCCAGTCTCAAAAAAGGCCAAGAGTTCCAAGTCACACTTTTGGTGATTCCCAAGGAGAGAGGCTCAGACATTGGAGCCTTTTGGGAGAAATATGCTTATTTCCCCCATAGCTTCTTAACAGATTTTTATAGGCATACACTTGTGGAACACTGTTTGTGAAATACTGGAGTTTGCAGACACTTTCCTTCAAGAGAAGGCCAAGCATCTCTCTTCACTACTAGTGGACAAAGGGAAGGAATGTGGAAAATACATGAATATGTAGGCCATGGGTATTGGCACCTGGAGACTCATGCCTTCAGGCTTCAGACCTCAGATTCAACAAGCATGAAAAGCTCTCTTATGTTTGATGCTTTGGAGAGAATCTCTTCAGAGAAGGTGCAAAAAGCTGAACCCTTACTACTGTTACTACTATTGATCATTTGTTATAGCACTACAAGGCGTACACAGCACTGTACAGACACATGTAAAAAACTGTCCCTGCTCATCAGAGCTTACAATCTAATCTAGTCAATATATAGAAAAAAAAGTGAGATCGCTAATAAATGTATTCAACATGCAAAAAGTCAAAGTCAAAGTCACTGAGCGGAATGGCAGCGTAAAGGGAGAGCTCCTCAACCCCCCAAAAGCAAAATTAAGATAAATGCTAGTCTCAAAATAAAGAAGATTAGGAACAATCACCAGTGAAGCGTGGAAAGCACAGTTGCATGGTGGGGAAGAAAAAGTGGACATTAAGGACTTTACTTTTCCCATAGCGGCCCCAACAAGAAAGGAGGCCCGATTGGCGCTGGGTGATATGGGGTGGAACCGCATGGAAATGGAGAAGGGCAGAGAAAGTGGTTCAGAGTTAGAGGATGGAGAGACTCTGAAATCGGGAGAAAATTAAGCAGCTATTGCTGGAACTGAAATCAGAACTGTTTGCGAGGGGACGTGTGGACCTTAGTGGCTGACCTGCAAGCAGAGCTCCACTAGATGGGGAGGCGCATAGAGACGGTGGAGGACTAGGCAGCTACGGTGGCGAGCATACCGCTATAATCGCTCAAATGAAAATCATGCAGCAGTTGCTGGCTGATAAGGTGGAGAATATGGAGAATCGCAGCTTCCGCAGTAACCTGCGGTTTAGAGGAGTCTCAGAGGAGGGAGAAAAGAGACGCTGTGGGGAATTGATCTGTCAGATGGTGTGACTACTCTGGATGGAAGGAGTGGCTCTGGAGGTAAAAGATTGATAGAGCTCACCGGGCTCTGGGGCTGCAGAGACTGAACCAAGGGTGAGATATTGTTGTGTGCTTCCACCACTTCAATGTACTACTACTACTTAGCATTTATAAAGCGCTACCAGTCGTACGTAGTGCTGTATAGTACAGACATGTAAGAGACAGTCCCTGCACATCAGAGCTTACAACCTAGTCAAGACAAGACAAGACAAGACACACAAACACAAATACTGAAGGTGTAGGCTCAGAAGGAAACTACATGAAGTACCTTGTGTAGCAACTACTCTCTTGTCGAACCAGATCTGCAGCTGACTTGTATTAGAGTACAAGAGATATGATTGTTACATTGCTTGTATGATTTCAAAGTATATAATCCAAAGTCTCCAATTAAGTTGTTAGACCCGTGCGACCTGAAACCTTCTGTCACACATTACTATCATACTCAAGGACTCAGAGGAAAGAGAAAGGAAGGAACTACAAAAAACCTCTTATCTATCAAGAGACAAATAGAGTGGAGACAGTGGAGAACCTGAGTAGTTGGAACTAAAGTCTCAAGGTACTACATCCCAGCATTGACTCCAACTAACAACGAAACCATCAATTAAAACAAAATAAAATGTGCTCCCCATCTCCCCCGCTGCCGTGGAACACTTTCTTTCACTGCCTCCTCTTCCGGTCCAGCTCAAAGACTACAGCTGAGCTAAACCTCTCGTGCTCCGCCCATCTCTTCCGAGTACGTCACCACTACCGACACGGACCCGGATGTCAACGCGCCATCTGACTGACAGTGACGTTCCCTTGTTGCGCCCCTTGAACTGACGTGGCGCTGCGGCGTTACTTTGGCCACGGGCACCGCTTCCTGATTGGCTGTCTCGCTTGGGCCGGGCTCCTGAGGCGGAGAGAGGAAGCGGGGAGAATGAGGACCCGCGGGCTGCTCGGAGCTCTGGCGCTGTTCGTGCTCGTGCTGTGCTCGGTGCTGCTGGGGGCGGCCGGTAATGACGCCAGGGCTCTCCCTTCCATCAGCGATGACATCCCCTTCAGGCTCACCTGGCCCGGTCCCGAAGTTTCCCTGGTTAGTGTCCGCGGTGAGCCCTGCGTCGGGGAGAAACTGTCTGCAGTCGAAACCACGGATGTGGTATCGGTGACGAGTTCGGGTGGGGGCAGAAGAGGAAAGCACCTGGGTTATCATAGGGGATGACAGCTAGTGGGGGCATCCATGTGGTTTAGGATGAGGTTATGCAGGAGAACGCTTTGCTATTGCTCAAGTAACCATAGTTTAATGCTGTCAACTTCTTATAGTTTAAGGAGCATGTTCATGAGAAGATTAAAATGACTGATTTCATTGCAGAAGTGGATTCTCATCCTGGAAAGCTCATGCATCAGTAAATTTAGTCTAGCAAATGGATCATGTTTTCAAACTACCCCCTAACGATTATGACTTTCATGAATGCTACCACCATTGTATAGAAATCTATCCCATGCATATTCATTGGGGATTTCTCCAAAGGATGACTTAAGCCCTCCAGAACTGAATTTGTGCAATTGCTGTACTGTAAGATGCTGTCAGCCTCTTTAGTAGTTTGGTTGTTCTGAGTCCTCACCAACACAGCTACCATTCTTTAACTGCAGAAAGTGACAGTGTTTCATGTTGTCTGCTGCTGGATATAAGTTCTGTATGTGTACCAAGAAGGTGGAAAATTTGCTGACTTCATTCATGCTAAAAACTTAGGTATAATCAGGAAGTCATCAACATATTTGGTACATCTTTATTTGCACATTTGTATATTGCTTTTAGCAAATTATTTCTGTAATCACAAAGAAATTCCAAATTATGAACAAAATGAAAAAGCATAGTTGAGTAAGGGACAGCAGAGCTGGATAATGCACGCTTGCATGCTCATCAGACCCTGGCAATGATAAAAAATACAATGTGTGCCTTCGAGTCAATGCTGACTCCTGGCAACCCAGCAACTTACTGGCTCTCAAATGCCAAATGAAACTGGGAGTTTTGAAAACAAACCCTGAATTTCTGGTGGTTTCTATCTTGGCAGAGTAAACTGATTGATTCTCGTAGGTCAGTGGTTCTCAACCCAGTCCTCAGGTACCCCAGGCCAGTCAGATTTTCAGGGTATCCATAATGAATTTGCATACAATGGAAGCAATGCATGCAGATCTATTTCATGCATGTTCATTGTGGATATCCTGAAAACCTGACTGGCCTGAGAGTACCCAAGAACTGGGTTGGGAACCACTGTCGTAGGGGTGTTAGGAATAATCAAGAATGAGAAATATGGAGGGATACAACACATAGGGCTTTATAGGTCAGAACCAGAATTTTTAAGTGAATGCAAAAAAATACTCAAAGCTAGTGGTAGTGGTGGTGGTGTTAAGTGCCATTGAGTTGGTGTCGACTCATGGCGACCCTCTGGATAGTTGTCCGAAACTGTGTTCGGTCTTCAGTCAGGTAGCCCATTGTTGACAGAGTGGCACAAATAGCTGCTGTTATTGTATCGATCCATCTCATTGCTGGCCTTCCTCTTTTGCATTGACCTTCTACATTGCCAAGCATGATGTCTTTCTCTAACGATCTCTCTCTTCGCATGATGTGTCCCAAGTATGAAAGTTGAAGTCTTGTCATTTGGGCTTCTAAAGAAAGCTTAGGTTTAATCTCCTCTAGTACTGATTGGTTTGGTCTTCGGGCAGTCCATGGTACACACAGTATTTGTTGCCAGCACCATAATTCAGAGGCATCAATTTTCTTCCTTTTTCACTATCCAACTTTCGCATCCATATGACGTTATTGAAAATACCATGGCTTGAACGAGTTGAATCTTTGTATGGAGAGAGACATCTCTGCTCTTGAGAATCTTGTCTAGGTCCTTCATAGCTATTCTGCCAAGAGCAATGCATCATTGGATATCTTGACTGCTTGTTGTTTTTTTACTGATAGTTGATCTAAGTAGGTTAAAGTTGTCTGCTATTTCAATTTCTTCTCCATCAACAATGAACTTATTGATTTTGCCAGTTGTCAGGATATTTGTCTTCTTTTACGTTAAAGTGCAGGCCCATTTTAAGACTACGTTTCTTGATCTTGAGAAACAAATGTTTCAGATCATCTTCACTTTCAGCATTAAAGTGGTATCATCAGTGTAGCAAAGGTTTGTTGATGAGTCTTCAACCAATCTTTACACCTCGGTTGTCTTCATAAAGTCCTGCTTTTCTGATGATTTGTTCTGCATAGAAATTAAACAGGTAGGGGGAAGTATGCAGCTTTGTCGTACACCTTTGCTGATTTTAAACTGTTCTGTTTCTCCTTGTTCTATTAGTTCTCGTGCACAACCTTTACATTGATCAAGAAGCAACAGCTTGATAACGTATTCTGGTATACCCATACTTAATGTGGCCCAGAGTTTCTCATGGTTTACACAGTCAAAAGCCTTGCTGTGGTCAATAAAATATATAAATATCCTTTTGGTATTTTTTTAGTCTTTTCAAGTATCCATCTGACATCCGTAATGATATCTCATTACTCGCCCTTTCCTGAACCTGCTTGCACTTCAGGCAGTTCCCATTCCAGGTATGGTTATAGTCTTTGAATAATCTTGAGTAGAATCTTGCTGGTATGTAGGATCAGAGCAATTGTGCGACGATTTCCACAGTCATTTGGATCACCTTTCTTTAATATTGGTTTAAACATAGATCTTTTCCAGTTATTTGTCCATGATGTTGTCTTCCAAATTTCCTGGCAGAGCCTTGTAAGTATGGTAGCAGCTGCATAAGATTGCTGTAATACTTTAGTGGGAATGCTATCAATGCAAAGTGCTTTGTTCTTTTATAAGGCTTTCAATGCTGCTTTGACTTCTTCTTTCATTACCAATGGTTGCTGATCATAACGTACAGATTGAAATGGCTGTTGGTCCACTTGATCTTTATCATATAATGACTCTGTGTATTCTTTCCACCTTCTCTTGATCTTCTCAGCATCATTCAACATGGACCCTTAAGCATTTTGTAACATTTGAATTCAAGGCTGGAATTTTTTCTTTTACTCTCGTAGCTTTACGAAAGCTGCTCTTGTTCTCCCTCTAATAGTTTCTTCTTCTATTTCCTTGCATGCGTCATTGTAATACTTCTCCTTGTCATGCTGCGCGTTGGAAATATCTGTTGAGTTCTGTAATTGCCTCTCTTTCTCCTCTGTCTTTAGCTTCTCTGCATTTCTGGGCAATTTTCAGAGTTTCTTCGGTCATCCATTTTGGCCGGTTTTATTTATTTATTTATTTAACTGTATTTATATCCCGCTTTTCACCGGGTCAAAGCGGTGGGACATATAACCAGGGGGGGGGGGAATCAAATGTGGGGGGGGAGCCATCACCGGGGGTTAACATAAGAACATAAGATATGCCATACTGGGTCAGACCAAGGTCCATCAAGCCCAGTATCCTGTTTCCAACAGTGGCCAATCTAGGTCATACGTACCTAGCAGTTTCCCCAGGTTCCACAATGCTTGTATTGGGTCAAGCAGTGATATCCTGGGTCCCTTTTTAATAATGGTTTATGGACCTTTCCTCCAGGAACTTGTCCAAAACCTTTTTTAAACCCAGCTACACTAACAGCTTTTACTACATCCTCCGGCAACAAATTCCAGAGTTTGATTACACGTTGAGTGAAAAAATATTTTCTCTTATTAGTCTTAAATAGTTTACCCTGTAGCTTCATTGCATGTCCCCTAGTCTTCCTATATTCTGATAACGTAAACAATCGATCTACGTTTACCCATTCCACTCCGTTCATTAATTTATAGACTTCTATCATATCTCCCCTCAGCCGTCTCTTTTCCAGGTTAAAGAGCCCTAACCTTTTTAGCCTTTCTTCATAGGGGTATCCTTCCATCCCCTTCACCATTTTGGTGGCTCTTCTCTGAACCTTTTCTAATAACGCTATATACTTTTTAAGATATGGTGACCAGAGACACGTGATGTGGTGAGCTTGAGCAGACGTGTGCAGCTTGAGCTCCGGGCCCCCCTCTCCTTTTACCGTTGAGTCGGAGCCGTGAAGTGGCTTACCCGGGGACCAAAGGTTACCTAGCCGATCGGGCGAAGTGGAAAAAAGCCGGGTTCCTTGTTGAGCGGCGATGGCGTCTGCGGTGAAGTCCAGGAGACGCGAAAAAGACCGGGCTGGGGGACCGTCGAAAATGGCGGCCTCCCCCCCCCCCCCCCCCCGAAGCAGGGGACGGCGGCTTCCCCAACTATGATCGAGGAAATCTCGGCAGCAGTCACCAGTGCACTAACTCTGCAATTCGATGCCCTGCATCTAAAAATGGATACTATCCAGAGCTCCCTGGGTACGTTGGGGACCCGCGTGCAAGAGGCTGAGACTCGTCTTTCTCAGGCCGAGGATGACATGGCGAGCCTAAGAACAGAGCTCCGAGCAGTGCAGAAGATTGCCCAAGAACACATGCTTAAATTGGATGACCTGGAAAACAGGTCCAGGCGTAATAACTTGCGCTTCCTGGGCATTGCAGACACGGTTTCAGACAAGGACCTCAGGCACTTTGTGGAGGCTCTGGCGGGGTCCCTGTGTGCGGGAGACGATGCAAGTGGCCCAGCTGTGGTGGAGAGAGCCCATCGTATAGGGCCCAAGCAGTCTGCCAACGACCGCCGACCACGCGTAGTGCTAGCGCGGTTCTTATGCTACACGCAGAAGGAAGCGTTGCTGAAAGCAGCGCGGCAGCAAGGAACTGTTGAGCATGCTAATATGCGAATCCGAGTCACCCAGGACTATTCGGCTGCCCTGAGTCACCACCGTAAAAGCTATGCTCCGCTATGCCAAAAACTGATCGGGGCGAACATTCGGTTCAGTGTGCAGTATCCAGCTCGGCTGGTGGTATGGCATCAGGGCACGCGCCGGATCTTTGAGTCGGCGGGGGAAGCGGCCTCCTACGTGGAACAACGGACGGCGCAGGAGGTGCAGAGCATGGATGAGTGATGAAGGCGAGTAGCTGGGGACCGCTATTGTGAAGTGCCAGTTGCAGAATGTGGGCCTTTTATGGACCGTTTGCTGTGGCGCCCTTGCCCTCTTGGTGTATGGTAGAGCGGAAGCCTGGCAGTGGCAAGGTGTGATAAAGCCGCCCTATGTTGGTCCGACGTTTTCCAGTGACTATGACCCTATACGGCTGTTGCATTATAGTGGCTATGTGTGGCTCTTTTTTTTTTTTTTTTTTTTTCAAAATTTTATTTATAAACCATCAAACAGGAACGGCAAATACACAACTGGTAACAGTCGCTCCCTGGGGTGGACTCTGATCCCCAGGGGGCGGAACACATAGATGGTTACATGATTTTTGAACAATGTCCCCATCCCCCCTCCCCCACCCAACCTCCCCCTGGTTAACCCCCCCACCCTCCCAAGCATTACCAAATAGGACCAGTATAAACCTCCGTGTGGATCATCCAGAATCTCCCCCTGCTAATCGGGGCATCAATAGCCTAGTTGCAGGATGACATTGCGGGTCCGAGGACTGAGATTTTGAATATAGGGCTCCCACAATAGCCAGAAGGCGGACCATCGCTTAACATGGCCTCGAGCAGCCCTACACTCCAGGAGCATAAGTTGGTGGAAGGAGTTCCGCCACTCCCAAAAGGAGGGAGGGAGGCTGTCCCTCCACCCACGCAGTATTGGCCCTTTACCCACCAGACATGCCTTCCGCACCAGCCAACGACTCCATTTCCCCTTCGGAGAGGTGAGGCCCATGTGGTCCAAAACGATCAGGGCAGCGTCCCAGTAAACAGGTTGTCCAAGTAGGTCGGCCATAAATGAGGCAATTCTCTGCCAGTATGGGCGTATCCGTCGGCACCCCCACCACATATGATATAATGTCGCCAGAGGCTCCGCACATCGTGGGCAGCGACCATCCGCAGTCAAGTGGCATCGAAGGGCCCGCCGTGGGGAGAGGTGAACCCTAGTCAAACACTTAAGCTGTATTTCCCGCCAGCGGGCACCATCCGCCAGGCTCGCCACTCTCCGAAGGGCCTCCAGAATCGTGCCAGGGGGAATCTCCTGCCCCAGTTCCACCCCCCAGGCCCGTTCTACATCTCTATAGTCCGGCTGCGGTCGAGACTGCTCCAACCTAAGGTGAAAAGTCCGAATAGATGGCCGTTCAACTTCGCCAAAACCAAAGAATGCTATTATCTGGGCCGAACGATCGCTACACAGTTCCGTCCGCGGAAGGGAAGCCACATAGTGGGCCACTTGCATATATGCGAAAAACTGCCGAGGCCCCAACTCATACTCACGGGATAATGCAGGGAAGGGCTTGGGTTGGCCCGCCAAGTCCACCACATGGCCCAAAGTATGCATACCTCTCTCTCCCCACAGACGGAACGCAGCGGTTTCAGTGCCCGGGGTAAAGTTGGCATTGCCCTGAATGGGTAACCAGCTCGACACCTGCCAGCGGCGACCCCAGTAGGCATTTAAATACCTCCACGTCTTACAAACCGGTGCCAATAACACACTGTCCGCCAAGTGTGTAGGCCACCTACGTACCTCCAAATGCAAAAGGGCTTTGAGGGAGTGGGGTGCCACGTAGGCCTCCTCAAAGGCCCGGGGAGTATAAAGATCAGTGTCACCCAGCCAGTCCCCTAGGTGGCGGGACTGGCAAGCCAGTGCATAGGCCCCAAGATCCGGGAGCCCCCACCCCCCACAGCGCACCCTCCCCACCAGACGACGATAGGAGATACGTGCTCTCGACCCCCCCCAAAGGAGGCCCCGAAACTCCGCCTCGAAACGCCGAATGTCCCGTCGGAGGATCCATACAGGGAGGGTCTGTAACCAGTATAAAATGCGCGGCAGGATGACCAGTTTAATCGCCGCGATTCTCCCCATTAGAGACAGGGGGAGAGGCCGCCATGCTTGCAGCTGAGTTCTTACCTTATTCAACTGCCGTCGCAAGTTACTCTCATACAGTTGACCTGGCTGACGGGACAGTACAATCCCCAAGTATATGAACTGACGCTCAGCCCATCGAAGGGGGAACTCGCCCACCCAGCCGCCCCGAAGTCGGCCTGAGACATCCAGGGCTTCGGATTTATCCCTGTTAATACTAAACCCTGCGAACTGCCCAAAGGCTCGAAGCTCTTGCATAAGAAGAGGCAGGGATTCCCCAGGGGAAAGCAAGTGCACCAATAAATCGTCAGCAAAGGCTGAAATCTTAAATTCCTGTTTGCCAACACCCACTCCCTGAATTGTCCGCATACCCGCCACTTGCCGCAGGAGCGGATCCAACGAGAGAACGAAGAGAAGAGGAGATAGGGGGCAGCCCTGGCGAGTCCCCCTTTGCAGCGGGAAGTTGTCTGATACTACCCCGTTACAGAGTATCGCAGCGGTCGGATTGGCATACAAACTCGCGACCATATTACAAAACAACGGCCCTATACCATATTGTGGGAGGATAAATTTCAAATATTGCCAGTCCACCCGGTCAAAAGCTTTTTCCGCATCGAAGCTGACCAACAGAGAGGACAGATGTCTATGCTGGACCCACTCTAGGGACGCGATGATCTTGCGTAAGTTACGGACCGCATATCGCCCCTTAACGAAACCGACCTGTGACTCATGCACTAGTTGCCCCAAAAACTCCGCCAGTCGGTCTGCCAAGATCTTAGCCATTAATTTAAGATCGAAATTAAGTAAAGAGATGGGACGATACGAGGCCGCCGAAAGAGGGTCCTTTGCCGGCTTGGGGATAAGAACGATGTGAGCATGATTGGCCCCCCCACGAAAGTAACCTTGCTGTGCTCTCCGATTATGTACGGCGACCAACATTGGGGAAATCTGTTCATTAAGAATCTTGTAGAGTTCGGCACCCAGGCCATCCGATCCAGGAGTTTTATAACAACTAGCTTTTGAAATAGCCCCTTGCAGCTCAGCTACCGTAATCGGCCGGTCCAACTGTGCTCTTTGCTCCAACGATAGGCAAGGCAAGTCCAGTCGCTGCACATAATCTGCCATCTGCGTGAGGGAGGTCGCCTCCGCGGCATAAAGGTTCTGAAAAAAGGATCGGAAAATACGCACTATGGCCGGGTTCTCCCTATGTAAAGTCCCCGATTCATCTCGCAAGGCTGGCACCAGTTTCGAGCCCCTGGGTCCCCGAAGGCACCGGGCCAATAACTTCCCGGGCTTGTCCCCGTATCGATACAATTGGTAGCGATAATATAACACTGACTTCTTAGCCCTCTGGTGTAGGAGTTCATTTAGTTCCGTTTGGGAGTCCCACAGCTGCTTTCTAAGCCCGGCGGTGGGAGTATGGGCCCATCGGCGTCTTAGCTTGGTCACCAATCTCTCGAGTTCAATGATACGTTCGGCCCTCAATCTTCTTTTCCTGGCCAGGAACCCGATTATATCTCCCCGCAATACGACCTTCGCCGTTTCCCAGAGCAACTCTGGGTCATCCTGGTGACCCTTATGATCAGCTTCAAATTCCTGCCACCGCCTCTGAATAAAGGAACGAAATTGCGCGTCTCTATATAATTCCAGGGGAAAACGCCATTGAAAGGCTCGAGGAGTACACCCACTCCAACGGACCTCCAGCCAAACATAAGCATGATCAGAGATCTCCACAGGCCCTATCTGGGCATCCCCAACGGTGGCAAACAGCCCGGTGGACAGCAACAAGTAATCAATACGTGCGCTCGTGCCATGAGCCCGGGACTGATGCGTGTAATCCCGCTCGACCGGATGTAATAAGCGCCATGGGTCCACCAGCCCCAACCTAGAGCAGAGTCGTCGTAATGCCCGAACCGTCGCCATCCTGTCTCTTTGCTCTCCCCCTTTTGAGGTATCGAGGTCGACATCCATGACCCCGTTGAAATCACCCCCCAGGATAACGGGGATCTCCGGTAACGTCTCAATTTTAGAGGCAAGGCGCGCATAAAGGGACAAGTCAAGCACATTGGGACAATACACGTTACCGAGAATTACCGGCCTCCCCTCAAGGACTCCCTGCACCAGTACAAATCTGCCCGACGGATCGACCAAGTCCTTCACCACCTCCATCCGGACACGTTTGTGTATCAAAAGTGCTACCCCCCCTTTCTTACCAAGGGCCGGGGCCCCCCAGACCTGTCCCACCCACTCCCGGCATAGCTTACGGTGCTCTTCGGCGGTCTGGTGGGTTTCCTGGAGCATAGCGATGTCCGCCCCCTGCCTTGCCAGGGCCTGCAAAATTTTTGCCCGTTTAATCGGGCTGCCCAGACCACACACATTCCAAGAAATGATCTTAAGCGGCATGCAGTACTAGACTAGGCTCAATAGTATCTGTTATATACCATACAGAATGTAGGGAAGACACCCCCCCAGCCTGGGGTCCTCCCCCATTTCCCTCCCAAAATGGTCCTCGCACCATCCCCTCCTCTACTGGTCCCCTAAGATACAGCTCTCCTTCTCCTCCCCTTCCCTCTCCCCCCCACCCCTCCCCTCTCTATACTCCCCTATCCCTTCCCTCCCCCCTCCTATCCCTTCTCCACCCCCTCTCCTCCCCACTCCAATTCTTTATTTCTACTACCATCCTCCTCGCCTCCTCAGTGAATTCCTAGATGCGTAAGGTACCCCCCCACCCCGCCATTATACCGGCTCAGCTAGGCCATCCGGGGTCCCCCCCGAGACTCTCCCCCCTCCAGGTTCTGTCCCCCTCCCCGCTTCCCCCCCCCCTCCAGCAGACACCCCCAGCTACTCGGGCCGTCCCCTGCCCACCCCCACACCCAAAGAAAACAACCAACACTTGAGGGTAATGTAAACAAACCCCTTAGCTCCCCCCTCCCCCGTCCCGGTTACCATCACCATCTCTTCTACAGTCCAAAGTGAAGGCTCCCGGCTTGTTCTTCAGAGAAATAGTCTCCACTTCTAGTCCTCAGGACTCGACCGCCACTGCGGCCCTCCGCCGTATCTCCTCCACGTAGGGCGTTGCTGCTGTCGCGGAGTCAAAAGACCGGCGGGTCCCGCCATGGGTGAAAATCAGCCGTGCGGGGTATTGCACCATAAATTTGATATTATTGTCTATCAGGATCTGGCACAGGGGTCCATACTCTCGTCGTCGCTGTCCCAGGGCCGCTGAGTAATCCTGGACGATGCGTATCCGGACATTGTCCTTTTGGATGGTCCCTTTCTTTCGCGCAGCACGCAGGACCGCTTCCTTCTGTGGGAATCTCAGGAAACCGTGCCAGGAACACTCTAGGTCGGCCGTCACTGGTTCTCCTAGGCCCGACCCGGTGCGCCCTCTCTATTTGTACTAGAGTGCCTTCGGGATCATTCACCAGAATGTGTTTCACCAGGTCTTCTACGTACGGTTGTAAATCCCGATCCTCTATGGCATCCGGGACCCCTAGAAATCTCAAGTTATTACGGCGGGACCTATTTTCGAGGTCGTCGCGCTTAGCCTCCTGCCCCTGGAGTAATTTTTTCATCCGGGCCATCTCCTGCTGTAGCTCCAGCACGTGCTCCTCCGACCTCTCTATCCGGTGCTCCGCCTCTTGCAGTCGGTTGCCCAGGGCCTCCACGGAGGATTGGATTAGGTCCATGCGGCTCCGCAGGTCGTCAAACTGCGCCGACAGCGCCCCTGCCACAGCCACGGAGATTTCGTCTACCATCCCCGCCGGGACTTTAGCCTCTCCTTTCGACGGCGAGGATTGCTCCCCCCCCCTTGGCTGCAGGGGGGTCTTCTCCTTCTCCATTCGTCGGCCTCCCTTCGCCGCCATCGCCAGGGCCGCTGTTGTGGTCTGCACGGGAGGGGGGTCCCCAACCCCCTTCCCCTCACCTCACCGCCGGGCGACGAAGGCTTTAGTTGCCCTCCTCCAAGGTGCGCTGTACAGGCCCCGTCCCAAGACTCAGGCGCCACCGACTCCTCTCAGGCTCCCGGGCGCTGGAAGCAGGGTGCGAGTCTCAGGCTGCTGTGCACTAAAGATAGAGCACGTGTCTCAGGCGTCTGTGCTCTTATGCGCCGGCAGCAAGGGCAGGGCTCAGACCTCCGAGAGCCAAGGATAGGGCACCGGGCCCCGGTTCTTGGACGTTGAAGGGAAGGTGCGGGTTGCAGCTCCAATGCGCTTAACACAGAGCACAGGTCTCAGACTCCGTTGCGCCGAAGACTGGGCGTCGGGTACAGGTCACAGGCTTTTGTGTGCTGGTGGCAGGGCGTCATTCGGAGGCTCCGGCGTGGCAGAGGCAGGGGGTACAGCTCCCATGTGTTTAAGGTAGGTTACAGGCTCTCACATGCCAAGGGCAAGGCACTGGTCTCCGTCCTCCGTGTGCTGGAGATATTCGGCCCTCAAGGATCCCGTGGGGGGGGGGGGGGGCGGTCAAACAGGCAGCGGCCCCGATCAAGGCCCCTCGACAACTCTCTGCCTCCCCTCGCAGCCGCCACTGCAGCCCCTCTCTCAGATCCGGCACTGCTGTCACGCGGGGGGGCGGGAAAGGGCAAAGTGCACCGCCCGATGAGCTGCCGCAGCTGCGGGACCCCGCTCCACCCGCCGCCGAAGTCTTCAGCGAGTCTACTCACCCCGCAGCGCAGCCTCTCCTACCATGCGGCGTCTGCTGTCCGGGTCCAGGCCGCTTCCTCGGAACGTCGTGTGAGGGTGAGCTGGGAGTATCGGGGCACCATCCCCTGCCACGATCCAGTTGGGGGAGCTCCGGGGGGGGCGAGAGACCCCAAACTTAACCCCCGGTGTCACATTTATCGGTGCCGGAGGGGCGAGGGGGCCCGGAGCTCAAGCAGCGTGCGTCTGCTCCTGCTCACCGCATCACCGGAAGTGTCCTATGTGTGGCTCTTATCGGGAGGGATGTTGGTGTGGCGCACTCCATGTCCCCCCCCTTGTTTGGTACAACGCAGCCCGGAAAATTGGGAGAGGGAGGGGGGGGGTCTCCCAGTAGAGCGCCTAGAGGCTGCCGCTGCGGTCTCTGGGCAGTATGGTATGGTATGGCAGTTGTTGGGTCAGCGTGTTTGCTGCGGCTCCTCGTTGACTCACCACCTTCCATGGAGTGCTGCTTACCCGCAGTGTGCGTGCAGGTTTACTGTTTGTTAGTCCACATGTTGTTGGGTTTGGATTGTACAACCTTCCTTCCTTTCCCCCTTGGGATGTTTAAGTTTGGTGAAGGTGCGTTGGGGCTGGGGGGGGATGGGTGCGGTTGGGCGGGAGGCTTCTGCCGCTGGGGCCTTTTTGGGGTGCGGTCAGCTCTGACAGAGGTTGCGGCCCTTAGCCGTGGCTCGGCTTCGGCTAGTTCTTGGGCCAGAATAGTGCCTATAGTGCATAAGGGAGGGGGGGGCCTGCTCACATCCTTAGTGTCTCAGTGGGGGAGGAGTGGAGACCACGCGGGGGGGGGTTGTGGATGGAGGGGTAGAGGGGGGAGGGGGAGGCTAGTGGTTGGGAGGGGAGGTGGTGGTGGGGTAGGGATGGGAGTGGGCGATAAGGACTCAGTGGAGGGCGGGGGTTGGGTGGGAAAGACAATTGGGTGGGCTGGTGATAGGGGGAGGGGAAGGGGGGAGGTTTCGCGGGGAGCGCAGCGCCACAGATGCCCAGATGTAGCTGGCCCAAGTGGGGATACCATATTGATACGGGGGAGGCCCCAGGCTGGGGGGGTCATGCCCTTTTGTTTTGGTGGTAGTGTTACAGCATGCTTGTTTCGTTATGATCCGCCCTGAAGGTTATCTCTTGGAATATCTGTGGGATGGGTAATCCTATCAAGCGCTATAAAGTGTTGCAGGCCCTAGCCCGGCAGAAATGCGACATAGCTATGTTGCAGGAAACCCACCAGACGGCCGAGGAACATCTTAAATTGCAGAAAATGTGGGTGGGGCAAGGCTGGGGTTCTCCAGCTAAGGGGAAGAAGGGTGGAGTGGTCATTCTGATCAATAAGCAGATTCGCTTTGAGCTATTAAAGGAATACTCTGATCCCGATGGCCGGTATATTTTGCTGTATGGCAATCTCGATGGTCGGCCGGTCGTGCTGGGCTGTCTGTATAGCCCCAATGTATTGGACCGGTCTTTTTATGACCGATTAGCTTCTAACATTGAGCAAATGCCAGATGTCCCCCTGATACTGGCTGGTGATTTGAATGGAGTGTTGGATGTGGGATTAGATGTGTCCGGGGGGGGGGGGCTCACCTGCGCATCCCGACTACCAGGGCATTGAAGGGCCTTTGTACACGTTTGGGCCTGGTTGACCCTTGGAGACTGTTACATCCGGCTGAGACCGATTTTACTCATCAGTCGAGAGCTCATGGCACTAGCGCTAGATTGGACTATGTTCTAGTCTCGGACAGGTTGTTTGGACAGGTGGAGGACGCGCAGATTGGCCCTTCTGCGATATCCGATCATGCCCCAGTTTGGGTTGACCTTGCCTGGGGGGGCCCGGTGGTAATGATGAGGTTCTGGCGCTTTCCCCTGGGATTGTACCACGATGCGGAGTTTCGTGTAACCTTGGCGAATCACTGGAAGGAGTTTATGAGCCATCATGAACAACATCAGGATGACCCGGAGCTGCTTTGGGAGACGGCGAAGGTCGTGTTGCGGGGGGAGATAATTGCCTATGTGGCAAGGAAGCGGAGGCTTCTGGCCGGGCAAATTGTTCAGCTGGAAAGGCAAGTGGTGCGTGCTAGGCGGCGGTGCGCAGGGGATCCTAGTGTGAATAATAAGCGACGACTTTGGGAGCTGCAAACGTCCCTTAACAAACTGTTACATCAGCGGGCGAAGAAGTCGTATATGTATTATCGCTACCAACTTTTTCGCTTTGGTGATAAGCCCGGGAAACTGCTGGCGCGGTGCCTACAGGGACGTCGGGGCCCTCGGATGGTGGCAGCGCTACGAGACGATCACGGTGCCTTGCATAAGGACAATGTCAGCATAGTCCGCGTATTCCGTTCTTTTTTCCAGAAATTATATGCCCGGAGGGAGGGAGCACCGGTTGAAATGCGGCAGTACTTGCAGGGGTTATCCTTGCCACAGGTATCGGCAGAACAGAGGGCCTGCCTAGATGCTCCGGTGACGGTGGAGGAAGTTCATAGGGTGATACAGAAAGCTGATTGTTGTAAGGCACCCGGCCCGGACGGGTTTGGGGCCGAGTTTTATAAATTGCTGGGAGCACTAGTACCCCCAACCTTAGTGGCGGTGTATCAGCGTCGGGTGGCTCAGGGGAAATTTGGCTGGGGTGCAAACCATGCACACATCACCTTAATTCCTAAACCGGGAAAGGGCCCTACCCAGGCAGCCTCCTATAGGCCAATTTCATTGTTGAACTTCGATCTGAAAATACTGGCGAAGGTGTTGGCCGATCGACTGGCTTTGGTATTGGGGAGCCTGATCCATGAATCGCAGGTCGGATTTGTTAAAGGGCGTTATGCCGTATGGAATCTAAGACGATTGTTGGCATCTTTGGAGTGGGTCCGGGACCGGGACCTCCAGTCCCTGGTTATCAGTTTTGACGCGGAAAAGGCGTTTGACCAGGTTCAATGGGAATACTTGCAGTCTCTGCTGCCGTATTACGGGCTGGGGGCCCCCTTTTGTCAGACGGTAGCTTTGCTTTATTCGGACCCTACGGCAGGGGTTTTATGTAACGGGGTGCAGTCGGATACGTTTCGCTTGGAGCGTGGCACGCGTCAGGGCTGCCCGCTTTCCCTCTACTTTTTGTGCTGTCCTTGGATCCGCTGATACGGAGGATTGAGGACTCCCCTGATATAGGGGGTGTGCGTCTTGGTTCCTCTGGCTTCAAGGTGGCAGCCTTCGCGGACGACATACTTGTACACATTTCTTCCCCCCAGCAATCTCTTCCGCGGTTGCTGGAGGAGTTGTCGTCTTATGGCTGGTTTGCGGGGGCTGCGCATTAATATGGCTAAATCGGAGGCCCTGGATGTAGGGGGCACGCTACGGGGAAGCTGGCTTGGGAGTTTCCCCCTCCGCTGGGCGGATGACTCTATTGTTTACCTGGGTATTTTGTTAACCAGGAAACTGACAATGCTGTATAAAACCAACTTTGAACGGATTTTTTCCAAGGTTCGAGGGCAGCTGCGGGCGTGGGCCCCCCTCCCGTTGTCTTTGCTAGGTAGAGTGGCTGCCTTGGGGATGGTGATTTTTCCGCGCGTGCTGTATTGGCTGCAAACGCTCCCTGTGTGGCTTTTGAAGCGTGATTTGATGCGCTTGGAAAAGGAGATTCGGGGGTTTCTCTGGAGAGGTCGTAAGGCCCGTATCCCTCTGGCGAGGCTGCATGGGGGATGGCGCCTAGGCGGAATCGGGGTGCCCGATCTTTGGAAGTATGCGCTGGCGTGTCAAGCACGGCATTTGAGTGATTGGTTGGGGGATACTGAGACTTATACCCCGCGAGGGCTTGAAGCGGCCTTTGTGGCGCCCCACTCGTTGGAAGCAGTGTTACATCTCCCGCGGACCGCTTTGCCGCCGCGATTGACGAGCAGTGTTTTGTTACAGGCAACGCGGCGTACATGGCAGCAGTTAAACAAACGGTGGGGCAGTGATGCTGCGGTGTCGTGTTGGTTGCCCCTGCGTGGTAATGCCTGTTTTTTGCCTGGATCCGATTCGGCCCCCTTCCGTCAGTGGTGGCGGGTAGGTATACGGCGACTGGGACATGTGATGGACCGAGATGGTTGCTGTAAGGCTTTGGGGGTGATTTGTAGGGAGTATGGGTTGCCTATGGGCGCCTCCTTTTTCGCGCATATTCAGGTTTCCCATTATATCGTCTCTCTGCCGAGCCATGAGCTTACCGTGGCACATTCCGAGCGTATCTTGGAGTTTCTTGCGATAGGGGCGGAATCCCCACCGACGATAGCTGATTTGAAGAAACGTTTGGATCGGTTGGATACGCCCCCGGATTACTCGGCGCTGGAAAGCCTTTGGGCGCGAGAGTTGGATCGGGACATTGCCCCGGGTTCCATTCGAGCGGCCTTGGGTCGGATTCCGCAACTCGTGGGTGGAGCTCGTTGGCGGGAGCTGCAGTACAAATGTGTTCTTCGTGCTCATTTCTGCCCGCGGCAGGCGTTTCGCAGTCATATTGCCTTACACGGACGGTGCCCTAAATGTCCGTGTGCCTTGGCAGATTTGGGTCATATGTGGTGGGGTTGTCCTTCGGTTTGTAGATACTGGCGGCGCATTGAGACCTATCTGAGCGGTCTACTGGGTCAGAGGCTTTGCTGGTCAGGGACCTTGGTAGTGCTGGATCAGTTGGGACCACTCCACCCGAAGGGCAGATGGGAGAGGGTATTGGTTCGTAAGGCCTGTCTGGTGGGTAAAGGCCCTCTTCTCAGTCATTGTGAGTGGCGAAATAGCCTCCATCAACTTATGCTACTGGAGAGGAGAGCGGCGCTAAGACATCCTCGGGCACGGGCTATCTTCCTGTTGATTTGGATGCCTTATATCCAGTGCTTGGGCCCTAAGGCTCGTAGCGAAGTGCTTAAAATCGGTTGATGGTGGTCTGGACAGTTGGCTGTCTCTGGTTGGTCGGGCTGGTGCTGCGCTCCCTGCGATGGGAGGGGAAGGGGGGATGGGGGGGGGTTTCTGGGCTGTGCTGGTTGCTAGGATTGTTCTCTGTTTGTTCTTGCTGTGTTCCCAGGGCGGTGGACAAGACACAGCTCCGCCCGGGATCTGTTTAGGTTTTCTTTGAAAAAATTGTAACAATTGCTTTGTTGTGTGCTGTCTGTATCCTGTAAAATTTAATAAACAGATATGGAAAAAAAAAAAAGATATGGTGACCAGAATTGCACACAATATTCAAGGTGCGGTTGCATCATGGAACGATATAGAGGCATTATAATATCCTTTGTTTAATTTTCCATTCCTTTCCTTATGATACCTAGCATTCTATTTGCTCTCTTGGCCGCTGCTGCACACTGGGCAGAGTTTTAACATGTTATCCACAGATACCTGATTCTCTCCACTGTATATTTTTCATCTACTCCCCCTATCTAATTTTGTGGTCTAAGTCGGTGATTCATCTTTATTAGGTAGTTGCATAATTCTAATTTTTTATTATTTCCTTTGTAATATCTTGATGTTTCTTGTGCAGGAAGGATGCTTGTTTTTTTTTGTTAAAATGTAATATATATGAAATAAAGAAGATTATATCTGTGAATATAGGCTGCATTAATGGCCTCATCAAAAGGAAGCAAATTCTCAAATACTTATGAGACAATAAGACTGGCTTTGCCTTGCTACAAGAGACACGCCTTATTTATTAGTATTTAGCTCACGCCTTTCCATTGATGATTTTTGGGGTGAACATAGAGACTGACAAGATAGCATAGTTACTGGTTTGGAGATCTTGGAGAGAAATAGGGGGGGGGGGGTTCCTATTCAGAGATGTTCTTGGAATAGGATGGTTTTCAGCTGCTTTTTGAATGATGGGAGATCACCGTTGTTCCTGATGTGGTTTGGTAGAGAGTTCCAGAGGGATGGGGCATAGAGTTCAAAGGCTCTGTTGCAGGTCCGTTGAGTTGCTTTGGTTCTTTTGTGGGGGATGGCAACGGAGCTGTTGGAGGATTGTCTGGTTGTTCTGCTGTGGGTTGGGCGAGGCAGTAGGATGCGGAGTGGGGTTCCCTGTGTTTGATGGATGGTTTTGTGGGTGAGTAGAAGAGTTTTGTACTTGATTCTTGCTTCGATGGGGAGAATATGAAGGTCCCTCAGTATTGGGGTGATGTGGTCTCGTTTCCTTGCATTGTGAATTATTCTCGCCGTGGTGTTTAGGGCAGTTCGGAGGGGATTGGTCTGTGTGGCAGGTAGGCCATGGTAGATTATGTTGCAGTAGTCCAGATGAGGGAGAGTTAGAGCTTGCATTACTGTCCTGAAGTCTTGTAGTTCGAGGAGGGGTCGGAGGCATTGTACTGTTTTCGCCTTGTGGAATACAGTTCTCGTGGTCTTGTTGATTTGTTGCTTAAGAGTTAGGGCTTGGTCAGTGATAATGCCGAGATATCTTATGTGTGGTTGTAGTTGAATTTGCGTGGTTCCCATGGTGAGGTGAGTGGGTGGTTTGAAGTCTGGGTCTTTTGTCACTATAATGGCTTCGGTCTTCTTTATGTTAATGGATAAGTTGTAGCCAGTTGGATACGTCGGTGAAGCAGGTTGATAGTTGGTCGTTTGTTGGGTCCGTTGTAATTGGGGCGTAGAGCATTATGTCATCGGCGTATATGTGGAAGTTGACATTGTGAGTGCGTATGACTGAGCAGAGTGGACGGAGGTAGATGTTGAAAAGCATGGCTGATAGTGTGGATCCTTGTGGTACTCCTTGATGTTGCTGGAAGGGGGATGAGGTGGAGGTTTTGGTGCGGATCAGTTGCTGTCGGTTGGTTAGATAGGACCTGAACCATTGGAGTACAGTACCTTTGATCCCAATTGTTTGGAGTCTGTGGATGAGGGTGTTATGGGAGATGGTGTCGAATGCCGCTGATATATCCAGAAAGATTAGGATGTATCCGGAGTGTTTCTCTTGGGTTCCTATGATAAGGGTGTTCATCAGCATGGTCATTAGGGTCTCGACCCCGTGTAATGGTCGGAATCCGTGTTGCTGCGGGTCCAGTATGTTGTTAATGTCTAGGTGTTCTTGAAGCTGATGTTGGACTATCTTCTCAATTATCTTTGCGGTAAGCGGGAGGCTTGCTACTGGCCTGTAGGAGGTGGGGTCTAGGGGATCTAGGTTGTGCTTTTTTAGGGTTGGTCGGATGATTGTGGTCTTGAGGGCGTCTGGCATGTGTCCTTGTTTAAAGGATTCATTTACAATGTGGGTTAGTGGTGCACTGAGGTCTTCTTTGGTTTTCTTTATCCAGTCGGCAGGGCAAGGATCCAGCGGGGAGGTGGTGGTGTTCAAGCAGGAGATGGTGGAGGATATTTCTTCTTTTGAGGTTGTGTCGAATGTATTCCATTCTCTGATCGGGGTGATGTATGAAGTTGTCTTGGTTGTTGTTTCAGCGTAGTGATGTGGGTTTTGTGGTTGCTGCAGCTGTTTGTATTGTCGGGCTAGAAGATCAGGGGGGATGTCTGGCAGCTGGTCGGAGTTACTGGGTGCTTTTGTTAGATTTTTGACAATTTGGAAGAGCTCTCGAGGTTTGTTTATGGCTGTTGCGATGATTTTGGTGTGGTAGGTTTTTTTGGCGTTGTCAGTTTCTGAATGGTATGCATTGAGTTCGTGGAGGTATTTTGCTTTGTCTCTGTCGCTTTTGGTTTTTCTCCATTTCCTTTCGGTTCTTCTAAGTCTGGTTTTTAGTTTGCGGAGGCTGGGGGTGAACCATCGGGCTTTTGAGGAGATGGGTCTGGTATTGGTGCTGTTTCTATTTGTGCTGGCTGCTGAGGAGATTGTGGTATTCCAGTTGTGGATCAGGACATCAAGGTTGTTGGAGTCTGTGTGTAAGTTAGGCAGGGATTTTGTTAGGAAGTCTTCCTTGTTAAATGCTTTGAATCTCCTTGCGTGGTGTTTGTTTTCTCTGTTATTTTTGAGTTGATAGGTGTGGGATATGTTGATAATGTAGTGGTCTGACCACGGTACTGGCGAGATTGGTTTTCTGTATGAGGAGATGGTTTGGGAGTTTAGAAATATGAGGTCAAGTATGTTTCCTTTTTCATGTGTTGGTTCTTGTATGATTTGTGTCAGGTCCATTGCTGTCATGGCGTTGAGGAAGGTTTCTGCTTGCTTCTCCTGGAGTGATGGGAGGTTGAAGTCTCCTAGGATAATTTGTTCCTTTGAAGGGCTGGTGCTTTCGGAGATGAGGTGTAGAATCTGTGGTAGGTCAGAGGTTGTGGTGGGGTGCACGGTAGATCAGGCATATCGAGAGGTATTTGTTGGTGAGGGTGAGGATGTCTGCTTCGTTGGAGGTTTCTGCGGCGTGGATCCGGAGGTGGAGGTTGTCTTTGGCAATGATGGCTACACCTCCGCCTTTGGCATGTGTTCGGGAGCAGTGTTGGAGGCTGTATCCCTTTGGTGTAAGCTGGTTCATTACTACTGTGTCGTGGTCTGTTAGCCAGGTTTCTGTTACACAGAGGATGTCAATCTTCTCAGTTGTGATCAGGTCCTGGAGCATATGGTATTTGTTCCTGACTGAGCGAGCGTTTATGAGAGAGATGGAGAGGTGGTGTTGGTTTGTGGGGTTGGTGGTGTAGGTTGGTGTGCAATGTGAGAGTGAGTGAGTGTGTGCATGGTTGTGTGTACGGTTGTGGATGCATGTGGGTTGAGCTCCGGCTTGGATCTCTCTGACGACGGATGCCAGTCTGTACGGCTGGGGGGCCCATTGTCAAGGTCGCCTGGTGCAAGGTCAATGGTCCGGTCTGGAGAAGACGTGGTTGATCAACCGGTTGGAGTTGAGAGCGGTGGTACTGGCTCTGCGGGAGTTACGCCCCTTCCTTCTGGAAAAGGCAATTCGGGTGTTTTCAGACAATGCCACGGTGGTGGCTTATATCAGTCGTCAAGGGGGCACCAGCAGCGTGGCGCTGGAGGACGAAGCAGAGAGCTTGTTCGAGTGGGCAGAGGAGCATCTGGTGGCCTTGTCGGCGGCGCATGTCGCAGGAGTAGACAATGTGGAGGCTGATTTTCTGAGTCGTGTAAAGGTGGACCCCGGAGAGTGGGTTCTGCACCCGGACGTATTTGCAATGTTAGTACGGCGCTGGGGAACACTGGTTATGGATCTCATGGCAACTTTTCAATCCGCAAAGGTCAATCGGTTCTTCAGCAGACGAAAGGAGAGGATGGCAGAAGGACTGGATGCTCTCATTCAGGCGTGGCCAGAAGAGCAGCTGCTGTATGTCTTTCCACCGTGGGTGTTGATCGGTCGGGTGATACAGCGCATAGAATGGCACAACGGAAGAGTGATTCTAATTGCGCTGGATTGGCCGAGATGGCCATGGTACGCGGACTTGGTCAGGCTCTTAGTGGAGCAGCCCTGGAGGCTTCCCAGTCGCAAGGATCTTCTAACACAGGGTCCCCTTTGCATGCCCCAGGTGGATCGATTCTCACTTATGGCTTGGCTATTGAGCGGGCTAGGTTGAGGGTGAGAGGTTATTCAGACGCAGTGATAGTGACTTTGCTGAAGGCGAGAAGGAGGTCCACTTTTTTGGCGTATGTCAGGGTGTGGCGCGTCTTTGAGGCTTGGTGTGCGGAGAGGGACTGCGTTCCTTTAAGGGCCTTGGTTGCGCAGGTGCTATCCTTTTTGCAGGATGGTTTTCAGAAGGGCCTAGCAGCAGCCTCATTGAAAGTGCAAGTGGCGGCCTTGTCCTGTTATAGAGGAAAGGTGCAAGGTGTATCGCTGGGCACTCATGCGGATATAAAGTGTTTTTTGAAGGCAGTCGCGCTTCTCCGGCCGCCACATAAGAGATTGGTCCCGGCATGGGATCTGCCATTGGTCTTGGAATCCTTGGGGAAGGCACCGTTTGAGCCGTTAGCGGATGCTTCATTGAAAGACCTTACGGTGGTGTTTTTGGTGGCAGTGGCCTCGACAAGGAGGGTGTCGGAGTTGCAAGCGCTGTCTTGCAGGGAGCTCTTTCTGTCCTTCTGTGATTCTAAAGTGGTTTTGAGGCCCGTAGTATCGCCTTTCCATTTAAACCAAGTGGTGTCCTTGCCTGTTTTTCACATCAAAGGTAAGGGTCAGGTGGCGGAGCGGCTTCATCGCTTGGATATTCGTCGGGCTTTGAAGAAGTATGTTGCTCGAACGGCGTCGTTCCGTAGGTCGGACAGGCTGTTCGTGCTGTTTGCAGGGGCAAGAAAGGGGGAGGCAGCTTCTAAAGGTTCGATTGCTCGATGGGTAAAGGAGGCCATCGCTTCGGCATACATGTTGCGAGGTCGCCCGGTGCTGGACGGTCCGCGGGCTCATTCTACTAGAGCGCAGGCGGCGTCTTGGGCGGAATGTGGTTTAGTGCCAGCGGTGGAAATCTGTAAAGCGGCGATGTGGTTGTCTCTGCATACCTTTGTGAAATACTACCGTCTGGATGTTCAGGCGGACAGAGATATCTGTTTTGGCTTGGCAGTGCTTCAGGCCGGGTTAGCAGGACCCTCCCGTTGATTGTGGTTACTGCTCTGGTACATCCCCAGAGATTCCGGGACTAGACTGGAGGGACGATCAGGAAGGTTAAATTAGACTTACCTGCTAATTGTAGTTCCTGGAGGAACTCCAGTCTAGTCCCGTGTCCTGCCCTGTTTCATTGATGCACTGTGGCCTGAAGCAAGGACTATATTACTGGTAAGCAATATTTTCGGTTCTTCTGGGGGTGGGGGGCGGGATAGCGTAGGTTATCACCTGGAAGAGGGTGGTAGTCTGAGCGTAATTTCACAATGGTGAACAGGAGATCTCAAGGCATACGGAGAGTAGTTATCTGTTAATTATTTGTTAATAGTTGGGCCGACAGGCCTTTTCAGTTCAGTGGGGCAGTTATTTTGGTTCTGCAATTCCCTACTTACTTGTTGCTCCGGTGAGTCTGCTTTGTCAATAGGTAAACTGGTGTGAGGAGGCGGTGCCAGCCCTTATATACATAGCCCATACCTTGTACATAGTTATAATCTGGTTTCTTGTATATAGTTTACAACTGTTAATTGTAAGATTGAATTTCTTTGTAGTTTCACATTGTTATCTGTAAAAACAACATTGCCTTGTTTACTGTTGTTCCATGTAAACCGCAACTGATCAATGGAAGGTGCGGTATATAAAAACTCGCTAATTAAATTAAATTAAATTATATACCGATGACGTCACAGGAGTGAAGTTTCTCTGTCTCCAAAGCTGCTAGAGGAGGTTGGCAACCCCAGAGATTCCGGGACTAGACTGGAGTTCCTCCAGGAACTGCAATTAGAAGGTAAGTCTAATTTAACCTTTTTCCACAAAGATGGTAAGCTGGGAGAAAACTATTTTTTCTGAAGGTTGAACAAAAATGAGAGATTGGACATCAGACAATAATGTACCAAAACAGATGGCTCAAGATTTGTCGTCTTCAAAATTGATCATATATGGGCCTGTTTCCAAAGCCTGGGACTGTTTATTGATATTAAGTAAAGCAATGGATAGTAGGCCAAGGGGTCAAGGATGAAAGTGGTTTTCCTACTTAGACAAGGAAAAAGGTATGTCTGGTTTACAAGTGCAGTGATGGGTAGTAAGTCGGCTGACTCAGAATGTAGGTTGTCAAATACTACATAAGAACATGAGATATGCCATACTGGGTCAGACCAAGGTCCATCAAGCCCAGTATCCTGTTTCCAAAAGTGGCCAATTCAGGTCACAAGTACCTAGCAGTCTCCCCAAAAGACACAGATTCCTCAATGCTTGTATTTGGTCAAGCAGTGATATCCTGGGTCCCTTTTTAATAATGGTTTATAGACCTTTCCTCCAGGAACTTCTCCAAACCCTTTTTAAACCCAGCTACACTAACAGCTTTTACTACATCCTCCGGTAACAAATTCCAGAGTTTGATTACACGTTGAGTGAAAAAATATTTTCTCCTATTAGTCTTAAATAGGTTAACTTGTAGCTTCATTGCATGTCCTCCTAGTCTTTTTATATTCTGATGACGTAAACAATCGATCTACGTCTACCATTTCCATTCCATTCCTCAATTTATAGGACTCTATCATATTTCACCTCAGCTGTCTCTTTTCCAGGTTGAAGAGCCCTAACCTTTTTAGCCTCTCTTCATAGGAGTATCCTTCCATCCCCTTTTACCATTTTGTTGGCTCTTCTCTGTACCTTTTCTAATAACGCTATGTCCTTTTTAAGATACGGTGACCAGAATTGTACACAATATTCAAGGTGCAGTCGCACCATGGAACGAGGCATTATAATATCCCTTGTTTTATTTTCCATTCCTTATGATACCTAGCATTCTATTTGCTCTCTTGGCCGCTGCTGCACACTGGGCGGAGGGTTATAGCATGTTATCCACGATGATGCCTAAATCTTTTTCTTGGGTGGTGATTCCCAATGTGGAACCTTGCATTGTGTAACCATAGTTTGGGTTGTTCTTTCCTAGGTGCATAACTTTGCACTTGTCTACATTAAATATCATCTGCTATTTGGATGCCCAGTCTTCCAATTTATCAAGATCCTCTTGCAATTTTCCACAATCCTCTTGGGTTTTAACAACTTTGAATAGTTTTGTGTCATCTGCAAATTTGATAACCTTACTCATTGTTCCCTTTTCCAGGTCATTTATGAATATATCAAAAAGCAGCGGGCCCAGCACAGATCCCTGGGGTACTCCACTATTTACCTTTTTCCATTGGGAAAATTGGCCATTTAGCCCTACCCTTTGCTTTCTATCTTTTAACCAGTTCCTGATCCACAATAGTGCACTGCCTCCTTTCCCATGACTTTTTAATTTTGCCAAACGTCTCTGATGAGGGACTTTGTCAGAGGCTTTCTGAAAGTCCAGATACACTATATCAGCCAACTCACCTTTGTCTACCTGTTTATTCACACCTTCAAAAAAAACATAACAGATTAGTAAGACAAGATCCTCCTTGTCTAAAGCCATGTTGACTGTCTCCCATTAAGCCATGACTATCTACATGCTGAGTAATTTTGTTCTTTATGATGGTTTCTACCATTTTTACAGTACTGATGTCAGGCTCACCGGTCTGTAGTTTCCCGGATCACCCCTGGAACCCTTTTTAAAAATTGGCATTACCTTGGCGATCCTCCAATCATTAGGTATTACAGATGATTTTAATGATAGTTCACAGATTACTAATAGCAGGTCTGCAGTCTCATATTTCAGTTCTTTCAATACCCTTGGATGTATACCATCCGGTCCAGGTGATTTGCTACTCCTCAGTTTATTAAATAGTTGTAATACATCTTCCTGGTGTATCAATATTTATTTCTTTCAATTCTTCTGCAGTATCGCCTTTAAATACCACTTCAATCATGGGTAACATCCCTACATCTTCCTCATTAAAGACCGAAGCAAAGAATTCATTCAGTCTCTCTGCTTTAACCTTGTCCCCTCTTACTGCTCCTTTTATTTATTTATTTATTTAACAGTTCTTCTATACCGCGCTTTTCAGATCAGTGCGGTTTACATTCAACGTCAACTATACAACACAGGCATTCTGAGTTGTAAACTTTACAATAAACAGGGAAATCAACATGGAAACAACTGGGGAAACTATCTACATTGTATTTACACTATTACCTTTTTCAAGCAGGGTCTATCTATCTATCTTTTACCCCTTTATCACCTATCTAATGGTCCAACTGACTCTCTCACAGGTTTTTTGCCACAAATGTACTTGAAAATGTCTTTATTATGTGTTTTTGCTTCCACAGCAAGTTTCTTCTCAAATTCTCTCTTTGCCTGCCTTATCAATGCCTTGCATTTAACTTGAAAGTGCTGTTTCCAGTTTTCGTCATTTGGCTCTTTTTTCCATTTCCTGAAAGATGCTTTTTTGGCAACAACAGCCTCTCTGACCTCACCTTTAAACCATGCTGGCAGTCTTTTGGACTTCCTTCCATTTTTCTTAATGCGTGGAATACAGCTGGTCTGGGCTTCCATGATAGTATTTTTAAACAACACCCAGGCTTGATGTAAGTCTTTAACCTTTGCAACTGCTCCTTTTTAAGTTTTTTTTGTTAACTATTTTCCTCATTTTATCATAGTCTGCCTTTCGAAAGTTAAAAAGTAGTACTGTGTATTTCCTTACCATCCCTCCTCCATTAATAAATCAAACACGATCATGCTATGATCACTATTGCCAAGTGGCCCCAACACCCTTATCTCTTGCACCACATCTGGTGTTCCACTAAGGACTAAGTCCAAAATGGCTTCCCCTTTGGTCGGTTCATGAACCAGCTGCTCCAAGAAGCAGTCATTTATTTCATCTAGAAACTTTATCTCCCTAGCATGTCCTGCCGTGACACTGATCCAGTTAATACCGAGATAATTGAAATCACCCATTATTATTACTGTTCTGTAACGTTTGTTAGCTTCCCTGATTTCTTTGAGCATTTCATCATCCATTTGTTCATTCTGGCCATGCGGTCGATTGTACAACCCCACTGCAATTGCCTTCCCCTTTTTACATGGAATTTCAGTCCATAGAGATTCTACAGCAAATTTTGTTTCCTGCAAAACTTTAATCCTTTGTGACTCAATGCCCTCTCTAGGCTAGGTTAGGTTAGGTTTAACATAGAGCGCAACTCCTCCACCAATTTGTCTCTATCATTACGTTAGTTTGTACCCAGGTATCACAGTGTCCCACTGGTTGTCCTCCTTCCACCATGTCTCTGAGATACCAGTCATATCTAACTTCTCATTTAGTGCTATATATTCTAACGCTCCCATCTTATTTTTTAGACGTCTAGCATTTGTATACAAGCATTTTAGAGATTCATATTAATCTGGTTATCTGTAGGCAGGGGTAATTTGGAATCTTTAAGCTTTGTCTGCTCTGTACTCAAGGGTATTTGGGTTACTTTTGTCTTTATTGGAACCTCTCTGCTGATGTGCCCTAACTTCATTTTTTTGGAACAAGGATACATTGATCCGAACCATGCAACTGTCGGCTCTCCCCTTTTATCTAGTTGTAAGTGGTGGGGGCAAATACAGTGACAGAATTCAAAATGGCATGGGAGAGACACAGCAACAGGATAAAATCAAAATAAACTGAACTATCTAATTTCTCAACAAATAGGGGTGTCCTACACGGAGCTTTGGGTTCACCTCTAAACAAAGACATGGGGAGGGGTGACCTGCATGGAGCTGCAAGTGCACCTACTCTTGCCATCTTACTGGGTAGACTAGATGAACCATACTGGTCTTTATCTGCCATCATTTACTATGTTACTATGTAGTTTAAAAGCTGCTCTATCTCCTTTTTAAAGGTTAATGCCAGCAGCCTGGTTCCATCCCGGTTAAGGTGAAACCCATCCCTTTGGAAGAGCCCCTCCTTTCCCCAGAATGTTCCCCAGTTCCTAACAAATCCAAAACCCTCATCCTTACACTATTGTCTCAATCACGCATTAAGACTCCGGAGCTCTGCCTGTCTTTTTGGTCCTGTGCGTGGAATGGGAAGCATTTCAGAGAACACTACCCTGGAAGTTCTGGATTTCAACTTCCTACCTAAAAGCCTAAATTTAGTTTCCAGAACCTCCCTACCACAGCTTCCTATGTCATTGGTACTGACATGTACCAAGATAGTAGACTCCTCCCCAGCAATATCTAAGACCTCATCTAGGTGGCACGTGAGGTCTGCTACCTTCACACCAGGCAGGCATGTTACCAGGTGATCCTCACGTCCACCAGCCACCCAGCTATTTACATGCCTAATGATTGAATCACCAACTATAACGGCTGTCCTAACCCTTCCCTCATGGGTACATGCTCCTGGAGAAACTTCCTCGGTGCGAGAGGGTTTTACATCACCTGGAGGACAGGTCCTAGCTATAGGATCACTTCCTGCCACACCAGGGTGATGCTCTTCTGTCGCGTGACCTCTCTCCTCCATGGCAATAGGGATGCTGCCAGACTGGATGTAGGATTTCAGGACTATATCCCTGTAGGTCTTGTGTATGTACTTCTCTGTCTTCCTTATGTCTTCCAAGTCTGCTACTCTTGCCTCCAGAGATTGGACTCGTTCCTTAAGAGCAAAGAGCTCTTTGCACCTAGTGCACACGTAAGACCCCTCACGAACTGGGAGAAAATCATACATGTGACACTCAATGCAAAAGACTGGAAAGCTCCCATCTCGCTGCTGGACTGCTGTCTGCATCTTCGTTTTAAGGTTGTGTTTAGATATTTAAGTTTTTTTTTTACTTACTAAGGGTTGCTGGGGATACTTATACTAATAAAACTATACCTAATACATTTAATGTACTTTGTTCACCTGACATTTAATTAATCTCAGGTCCTTAATATATGCTGATGAGAATAAACAGCTGCACCTGAGAGTGAATATGGCACTTCCTTTCCTTTAAGAGGTTTAAGCACCTATAAAGCCACAATTATCCAAGGGGTGGGGATGGAGGGAGGGAAAGAAGACCTATTAAAAGCTGGCTGTTACACAGTACCCTGTCCTGTGCTTCTAAGGTAATCTGTAACCAATTTCCAGAGGGAGTCCCACAGCCCTTGTTTGGATAGAGGGAGTCTTGGATTCTAAATATAACCAGAAAGCTCTCTGCTGTGTTTTTTAAATTTAAACGGAACACTCTTTGCTGCTACTAGGCCCTGACAGATTAATCAGCTTTAATCTAAATAATTCCTTTTCCCCAAGATTTAGAAATATTCCCAGAAGTAAATACTTACAATTGCAGATCTCCAGAAGTAGCAGTCCCCTTTTGTAGTCCTTTAAGACTACATGGGAATGGTCGACCGTATCAAGCAATTGTGGCAAAGTTGCTTTAGGTATTAGATGTAAAATCTTAGGTGTGCATCTAAAATTTTGGTATCAAAATAGGTAGAAGATTATCAGCAATTGGGCCATTCTAGCTCACTGGGGAAGAATGAATATTAGAGGAGGAGGAGAGAAATATTTCCTTGGGCAATTAGCTGATTTATTAATCAAATAGGCAAAAAAGGAATATTTTACCAATCTCACCTTGTCACAATAAAAAGAATAACAGTCCTTATACCGAGCCAAGGAGCATGTTGATCTATTTCTTTTCTGGGATCTCTCAGCCCTTTTTGCATGCTGTTTTAACTGTAACGCATCCTAAGAATACTTTTTCTATTTATCCTTTTCTTACCCATATACCTATATATAACTTATTGAGAAATTTTAAGTGGCATCCATACTGTGGACATATGGTAGTTCATGTTAGTGTTTCCACCAAATACAGTTGGTCTGATCATTTCTGTGAGGTTTGTAAGTAGCACCGGCTCTACTATTAGGTGAACTAGGTGATTGCCTAGAACGCCAGTGGTCAGGGTAGCCCATTGCCACTGCTGTCGCCTCTCTCTAGGACCTCTAGCAGTAGCAATCACTTTAACATAAGAACATAAGATATGCCATACTGAGTCGGACCAAGGATCCATCAGGCCTAGCTAGAATCCTGTTTCCAACATCCAGGTCACAAGTACCTGTCAGATTCCCAAAAAGGTACCCATATTCCATGCTACATACTCCAAGGGTAAGCAGTGACTTTCTCTGGTCCTCTTTAATAGTAGTTTATTGACTTTTCCTCCAAGAACTTGTCCGAACCTTTTTTAAATGCAGTTACATTAACGGCTTTTACTACATCCTCTGGTAACGAATTCCAGAGTTTGATTACACATTTGAGTGAAATAATATTTTCCCCTTTTAGTCTTAAATGGGCTCTATTGTAGCTTCATTGCGTGTTCCCTAGTCTTTCTCCTTTTTTTGAAGCAGTAAAAAACTGGTCGATGTTTACCCGTTCCACTCCATTCATTATTTTACAGACTTCTATCATATCTACCCTCAGCCATCTTTGTGCCAAGTTTAAGAGCCTTAACCTTTTAAGCCTTTCCTCAAAGGGGCATCCTTTCATCCCCTTTATCATTTTGATGGCTCTTCTCTGTACCTTTTCTAGTTCTACTCTATTCTTTTAAGATATGGCAGCCAGAATTGCATACAACATTCAAGGTGCAGTCACACCATGGAACGATACAGAAGCCTTATTTATTTAACAGGTTTTTTTATACTGCTTTATCATTCAGTCAAAGCGTTTTACATTGTAACTTAAACTTGGTAATATACATTAAACAGGGACAATGATAACTTGGATTCTTCTGAGGCAGTGTAGAGTTAAGTGACTTGTCCAAGGCCACAAGGACTGCTAGTGGGAATCAAATTTTATTGTAAACCGCTCAGATACCTTTGGTCTTGGGCGGTATAATAAATCTTTTAATAAACATAAACATCATAAACATAAACCCTGGTCGCTTGGTTCCCAAGCCAGTGCTCTAACCATTAGGCTACTCCTTTGTTTTATTCTTCATTCCTTTCTTTATGATTCCTAGCATTCTATTTGTTTTCTTGGCCACCGCTACACACTCAGCAGAGGGTTTTAATGTATTATCTATGATGACCCCTAAAACCTTTTTCTGGGTGGTGGTTTCTAAGGTGGTACTTTGCATTGTGCAACTAGTGTTTGAGTTGTTCTTTCCTAGAGCATAACTTTGTACATTAAATTTCATCTGCCATTTGGAAATCCAGTCTTCCAGTTTGTCAAGGCCCTCTTGCAATTTTTCACAATCCTCTTGTGCTTTAACAACTTTGAATAATTTTGTGTCCTTTGCAAATTTGATCATCTTACTCATTATTCCTATTTCCAGGTCATATATGAATATGTTAAAAAGCAGCGGGTCCAGCACAGATCCCTGGGGTACTCCACTATTCACCATTTCCTATTGAGAAAACTGGCCATTTAGCTCTACCCTCTGCTTTCTATCTTTTAACCAGTTCCTGATCCATAATACTAGACTGCCTCTTATCCTTTTTATTTTTGCCAAGAGTCTCTCATGAGGGAATTTTTATGCATTCGTCCCCTCCAATGCATGATGGAGACTTTCTTTTGCATGGGGACGGAAGTGGTTGGATCAGGAAAAATCTGCTATATTTCTGGAGATTCATGTGAGCTGTAAATCAGTAGTAAAGGTCCACACTGCTATAACCCAAGGAACCTGTGGATCTAGGGCCCGATGTTTGTTTTTTTTTGTTTTTTTAAAGGCATTTACACGGGTAACTTCCCTAGTTACCCGTGTAAATGCCTTATCCGGGATTCTCGAAGGGCACCTACATGGGTAGTGCCCTTCAAAAATCCCAGTTCCTTATTGTCCCTCCAGTCTAGTCCCGAACTCTGGAGTTTATGCTCCTCTTCCAGCAGCTTGGAGACTGAGAAACGTCACTTCTGTGATGTCATGGGTACCTAAGTATAGACACCTTCTTCACACTCCAGTTCTCTTAGTCTCCAAGCAGCTGGAGGATTAGTGAGCCCGGTGTGGGGCTCATTGGAGGAGCAATTAAGGAAAGTTAGGATTTCATTTAAATTGGTTTCATTTAGTTTCATTTGGGAAAAAAAAGGCTAACTCTTCCTTTATTTCTTTGGTTTGTAACTTCAATACTGGTTGAGGCTGAGCCCTCCCTCCCCTCCTGCAGATGTAGGTGGGGTGCATGGAGCAGCTTAATTTGGAAGAAGTCACCTCTGGGGGCAGGAGTCTTTGCGGTGACTGAAGAGCCGGTGGTGAGTGTGGCCCATAGCCAGCGCAGAAGAGTCTGCCTGCCAGAGCTATTAGGGCGCGCACGTCAGTGGGCCTGTCAGTTTTCTAGCGGCTCTGCTCGGAGGAGGATTCAGCAGTGTTGGCTCCCGGTTCGCCCGAGGCGGCAGCTCTCGCTTGGCGATTGAGTGCCGCAGGAGAAGGGCTTCCCTTGGCATAAGAAGTGAGGTACGACTTCATTAATTGAGCGGGAAGCAGGGCGGGAGTTGGCAGCACACTGAGATGCGGCCGGGGAGATCAGGCCGGGACGCGTGTCAGTTGCGTGGGAAAACGCCGGGTTCAGTCAGCAGCTGAAAATTGCTGTTTTATACAAAAAGGAAACCTTGTTTTCGCTCCCTTTTCCCAGGGGGGACCCGGGGGGGGGGCCTCTTTTGATTGCATGGGGGGGGGAAAGAGATTTTTATTGCGTTCGGAGGTAAAGGCGTGGTGCTGTGCATTGAGTCCTCTGGAGGTTTGGGGAGCAGCCTCGAGGGTACCATGCCTTCTAAAACGCTCTGTTTGCTGTGTGGGGCAAAGAGGAGCGCAGTGTCTGAAGTGGGGGTGTGTAGGAGCTGCAGTGTGGAGTCTGCGGCGATGGGCCAGGGTTCGGAGGTGATAGCGGAGGCTCAAAGAGGAGGGCCTGCCGTCCTGATGGAGCCAGAGTCCTCTCTTCCTCCAACCCCGGAGCCGGTGCCTGGAACCTCCTCTACTCCTGATGGACGGGGGCCGCAGCAACCGTTAGCTGGGGGGCTGGCAGCAATTTTTTCACCAAAGTTTGTGGCAGTAATCCAACGGGCATTCGGCTCGGTCTCGGGCGCTTCTCTGGCAGGGGTTACGGATTCTCTGCTGGGGGTTAAGAGACCGGGAACACATCTGCCTGCGGGAGTTTCAGGTTCAGCGGCGAAGAGACTCAGGGGTGAAAAGGACTCGTTCATCTCGGAGGCTGACTGTTCGGAGGACCCTGACCTGGATTTGGAAGAAGAGTTGGAGGAAGGCGAGAGTGGTTTGCATATTTCGACGAGAGGAGTTACCTGCACTCATTTCAGAGACTCTCAAAGCTCTTTATATGCCCTCTGGAGTTCCGGCAGAGGAGACAGCCCTGGAGGACCCGTTACTGCACGCCTTTAGAAAGACTCAGAGGGCTTTCCCAGTGCACAGGATGCTTCGAGAAATGATTCAGGAGGAATGGGACCTGCCCAAAATGGCTCTCAAGGGGTCCAGAGTTATGGCGCGGCTGTACCCTCTCATGGACCAGGATCGGGAGTTGTTTAAGTCTCCCAGAGTGGATGCAGCTGTATCAGCGGTCACCAAGAAGACTACCATTCTGGTAGAGGGTAGTGCGGCCCTCAAGGATGCCCAGGACCGGAAGCTGGAGAACCTGTTAAAGCAGGTCTTTGAGGTGATGGCGCTGTCCCTGCAAGCGTCCATTTTTAGGGCGTGGGTGGCGAGAGCATGTCTTCACTGGGTGCAGCGTATTCAGGGTGACCGGTTGGAAGATACAGCGAAGGAAGCGGCGAGATCGGAGTCCGGAGCGGCCTATCTGGCGGATATTCATTATGACCTTATCAGAGGCCTGTCCAAGAGTATGTCCTCGGCAGTAGCAGCGAGACGGTATCTTTGGCTGCGCAATTGGGCAGCAGACGGCTCGTCTAAGGCTAGGCTGAGTAAGCTCCCTTTCCGGTGGAAGCTCCTATTTGGATAAGATCATGAAGGATTTGGGAGAATCCAAAGGCGGTAGGCTACCGGAGGACAGGCAGAAACAGGGGCTAGCACCTTCTCTGCCTAAAGGACAGCAGAGGGAATTTTGGCGTTTTCGCTTCCTGAGGTTTGGGCAAAGTCAGAGGGCGCGATTTCCCTATAGAAACCAGGGGTTTCGGGACTTCCGAGGAGCGGGGAGGGGGTTTGCAGCACCCTCTTCCTCGGCCTCCTCCTCTGCCAATTTCCGTAAGTCCCAATGAAGCCAGGGGAACCCGGGGAGAGTCCGTTCCCGTGGGGGGGTCGATTGTGGGAATTTTACCCTGCCTGGGTCCGAGTTACCTCAGATCAGTGGGTGCTGGAGGTTATTCGAGAAGGTTATGCCTTGGAGTTGCAACGCCCAGTGACAGATTCCTTCGTGCAGTCTCCATGCAACGCCCACGTCAAGCGCAGGGCAGTGCGGGAGACCGTACAAAGGTTGTTGTCTCTCAAGGCCATAGTGTTGGTGCCTCCCGACCAATTAGGTTGCGGTCGATACTCCATTTACTTCATAGTTCCAAAGAAGGAAAGGACATATCGACCAATTTTGGATCTCAAAAACGTAAATCGCTGTCTCCACGTGTCTCATTTTCGAATGGAAACCCTGTGGTCCGTCATTGTGGCGGTACGGAAGGGGGAGTTTCTTACGTCCCTGGACCTGGCGGAGGCTGGCAAGGAGGCCTCTCCGTAGTCCAGGGGAGGACAAAGAGACAGGGAATTCACCCTAGTAAAGGGCCCCCTTTCACCGAGACAGGGTAGGAAAGCCACAACCACCTCTAGGAATCAGAAAACTTCCTCGTGGCCAACATTTCATGCTCCCCCTAGTGGAAGGAAGGGGAGAGGATACAGGGCCCAGAACCCCTTAGGCAGTGAATGCTCCAAGCACTCAGGTGCCCGAAGTCAGGCTGATTGCCGTCACCTGGGTAGGGAGGAGTTAGAGCTAGAGCCCTGGAAGTATAAACCTAGGCCAGAGTATGAGAGAAAGGGAAGAGAAGCAGGAAGCCAGGCTGACACGAGCAGAGGCACAGATACAAGCAAGGGGAGCTTGACTGGTGCTGAGCAGAGCATAGGAACTGAACTTCCAGGAGAAGAAAGTGCTAAGTGGCATATAGCACGGCTGCAAGAAAGTTTGGGGCCAGGAACAAGAGAGACTCCAAGATCCCCCAGGAGGCTGTTAGCTGAGCACTGTGAGCAAGACGGGGAGTCAGAACCTATGCAGCTGGGAGAGCCCGAGGTGAAGCTGAATGATAAGGACACTCCCATGGATTGTTCCTTTTGCCAAGTTTTAAACCTGGGAACGTAGAGAAAGCAAGCCAGTCTTGAAAGAAACTCTTCCAGGAAAAGGTACCCATAGTCCACAAGCAGGTTGGCCGTGATTCCCTCATGTTTGTAAAGGGGAAGTTTACGGGGACTAAGGAGCAAGCCTGGAACTGTGATAAGCTTGTTAATCACCTGCTGCTGGAATAAGGACATGGGTAAGCTAAAGTAGCTATTATAACAAAGCTTTCTTTTGCCCCTGGATTATAACTGTTTACTTGGAAGGTAGCCAAGAAGGGTTTGAAGCTGAATAGAAGCTAAACTACCACAGACTTTAAATGTGATTTTGTTTTTGTGCTTTAGCCAGCAAGGCTAAAAAGGGATGCAATAGCCTTGCTGTTAAAGACTATATCCTGAACTATAGAGAGCCTTTAAACAGCCATTTTTGTGTTTGGGTTTGTTTTTGGACAATGCTCTACTTCAAAGAGTCCTGAACAACTAATCCTGTATGTGGTATGATCGAACCATTGTGTGCAAAATAAATTTCTGTCATTTGCCTTACCTCATTGAGCCCAACTACAACTTTTTGCCTGATGCACCCATACAGCTAAACAAAGACTACATTTCCCAGAGGGCATTGCGGGGAAATAGTTTGAAAAAAAGCTGAAAAAGCGGATAGCAGAAAGTTTCTCTATTAACCACGCCCCTCTAAGCTAGAGGCGAGTGGTGGTGGCGTGACAAGGCGTATCTTCACATTCCAGTTCGGCAGCAGCATCAGAGGTTCCTCAGATTTGCAGTTCCAATGGGGCATTTTCAATTCCAAGCATTGCCATTCGGTCTAGCTACAGTGCCATGGGTGTTCACCAAGGTTATTGTCGTCATGGTAGCGACCTTGAGGAAGGAGGGCGTATTGGTACACCCTTATGTGAACGATTGGTTAATCAGGGCAAAGTCCAGGGAGGAGAGCGAGTCGGCTACAGCTGAGATGGTGGCGTTCCTAGAAAGTCTCGGTTGGGTGGTCAACAGGGTGAAGAGCAAGTTGACGCCGTCTCAGTTTAGAACATCTGGGAGCGCACTTCGACACCAGTGCGGGAAGAGTTCTTCTTCCACGGAAGTGGACGCTAGCGCTAAGGTGGTTGGTCCGTGAGTTTCTCCACATGCGGCATCCCACGGTGTGGCATTACCTACAGTTGCTCGGGATGATGGCAGCGACTCTCGAGTTGGTCCCCTGGGCGCGGACCCACATGTGTCTGTTGCAGAGAGCGTTGTTGAGAAGGTGGTCACATCAGAACAATCTCTTGTCAAAATGTCTCCCTTGCCCCTCGGGAACGCTCAAGGCCCTTCAATGGTGGTTGCGTCCCGGATGTCTTGAGAAGGGAATGCCACTAGAGGCGCCAGTGTGGCCGTTGTTGACAACGGACATAAGTCTCTACGGCTGGGGGGCTCACTTTAAAAGGAAGATTCGCTCAGGGTCAATGGACCGACCTCGAAAGGGGTTAGTCGATCAACAGGTTAGAGTTGAGGGCGGTCACTCTAGCGCTTTGCGACTTTCAGCCTTATCTTCACGGGAAAGCCATTCGGGTATTTCCGACAATGGAACCGCAGTGGCTTACATCAACCATCAAGTAGGAATGAGCAGTGTACCGCTCGAGACGGAGGCCCAGAGTTTGTTAGACTGGGCCGAAGAAAACGTGGAAGTGTTGTCGGCGGCGCATGTAGTGGGGGTATACAACATGCAGGCCGACTTCTTGAGCCGGGTAAAGGTAGACCCGGGGGAGTGGGTTCTTCACCCGGAGATGTTCGCGATGCTGGTGCGGCGCTGGGAGACGCCGGTCATGGATCTGATGGCGACTTTTCAATCGGCTCAGGTAGATCGTTTTTTCAGCAGAAGGAAAGAGCGGATGTCAGAAGGTCTGGATGCGCTCATTCAAGCCTGACCGGAGGGGCATTTCCTATATGTGTTCCCTCAGTGGGTGCTAATCGGTCGAGTGTTGCAGCGCGTAGAAAGGCACAAGGAACAAGTAGTCTTAATCGTGCCGGATTGGCCGAGGAGACCGTGGTATGCGGACCTCATGAAGCTTGTGGTTGTGGACCCATGGCAGCTTCCCCTGCGGGATGATCTGCTGTCTCAGGGCCCCTTGCTTATGCCTCAAGTAGCTCGATTCTCGCTTACGGCTTGGCTCTTGAAAGGGCGAGGATGACGGCGAAAGGATATTCGGTGGCGGTGATTTCCACCTTGCTAAAGGCTCATCGTAGGTCGACCTCGTTGGCTTATATCCAGTTTTGGCGGATCTCCCTTTGGTCTTACAGGCGTTGGTAAAAGAGCTGTTTGAGCCACTGTCAAGGGCATCTTTGAAGGATCTTACTCTTAAGGTGGTGTTTTTGGTAGCTATCTGTACTGCTAGGCGAATTTCAGAGTTGCAAGCTTTATCCTGTCAGAGGCCTTTTCTATCCTTTTTGGCGTCTAAAGTGGTTTTGAGGCCAGTGCCGTCCTTTTTGCCTAAAGTGGTGTCAGCGTTTCATGTGAATCAGGTGGTTTCCTTGTCGGTGTTTAGCGCAGGCAGTGGAGAACAGCCTTCTGAGCGGTTACATCTCTTGGATGTCCGTCCAGCGTTAAAGAGCTATTTGCGTCAGACAGCCGGCTTCCGTAAATCGGATAGGTGGTTTGTTTTCTTTGCGGAGCCTCGCAAAGGAGAAGCGGCATTGAAAGCCTCCATTGCGCGATGGGTGAAGGAGGCTATAGCTTCGGCATATCTTCTAAAAGGCAAGTTGGTACTGGAAGGCCTAAGAGCTCATTCTACCAGAGCTCAGGTGACATCATGGGCAGAGTGCGGTTTGATACCGGCGGCGGAGATTTGTAGGGCAGCTACCTGGTCTTCGCTCAGTTCACTTGTTAAGCATTACCGTCTGGATGTTCAGGCGGGCAGGGACACCTCTTTTGGATCGGCGGTGCTTCAGGCTGGTCTACAGGATCCCTCCCAATAAGTGCTATTACTGCTCTGTTACATCTCCAGAGTTCGGGACTAGACTGGAGGGACGATAAGGAAGGTGAAATTAGACTTACCTGCTTATTGTTGTTCCTTGAGGAACTCCAGTCTAGTCCCTTATCCCACCCTAGTGCGTCCGGGGGACTATAGCCTGAAGCGTAGGAGTCTTACAGGTAAGCTACAGTTAATGCACTGGCACAATGGGACGATAGGGTGTGGACTGGGGTATGTGTATGTGGGCTTCCACGTCCTTCATGGAGGGGAGGGATGGGCCTCAGCACTTATTAAGCATTACAAATAAGAGAAGAGTTTAAGTATACATAGGGTTATCTTACGTCAGGGGTCTCAAACTCAAATTGCTTTGAGGGCCAAATGAGGACTTGTAAAATATCCCGGGGGCCGCATGAGACGTGGGACCTCATTTGCATAAGGGACCTCATTTGCATAAATATTTGCATAATGTTACCATACCCTAACTTTTAGTAAACATGCCTCTTAATGAGTGCATGAATAAAGAAAGACTAAAAGATTTCTACATTACTATAATCCAGTGCCAACCGCCAGGCACATTAGGAACTACTACAAACAAACACTGCCCATTTAGAACCCATAGCAAACCCGCCATATCCTAACAGCACTACCAGGACTCACAAAGCAACATACCCTACCTATCAAAAGGCAACACTGCAAATATTAAATCAATACATTTCAGAGAATAACAATACATGACCTACTGGGGACAGAGAACAAGTAGCAATGTCAAATAGGAATTACATAAACAGAATACCTCAGCTCAGTTACACATGCAGAATACACCATCACCAAACAAGGAATCAAAATTTAGAAACAAGACAATTAAACTGGGACCCCCAAAAGCCAAACTTGGAATATACAACAACACTGTAGAAATAAAACTATAAATTAATTTCCTCTTGTACTAAACAAAGCGCAGACGTTATTGATGCACATTTCCCAGAACTGACATATTCCAGTTAATAAATTCAAAATAAAGATATTTTTCTACCTTTTGTGCATTTTTTTTTCAGTTCCAGCCACTTTCTTCTGGTTTCTTCGTGCCTTCTGCTAACTCTCCATCGTCTGCTGTCCATTTGTCCTCTCTTCTCTCTTCTAGCTTTTTCCATTCTCCCTCTACATCTGCTTTAACATATTAATCTTTCTCCTTTTGCTCTTTCCTCATTCCTATTTTCATCCACTCAAATTTTACCCCTCCATCCTCAATCCCCACTTACCTGGCCAATTGTAGATTTGTCTTCCCTCCCACACAAAATATTTTCCCCTCTCCATTTCACTCTCCCAGCTCCATCCCATTCTAATCCTCCCCCAACATCAGCTCCCTTCTAGTTCCAGTCCCACACAGCACCCCCTCCCTTCTAGTCACTGCATCAGCCCATTTTCAGTCCTAGCCCCCCATCAGCCCATTTCCAATCGTAGCTCCCCCCATCAGCCCATTTCCAGTGCTAGCTCCCTCCCCTCACAGCCCATTTCCATTCCAAGCCCCCCTCCCCATCAGCCATTTGCAGTTCAAGCCCCCCTTCCACTCAGCCCATTTCCAGTCCTAGCAGACCCCCCAGCCCATTATCAGTCCTAGCCCCCCCATAGCCCATTACCAGTCCTAACCCCCCATAGCCCACTTCCAGTCTTACCCCTCATAGCCCATTACCAGTCCTAAGCCCCCCCCCATCACCTCATTTTCAGTGTTACCCCCATCACCCCATTTTCAGTTACCCCCCTCATAGGCCATTACCAGTCCTAGCCCACCCATCACACCATTTTTAGTTTTACCCCCATCACCCCATTTTCAGTTACCCCCCTCATCGGCCATTACCTTTCCTAGCCCCCCCATCACCCCATTTTCAGTGTTACCCGCATCACCCCATTTTCAGTTACCCCCTCATAGGCCATTACCAGTCCTAGCCCCCCCCCCTAGCCCATTCCCAGTCCTAACCCCCCCATAGCCCATTACCAGTCCTAGCCCCCCCCCCCCATAGCCCATTACCAGTCCTAACCCCCCTCCCACCATCAGCCAAGGTAGATTTTTAAAAAATTTATATTTGCTGCTGCTGCCGCAGTATTAAGCGTCCCGCGGGCCCCTCTGCCTGGCAGAGTACTCTCCTCCCTGCAGCATCAGCTTCAAAAGCGGCGGCTTTCAGAGCCGCGAGGAGAGAGAGTTTCTCTCGCGCGATTCTGAAGACTCTCTCGCTGCTCTTCAGAACCGCGCGAGAGAAACTCTCTCTTCGCGGCTCTGAAAGCTGCTGCTTTTGCAGCTGATATTGCAGGGAGGAGAGGACTCTGCCAGACAGCAGGGCCCGCGGGACGCTTAATACTGCGGCGGCGGCAAGTTTGGAATTTTTTTTTTTTTTACTCGCGGGCCGCACAAGATGCTCTTGCGGGCCGCATGTTTGAGACCCCTGTCTTACGTCATATTCAGATCATATTCAGTTTTGGTTTAGTACGTTTAATGCATTGGTATCTGTTACTTAATTGTTGCTCCGGGGAGCCTGCTTTGTCAATAGGTTACTGGAGTGTGAAGGAGGTGTCTGTACTTATGTACCCGTGACATCACAGAAGTGACATTTCTCAGTCTCCAAGCTGCTGGAAGAGGAGCATAAACTCCAGAGTTCGGGACTAGACTGGAGTTCCTCAAGGAGCAACAATTAGCAGGTAAGTCTGATTTCACCATATGTTCCTAACATGTCCAGATGCTATCCGCTTAGCATCAGGGCATTCTGGGGAAGAGTGGAGGCAGGCTATGGCATTACCCATGTAGAACAGATTGTTGATGTTACACGGTTAGCACCCTGTGCCTTAAAGATAGGTGTGGAAAAACCTCACCTATCTTTAAGGCGCTGAGACTAACTGTGTAGCAACGAAAATCAGTGCTACACGGGTAGCTCCTGTGGCTTCCTGGCTGTGCGGCGACAATCGGATTGTCAATGCCGGGGCCGCATATGACCCCTGCATGGAAAATCCGGGTTAGGCAGGAGGGTGGGCTATGCGCCGATGTGGCGCATAGCACCACTCAGCTCAAAATTGGGGCCCCTATTGAATAAAGCAGTATTGCAACAGTCCATGGGCTGCACATTGGCTCAGTTTTATGCTCTTAGTTGTCACTTGGGGAAGTCAATGAGTAATTGGTATTGGCTAGTGCTTATTCCCTTTTTGTTTCAAATTTCTTTCTGCTTGGATGTAGATTTTTGATATATTGTGCACATTAGTGTTCTCTCCTTAGTGCTTACAGGCATGAGAAGAATGTTTCCAGTTTATCAATTCACTACCTCACAGCAATTCTGCTGCTTTATGCATATGATTTTGTCAACTTTTTAAACTTTTGCAGTGTACATCGTTGATAATTTATTTTTAGAGTGTGAAACAGCCCTCAATAGTACAGCAACCCTCAAGCAGTAATTGCACACTTCCATATCGTCCTGCTAGACCAGTCCAGACAAGTGGATTGTGTTCCCCTACCATCAGATTGGTGGAGACAAAGACCAATGAAAAGCTCCATTTTCAGTGATATCACTACCATGTCTCTATCTGAGTCAGCCACCAGAGTTCCTTTCAGTATTTCTTTGTCTCCAGCAGATGGTGGATGGATTTTCTCCTCTCTGAAGAAAATCTGAAGATTGAGAGGTAAAGAGATTGATTAAATGCTTGTGAACGACCACCTCAAGCCCTAAAGGGGTGACTCACTTGAGCGCATTGTGGGAGGGTCCACTAGACTGCGGTCTTCTTGGTAACCATAGAAGGAGGGAAAATTGTTTCAGCTGTATGCCCTTATAATGATAAGGGCCTTTTGAGCAGCCACAAATTGGAAGGATTTGGAAGAATACAGCAGCCTCACACAACCTCAGCGCCTCTTCCCTCCTCCTCCTTACCCCCTACTCTCTCCAGAAGATTGCAGAAGGCTCTCAGATGGATCTGCCTGCCAGCCACCTTTCACACAGTGCTGCTGAAATATAAACACAGCCAGTGAAGCAGTTTCAGGGAAGTAGAGCTGAGCCCAGCATGGAGCCTATGCCCAGGGCTCTTGGAGGCTGAGTACCAAGGCTTGACCTTGTTATTGTCCTTGTTGGGAGCTCCTGGTTCCGTCTCTGAGGGACGCAATTCGGGATGGACTGCTAGCGACCGTTGAGACAAAAAAACAAAAGAGTGTCCGGTTCACACACACAACTCTTTTATTAACCAAATAATAAGTTTAGGCCACTTATTATTTGGTTAATAAAAGAGTTGTGTGTGTGAACCGGCCACTCTTTTGTTTTTTTGTCTTTGCTCTGCCCTGAGTGACTTGTGCTGTTTCCTTGTTGGTTTCCTGCTAGCGACCGTTGACATTGGTTGGGGGTTTTCCTACTGTTTTCTGCATGTGTTTGTAATGTGCACCTGCTGATCCAGTGGTCCTAATGCGCGTTCCACCCAAGCAGCTATAACATATGCTCCTTCTCTAGCGCCTTTAACGTGCGTTCTGTAAAAGCGCAGTTAATGTGCGCCTGCAGGCCGACACAGCCTTAATGTGCATTCTGGTGATACTTGCCATAGCTCTTTGTTTTCTTCCAAGAAACATTGTTTGACCAGTGGCAAGCAAGGAGCCTCATCCTTGGATTCAGGATTTTGCCTTTCCTGTATGGCAGCTTCTGAGTCACCCCTGGAGGCATGTTTTCCCCCTTTCATCCGAGGCCACAGTTAGTCTGCCATTTCCTGACTCAGGACAGGAGGTCCAAGGTGGCACTAAGGGTAGGGATGCTCAGCCGGCTGGAGGCTCCGGCAACCATGCTGTGAGTTGCTCTTCATCCTCTAGGGCAGTGGTTCTCAACCTTTTTTATACCGTGACCCCTTTTACCATTGGTCAACTTGTGGTGACCCCCAATGATAAAATCAAATGCGTCTCTCTTCCTTTACCGATAATGCATTGTCGCTGTAATCATTTGTTGAATTATTAATATATTATAGGCCTTTGCAATATGTTTTTATTTATAAAATTTACTTATTTAAACCACAATAATTAATCACAATAACAAGTAACAATATTTGATTTCAAAATTATGATTTTGTAGTCAAATTACTAATATGAAATAAAATTATTTTTTCTTCCTTTGTTGTCTGACCAATTTATTCTCTGTTCATGCTGGTCCTGATCTGAGGCTTCCGCTTTCCTGTCTTCTCTTAGCTCTCTTTCTGTGATCTATGGTCCATCTGCCATTTCTTATCTTTTCTTTCGTTTTCTTCAGTTCTTTCCATCAGCCTATTTCCAGTCCCAGTAACCCTCCCCAGTATCAGCCCATTTCCAGTCCTCACTCCCAGTACTTTCCAATGTCAACTTGCATTCCCATGACTGCCACTGGTGACCAGTCCCTTCTAGTACAAATACCATGGCAGCCCCTCTCAGATCCACTCCCTTCCAGTTCCATTTTCCCATCCCCTCGTATCAGCCCATTTGTAGCCTTAGCCCCCAGTTTTCTTCCAGGGCCAGCAGCTCTATCCTCCCCTCCCCACAATCAGCCCATTCCCAGTCAAAGCCCCCCAATCAGCTCACTTCTAGTGCTAATCCCCCCTCAACCCCATTACCAGTGCTAGCCTCCCCTAATCAGCCCAATACCAATCCTACCCCCCATCAGCTCATTACCAGTCCTAGCCTCCCCTAATCAGCTCATTTCCAGTGCTAGGCTCCCCTAATCAGCCCATTACCAGTCCTACTCCCCCCCCATCAGCTCATTACCAGTCCTTATCCCCCCATCAGCCCATTTCCAGTCCTAACCTCACCGATCAGCTCATTTCCAATGCTAGCCCCCCATCAGTCCATTACCAGTCCCAACCCCCCCTTTATCAGTCCATTCCCAGTCCTAGCCTTCCCTAATCAACCCATTACCAGTCCTAGCCCCCCCATCTGCCCATTATAATCCTAACCCGCACTGTCTCTCGCCTCTGTCCAGCATTTATCCCATCTGTCCAGTATGTCCCCCTGTCTCTCTCCTTTGTCCATGCCAGCCCCCTCACTCCATTCATCCATATCAGCCCCCTCCCTCCATCCGTCCATATCAGCCCCCTCCCTCCATCCCTCCATGTCAGCTCCATCCCTCCCTCCCTCCATGCATGTCATGTCCCACTGTCCATCCCTCCCTCCAAGTCATCCCCCCTCCTTCCATCCATCCATATCAGCCCCCTCCCTCCCTCTGTCCATGTCAGCCCCCCTCCCTCCATCCATCCATATCAGCTCCATCCCTCCATGTCAGCCCCCTCCGTCCATGTCAGCCCCTCTTCCCTCCATCCCTCCCTGTCACCCCCCCTCTGTCCATGTCAGCCCCCCTCCCTCCATCCATCCATCCCTATCAGCCCCCCTGTCCATGTCCATGTCAGCCCCCCCTGTCGATGTCAGCCCCCCCTCTGTCCATGCTAGCCGTGTTGCAGATTCCCTGCCTCCTCATCCCCTCTCCCCATGTCTGCCTCCCTTCTAATGCAGCCGCGGCTCCCTGCCTCTTAGGGAACCGCGGCTGTGCCTGTAAAATCGTTGCAGAGCCTCCCGGTCTCGCGCCGGGCTCCGGGCAGCTTTGCCCCGCCCTACCACTTCCTTTGGAGGCAGGACAATGCTGCACGGAGCCCGTCGAGAGACAGGAAGGCTCTGCAACGATTTTACAGGCACAGCCGCAGTTCCCTAAGAGGCAGGGAGCCGTGGCTGCATTAGGGGGTGAGTTTGCCGCTGCTGAGAAGCAGACTCGGCAGCGGCAGCAACTTGTGCGCGTTTTAAATTTTTTTTTTAAACTTGGCGGAGACGAGGCGACCCCCGCTAAATCCTGTGGTGACCCACGGGGTCGCGACCCATAGGTTGAGAACCGCTGTTCTAGGGGGTCTGTGGCAGCTGTTCCCTCTGGTGTTGAGTCTTCCGGAGTCTGGATTGTCCTCCCTGGAATTCTTTTCCTTTTTGCAATAGGCTTGGTCCGTCTAGTGTAGAAATTCAGACCCTGCAGCCTCTGGGTGCCCCCGAATGCAGTCTTGTACTGGGCAGGCTGGAAGCAGAAGCCCTGCTCGATTACCTTTGACTAAGCATCCCTGGCATGGGACATTCCCTGAAGGTGAGGAACACTTGGGACTTGTCAGAGATGTTGACTATGCCGCGGACCTAGATGAATTAGTATTAAGCTCTGATGTGGAGGAGGACCTCCTATCACATTCAGAAGACCATGAAGAGGCTGGTGTGATTGCCTGTTTTGGAAGGAGGATCTAGCGATGTTGATTTCCAGAGTCTCTTCCGCTTTGAACTTGGCTGATGCTTGTAGCACGGAGCAGGAGCCAAAAGTACACCCGCTTCCTCAAGGGGTGCAGAAATCCACTATTGTTTTCCCGTTCCCAGAGGTGATCAAAGATATGATCCAGTCTGAGTGGGACTCACCTGACTCCTTGCCTAAAGGGTTAAGGGTCTATAAGAAGCTTTACACTCTCCCGGAGGAGGAACGCAGTGAATAGTTTAACATTCCCAAGGTGGATGCACAGGTCACAACGGTTACCAGACGAAGAACCATTCCCATGGAAGGCGGATTGGACTTAAAAGATGTCCTGGACCGCAAGGTTGAGTCCTTGCTGAAGAGCCAGTTTGCCATGTCAGTGCCTATTCTACACCTGGAGGTATGCACCAGCTTGACTTCTCAAGCCCTGCTCCAGTGGATTCAGTCTCTTCCATCTGATGACACTACTCTCTTGGAGTCGGCTATGGCCTTCCTTTCTGATGCCATGTATAACCTGGTGCTCCTTGCGGCAGGGATGGTGCCCTAACTGCTGTAATAATGGCATTGGATTTGGCTTTATCACTAGGCAGCGAACACATTCTTCAAAGCCCGGTTGGTTCAGCTAGCCTTTAAAGGGAAGCTCCTGTTTGGAACTGATTTGGAGAAACTGGTGAAGGACCTAGGCAAGACAAAATCTTACCACCTCTTGGAAGACAAATCCAGGGGGCCTATGAAGCAGGCAAGTGTCCCTTTCTCTTCAGCCTCTGCCCGACCAAGGGCACGCTTGCCATATTCCTGGGGGTCTCGGGACTATGGTCATTACTGACCTGGAAAGCCTTTCTTCCCCTCTATTTCAGGGCCTTGGGCTCATTCTAAATCCTTTCATAGAGCACGTCGGCCCAGGGAGATGACCCCCTCCAGAGGAGGACCCTCACAGGACACACAATGAAGGTTTAGGGGCCCATTCCCTGATAACTCTGGTGGGCGGCATCTCTTTCAATAATGGACCCGGGTTAACAAGGAGCGCTGGGTGCTAGACACCATTCAATTCAACTGTGTCCTGGAATGCAAGGAGCCGATTCCTGATGCCTTCACCTCCCCCTGTGGGTCTGCAATCAAAAGTGATGCAGTGCAGACCACCTTGGACATGTTGTTTTGCCTGAAGGTGGTGGTTCTCGTCCCCTCCCCCCTGCAAGGGCAGATACTCCATCCACCTTTGTAGTGCCAAAGGAGGACTGTTCCTTCTGGCCCATCCTGAACCTCAAAGGGGTCATCAAGTACTTGAGTGTCCTGTGCTTTCGGATGGAAACCTTGCACTCCGTGATTCAAGCAATGTACCAAGGAGACTACTTGGCTTTTTTGGATCTGGCTGAGGAATATTTTCATATCCCGATCCAGGCAGATCAGCAGAGGTTTCTGAGTTTTGCTCTTGCTATCAGTTAGCTGCACTTCCTTTCGGGCTCTCCAGCTCCCCAAGGATGTTCTCTAAGGTCATGGTGGTGACGGCTGCGGTACTACAGCACCAAAGGATCTGTGTCTATCCCTGTCTGGACAACTGGCTCATTCAGGCCCGTTCTCTGTCTGAAGCATCTTGGGTGACGTCCCAAGTGGTGTCCTTCTTGGAAAGCCTCGGCTGAATGATCAATCAGGAAAAGAACCAGCTTTTGCCTTCCCAGCCCTTGGAGTTTCTGGGAGCATGTTTCAACACTCAAGTGGGCAGAGTTTTCTCACCAGGACAAAGTCAAAAAACTGTTGAATTGCCTGGCAATGTTCTGTGTGCAGCAGACTTTCAGAGTTTGGGATTGTGTTCAGCTCTTCAGATTGATGGCAGTGACCATAGAAATGGTCCCGTGGGCATGTGCTCACATGCAGGCACTCCAACAGTTCTTGTTGACTCAGTGGTCTCCGAGTTTTTAGGAGTTCAAGCTCAGGCTTCCACCCCCGTTGATGGTGAAGTCCAGTCTGCTGTGGTGGTGGCAGCCCTGTCATCTGAGGAAGGACATTCTGCTGGATGATTTCTCCAGGATCCTGCTGACGGATTCCAGTCTCCTCGGGCTGGAGAGACCATATGGCACAGGGCCGTTGGAACCACAGGGAGCAGTGTGGTCCATCAACCGCCTCGAGGCAAGGGTCATCAGATTGGCTCTTCTATGTTTCCGGTTCCTGGTTGAGGATCCAGGCAGTTCAAGTGTTTTCTGACAATGCCATGGTGGTGGCTTAGGTCAATCAGGGTGGCACAAGAAGCATCGGAGTGGCTCTGGAGATGGATCTCCTGTTTCCTGGGTGGAGAGGAACCTCTTAGCTCTGTCGACTCAACACATTGCTGGAGTGGACATCATGGAAGTGGACGTCGGCGAGCGGGAGTTGAGTCGGGGAAACCTTTCAGTTCATTCTGCACTGTTGGAGCTGCCCCAAAATGGTTCTGATGGCGACCTGTTCCAATGCCAGAGTGTGTCGCTTCTTCAGTCGCCAAATGGAGATGGGGTCTGAGGGCATCAATGCTCTGACACATTCTTGGCCCGGTCAGCAGCTGCTGTACGTATTTCCTCCATGGCCCCTGGTGGGGGTGTACGATTCGACATATAGAACACCACCTGAGCAGGATTGTCCTGGTGGCGCTGGATTAACCATAGAGAGTGTGATTCGGAGACCTGATGTGGCTCCTTTAAGTGCCTCCAATTTGGCTGCCTCCATCTCGGGAGCTGTTGCGGTAGGGGCCAATCATCCTGGAGGACCTGACTCACCCCTTGCTTACAGCATGACTATTGAAAGGAGATTGCTAGCGTGTAAGGGCTATTCTCCAGCTGTAATCTCTACTATACTTGGTGCCCGGAAGAGGTCTACCAAGCTAGTATACGTATAGATATGATGCCTCTTTGAGCGCTGGTGTGGCACATGGCACTTGGCTCCTGAGGTGGCAAAGGTGTCATCCTTGTTGGCCTTTCTGTAGGATGGCTAGAGAAGGGTCTCTCTCTTAGCTCCCTGAATGTTCAGGTGGCAGCGTTAGCCTGTTTCTGTGGTCTGTTGGTGAGCAAGTCCTTGGCCTTACACCCAGATGTCTCCCATTTTCTTCAACGGGTTCAACGTCTTTGTCTTCCCCTTCAGTCCTCCCCTTCCTGGGATCTATCTGTGGTGCTTATGGCCCCGACGGCCGCCCCCTTTGAGCCACTGAAGCGCTCTACCTTTAAGGATTTGACTCTCAAGACTGTCTTCATAGTCGTGATTTGTTCTGCAAAGCAGATCTTCGAGCGGCAGGCTCTGTCTTGCCAAGATCTTTATCTGTCCTTTTCAGCTGAGGCCATCTTTCTGGCCTAAAGTGCTGTCTCCCTTTCACATGAACTAGGTGGTTTGTCTACCCTCCTTCTCTAAGGAGCAGTATCAGGGAAGGATAAGGATCTTCACCTTGCGAATGTCTGGAGGGTACTTCTCTGGTACTTGGAGTTTACAAATTCCTTTTGTAAGTCTGACCATCTTTTTATGCTATTTGCTGGCCCACACAAGGGTGGGGCAGCGGCCAAGTCAACCTTGGGGTACTGGATTAAGGTGGCTAATGCCTCCACATATCTGTTACAGAACTGACCAGTTCCGGAAGGGTTACGCGCCCATTCTACCTGAGCACAAGTGTCCTCATGGGCGGAGCTGAGCTCAGTGGCTTCTGCAGACATTTGTTGGGCAGCAGCGTGGGCATCTCTTTCTGCTTTTGTCGAGCACTACTGCTTGGTGTCCATGTGTAGGTGGACACAGCCTTCTGCTCAAGAGTTTTGTGAGCTGCTGTGTCTTCTTCCTGCCCAGTGGTATTGTAGCTTTGGTACATACCACTTGTCTAGCAGAACGATATGGAAGGTGACATTTTACTTACCAGATAATGTCCTTTCCTTGAGTCCTGCTAGACCTCTCCAGGGTCTGCCCCTGAAACTGTATTGCTCTGTTCTTCTGCTGTGGTTCCCTTGGGTCCGCCATGATTTTATACTTGGCTTTACAGGCTCATCTTCTACTGACAGCCTTCTGTTCTACCTTTCTGTTGAGTACTTGTCATTGCCCACATTGAGGTTGTATGAGGCTTGCTCTGTATCTCCCATATGCTTTGGGATGAATACTGAAAGGACCTCTGGTGGCTGAGGCGTATAGAGGCATAGGAGTGATGTCATAAAGCCTGGGCTTTTCATTGGTCTTTGTCTCCATCAGTCTGCTGGTAGGAGAATACAGCCTACTTGTCTGGACTGGTCTAGCAAGGAAAGGATGTTATCTGGTAAATAAAATGTCACCTTATACACTCTGGAAGTAATATTCAGCCTATAATGGTCAGCAGCTGCCACAGGTTAAAAAAAAAAATCCCAGATACTTGCTGGTGCTGAATATGCAGACTTGGTGCCACCACTGACTGCTCTCTGAACATAGCACTGAAAATTGCCGCTGTCATCCTCAGCTCCATCCATGGACCACCCTGGCATGCCTTCATTTCTAAGCATGTTGATGTGCAAAAATCATGTGTTTTAGTTGTTGTTGTGCATAAACACCTGTAATGTAATCGGTCGCTATTCTGAAAATACACCCGTAAATTATAAAATACTATAATTCATACACATTCTTGTAACATCTAGGCATGGACATTTACATTGGCCATAGGACTGGAGTAAGTACTCATGTCTAGTGTAACGTGTTTTCGACTACTTGCACTCTTATTTTATAAAGTATGCACATATTTTATTTTATGAAATAGATGTAAAATATGCATGCTGACCTAGGCTCCCCTTATAAAAAAATTACCCTCATAGTACTGGGGTGGTCAGAGGAAATATTCAGTGGCACTATCTGGATAGCAGAGCTGAATATCCCTCTCACCAGAAATGAATCTGGATTAGCAGGTCCTTTTTGAATATTGACCCCACTGCAGGTGAAGCCTGCAGGATTCCTAATGGCAACTTCAAGGTCTGTTTAGTCATCATAAGTTTTCCATATGCATAGCTCTGCAAGAAAAACGTCAAGTCTATCTCTCTCTCTTTTTTTCTTTTTTTTTTTTTTTGTTCTGCTTGCAGCCTACAACTGGTGTACTGTACAAAGAAGATAATTATGTCATCATGACAACAATAGATAAAGAAAAGTATAAATGTTTACTTCCATTACTAGCAAATGAGAATGAGGTATGTATTTTGTATTAATTTTATTTAGCTCACACCTTTACAGTAGTAGTTCAAGGTGAGTTACATTAGGGTATAATAGGGATCTCCCTGTCGGGCTTACATCTAAGGGGCCATGCTCTGCTCTAGTGCAGCATTATGCTAAGGATTTTCTCGGGCTAATCTTGCAATCTAGCGTGGGAAAAATTCCAGCAAAACCACTGCACTAATCACATGCTAAATAATGAATTGTTAATTGTACCTGATGGAAAAAACTGTGCTGAAAATTAACACAGTTTTTTTACTTTTCTTTTAACGCCGGATCTTTATGCCACCTTCAAACAGGCACAAAGATGCAGTGGGAGCCAAAAGACCTTCCCCTCCCCACCTAAACCAACAAAATTCCTGGAAGTCCAGTGGCCCCCATATCTTAAAAAATCAGACGGGGGAGAGACGGTAGTGATGCTCATATACTTCTGTACCCATGCCACCATCATGAAAATGGCAACACTAGGCCCTGCACAGTGCATCCTGGGATTCACTGGGTAGGGTTAGACTGCCATATAAGGCAAAAATTGCTTTATGGCAGAGTGACCCTCTTCCCTCTCTCCCCAGGTGCATCATGGGACATTTGATCCCGTGTCATGTGTCTCAGGATGCACCCCGGGGGGAATCACACAGCCATATAAGGAATTTTTGCCTTCTATTGAAATCTGACCCTCTCCAGTGGATCACAGGATGCACTGTACGGGGACAGGTATTGCCATTTTCCAAGGTATGGGTGCAGAAGAGTGTGGGCATCCCTCTTGCCCCCTGACATTTATGGTACTGGGAGGGGAGTTCACAACTTACAGGGAGCATTTGGGGGGTGGAGATATGAGTCACTGGACCACCAGGTAATTCAGTTGGTTTGGGGAAGGGGGATCAGGTCTGATCATCGAAGGTGACGTGTCAAATGTAACCTCAGATGAATTTTTTTTTTTGGTAAGCAAGCCAGCATGTGCACAGATGCCAGACTTAATACAGACCCCTGTGTGCATGTGTCTGGCTTGTTCCCCTTGTTTCATGCTGACGTTTTGCACACAGCTGATTTTCATTCTGTTAACGTTTTGCACATTCATGCTATAAGCATACACTAAACTTGCATTAGGAAACCCTCAACTAGAGCTTTAATGCTGGGCTCTAGCACAGGATTTCTGCATCGGCTCGTACGTTTGTACCTGAGGCAATGGAGGGTTAAGTGATTTGCCCAAGACCACAAGGCTTGTCAGTGGGATTTGAACCTTGGCTTACCTGGTTCCCAGCCTATTGCTTTAACTATGAGGCTACTGTACTCCTGAATAATGCAGCTGGTTCACTGGTAATGCAAACACAGATATTAGTGCTTTCTAGATGTGGGTACTGAGCGACAATGAATGCTGATTTGTGCAGATTTTCTTAAATGAAGGTTTCCAACAGCAGGATGTTCAGTAAAAGCTGTCTTACCATCTGGCATGCTTAATTAACCAGCATGTCTCCCAAGCAGCACCTTCAGTGGCAGGGAGCTACTTGATTAAGGTGTAGGGTGGTTTTTCCTTTGCTTTATCTAATCAAGCATTACCTATCTCCTCATGTTCCTTAGAAGTGACAAAAGGGGGGGGGCGCGAGGAGCTGGGTGGATGTATTTATTAATTTCTGTCTTGATTATCTGTTTTTTGCTTAATCTGAAGCACCAAATCACATTATAATCAAATGAAAAACACAAATCATACCATTAGATAATACAACCCACTATCCACTTAATATATTCACACAAAGGACTGCTGAAAGAGACAAGATATTACTCTCCTGCCAAAGTGCAGATAATTCTAGATAGCAAATTCACTGGAAAGCACATTTGATTAACAGGCACCACATATTCACCATTTATGCTGCAGAATGAGGCTTTTACTAGACATTTCATTGCTTCCTCATACTGTATACATCTTGGAATAATTTAATACAATTTTCCGTATCATCATGCTAGACCAGTCCAAACAAGTGGGTTGTGCTCCCCTAGCAGCAGATTGGTGGAGACAGAGAATCAGTGTAAAGCCCAAGTTTCAATAGCTTCACTTGATGCCTCTCTCAGCTTGAGCCACTAGAGGGCAACTCAGTATTCTTCAGTCTCAAGCAAATGATGGTTGGATTTTCTCAACTCTGAAGAAAATCTGAACAATTGAGAGGAAAAAAATGGATTTTGCTCATGAACAACCAACTTGAGGGTGACATTCTCACTTGAGCATGATATGGGAAGCTCCACTAGACTAAGGTCTTTTCGGTAGCCAAAGGAGGGAAAATTGGTTCAGCTGTATGCTCTTATCCTGATAAGGGCCCATTGAGCAGCCGGAAAATTGGAAGGATTTGGAAGAGATCAGCAGCCTCGCACAACTTCAACACCCCCTCTTTCCTCCCTGCTCTCCCCTGAAGATCACAGAAGGCTCTCGGAGGAATCTGCCTACAAGCCACAGTGAAGTACAGAGACCAGAAAAGCAAGAGAATAGTTTCAGGGGAGTAGCACTGAGCCTGGCATGAGGTTTCTTTTTGCCTGGGGCTCCCAGAGGGTGAGTACCAAGGCTTGACCTTATCATTCTCCTTGTTGGGGGCTTTCGATTCCATCCATCCATCCTGAGCGAACCACTGACAGCCGTTGGGGTGGTGTAGGGGTTTCCCAGCCTTTCCGGCATGCGTTAATAGAAATTTTTTTTCTGGTGTGCCTTGCGGGTGCACAGTCCTAGTAGATACTCTGCCCGAGTGGCTCCAACATGCATTTCTGCCCAAGCGCCCTTTTTGCGCAATACTGTAAGTGCTGTTAATGCCCATTTTTTGTGTCAGCACGGCCGTGAGCAACTATTGGCTTGCCTTATCTTTCTATATTTTCTTCCAGGAAATGTTATTTGGCCTGTCGCAAGCAAGGTGTTTCACCTCCAGATTCTGGGCTCTGCTCTTCTTGCATGGCAGCTTCAGAGTGTTCTCTGGAGGGTCTGTTTCTCCTCTTCCAGCAAGGAGATTCAGCTAGCCAACCTTGTCTGCCTCAGGGCAGGAGGTGATGGATGGCGCTGTGGGTAAGGATGGTAAGCCAACCGGAGGATCTTGCAACCGTGCTTCTGGCTGTTCCTCTACCTCTAAGGATTCAGTGGCGGCTGTATCACCTGTAGTTGGGGCTTCATTTCCTGGAGGGGAGCCCCGAAAGTCTTTTCCGTTTTACAACAGGCCTGGTAATTTTGGCATGGAAACTCGGACCCTGTGGCCTATGGATTCCCTCGAGCACAGTCTTGTGAGGGTCAGGCTGAACTTGGCAGCCTGTTTGATTGTCTTTTACTAAGCATCCCAGGCAGATGTTGCTTTCTGGAGATGTGGATCAACTGGGGCCTGTCTGCGATTCTGACTGGGACCTTGGTTTGGACGTCTCAGCACAGGGCTCTGATATGGAGGAAGAAGTACTTTCACCTTCAAAAGATTATGAAGTGTCTGGCATTATCCACTGGTTTCGGAAGGAGGAACTGGCAGCGTTGATTGCTTGAGTCTCATCCACCTTGAACCTGGCTGATGCTCCCGGGACAGAGCAGGAGCCGAAGGTCCATCCACTCCTGCAGGGAGTGCAGAAATCCCCTACAGTCTTCCCATTTCTGGAGGGGATCAAGGACATGATCTGGTCAGCGTGGTATCTTCCCTACATTCTGTCTAAAGGGTTGAGGGTGTATATGAGGATGTATGCTCTCCTGGAGCAGGAGCAAGGTGTGTGGTTTGGCACATCTAAGATCGATGCGCAGGTCATGGTGGTTAGGAGAGGGGATCACTACTCCCGTGGAAGGCAGATCGGCTTTGAAGGATGCTCTTGATCGAAAGGTAGTTTCTTTGCTGAGGAATCAGTTTGCAGCAGCGGCTGCTGTAATGCAGTTGGCAGTGTGTGCAGGCTTGACTGCTGAGCCCTTCTCCAGTGGATTCAGTCTCTACCGCCGGATGATACTACCCCTCTTTTGGAGTCTGCTACAGCCTTCTGTTCTGATGCCCTGTCAACACTGATACAGTATTGGATTTGACTTTGCCACTGGACAGCGGACACATCTTCCAAAGCCTGGTTGACTAACTGGCCTTTAAGGGGAAGCTCCTTTTTAGGGCCAATTGTGGAGAAGTTGGTGAAAGACTTGGGTGAGACCAAACCTTATTGCCTTCCAGAGGACAGGCCAGAAATGTTTCCCGTTCCACGTGCAGGACCCAAAAGGCAGGCAGAGCTCCGGAGTCTCAATGCGTGGATGAGACAATGGTGCAGAGATGAGGGGTTTGGATTTGTTAGGAACTGGGGTACATTCTGGGGAAAGGAGGGGCTCTTCCAAAGGGATGGGCTTCACCTTAACTGGGATGGAACCAGGCTGCTGGCATTAACTTTAAAAAGGAGATAGAGCAGCTTTTAAATTAGATAATAGGGGAAAGCCGACATTCGCCCAAAAGCAGATGGTTCGGAAGAATGTATCCTTAAAGGATACTACCAAAAACAGAGAGGTTCCAAAAAAGAGTAAAGTAGCCCAAATGCCCTCGAGTATGGAGCAGACAGAGCTTAAAGATCCCAAATTACCCATGTCTACCAATAGCCAAATTAATATGAATAAAATACAGTCTCTAAAATGCTTGTATGCAAATGCTAGAAGTCTAAAAAATAAGATGGGAGAGTTAGAATATATAGCACTAAATGAGAGGTTAGATGTGAGTGGAATATCAGAGACATGGTGGAAGGAGGACAACCAGTGGGACATTGTGATACCTGGGTACAAACTATATCATAATGATAGAGCTGATCAAATTGGTGGAGGGGTTGCGCTCTATGTTAGAGAGGGCATTGAGTCAGAAAGGATTAAAGTTTTGCAGGAAACAAAATTTGCTGTAGAATCTCTATGGATTGAAATTCCATGTAAAAAGGGGAAGGCGATGGCGGTGGGGGTGTACTATCGACCGCCTGGCCAGAATGAACAAATGGATGATGAAATGCTCAAAGAAATCAAGGAAGCTAACAAGTTACAGCGCGGTAATAATAATGGGTGATTTCAATTACCCCAGTATCGACTGGCTCAGTGTCCAGGCAGTACATGCTAGGGAGATAAAGTTCCTAGATGACATAAATGACTACTTATTGGAGCAGCTGGTCCATGAACCAACGAGAGGGGAAACCATATTAGACCTAGTCCTTAGTGGAACACCAGATCTAGTGCAAGAGATAAGGGTGTTGGGGCCACTTGGCAATAGTGATCATAGCATGATCGCCTTTGATTTAATTAGTGGAGGAGGGATAGTAAGGAAATCCACAGTACTACCTTTTAACTTTCGAAAGGGAGACTATTATAAAATGCGGAAAATAGTTAAGAAAAAACTAAAAGGAGCAGTTGCAAAGGTTAAAGACTTACATCAAGCTTGGGTGCTGTTGAAAAATACTATCTTGGAAGCCCAGGCCAGCTGTATTCCACGCTTTAAGAAAAGTGGAAGGAAGTCCAAAAACCTGCCAGCATGGTTTAAAGGTGAGGTCAGAGAGGCTGTTGTTGCCAAGAAAGCATCTTTCAGGAAATGGAAAAAAGAGCCAAACAAGAAACCTGGAAACAGCACAAGCACTGGCAGGTCAAATGCAAGGAATTGATAAAGAAGGCAAAGAGAGAATTTGAGAAGAAGCTTGCTGCAGAAGCAAAAACGCGAAATAAAGATTTTTTTCAAGTACATTCGTAGCAAAAAACCTGTGAGAGTCAGTTGGACCATTAGATGACAGAGGAGTTAAAGGGGCACTAAGAGGCGACAAGGCGAAAGCGGAGAGACTGAATGAATTCTTTTCTTCGGTCTTTACTGAGGAAGATGTAGGGAAGTTACCCATGACTTAAGTGGTATTTAAAGGTGCGGAAGAATTGAAGGAAATATCGATACATCGGGAAGATGTATTACAACTATTAGATAAACTGAAGAGTAGCAAATCACCTGGGCCGGATGGTATACATCCAAGGGTGTTGAAAGAACTGAAATATGAGATTGCAGACCTGCTATTAGTAATCTGTGAACTATCATTAAAATCATCTCTAATACCTGAAGATTGGCGGATCGCCAATGTAACACCAATTTTTAAAAAGGGTTCCAGGGGTGATCCGGGAAACTACAGACTGGTGAGCCTCACGTCAGTACCGGCGAAAATGGTAGAAACCATCATAAAGAATAAAATTACTCAGCATGTAGATAGTCATGGCCTAATGGGAGACAGCCAGCATCGCTTTAGACAAGGAAGATCTTGTCTTACTAATCTGTTATGTTTTTTTGAAAGTGTGAATAAACAGGTGGACAAAGGTGAGTCAGTTGATATAGTGTATCTTGACTTTCAGAAAGCCTTTGACAAGGTCCCTCATCAGAGACTTTTGGCAAAACTAAAGAGTCATGGGATAGGAGGCAGTGTACTACTGTGGATCAGGAACTGGTTAAAAGATAGAAAGCAGAGGGTTGGGCTAAATGGCCAATTTTCCCAATGGAGAAAGGTGAATAGTGGTGTACCCCAGGGATATGTGCTGGGTCCGCTGCTTTTTAACATATTCATAAATGACCTGGAAAGTGGAATAACGAGTGAGGTTATCAAATTTGCAGATGACATAAAACTATTTAAAGTTGTTAAAACCCAAGAGGATTGTGGAAAATTGCAAGAGAATCTTGATAAATTGGAAGAATGGGCATCAAAATGGCAGATGAAATTTAATGTGGACAAGTGCAAAGTTATGCACCTAGGGAAGAACAACCTAAACTATGGTTACACGATGCAATAGGAACCACCACCCAGGAAAAAGATTTAGGCGTCATTGTGGATAACATGTTAAAACCCTCGGCGCAGTGTGCAGAGGCAGCCAAGAGAGCAAATAGAATGCTAGGTATCATAAGGAAAGGAATGGAAAATAAAACAAAAGATATTATAATGCCTCTATACCGTTCCATGGTGAGAACGCACCTTGAATATTGTGTACAATTCTGGTCGCCGTATCTTAAAAAGGATATAGCGTTATTAGAAATGGTTCAGAGAAGAGCCACCAAAATGGTAAAGGGGATGGAAGGATACTCCTATGAAGAAAGGCTAAAAAGGTTAGGGCTCTAACCTGGAAAAGAGACGGCTGAGGGGGAGATATGATAGAAGTCTATAAATTAATGAACGGAGTGGAACGGGTAAACGTAGATCGACTGTTTACGTTATCAGAATATAGAAAGACTAGGGGACATGCAATGAAGCTACATGGTAAACTATTTAAGACTAATAAAAGAAAATATTTTTCCACTCAACGTGTAATCAAACTCTGGAATTTGTTACCGGAGGATGTAGTAAAGGCTCTTAGTGTAGCTGGGTTTAAAAAAGTTTTGGACAAGTTCCTGGAGGAAAGGTCCATAAACCGTTATTAAGAAGGGACCCAGGATATCGATGCTTGACCTAGTACAAGCATTGCAGAACCTGTGTCTTTTGGGGAAACTGCTAGGTATGTATGACCTAGATTGGCCACTGTTGGAAACAGGATACTGGGCTTGATGGACCTTGGTCTGACCCAGTATGTCATATCTTATGTTCTTATGTTCAGAAGGGCCTGGGAAGAGGGCAGGGAGCCCCATTTCTTCGGACCCACCCACCCCTTGCAGTCACGCTGGTGGGACGTCCGGGGGTCTCGGGACTCCCGTCATTATCGTCCTGGAAAGCCTTTTCTTGCCCTCCTGCTTCTAGATTTTGGACACATCCTCAGTTCTTTTTGGGAGCTCGGGGGTCCAGGAACTCTGGCCCCTCCAGAGTAGGTCCCTCCCTGTCTATGCAGTGAAGGTTTGGAGGCCCATTCCTAGTTACCTCTGATTGGAGGCAGGCTTTGCCTTTTCTTTCAGGAGTGGGCCCAGGTCATTAACGATCACTGGGTGCTAGACACTATTCAGTACGGCTGTGTTTTAGAATGCAAAGAGCCAATCCCAGATGCCTTTGCCATCTCCCCCTGTGGTTCAGCTATCAATGTAGCTGCTGTTCAGGTCATTTTTCAAAGGCTACTGCACCTGGGGGCTGTGGTGCCTGTCTCCCCGGCCGATCGAGGCTAGGGCAGATATTCCATTTATTTTGTGGTGCCAGAGAAGAATTGCTCCTTCTGTCCAGTTCTCGACCGCAAGGGGGTCAACACTCGCTTGCATGTACTGCGCTTCCAGATGGAAACTCTGAGATCAGTGATTCAGGTGGTGTGCTGTGGGGAAAATCTTGCTTCTCTGGATTTGGCTTGAAGGACTACCAAAAGGGACTGCTACTGCTGGGAAAGTATTTACTTCTGGAATATTCTCTAAATCTTGGGGAAAAAGGAATTCTTTGCATTAAAATTGATTAATCTGTGTAATTTAGAATTCAGTGTATTCGCTAACTCAGTCAGGGCGTAGTATCAGCTGAGAGCTCTTAATTTAAATCTAATCATGTGTGGTTCTCAACTGACCAGCTGGACTTTTCACCACTAACAACCTGCTTCGATGCTGTCACTGAATGGCTCCACACCCAAAACCTCAGAATAAACGTCAAGAAAACAGAGGCACTATTCATTACCAGGAACCAAGCTTACCCCCCCCCCCCCCCCGCATCAGTAAAAGTAAGATGCGCCGAGCTCCAAAGCAAGTCCCCAATCCGCTACCTAGGGGTCACACTAGACCAACAGCTGAATATGAAAGCCCACATAAAGAACACTGTCAAGGCAGTATACCACAAAATACGGACAGTCTGGCATCTACGACCCTTACTCGAGCCAGACGACTTCCGCACAATCTATCAAGCCTTGATAATCCCCCACTTCGATTATGCCAATGCAATCCTACACAGACTTCCAAAAAACATGCTGAACCCACTTCAGCTTGCAATGAATGCAGCCGCCAGAATACTACACGGAGCCACCAGGAGAGACCATATAACACCAATCCTGAAATACCTTCACTGGCTGCCTGTCCATTGCAGACTCTCCTTTTAAAATTCTACTGCTAACCTTCAAGGCCATCAATGGCCTCACCGCCGCCTCCATCACTGACCTCGTCCTCCCAACTCCCCCAAACAGAGTCAGAAGGTCAGTCGCTGCCAACACACTGAGAATCCCCAGCAAAATTACAAAGTGCTCTCAAGCAACAGGAAACAGAGCCTTCATGTACTATGCACCCACATGCTGGAATGCCCTCCCGCCCACCATCCGGTCCATCACCGACATTACCCAATTCAAGAAGGCCCTGAAACACCACCTCTTCCTCCAGCACTATTCTCACAAAGGGTACACGCCACAACCAGTCATACTCAACCACCAAGACAACCCCCCCAACACACCCACAATACAACCAGTCACACTCAACCATCAAGACAACCCCCCCCAACACACCCACAATATACAGGCCCAGCCTGGCACAACAGCACTAACAGACATCCGGGTAGGCACTTGTAAATTTCTCAAACCTCCCACTGTTGGGCATCCTTCTCACTGATCACTCCCCCTGAACTTCACCATCTCATCTCTTCCTCAAAGAAGACTTCCTGCTCTCTAGATCCTATTCCTTCCTCCTGGCTTCTGGAATCCTCACTGGGTCTCCTTTCCTATATTCTTACTATGTTTAACTCCAGTCTTTCTACAGGGTCCTTCCCCCACTCCTGGAAACATGCCTTAATTCGCCCCCTCCTTAAAAACCCTTCACTTGATCCCTTGTTTCCCGCCCACTACCGTCCTGTCTCCAACCTTCCCTTTCTCTCAAAGCTCCTAGAGAAATTCGTCTTTGCACAACTTTCACATCACCTTGATTCCACCAATTTTCTTCACCCTCGTCAATCGGGTTTCCGTCAGGGTCACAGTGTCGAAACTATTCTTCTTGCCTTTACTAACGCACTGCATGTAGCTCATGATCGTGGTGATATCTCGGTGGCAGTTGCACTTGATCTTTCTGCTGCTTTTGATCTAGTTGACCACTCCCTCCTTCTTCTTCGTTTACGGGAAGCGGGTCTCTGTAGTACTGTTCACCGCTGGTTCCACTCTTTTCTTTCCTCTCGTTCGTGTGCAGTTCTGTCACCTTCCTCCTCTACCCCTCCCTCGGACTCCTTCCCTCTTTCCTGTGGGGTTCCTCAGGGTTCTGTCCTGGCTCCCCTTCTTTTCAACCTTTTCTTAGCCCCCTTAGCCCTCTTAATTCAACAGTCCAGATTATCTGCCTTTCTCTATGCTGACGACATTATTCTGCTTCATCACACCTCCCTTTCCTGTCCCGACCTTTCCGCGTTAAACTCCTGTCTTTCCTCTGTGGCTGATTGGTTGACTCGTAATTGTCTTCACCTTAATCTCACCAAGACTATTGCTATCTGGTTCTCTCACAACAGCCCACCCCCCACTGGCCCCTTCCTTCTCTGGCTCTCCTGTTCCTTTAGTCTCCTCCTTTCGTTATCTTGGGGTTCACTTTGATTCTGACCTATCTTTCCATGCTCATATATCACATGTCACCAAATCCTCCTTCTTCTTCCTCCGACAAATCCGTGCAGTTTGCCCCTTCTTATCCCCTTCAGCTCTCACCACTCTGCTGCTATCTTTGGTTATATCACGGGTTGATTTCGCAAACTCAATCTTTGTCGGCCTTTCTAAATCCCAACAGTCCCGCTTACAACGGATTCAGAACACTGCTGCCCGTCTGGTCACCCATTCTTCCCCCCCATGATCACATAACACCCCTACTATTTCGTCTTCATTGGTTGCCCTTTCCCCACCGTGCTCATTTCAAGCTGCTTATCCTGGTTCATAAAGCTCTTCATACAGGCACTCCTCAATACTTAACTGACCTTCTTTCCTTTCACTCTCCTAGGTACACCCCTCGCTCCTTCCACCTTAACCGCCTCACTCTTCCCTCCCCTTCCCGTGCCCACCTACAGTCTACTCGTTCTTCTGCTTTCTTTTTTGCTGGCCCCGCCCTCTGGAATTCCCTCCCCTCCTCACTCCGCCTGGAACCTCATCACCCCACTTTTAAACAGAACCTGAAAACCCACTTCTTTTCCCTGGCGTTTGATGTCCCCTCTCCCTTCGTGTGAATCCCACTTGCCCTGTCCTCTGCTTTCCTCGTGTTTGTTCTCCTTTATGTTTTGGTCTTGTCTATCCTGTTTTATTGCTTTTCTATCAAGAATTTGTATTTCCTTTCCATTTCGTTGGCTTTGGCCTTCTTTTAAATTTTGGTTTTATTGTACACCGCTTTGCCTACTACCACTGAAAGGCGGTTTTTATCAAATGAAATAAAACATAAACATAAATAGTCACCTAATTGTGTAAATAGTGGCCAAGCAGCCTTTGACGCCACCGCCCATCGGTGGCCCGACTGCGTAGCCTGTATATAGTTACTTAAAAGAGCTGCCACGCTGCCTAGCTGTGCAGCCTGTACATAGTTACCCCCAGTTAATCCAAGTTGCAAATCCTGTTCATTGTAAGTACAGTACCGGCCCTGCCGAGACTACAAATTTGTTGTTGACTGTGAACCGAGCTGATTTTAAAAAGCACGGTATAGAAAAGACTTTAAATAAATAAATAAAATAAAATAAATAAATATATATCGGAGAATAGCTTAGCATAGAAGGAAGACTAGGGTAAATATTCTTTGAGTAGAAAGAAAGAAATTGTTTCTAGAGACCTTTTACAAAGAAGCTTTCCAGATAGGAGGCAAGAGATCTCTGAATTTGTTTTAAATAGGCGTTAAAGCCAAGTGACAGCAATTTTAAAGGCTCTGTCTGTTAAACCAAGGGTTGTATGTATCACCCAGGAAATTGTTAACAGATTACCTTAGAAGCACAGGTCTGGGACCTGTGTAGCAAGCCAGCCTTTACTAAATGTTATTTCCCTCCTACCCACCTTAGGCATAATCTTAGCTTTATAGGCTCTTAGTGGTCAAATTCACTTTCAGGTACAACCGGATATGCTCACCAGGAATAGATTGATTAAGGCCCTGAAATTAATTAATCTTGAGTTGAACATAGTCCCTTAAACCTATTTGGTATAATTGTATCAGTACAAGTATTCCTAGTAACTTTAAACAACTTAAAAAAGCTAAACAAAACCTTAAAAGTAAGATGCAGACAGCAGTCCAACAGCAAGATGGGGGGCTACCGTGTTTTTTGAATTGAGTGTCACATGTACGATTTTCTCTCAGATGGTGAGGAGTCACTAGAAACATAGAAACATGACAACAGAAAAAGACCACATGGCCTATCTAGTCTATCCTTCCATATCAACCACTACAACAGTCCCCTTTTTTCCTTTAGAGATCATCTGTGTTTGCCCCATGCTTCTTTGAATTCAGATATTGTCCTCATCTCTACCACCTCCACTGGGAGACTATGCCACGGATCCACCACTCTTTCCGTAAAGAAATATTTCTGCATATCACTTCTGAATCTATCCCCTTTCACCCTCATCCCATGTCCCCTCTTAGTAGAGCTTGCTTTCAGTCGAAAGAGGCTCTCCTCCTCTGCATTTATGCCATGGGGGTATTTAAACGTCTCAGTCATATCACCTCTATCCTGCGTTTCCTCTAAGGTGTACATATTAAGATCCTTCAGTCTGTCCTCATATGCTTTATAATGAAGACCATTAACCATTTTAGTAGCCACCCTCTATACCGACTCCAGCCTGTTCATATCTTTTTGAAGATGCGGTCTCCAGAATTGCACACAATACTCCAAATGAGGTCGCACCAAAGACTTATACAGAGGTACTATCACCTCCTTTCTTCTGCTGGTCATTCCTCTCGCTATGCACCCAAGCATCCTTCTAGTTTTGCCATCACCTTTTCTACCTGTTTAGCTACTTTAAAATCATCAGACACAATCACGCCTAGGTCCTGCTCTTCTTTAGTGGAGAAAAGTACTTCACCCCCTATACTATATTCTTCCTTTGGATTGCTGCAGCCCAAATTCCTGACCTTGCGTTTTTTAACAAATCTCTGCAGCCAAATTCTAGACCATTCTTCAAGCTTAGCTAGATCCCTCTTCATGTTATCTACACCTTCCTGGGTGTCTACTCTATTGCAGATTTTGGTATCATCTGCAAAGAGGCAAACCTTACCCGACAGCACTTCAGCTATATCACTAACAAAGATGTTAGAAAGAATCGGACCAAGGACAGATCCCTGGGGCACACCACTGGTAACCTTCTCCTCAGAGTGAACTCCATTTACCTGTACCTTTTGTCACCTCCCACGCAACCAATTTCTAACCCATGCAGTAACTTTAGGGTCCATCCCTAGGGTGCTCAGTTTGTTTATAAGTCACCTGTGAGGAACGGTGTCAAAGGCTTTACTGAAATCTAAATACACCACATCTAGGGCTCTCCCTGGTCACTAGGTCAAAGAAATCAATCAGGTTTGTGCCTCGGATCCTGTAATCCGCTGGTCTCCAGAAACCTCACTATTTTCTCTTTCAGCAGTGCTTCCAATAATTTACTCACCACCAAAGTTAAACTAACTGGCCTGTAGTTTTCAGTCACATCCTCTCTCCAGTCCTTTGGCACCACTCCCGACTCCAAAGAGGCATTGAAAAGGTCAGTCGGTGGAGCTGCCAGAACATTCCCAAGTTCCCTCAGTATTCTAGGGTGTATCCCACCCAGTCCCATCGCTTTGTCTACTTTAAGTTTAGCTAGTTTCTCACGAACACAGTCTTCTGAAAATTGTTCAAGATGCCCCTCGCTTCTGTTCCTGTTTGTGAGTGTTTTCTGAGGTCCTGCTCCTGGTTCTTCATCTGTGAACACAGAATAGAAATATTTGTTAAGCAATTCCGCTTTATCCTCATCAGCTCCTATATATTCCTCACCTTCACCCTTGAGTCTGACAATACCACTTTTGCCTTTCCTCTTCTCACTAACATATCTGAAAAATGTCTTATCCCTCCATTTTACTGCATTGGCAGTTTCCTCCTCTTTTTGAATCTTTGCTTTCCTGAGTACTTCACTAGCTTCACTGAGTTTTTCCAAATATAGATGCCTGTCTTCCTCTTTCTGTGGTCTCTTGTATTTCATGAAGGTTTCCTTCTTTTTCTTCATCTTTTCAGCTACTTCGTTCGAAAACCATATCTGTCTCCTTTTCCTTTTACCTTTATTTAGCATTTTAACAAAAAGGTTGGTTGCCCTTAAAATATCCCCTTTCAGTTTTGTCCACTGTTTTTCTACATCCCCCAACTGTTCCCATCCTGCTAACGACTCCTTGAGGTATTGGTCCATCTTGTCAAAGTTAGTTTTCCTAAAGTCTAAGACCCTCGCTTTTGAATGGATTTTAACAGCCCTAGTCCTAATACTGAACCACACCGTCTGGTGATTTACTGGATGCAAAATGATCTCCCCCTATAACATCAGAAACACTTTCACCTTTGGTAAGCACCAAGACCGGTATGGCCCCTTCATCTGTGGGTTCTGTTACCAGTTGCCTCAATAGTTCTCCCTTTAGAGAATCCAGGATCTCCTTACTTCTAGATGATACAGCAGCAGGAATGTGCCAGTCAGCATCTGGCATATTGAAATCCCCTATCAGTAGCACTTCCCCTTTCCTAGCAATGTTGCGTATGTCTTCAATTAACTCTCCGTCCACCTGTTCCTCCTGTGAGGGAGGACTGTATATCACGCAATGCAAATAGATTTCTCTTTCCCTCTTTCTAGTTTAGAAACATAGAAACATGATGACAGAAAAAGACCACATGGCCTATCTAGTCTGTCCTTCCATAACAACAACTACAACAGTCCACTTTTTACCTTTAGAGATCCTCTGTGTTGGTCCCATGCTTTTTTGAATTCAGTGACTGTCCTCATCTCTACCACCTCCACTGGGAGACTATTCCATGGATCCACTACTCTTTCTGTAAATAAATATTTCCGCATATCACTCCTGAATCTATCTCCCTTCACCCTCATCCCATGTCCCCTCATAGCAGAACTTGCTTTCAATTGAAAGAGGCTCTCTCCCTGAACATTTATGCCACGGAGGTATTTAAACATCTCAATCATATCACCTCTATCCCGCCTTTCCTCTAAGGTGTACATATTAAGATCCTTAAGTCTGTCCTCATATGCTTTATAATGAAGCCCACTAATCATTTTAGTAGCCACCCTCTGCACCGACTCCATCCTGTTCACATCCTTTTGAAGGTGCGGACTCCAGAATTGCACACCATACTCCAAATGAGGTCGCACCAAAGACTTATACAGAGGCATTATCACCTCCTTTATTCTGCTAGCCATTCCTCTCCGTATGCACCCAAGCATCCTTCTAGCTTTTGCGGTTGCCTTTTCTACCTGTTTAGCTACTTTAAGATCATCAGACACAACCACGCCTAGGTCCCGCTCTTCTTTAGTGGACAAAGGTACTTCACCCCCTATACTGTATTGCTCCCTTGGATTGCTGCAGCCCAAATGCATGACCTTACATTTTTTAACATTAAATCCCAGCTGCCAAATTCTAGACCATTCTTCAAGCTTAGCTAGATCCCTCCTCATGTTATCTACACCTTCCTGGGTGTCTACTCTATTGCAGATTTTGGTATCATCTGCAAAGAGGCAAACCTTACCCGACAGCCCTTCCGCTATATCACTAACAAAGATGTTAAAAAGAATCGGACCAAGGACAGATCCCTGGGGCACACCACTGGTAACATCCTTCTCCTTAGAGTGAGCACCATTTACTTGTACTCTTTGTCGCCTCCCACCCAACCAATTTCTAACCCAAGCAGTAACTTTAGGGTCCATCCCTAGGGTGCTCAGTTTGTTTATAAGTCGCCTGTGAGGAACAGTGTCAAAGGCTTTACTGAAATCTAAATACACCACATCTAGAGCTCTCCCTTGGTCCAACTCCCTGGTCACCCAGTCAAAGAAATCAATCAGATTTGTCTGACAAGACCTGCCTCTTGTGAATCCATGCTGCCTCGGATCCTGTAATCCGCTGGACTCCAGAAACCTCACTATTTTCTCTTTCAGCAGCGTTTCCAATAATTTACTCACCACCGAAGTTAAACTAACCGGCCTGTAGTTTTCAACCACATCCTTACTTCCGCTTTTGTGTAAAGGCACCACATGAGCCTCTCTCCAGTCCTTTGGCACCACTCCCGACTCCACAGTGTCTTCTCTCTCCCTTTTAAGCTCTGTAGTTCCAAAGCTTTAATATTATTTTTTACATATAGTGCCACTCCTCCTCCCCTTCTTCCTACCCTGTCCTTTCTGAATAAAGTATAGCCTGGTATAGTTACATCCAAGTCATGATTTTCTGTGAATCATGTTTCTGTAACTGCCACTAAATCCAAGTCAGCCTCTCCTATTAAAGCTTCAACATCTGGGATCTTATTTCTCATGCCATGGGCATGTATACACACCGCTTTCCATATGTTGTCCCTTTTACCCATTTCCATAAAGTTATTTAATGTTTCACTTACCTGGGGGCTTTCTTTACCCATCTCCAACAAATTTAGTTTTAAGCCCTCTTCAGTAAATTAGCCTTCTCTGCTCTGCAACCCTTGTAACAGCATCCCATGGTCCTGAAAACCAAAACGCTCTCGATGACACCATCCACGCAGCCATGCATTCATCTCCAGGATGCGAGCTTCTCTACCTTTAGGTCAAAATATTTGGGCTGCAAAAATGGAAACAGAACTCTATTGGTTTGATAGGAAAGGGATAGAGCCAAAGGTAAAGATAAGCAGTTAGTCTGTTCCTCTGAGCCCCATGCCTAACAGGGGAGAACAAACTATGCAGGAGGCTAAGGGGGGGGGGGCTGGAGGAGTGAGGGAGGAAGGAGGTGTCAGGTCGAAGGCGGCACAAAAAAGATGTGTCTTTAGACCAGCCTTGAATCTGACAAAGGAGGGTTCAAGGTGGAGGTGTGGGGGGCGGGGGGGGGGGGGGGTGAGCGAATTACAGAGCTTGGGGCCAAGGAAGAAAAAGGCAGCGGAGCGGGTGGATTCTAGGTGAGTAGAGGAGGGGGAGGAACATGCGGTTGGCATGGATGGATCTGAGTGAACATTGGGGAGCATGAAGGTGAACCAAGTTGAAGAGGTACTGGGGGACACCAGTGTGAATGACTTTATGGACGAAGGTGAGTATTTTAAACTGGATCCGAAAGGATATGGGAAGCCATTGGAGACAGATGAGGAGGGGAGTCATGTGATCGAAACGGGTAGCGTGTGTGAGGATCTGAGCAGCAGTATTTTGGATGAGCTGTAGCCTGCGCAGTTGGTACTGGGGGAGTCCGGCAAGAGAGATGTTACAATAATCTAAACGGGACAAAACGAGGGAGATGAGCAGAGTGGTCAAGGAGGAAATGGGGAGAAAAGGACGGACAGCACAGATTTGTCTTAGAGAGAGAAAAGATCGTTGAACCACGGAAGAAATGTGTTCTTGAAATGACAGGGCAGAGTCCAGAGTGACACCGAGGTAGCGGAGGGAGGGGACGACAGGAATGGGGGAGGAGGAGAGCAAGGGAGAGATAGAGGGAATGGGGCCACCGAAAGTGAACCATATGGCCATGGTTTTGGACAGGTAGATGTGGAGGTAATTGGTGGACATTCATGAATCAAACAGCCTTGGCCTTTACCCTCAACAGGGAAGATTGAAGAGAGCACCACCTGCGCCTCTATCTGCTTCACCCTCTGTCCCAGAGCCATGAAGTCACTTTTGATATCCTCAGAGGGATACCTGACAATATCATTTGTGCTGACATGGATTAGCAACATTGGGCAATAGTCAGTGGGTTTGAGGAGTCTCGGCAAACTCTCCATAACATCTTGGATTTTGGCACCTGGCAGACATCATACCTCACTGGACATCAAGTCTGGTTGGCAGATGGATGCCTCAGTACCCCTCAGAAGAGATTCACCAACCACCACTACCCTTCGCTTCCTTGTGGTCACTGATTCTGCAATTTTGGGGTGCTCAAGCTCTGGTTCTTCCCTTTCCAGGGATGCTTTCACTTCCTCCACTTCCAGGGCTGCATAATGGTTCTTCAGTTCAAGGGCTGGAGAAGTTGGATTTGTGATTCTGCAGGCCCTGAAGACTTGTGTCCAACCTTCGTCATTCTGTAAGCTCCCATCTTCTCCTCTGCTGGAGAGCTTGGATGTTTCAAGAAGCATCCCATCAATGTACTTCTCACTGGCTTGAATGCTCCTCAGCCTTGCCACCACCTCTCTGAGTTCCTCCACTTGTTTCCTGAGAGCATCTGCATGCAGGCATCCTGCACATGGTACCGGTCCTTCAGCTGGCATTGAGACCTCTGTCTGGACAGAGGCAGAAGCTGTAATGGGGGCAACAGCTTTGTCGATAAGATTTTTCCCAGCCATTGTTCAGTCGTTGGATCTTAGGTATTTGTTAAAGCAAAAGAGAGAGACCTACCAAAGTATCAGCTGGTGGCCTTTCAGAGAAAAAGCAGTTAAATCTCTTTAAGTGTGTTCAAAATGTGCTGTTCCAAGTCCCTGTGTGTAGTTAATTGGGGAAGTGCCCTATAAAGCAAGACTGCTCACTAGGAGTGGGTGGGATTTGGGGGGTAGGGAGGGAACTAACACCTGATGAGATGTCAGTAGCTTCAAAGAGCTGAGAAAGATACTAATGGAGAGTTTTAAACCTACCCCACTAAAGAAAATATTTCCCCTTTCAAACTGATGCACCAAAAGGAATGTAACTTTGTTTTAAAAATGTACTAAAACCTTATAAGAGCTCCCAGGCAAAGAGCTAGTAATTTAAAAAGCCACAAACTCTTACCTTTGCTCGAAATGTATAGCCCCTGTTAGGAATGCCACTAGTGCAAAAAGCTCTTTGCCCTCGGGGAACAACTCCAACCTCTGGAGGCTAGCGTAGTAGACTTGAAGAACATAAGGAAGACAGAGAGGTACTACTGTACATCCCTGTAGGTCTCAAGTCCCATCTCCAATCTTTAGCCTTTCTGTTGCCATGGAGGAGAGAGGTCATGAGAAAGGAGAGCATAACCTTGGTGTGGCAGGCAGGGGCAGCTCAAGGGGACTGCGGGGCCACATTTGCATAAGAAACCTCATTTGCATAAATATTTGCATAATGTTAACATGCGCTAGCTTTTAGTAAACATGCCTTTTAATGAGTGTCTGGATAAAGAAAGACTACCAGATTTCTGCATTACTATACTGCAGTGCCAACCGCCAGGCATATTAGGAAGTACCATAAATACTGCCCATTTAGAAGCCATAGCAAATCCACCGTATCATAACGGCACTACCAGGACTCACAAAGCACCAAACCCTACCTATCAAAAGGCAACACTGCAATTATTAAACTAATACATCTCCTAATGAGGAAAGAGAACATAGAAACTACATGAACAGAATACCGCAGCTCGGTTACACATGCACAGCCGGGCAACCAGCATGACGGCCTCGGGTAGCTACTCCTATCCCCCCCCCGCCCCCCCGGACATATCAGATGGACTCTGCTAGTTTTCAACCAAACATCATTTATTTATTTATTTAACAATATTGGAAATAACAGTAAAAACTGTTGGCCACAGCATAATCTGCATATTCCTAAAACATTGCAGTATAATTTCCTTATAGCACACATAATAACAACAACCAGTACATTGCCATTTCCTTCTAGGGCTATCCTTTTCTAGATTGTCCTTCCTCCCCTCTAAGAGGTACAGCCTGTCCTAATCCAATGACGCCCGGCAGGGATGTTTGGAAAATGCCGTCCAAGCCTTTTCCCCACTGCCCGCAGTCCTGATTACCATATAGTAGGTAAGGGGCGCCTGTTGTTAAAACAGGCCTTTAATACTCCCTTCCTATTCACAGCAGTGTCCCGATCTGCCTCTGCCCACGGCCCGTCAAAGGTCGGCAGCAGGGCTCTGTTCCTAATTTCCATGTCCGTCCCTCCCTCCCCCCTCTGCCTTGAAAGCGTAGGGAGGCCCTCTACACACAGTTCCTACTTCAATTCTGTGTACCATTGGGGGCGAAAAGTCAGCTCCTATACGACCACTCCCCCCTTTCCATGTCTGGGCTATGCACTCTCTCCTAGGGGGCCCTAGCTCTCCTGCGAACCCCTCACAGAAGCGACTTCTCACTTGTCGTGTGGGGCCCCACCCTTCTCTGCAGCTGTGGCCAACAGCTGTTTCTGCCATAGTCATTCAACCATGTCTTGTATGGCACACGGGAACACATCCATCCCAATTTCTGATAGATGTATCCCATCAGCGCGATACAGACCAGGGCAGTGTTCATCTATATAAATCTATGAGGTCATGCATGATGCTGTACCCCCCCCCCCCCCCGATTGCCTCCATGAAACGGGCCATCCCCCTGTTCACTTTTCGCCTCGTCCTTTTGACTGCCTGGTGTGACCATTCACACCTCCAAACCTGTCGCGGTATGATGTGTGACCATACTAGCAATGTCCTTGGGAAGGCATCCGCCAGTGTCAGCATGTCCCTCTGCATCTTCTTCGTGAGCTTGACACTGCGTGTACCTGCCAGGCCGTTACCTCCCAGATGGACCACTATCATCCATGGCTTTCCCCCTGCTCTCTTCTTTTGCAGGAGGAATGGCAGTAGCTGGTCCCACACCATACCCCGCCGGCTCATCCACATAATCGACACTCTCGCGTTTGGCAAGCCCAGGTTGAGCCCTTGCGATCTGATCCTTGTCCTCTTTTGCGCCCAGTGGGTTACTTTTTACAATGTAGGATCCACTGCAGGATCGAGTCCGTCGTGGGACTGTCTGCGTCCCCCATCCCACTACTTCTGCAGAAAGCTTGAAACTTCTCCCACGCCACCAGGTATTTTCGCCTCGTCCGCTCGGCTAGTGAACTCAGCAAGAGCTCCCAAACCTCGGCGGACCAAAGTCCCATACCTGCTCTGGGATAGCTGTCTTGACTGCGTCGGCCTCGGGGGCGAGTGCCCGAAAGAGCATCGGCAAGATTATTACGCCGACCTGGAATATGCTCTGTCCTAATAGTCACATTATGTGTAAGGCACAACATCACTATATGTCTCAACAATGCCACCACCCCCGGTGTATGTGCACGCATTCCATTCACTGCATGTACCACCACTAGGTTGTCCGTGTGGAATGTGATTGCTTAGTTGACTAGCCGTGGGGCCCATATGTACAAGGCTACCATAATGGGAAAGAGCTCCAGGAACGTGATGTCCTTTGTGGTTCCCCCGGAGTGCCACTCACCAGGCCATTTCTCGGAACACCATGCCCCCTTGAAATAAATCCCGAAGCCGATCACCCCAGCGGCATCAGTGAATAATTCCAGGTTCTCGTTCGACACTGGATGCTCTTGCCAGAAATGCAGGCCCGTTAAATGACTGCAGGAACCGCTCCCACATATGAAGGTCTTCCCGTATGTCTCTAGTGACCCTGATTTTATGGTGTTTCTTTTTGACCCCTTTTGTTGCCAGTGCCATGTGCCAGCAGAAGACTCACTCCATTGGCATGACCCTACAAGCAAAACACAGCAAGCCTAGCAACGACTGGAACTGCTCCAATGTTGCTTTCCGTCGCCCATGCATGCTCTGAATGGCGCTCCTCAGTTTCTCTAGTTTTTCGTCTGGCAAACGTGACAATTGTGCTATCATGTCAAGTTCTATGCCAAGGAATGTGATCGCCCACACAGGCCCACAGGTCTTCTCCTTTTCTAGAGGAATACCGAAACGCTGAGCGACCTGCTCAAAAACATTAAGGATCCTCTTGCAATCTGCAACATCAGTTCCAATGAATAGGAAATCGTCCAGGTAGTGCACTACCGTATTGTGGCCCGCGATGTCCTCCACAATCCAGTGTATGAATGCGCTAAACTGCTCGAAATAAGCACATGAGATTGAGCAGCCCAAGGGCAGACATTTTGTCGTAGAAATATTCCCCATTGAAGGTGAACCCTAATAGTGAAAACGACTCCGGGTGCACCGGAAGCAGTCGAAAGGCTAATTCAATATCTGCCTTTGCCAATCGAGCCTGCTGTCCTAACTTCTGTATGATTGTCACGGCCTGATCGATCGTCGCGTATCTCACCAAGCATTACAATGGATCAATGTGGTCGTTAACTGAACTCCCTTCTGGGTATGATAAGTTGTGAATCAAACGGAATTTGCCTGGCTCCTTTTATGGCACTATTCTTAAGGGGACAGCACCAGATCCGGAGCGGGTGGACTCTTGAATGGCCCGGCTACTCTTCCCAGGCCTATTTCTTTTGCCAGCTTCTGGTGCACTACCGAGTTGAATTTTTTGACTGAGGGGAAGTTACGGATTACGTGCTTCTTCGTTGGAACTGATGATGGAATAGGGAAACCATAGGCAAAGCCACTCTCAATGCTGAGAGCTTTGTCTCGCAGCGGGTAGGCCCGCAGCCACGAGCGCATGTGCTCAAGCTTGATGGGGGTTTGGGGCCATGGCCTTCACCCATTCCTAAATAGATCCCTATCCTTCAGAGCTTGGGAAGAAGAAATCACACTAACTCCTATCACACATCACCACATGCACACCACATCAGGCACTCACACTTACTCTATATATCCCTTAATAACACCTATAGCCCCATGTCTGAACCCACTCTCTTACATAGTAACCTAAAGTGTGCTCTCATCAACTCACGATAAGTTCGCAAAAAATGGCCAGTCATCACTGATCTCATCACTACTCAGAACCTGGATATCCTTATGGTCACAGAATCCTGGCTGTCAGATACAGACACCGTCCTCTTAAATCAACTCATTCCCTATGACTATTCAATACACACTTGTAATAGAACCAACCGTAAAGGAGGTGGAGTCTTCATCCTAGCAAGAAGTAAGCTCCAATTCCAGCTACTATCGTCAACGAGTACCACGCACATGGACATAATGTCTGTTGCCAACAAGTACATCACTATAAATCTCATCTACAGAGCTCCTTCTTCTCCCCCGGAAGATCTCTCCAATATCATAGACCTGGCCTGTAACCCTGAAAATCCACGTAAGCCTAATTGGTTGATCGGTGATTTCAACCTTGCTTCCCTACAACCTACCTACTCAAACACCTTCCTTGATGCTATGAATGACCTCAATTATACACAAATGGTCAACTCTCCTACACACCTCAAGGGAAACGCTCTTGACCTCATCTTTGCCCCCCAGTCAGAATTAAACAGCAATATCAACCTATCATTCACGCCTGTCTCATGGTCAGACCACAACTTAATCTCCTTCCAAATCCCATACTAACAAGATCGAATTTCAACCTGCCAAACAAACTCAACCCCCTCAAGATCGACAATTCGCTTCAGACTCCTAGAGAGAGAGGACTTTGTCAACAACGTTCTTCCAGCACTCTGTCAACCAGCTCAGAACCTTGACAATATGATTGACCGATGGAACTCCACCCTAATCTCTTGCGCACAACTACCTTCATCGAATAAATTAACAGCAACTATCAGATCACCAAGAAACAGAAAACCAGCCCCTTGGTTCTCTGCTGAACTACGTTCATCTCTTCAGACTCTAAGAAAGCAAGAAAGAAAATGGCATCGATCTCGCTCCACTTCCGACAAAATGATTTATGAAAACACCCTAAAGCAACACCATGAGAAAATATCTGAAAAAATGAGAGAACACCACACGGATCTCCTCCTCCGCTCGTTAAATAAACCACGTGACCTCTTTAACATTGCTAAATCCCTAACCAAAGCACCTTCCTCGAATCAGATGGTATCTATCCAGCCTCAGCCCTATGCCGAGTACCTGCAATCTAAAATCATTAAAACAAAGATGGAACCAGGTTCCACACTGTTACTCTCCCCATGTACAGCAACTATTAACAAATTTCAGCCCTCCAGCAGAGAAATACATCGCTGACCTTATTGCTACTATCAACACCACTACAGCACCTAATGATTCTTGTCCTGCACACTGGATCAGAGCGATGCGTTCAGAACTAAGCCAAACTCTAGCAATCATCATGAAGCTCTCATTCACAGCAGGAACATTCCCAACAACTCTTAAACAGACGTCCATACGCCCTCTTCTCAAACAACAAACTCGACCCGACAAAGACTGACTCATATCGTCCAATCTCGAGCATTCCTCTTCTAGCCAAACTCATTGAGAAGGTGGTCCAAATGCAATTACAGCAACACATCGACATATCAGCCCCTCTTGATCCTTGCCAGCATGGGTTCCGAGAATCACATGGGGTAGAGACTCTACTTACCATACTTATCAATACGTTAACCAGAGGTATTGACAAAATTGAAAATGGGTTTGCACTCATCTTTCTTGATATAGCTGCTGCATTTGATTCTGTTAACCATTTGCAACTCCTTTCTCGCCTTCAGGAAAAGGGTATTCATGGTCTGGCCTGGGAATGGTGTAAATCCTACCTAACCAACCGTTGGCAACATGTACGGATAGGATCATCAACATCAGAACCATTCCATCAACAACAGGATCCCCAAGGATCCTCCCTATCTGCTCTACTTTTTAACATCTATATGCAACCCATATGTGATATCATCCGTTCCTTTAACATCTCCAGTCTGATCTATGCAGATGATGTATTGATATTCACCCCGATCAAAATCATGCATCCAAACCTCCTCCCACTTATTGAATGCTTCAACGCAATCACTGACTGGCTGTTATCGCAGAACCTACGCATAAACTTTAAGAAAACTGAGGTCCTATTCATAACCAAGAATAAGAACTTCTCTCCTCCCACTTCATTGAAGGTATGAGATGCCGAACTACCTTGCAAATCTGCGATACGCTACCTGGGCGTTACAATAGACCAACAACTCAATTTCAGAGAACACATAAAGAATACTACCATGTCAATTTACAACAAAATACGGACACTAAGACATCTAAGACCCCTACTGGCCCCGGATGACTTTAGAGCCATATTCCAATCCCTTGTAATGCTGCATTTCGATTATGCCAATATCATCCTACACGGCCTTCCTAAGAGCACCCTCAATCCACTGCAGATGGCGATGAATTCAGCAGCTCGCATCTTCTGCGGCATTTCCAGAAAAGAGCATATCACGCCCATACTTATGGAACTACACTGGCTACCGTTACAATTCAGGATCACCTACAAGGTCTTACTCCTTTCATTTAAAGCAATTAACAGTCTTTCTCCCTCATCCCTATCTGCACTCTTGACTATTACCCCAACAAACAGGCTAAGGTCAGCAGCTACCAATACGATGTCTATGCCACCTGAGTCTACTAAATGTACTCAAACAACTAGAAATAGAGCCTTTACATTCTATTCTCCTAAGTGCTGGAACAATCTCCCGCCTCATATTCGATCAATCGGTGACCTCTCACAATTCAGAAAAGCCCTTAAACGCCACCTATTTTGCCTTCACTTCACTTCACTTCACCCACCCTAACCTAACAAAACCACTTCCAGCACCCCATCTTACCCACTCAGCCTCGGACACCCCAACAACGTAACGCTTAAGGACATAGATAACAGATCCGCCCTCAGACACAGATTACAAGCCTCTTGCATTATAATCCCAATGTACAACATAAACTGTAAATGGTTTTTACAACCACCTCGGTTGTTGAGATGTATATAGTTACCCTTGTTATAGTCCCATGTTACAAACCCTGTTACAATGTAAGCAAAAGATCCTTTGTTCTGATGCAAAATTTGTTATTTGTAAACCGCACTGATACCAAAAAGCGCGGTATATAAGAACTGTAAATAAATAAAATAAATAAATAAATAAATTTACCCGCTGCTGCATTGGCTGGAATGGTTTCGTCTCTCTTCCCGATCGGCACGTGGAGCCGGGTGACTGCCCCCGCAGCTCGAACATGAGTATCGGAATTTGCATGGGTGCCATGAGCAGCTCCCTGTATTGTACTGGTGGCATGCTCGGCGGCCAGCCATTTGGTAGGTCTGCCGCCATTGTGGTGCCTGAAAGGGCTGCAGTAGCCCTTCCTGACTCCATGGCCTGTTGGGGGACCATTTCATCCAGCCAAGATCCAAGATTCTGTGCTGCCATGTCACGGTTGAGTCCTCCGCCATGCTCTTCCTGAACTTGACATCGTAATTCAACCAGGCCCATCCTCCGAATCACTTGTGCGCCCGGGTAATGGTGTCCAGGTACTTAATTAGGTATGGACTCTATTCTGGCTCCCGCTCAATGACCACACATGAATATGTGGAAAGACGATACCCAATTATTTATGGATTTTAAAATTCTCGGCTTCTTGTCCTTTTCCCAGTTTTTGTCCCTATCCTTGCTCTCTTTTGTCTCCCCTTCCTGGTCCCTAAGCAGCAATGAGAATATATCAATATATTCCCTTCGCCAAGCGCGTTTCTTCAACTTCCTAGTCACTGCGCTGGCTAATGAGCTCACGCCACAACGCGGATCTCCCCCTACCACAGCTAGGGTTGCCGGTACCGCTTTCACTGGTTCGGTTATGCCGGCCTCTTGGTTTTCTCTTCTCTGGGTGGATAGCTCGCTGTGCGCTGCCCATACTCTTGCTAGAGGGTTCTTCTTTTTTGATTTATTTGTTTTGAAAGTTTTTAAGGCTTTCTGTATTATGTTCGCTAAAGCCATCTCCCCATCTGTGTCAGAAGTAGATTCCTCAGATGATGAAGACGACAATTCAAGTGCCCCCCCCTACACCCCCTGACTTACCAATCGCCGTGCTGGTGCTTGCCATTTGCAATTCTTCCGACCTTGTGTTGGGTGCTTCTAGCCGTTGCCTGAAAGCGCTCAGGCTGTGTTGGTTCACCTGTTCATAAATGACCCGCATCAGTTCATCCAACTCCTGGCTGGACATAGAAGGCGTGAGTGGTTGTGTTTGCTGCTGCGGTAGTGCCTGCTTGCCCCGACGCGTTGCTGTTTTGTTCACATCACGTCCGCGCGATGTGTCCCCACTATTTGTCTTCCTCTTTGCTACCGCTGTGGGTGCCATCTTTGCTGCACCGTGTGTTGTCCTGCCTGCTGTGCTCTCTACGTTCTCGCTCCTGTGACCACTCTCTGTGTTCTGCCGGCCACTGCGGGCCCTTTTATCGCTCTGGCTGACCTTTTGTGGCACATCTATAGTATATAGCAATTATACTACTTAGAAGCAGGGAAAGAGAAGACATGTTAGTACTCTGCCCCTGTTCATAAAGTAATCCCGCATGTTATTGTCGTGCTACTCCTTCTTTTCAGACTTGTCTCTGGCTTCCCTCCTGCAATATTCACTTGTATTTCTTGTTATCTATCATATTACTAACACATTTTTTTGCATTATATTCAAATGTAGTTTACTGGATATTTAATTACATCTCTCCACTTGCCCCCCCCCCCCCCCCCCGCCCTTTCTTTTTTTTTTCTTTTTTTTTTTAAGCATGTGAGAATCCACTGCCATCCGTTCCACTCATGATATTCAAACTCTGCCTGTTATAGTTACTGCTATACTACTTGTATCCACCAGATGGAAGCCATAGCCAATGCTAGCCCTCCGTGTTCCTCTATTCTTTTTTTTCTTTTTTTTTTGCATTCAGCTCGCCCTCGGGCTGGCCATCCACATGTGCTCCGGTCTTGGCCCTGCACATCTCCCGTGCTCTCTGGGTGTCCCTTAACAGGCCTCTATCTCCTATTTCACTTTTTCTTTTTAATAAAAGGCTGCGATCAGCTCACTGTCCCCCTAGCCACATGTGCTCCCGAGAAACCGACCGGCAGCACTGCTCTCCACGTGTTCTAGCTCTGTGCTTCAGGTCTCTCATAGCTGGCACTGCTCTCATTCTCTTCCAGCACCGAGCAAACCTGCCCCATGTTTAATTTGGGGATCGGGGCACCGCCAGCCTCCCTATGCTCGGGAATAAAGCCTGCCACGTGCTCGATTTGTGGATCGGGGCTCCGCCAGCCTCCCTATGCTCGGCGATCAGGGCTTTGAGCTGCTGCTGCCCTATTCAGCCCGCTTCCTGCCTGTTGTTTCCCCCCTCCCCCACCTGAGGACGTGAGTGCCCTGTGGTGAGGCGCGACCAACAGCAGGCTGCTGGCATCTGTCCCTCCACATCGTGCTTCCATTTTTTTACCTTGCTGGTGCCTGCATGCCAAGGAGGCATTTTGGATGCCGCATGTTCTAAGCCGATCCTGGGGGACTAGTGAGTAAAAACGCTTGCGTTCCTTGTCCCATTGATGATCGCGCTTGCTTGTCCCGTTGCCGCTAGCCCGATGGGGGGAAAGAGGGAGGGCTGCGGCCCATTCCCCGCTTCTATAGTTGCCCCCCCCCCTAGCACCCGCCAAGGTTAACCCTTGGCCTGCTGCTGCCTCACCTGTGCCCGGCTGCGTTGATTCGCTGCCGGGTCTAAACATAGGCCTTCACCAAACATATAACAAGGGATCACAATTTAGAAATATGAAGACAATAATTAAACTGGGAATCCCAAAAGCCAAACTTGAAATGTACAACCCTGGAGAAATAAAATATAAATTAATTTCCTCTTGTACTAGACAAAAATGCAAAGACGTTAGTGATACACATTTCCCAGAGCTGACATATTTCAGTTAATAAATTCAAAATAAAAAAGCATTTTTCTACCTTTTGTTTGGGCATTTATTTTTCAGTTGCAATTGCTCCAGTCACTTTCTTCTGGTTTCTTTGTGTCTTCTGCTAACAATTCATTGTCTGCTCTCCATTTGTTCTTTCTTCTCTCTTCTATATTTTTTCCATTCTCTCTCTACATCTGCTTTAACATACTGATATTTTCCCTTTTTGTTCTTTTCTCCATTTCTTTCTTTATTCCTTTATCATCCACTGAAATTTCATCCTTCCATCCTCAATCCCCACTTACTCTCCCAATACCCGGCCAATTGTAGATTTTTCATCCCTCCTACACAAAATATCTTTTCCCCTCTTCATCCTCATTTTCCCAGCCCCATCCCTTTCTAGTCCTCCCCCAACATTAGCTCCCTTCTAGTCCCAGTCCCACCCAGCATCCACTCCCTTCTAGTCCCATTCTCCCCGCATTAGCCCATTTCCAGTCCAAGCTCCCCCATCAGCCCATTTGCAATCCTAGCCCCCTATCAGCCCATTTGCAGTCCTAGCCCCCTATCAGCCCATTTGCAATCCTAGCCCTCCCCATCAGCCCATTTGCAATCCTAGCCTCCCCATCAGCCCATTTGCAATCCTAGCCCTCTCCATCAGCCCATTTCCAATCCAAGCTCCCCCCATCAGCCCATTTCCAGTCCAAGCTCCCCCCATTGGCCAATTTCCAATCCTAGCCCCCCATCAGCCATTTCCAGTCCTACACTAGCTCCCTGCACACAGCCCCGTGCCTGACTGAGTGGCTTCAAAGGGAGTTGGGGAAGCCCACCCAAGGCCCTGGTTCACCTCTGCATAGCCACCATTGTGAAGAGCAGCATTTTTTCCCTCACGCTGGCAGTTGTGTTCTCGTGAAGCACGCTGAATGCCGAGAAAGGTTAAAGGGCATTTCCCGGCCCCCGCATGCTTCAAAGAGCACAGCTGCCAGCGTAAGGGAAAATGCTGCTTTTCACACTGGCGACAGTGCAGAGGTGAGCTGGGGCCTTGGGCGGGCTTCCAGGGCTCCCTTTGAAGCCAGCATTGCAAAGAACATCATGTGAGAATGAAGTTTATGCGGGGCCCTGTGCAACCAACATTCTCGCACAATGGACGGGCTGGCCCTGGTGGCTGGAAGTGATCCTGTTACTAGGAACTGTACGCCAGGAGGTGTAAAATCTTCTCACACAGAGGAGGTTTTTCCAGGAAGAGTTAGGACAGCCATTATAGTTGGCGTTTTGATCATTAGCCATGTAGATAGCTGTGTGGCTGGTGGACATGAGGATTGCCTGATTACATACCTCCCTGGTGCGAAGGAGCGGACCTCGCGCACCACCTAGACAAGGTTTTGGATAGTGTAGGGAAGGAGTCTGCTGTCTTCGTACAAGTTGGTACTAATGACATAGGAAAGTGTGGGAAGGAGGTTCTGAAGGCCAAATTTAGGCTCTTAGGTTGAAACGCAGATCTTCCAGGGTAGCATTTTCTGAAATGCTTCCCATTCTATGTGCAGGACCTAAATGGCAGGCAGAGCTCCGGAGCCTCAATGCATGGATGAGACAGTGATACAAAGAAGAAGGTTGTTTTGGATTTGTTAGGAACTGAGAAACATTCTGGGGAAGGGAGGGCCTTTTCCGAAATGATGAGCTCCACCTTAACCAGGACTGAGCCAGGCTGCTGGCATTAACCTTTAAAAAGGAAATAGAGCAGCTTTTAAACTAGATAATAGCCAACAGTTGCCCAAGAGCACATGGTTTGGAAGGATGTATCCTTGAAGGATACTAGCAAAAGAGGGAAGTTAGGTCATCCTAACAGAGAGATTCCAATAAAGATAAAAATAACCCAGATACTCTTTAGTACAGAGCAGAAAGATGCCAAATTACCACTATCAACTGATAACCAGATGAATATGAATAAAATGCCTGTATGCTAATGCTAGAAGTCTAAAAAATAAGATGGGAGAGTTGGAATATATAGCACTAAATGAAAGGTTAGGTATGTTTGGCATCTCAGAGACCTGATGGAAGGAGGACATCCAATAGGACACTATGATACCTGCATACAAACTATATCACAATGATAGAGTAGATCAAATTGGTGGAGTGAATGTGCTCTGTTATAGCGGGCATTGAGTCACATAGGATTAAAGTTTTACAGTAAACAAAACACACCAGAATCTCTATGGATAGAAATTCCATGTAAAAAGGGGAAGACAGTGGCATTGGGAGTGTACTGCCAGCCACCTGGCCAGAATGAACAGATGGATGATGAAATTCTGAAAGAAATCAGGGCAGATAAGAAAAGTTATAACACAGTAATAATGGGTGATTTCAATTACCCCGTTACTGACTCGGTCAATGTCACAGCAGGACATGCGAGGGAGATAAAGTTTCTAGATGAAATTGACTGCTTCTGGGAGCAGCTGGATCATGAATCGACAAGAGGGGAAGCTGTTTTGGACCTAGTCCTTAGTGGAACACAGTATCTGGTACAAGAGATAAGGGTTTTAGGGCCACTTAGCAATAGTGATCATAGCACAATTGCATTTGATTTAATAAATGGAAGAAGGATGGCAAGGATATCCACAGTACTATCCTTTAACTTTCAAAAGGGAGACTATGATAAAATGAGGAAAATGGTTACAAAAAAACTAAAAGGAGCAGCTGCAAAGGTTAAAGATTTACATCAAGCATGGGCATTAGTACTTTTAAACAATCTTAGAAGCCCAGAACAGATGTATTCCACTCTTTAAGAAAAGTGGAAGGAAGGCCAAAAAACTGCCAGCATGCTTTAAAGGAGAGATCAGAGAGGCTGTTTTAAAAAAAACTATCTTTCAGGAAATGGAAAAAGGAGCCAAACGATGACAACATGAAACAATGTAAGCATTGGCAAGTTAGATGCAAGACATTGATATGGCAGGCAAAGAGAGAATGTAAAAAAAAAAAAAAAGCTTACAAGTACATTTGTAGCAAAAAAACCCTGTGAGAAAGGTAGTTGGATCATTGGATGATCGAGGGGTAAAAGGGGCGCTAAGTGAGGACAAGGCCATAGCAGAGAGACTGAATGAATTCTTTTGCTTTGGTCTTTACTGAAAAATATGTAGGGAAGTTATCTGTGCCTGAAATGGTCTATAAAGGTGATATATCGGAAGAATTGAAACAAATCTGAATAAATTGGGAAGATGTAATAGAGCAAATTGATAAACTAAAGAGCAGCAAATCACCTGGACCGGGTGGCATACATCTCAGGGTGCTGAAAGAACTGAAATATGAGATTGCAGACCTACTGTTAGCAATCTGTGAACTATCATTAAAATCATCTGTAGTATGGAGGATTGGAGAATGCCCAATGTAACGCCAACTTTTAAAAAGGGTTCAAGGGGTGATCTGGGAAACTATAGACCATAAGCCTGACGTCAATACCGGGTAAAAAGGTAGAAACTATTATAAAGAATAAAATTATTGAACATGTAGATTGTCATGGTTCAATGGGAGAAAGCCAACATGGATTTAGCCAAAGAAGGTCTTGTCTTACTAATCTGTTACACTATATCAACCGGCTCACCTTTGCAAACTTTTGTTCATACCTTCAAAAAATATATCTGGATTTTCAGAAAGCCTTTGCCAAGGTCCCCCATGAGAGACTTGGAGTGGAGGAGTAGCCTAGTGGTTGGGGCAAGGTACTTCAGGCCGGAAGGTCGGAGGTTCAAATCCCACTAGAGGACAGCAACCTTGGGCCGGAAGGACTGGGGTTTCTAGTCCCACAGGTGCTCCTTGTGGTCTTGGGCAAGCCACTTTACCCTCCATAGCCCATGTTCCCTGTAAAATAGTTATCTCCAAGTTATAATACCCTGTTCAATGTAATTTCAGTTTGTTCAATGTAAACCGCACTGATGCAGAATAGCGCGGTATATAAGAGAATGTAAATAAATAAATAATGTATTGCAGAATTAGAAAAGGTACAGAGGAGAGCAACAAAAATGGTAAAGGGGATGGAAGGATACCCCCTATGAGGAGAGGCTTAAAAGATTAGGGCTTTTCAACTTGGAAAAGAGACGGCTGAGCGGGGTATTATAGAGGTCTATAAATTAATGAATGTGGTAGAACAGATAAATGTAGATCAGTTGTTTATGCAATCAAAGAGTGGAAAGACTTGGGGGCACGCAATGAAGCTACAATGTAACCCATTTAATGCGTAATCAAACTCTGGAATTCGTTACCGGAGAGTGTACTAAAAGCTGTTAGTGTAGTTTGTTTTAAAAATGGCTGGACAAGTTCCTGGAGGAAAGGTCCATAAACCATTATTAAAACATGACCTGGGAAATCCACTACTTACCCTGGAACGAGCATTGTGGAACCTGCCATGTACTTGTGACTTGGATTGACCACTGTTGGAAACAGAATAGTGGGCTTGATGGACCTTGGTCTGACTCAGAATGGTATTTCTTATGTTCATGTTTCATATCCAGATCTGGGAGGATCAGCAAAGACATCTGCATTTGGCCGTGCTTGGCTCTCACATTTATGTCCTACCAATCATTCCCCAAGTTCTCAGAGGTTCTGCTCCAACTGATAAGACCAGTCTACAGTGGTTGCAGCAGCCATGTCATCTGCAGAAGGGCATGCTGCTGGATAATTACTCATGGATCCTTCTGATGATTGATGCCAGTCTTTCAGGCTCTGGAGCCCATTGCTTTTACTGAATGGCTCAGGGTCGTTGGAACCGCAGGGCGGCGGTATAGTCTATCAGCCGCCTCGAGACCAGGGCCTTCAGGCTGACTCTTTTGCACTTCTGGCCTTTAGTGAAGGTTCGGGCAGTGTGAGTGTTCTTGGACATTACCATGGCGGTGGCATATGTCAATCAACAAGGCGGCATGAGGAGTGCCAGAGTGGCCCTGGAGATAACTTCTCTGTTTTGTGTGGGCAGGGAAGAACCTCCTGGCTCTGTGGGCTCCAGTAGTATTGTCGAGGTGGACAATGTGGAGGCGGACATTGTCAGCCATCAAACTCTGGATCCTGAAGAGTGGTTGAGTCAGGAGGGGTTTGAGATGATTCTCATCCATTGGGGTTGCCAAGGAGGGTGCCAATGCCAAGGTGGGGTCGATTCTTCAGTTGCCACACAAAGGCAGGGTCCCAGGGTGTTAACAGCCTGATTCAGCCTGCTGTATGTATTTACTCCTTGTTTGTTGTTGGGGGAGGTGATTTGATGCATAAAGCACCATCTAGTTGGGATTGTTCTGGTGGCACTGGATTGTTCAAGGAGAGCATTGGTTCAGAGACCTGATGCGGCTCCTGCAGGAGCCTCCTCTTTGCCTGTTGTGTCGAGGACTGATTTTTACCTTGGACGACATGGCTCCCTTCTTGCTGATTGCTTGGCTTTTGAAATGAGTTGGCTAGCACATAAGGGCCACTCTCCTGAAGTGGTTTCCACTCTGCTTAGAGCCCGGCAGGGTTCTACCAGCCTGGCTATGTGCAGGTCTGGTGCTTCTTTGAGCACAGGTGCATCCAAAAGCTGGTTCCTGAGATGGCCAAGGTGCCATCTCTGCTGGCCTTTCTGCAGTACGATCTGGAGAAGGGTCTTTCTCTTAGTTCCCTGAAAGTTCAGGTGGTAGTCTTGGCCTGTTTCCGAGGTCCAGTGCCTGGCAAGTCTCTGGCGTTGCATCTGGATGTTTCACGCTTTCTTCAAGGAGTTTGGTGTCTGCATCCTCCCCTTTGGTCAGTTTCCCTTCCTGGGATCTATGTCTGGTGCTCAGGGACCTGATGGCAGAGCCATTTGAGCCTTTAAAGTGTTCTACTCTGAAAGGTTTGATGCTCAAGACCGTTTCCGTTGTCGTGATTTGTTCAGTGAGGCGTATTTCCAAGCTGCAAGCCTTGTCTTGCTGGGATCCTTATCTGTCTTTTTCGAAGGAGACTGTTTCCATTCGGCCTGTGCCTTCCTTTCATGTAAACCAAGGTGATTACATGAAAGGGAGACAACCGTAGAAATGTGACGGCAGAAAGACCATATGGTCTCTATCTAGTCTGCCCTTCCATATCAGCTACTTTTTTTTTCCTTTAGAGATCTTCTGTGTTTGTCCCATGCTTTTTTGAATTCAGATACTGTCTTCATTTCTACTACCTCCACTGGGAGACTATTCCATGCATCTACCACTCATTCCATAAAGAAATATTTCCGCATATTCCTCCTCTTTCATTCTCATCCTATGTCGCCTCATTGCAGAGCTTACTTTCAATTGAAAGAGGTTCTCCTGTGCATTTATGCCATGGAAGTATTTAAACTTCTCTTATCATATCTCCTCTATCCCGCCTTTCCTCTAGCGTATATATATTAAGATCTTTAAGTCAATCCCATATGGTTTATAACAAAGGCCACTGAACATTTTTGTAGCCACCCTCTGCACCGACTCCATCCTGTTTATATCCTTTTGAAGGTGTGGTCTCCAAAATTGCACACAATACTCCAAATGAGGTCGCACCAGAGACTTATACAGAGGCACTATTACCTCCTTTTTCTGCTGGCCATTACTCTCCTTTGTACCCAAACATCCTTATGGTTTTCGCTGTTGTCTTTTCTACCTATTTAGCCACTTTAAGATCATCAGAAACAATCGCGCCCCGGTCCTGCTCCTCTTTCATGGACAGAAGTACTTCTCCCTTTACACTGTACTGCTCCTTTGGAATTTTGCAGCCCAAATGCAAGACCCTACATTTTTTAACATTAAATCTCAGCTGCCAAATTCTTGACCATTCCTCAATCTTGCCTAGATCCCTCCTTGTGTTATCTATTCCTTCCTGAGTGTCTACTCCATTGCAGATTTTGGTATCATCCGCAAAGAGGCAAAACTTACTCGAAAACCCTTCCACAATATCAGTAACAAAGATGTTAAAAAGAATTGGACCAAGGACAGATTCCTGCGGTACACCGCTGGTAATCTCCTTCTCAGAGTGAGCTCCCTTGACTTCTATACTTTGTTGCCTCTCATGCAATCATTTTCCAACCCAGTCAGTCACTTTAAGGTCCATCCTTAGGGTGCTCAATATATTTCTAAGTCGCTTGTGCGGAACGGTGTCAAAAGCTTTACTGAAATCTAAGTACACCACATCTTGGGCTCTCCCTTGGTCCAACTCTTTGGTCACCCAGTCAAAGAAATCAATCAGATTTGTTTGACAAAACCTGTCTGTGGTAAACCCATCCTGCCTTGGATCCTGGAATCCATTGGACTCCTGAAACCTCACTATCCTCTTAGCAGTATTTCCATTAATTTACTCACCATAGAGGTCAGACATAACCGACCTCAACCTCATCCTTCCTTCTGCTTTTGTGTTCTCTTGGTAATCGAGAAGATGATGAGGAAGACCAGAGTGATCAACTTTATACGCAATGGGATGATACAGTTTGACTGACGCAGAAGTTGGTCAAAGAAGAATTACATGCAGCTTATCTTTTAGAATGTTGCAAATCTAAGATTATACCTAGAGGCCTACGAGTAAATAAGGCTCCAGGTTTATATCAAAGCGAACAGGGCTTTGTAGAATGTTGGAATGCAATATTGAACAAGTGTTCCCTGGACTTAATGATATTATTAATTACTACGGCAAATAAGAAATCCGAATTATATAAGGTGGAAGTAGATGAAAAATTAGGAGAATTGAAGAGATGTGATAGTGACTTTAAAACAGTGTATGCAGATTTTAATAAGAATATGTCACAGTTCCGTAAAGAAGTAAAAGGAAAGAAGATGGAAAATTTTAAAAGAGATGAGGAGGACTATAGGGTGGGATATGTGTTCCATTGGTGCAAAAAGGTTGAAAACGATAGATTATGGGTTAAGAGAAGGTCCGCCTTCTTTGATCGGAAAGATAGTGTATCCAATGATAATTGCATGTCCCCAGACAAAGATGAGTCCTCCGGACATAAGAAAAAAAGGAGCAGGAGTGAATCTACAGGGAATCAGGAAGCTTCGGCAATCCTTATTCCGGCACGACAAGATAAATCTGAACAGCCAATAGAAAAAAGGAAAAAGAAAAAGAATTTTTTCAACATGGATCGCCTTTGGAAGGGAGGTGGGAGGAGCACCTCCCGGTCCAGACTTCCATCGGAAATAGAACCGCAAAAGAGTCAATACAAGACTCACCAGGGCGATTACAATACTTTTCAAGGACAGAACAGTGGCCGAGGACGAGGCCGAGGAAGGGGGAGGGGGAGGAGACAATGGAGGGGGGAACGGTCACACGAAAGGGATTATTAGAAATTAACAACGTAGTTAATATTTCTAGTTATAATCTTACGATTGAAGAAATTTCAGTTCTGAATAAGGGACTTTCCTTTGTGCCCGTTAGGAGGTATAATCCGTTCCAAACTCATATAGATTTATATAAGTTTTTTAGAAAAATTCGAATACGACATTTTTTTAATGACCTCCCTGGTGGTCATGGTGAGAATTCTTTAGTTAGCAGACCTTTCACTTGGGTCCCTCCCCCCAATACAAGTCCCCTTATTGAGGCTTTTGAGAAAGTCGTTATGCAACAAGTTGGACAAATTCACGAAGATGACCATCTGCCATTTCAAAATCTTTCGGTTTCTGAACGTCAGGCCCTTAGAAGTTTACAGACTAATAATAGCATTATCATTAAACCGGCGGACAAGGGGGCGCCGTGGTAGTTATGGACAAGAATAAATATTTAGCTGAAGTTCTTAGGCAACTCAGTGATAAAAATTTTTATTTACGTTTAGACGGTGATCCGACAGAAGCTCTGAAACGTACAATAGATAATATAGTAATCAGCGCCTATGAAACAGGGCACATTACCAAAAAAGAGAAGGAATTTTTGATAGTTGATAAACCAGTTATGCCCACTATCTATGTGATCCCGAAGATCCATAAGTCTCTCACAGACCCCCCTGGTCGACCCATTGTTTCCGCCATAGGGTCACTCCTGGAACCTATTTCTCAACTGATGGACATTCTTCTTAGACCTCACATTTCACGTATGTGGTCCTATGTTCGGGATGCATCACATGTTATCGATATCCTTTCAACATTTAGAGATTTATCCTCTGAAGTTTTATTAGTTACCTTAGACGTTGAAGCACTATATACTAACATTCCCCAATTTGAAGCATTGAACATTATAGAGGAATATTTAGTAGATAGGACTGAGCACACACGCATTTCCACCTCCTTTCTTTTGATTTTGGCGGAGATAGCACTATGCAAAAATTTCTTTTGTTTCAGAGATATATATTATCAACAAATTAAGGGGGTGGCAATGGGGTCATCTATGGCACCAGACGTGGCCAACTTATATATGTATAAATTTGAAAACACCTTTCTTAAATCTCATCCTTTTGAATCTAAGATAAAATTGTGGATTCGATATATCGATGACATTTTTATTATAAGGGAGGGTTCCGTGGAAGAATTGTCCGCTTTTAATATATGGATAAATGATTTGGATCTAAATTTACGTTTTCAGTTAACATATGATCCAAGTCAAATTCTGTATTTAGATTTAATTATTCAAAGAGAAGGGAAAGGATTCATTACTAAACTATATAGGAAACCAACTGACAGGAACCAGTTACTTCATTACCACAGTTTCCATAATCCCGCATTAAGAAATAATTTACCCGTTGGACAATTCCTCAGAGTTAGGAGGAATTGTACAAATGACAATGATTTTGAATCACAAGCTGAAGACCTTAAGGAGAGATTTGCAGTCCGCCAATATCCCCGGCAGTATATCCAAAAAGCCTTTGTTAGGGCACGTAATCACTTACAGACAAGGGCCGATAAATTACAAATTGAGAAGAATAAGACAGATATTAGAATTGTTTGTCTGTTATTATATTCACTACAGTCCCAACAGATTGTTAATATTCTTAAAAAGGAATGGCATTTAATTCAGGCCATTCCCGGGTTTCAGAATACTCAATTAATGGTGGCACACAAACGTAACATTAATCTCCGCAATTTATTAGTACCTTCTGCCTTTACTGAAAAGAAGCCTCTTTCTGTTCATAAGGGACAATATCAATGTGGCCACTGTTCTGTTTGCATAAATGTTTTACCCGTGAGGAAGGTTTTCACACATCCAATAACACAGAAGCGATTTTACATTGATGATTTTTCCAATTGTGATACCACCCATGTTATTTACATCATACAATGTCCATGCAGTCTTTTATATGTTGGTAAAACCAAACAGCATATCCGAGTGCGAATAGTAGAGCACAAAAGCTGCATCAGAAGACGTGTGTTGGACAAACCGTTGGTGCAACATTGGGTTGATCAGGCACACACACTATCAGACTTGAAGTTTTGTGTGATTAAGAAAGTGAAATTGAATTGGAGAGGCGGAAACATAGAAAAAACATTACTTCAGATGGAACAGAAATATATTTTTGATCTTAATACTCTTGCTCCACATGGTCTGAATGCAGAACGTGACTTTTCCGTTTTTTTGTAATTCAGATGTTATAATGATTCGGTGTTCGGTTTATATGTAATTTTTACAGCACTTTTCATATTTTCATATTTAGTTTATTTAATCCCTTATTTTATATTTATTTATTCAATTTTTAGTTTGTGTATAGTGTACATTTATTTATATTGCCTGTCAGCGGTCCAGTTGGTGATCCCTTTATAGGGGTTTGGATTGTTTTAGTAAGTAATGTGAGTTTAAGCAGGTCTTTGGCTCTCTTAAATTTGTTTACCCCTTTGTGGTGTCAGGTGAAGTCTTTGTCTCTTAATATAGCACTAGGTAGTTTACATCTTTACCTTACAAGTTTTTGGCTACAATTTAAGATTGTTTTATAGTTGACATTGCACAATTAGGCAACAGCAGTTTGGTTTTATCATTTGCAAGCAGACAATGTTTTTATCGAGTTGGGATGAATTGTTTATGAAGAACCTTTTTTTGACATCTTTTACCCCTCCCGATTATATTTATCATATTTATTTATTTATTGTCTTAACAATGTACATAGCACACATTCATTTGAGGTTATTTTTAACGTGCTTCATCATTAGATGAATGTTTAAGTATAATCTGATAGTTTGGCTCTCCTGTCAATCATGTAGTTCCCGTTTGGAGAGCTAGTTGTAGTCCCTGCACTCGTTTATTCTTATTTCATAAGTTTCTGTTTATATTTAAGGATTGTTTTTTGCAACTGCCTTTGAGCATCTAGGTGCTGTTTTTTATCCTTTTAAGGTGGACAATTGTTTTAGAATTGGCATTATTTGTCATCGTATGTGGATTTGCATTGGACATGCCTTCCCTTCGCGCGCTTGCGGGCGGCATAAGTACTATCCTGCATGCGCCAGCGTTTTTTAATTCAATGAGATGCTGCTGAGGTTCCGACGCTGTTTTTATGGTTTTTAGGTACCCATCGTTGAATATGTGAGTTCATGTGATGTTTATTTATTTATAGCCGGTTTTTTGATTTGACCTTTTTTTATCCGGTTTAGTAATCCCTTTTATAAGGTACCGTAATGATAAATAGTAATATATACCGTTTTTTAGAATTTACTTTTACTTCGGTGAAGTTGTAGAAGTGGTTCTTCATATAAACACAAATCAATTACGTAGTGTTTTCTGATGATGTCGCGTGTTGCATAGTAGAAGTCTGAGTAACTTCATGTTGATATCATGAGGATATGTCACACCAGTATAGCAGAAACATCGGAACACAAAGAAGGCATTAATGCATTACTATCTGATCAAGAATAAGCGCGGTAGGGTCACATTAATGTATTATGACGGTGATCCAATTCTTTTTCCTTTTTCTTTTAAGTCCATTTGTTTATGGATTTAAACGTTTTTTAATATTTTTATATGCTTTGGCATAAATAATAATGTATGTTTGTTGTCCCCCTTCATAACATCAATAAAATTTGGATACAAATGCCCTCGGTCATGGTTCGAGTGTGGTGTCGGCGTAATAAATGTCCTTAAGAAAGACCGCTGCTATGCCATGCGTTTTTAACATTTGAAATAAGTTTTTTTTATGGTTTGAACTGTTTCTAGAGTTTTTAATACTCTTGAAATAAATCATATATTAATTGGATAAAATCATTAATGAAAATCCCCCTTTTCTTTGCTTTTCTCATATTCTTCCAGCTACTGAAGGTGGTATCATTTTCAGTGCAACATAACAACGATGTTAGCATGTTCTAATACGGTTCTTTCAGGTAAACTTTGGTTCACTCCTGCTCCTTAGCCTCCTCCTCCTCTGTTTGTTTGTTTATTCATGGCTTAATTTTTATGCCACATTTATATGTTTCTGTGTATTTTATTCATGTAAGCATGATTATCACCTATATCAAGTCACTACTTTCTCTTATGGTTTGGATATTAGGTATTTGCCGGTACTAGTTGGTTAGATAATCATGTATAATTTAAGAATTTTCAAATTCTCTTGTTCATTTATATTTATTGATTTTTATTTGTTTTATGTATGTATTTTTGGGGATGACACATATTAATATAAGTTCATGAGTAATAGGTTTTGTATACTATAATTTTAAAATTTGTTATTCATTTACTATTTGTTATATATTTTTATTGTATTCCTTTATGGTGTTTCATTTTATGTATTTTGTTAAATTGTTTTTTTATAATTGTGGTTTTAATTTATTCATAATATGTTTTTAGCATAAAGTGAGCCAACCCCTGAAGAAGATTTTATCGAAACACGGCCTGTGTCGGGTCAGGTCTCCCTTTATATGTATGGAATAATAAAGTTTTGGTGAGAACCTACACCTGCTACGTCTCTGTACTGTGTTGCTGATATCTACGTGGCAGTGTGCTGTCTTTGGTGTCCCTGCATGTGCCTTTCTCCAGTTCTCTGGGACCACTCCTAACTCTAAAGAACTATTGAAAAGGTCAGTCAGTGGATCCGCTACAACGTCCCCTTGTTCCTTCAGTATTCTCGAATGTATCCTATCTGGCTCCATCGCTTTGTCTACTTTTAGTTAGGCTACTTCCTCACGTACATAGTCTTCTGAAAATCATTCAAGATCCCCTTCACTTCGGCTCGTATATGTGTTTGTTTTCTGAGGTCCTGCTCCTGGCCCTTCATCTGTAAACACAGAATAAAAATATTTGTTAAGCAATTTTGCTTTATCCTCATCAGCTTCAACATATTCCTCCCCTTTCCCCTTGAGTCTGACAATACCACTTTTGCACTTCATCCTCTCTCTAACATATCTGAAAAATGTCTTGTACCCCCATTTTATTGCATTAGCTATTTCTTCTTCATTTTGTATCTTTGCTTTCCTGACTATTTTCCTAGATTTTCTTTTCCAAATATTGATGCTTGTCTTCTTCTTTCTGTGATCTCTTATATTTTATTAAGGCAACCCTCTTTTTCTTCACCTTTGCAGCTGCTTCTTTTGAGAACTATAGTGGCCTTTTTTTTTTCTTTTATATTTATTTACCTTTCTAACAAAAGGGTTTGTTACCTTTTAAAATATCCCCTTTCAGTTTTGCTCATTGCTTTTCTACATCACCCAGCTGTTCCCATCCCACTAATGACTCTTTGAGGTATTGTCCCATTTTGGCAAAGTTAGTTTTCCTAAAGTCTAAGACCCTCACTTTTGAATGGACTTTATTAGCCCTAGTCCTGAACCACACCATGTGGTGATTACTGGATGTGAGATGATCTCCCACTATAACATCAGAAACACTTTTCCCATTGGTAAGCACCAAGTCCAGTATGGTCCCTTCATGTGTGGGTTCTGTTACCAGTTGCTAGAATAGTTCTCCCTTACTTCTAGATGACAGCACAGCAGGGATGTGGCAATCAACATCCAACATATTGAAATCATCTATCAGTTTTCATGGCAATACTGCATATGTCTAATATTAAATCTTTGTCCACTTCTTCTCCTTCCTGAAGGAGATCTGTATATCATACCAGTGCAAATGGATTTCCCGTTCCCTCTTTCTAGTTTAACCCGTGGTGCCTCCTCACTCCCTTTTAAGCTCTGTAATTCTATAGCATTATTATTTTTTACAAATAGTGCCACTCCTCCCCTTCTTCCTACCCTGTCCTTCCTGAATAAAGTATAGCCCGATTATAATTATATCCCAGTCGTGGTTGTCCATGAATCATGTTTCCATAAATACCACTAAATACAAGTCAGCCTCTTCCATTAAGGCCTCGACATCTGGGGTCTTATTTCCCATGCTACGAGCATTTATACACACCGCTTTCCAGATATTGCCTCTTTTACCCATTTCTACAGAGGCATTTAATTTTTTATTTACCTGGGGGCTTTCTTCACCCATCCCCAATGAATCTAGTTTAAAGCCCTCTTCAGTAGGTTAGCCAGTCTGCTGTGGAAGACACTTTGAGCCTTCTTGGATAGGTGATGCCATCTCTGCTCTGCAGCCCTTGGAAAATCATCCCATAGTCCAGGAAACCAAAACGCTCTCAGTGACGCCATCCAGGCAGTCGTGTATTCATCTCCAAGATATGAGATTCTCTGCCTCAGTCTTTACTCTCAACAGAGAGGACTGAAAGAACACCACCTGCATACCTATCTGCTTCACCTTTTGTCCCAGAGCCATGAAGTCACTTTTGATATGCTCAGAGGGATACCTAGCAGTATCATTTATGCCAACATGGATGAGAAACATCTGATAATTGTCAGTAGGCTTGATGAGCCTCGGCAAACTCTCCATAACATCTCAGATTTTGGCATCTGGCAGACAGCACACCTCTCTGGACATCACATTTGGTTGGCAGATGGACGCCTCAGTACCAATGTTCCCTCTAATTTTCTGTAGGCTGTGTGCGCATAAAATATCAGCTGTGTGCAGCTTTTGAAGGAAGGTTAAATTTTTGTGCACCACATAACGACACTCAGAGTTATATACTTTAAAATTTGACTACACGTCAGAATACAGTATGTACACCACATTGATTTTAATCAAATTAAATGAAAATAGATGATTACTAAATGAAGCGGGAAATTTCTAGCAATTACAATCATAACTTTTAAATTTTAAGACGTCTGTGTTGTTTTCTATCAGAATCAGAGCCGTAATTTTTGTGCGCTCTGTTGTAAAGTATGTGCGCTCGCTCGGCGAGGTGTGTGCGCGCGCACACGCGCACGGCTTAGAGGGAACAGTGCTCAGTACCCCTCAAAGAGAGTCACCAACCACCAATACCCTTCGCTTCCTTGTAGTCACTGATTCCACAACTTTGAGATGCTTGAGCTCTGGTTCTTCTCTTTCCTGGAATGCTTTCACCTCCTGCACTTCCAGGGCTGCATACTGGTTCTTCAATTTAAGGGCTGGAGAAGTTGGATTGTCAATTCTTCAGTCTCTGGTGACTCGTATCCTACTCTATTTATTCTGTAGCCTACCATCATCACCTCTTTCGAAGAGCTTGGATGCTTCAAGAAGCATCTCATCAATGTACTCTCAAATGCTCCTCAGCCTCGGCACCTCTTCTCTGAACTCCTTCACTTGTTACAAGAGGGTTTCACCTTGCAGACATTGTGCATAAGGAATCAGTCCCTCAACTGGCATTGGGTTGTTTGGACAGAGGCAGAAGCACTAATGGGGGAGCGGCTTTAGCAGTACAGTTTTTCCCAGCCATCATTCAGTTGGTGGAGCTTTGGTATCTGTTGAAGTAATAGAGGGTCTACCAAAGTCCTTAACTTTTCCTTAGATGTCCTTTAAGAGAACAAAACAGCTAACCTCTTTTATGTGTGTTCTAATAGTGCTGTTCTGTGTTCCTGTGTGTAGCCCTGCCTCCTTGCTAAACAAGTATTACTTTACACTAGTACATTTTGATATTATGTGTCTGAAGTATATAGATTAATGTGTTCCCTTTTGTAAACTTACCTAATCAATGCTCCTTGAAGAAACTCAAAAAGTTCCACATTTGGATATCTACTAAAAGTAAATAGTTAGCTTCCTATATTTTCCATACCAAGCAATAAAATCTGTTATCTTTTTTTCAACAAGATAATGGGGGAGTTGCTCTATATAGGAAGAATTCTTATATGTGATGGGTGAGAGCTGGGGTGGGAAGGGGGAGGGGACAAACATCTGATGTGGTTAATGGCTTCAAAGAGCTTGCTTACCTTTTTGAACCTGAAGGCTAGAGGAGGGAAAAGAAGAACACTAGCAGCAGAAAAATAGCTTTACCCAAGACCACAAAAAATTCCACTTTTGCATTACAGCTACAATGCAACAGAATAAGAATTAGCTATCATGCTGTGAGGGCTCGTGTGCATCAGTGATGCTGAGGGCTTAACTACTGGCAGGATCTCCCAAGATGAACAGGTCTCAGCTGAGGTGCTAGACCAAGACAAACCACCCATCTGGGCAGCAGCAGAATGGGATGGTGTTGGCGGCGGAGGATCACATTTCTGTGACAACAGCAACAACACTAAATTAAACTGTGCGGAAGAAAGGCCTGACAATCTACTTCCGTATCTTGCCACGAAAACCCAGTGGATAGTCACAACAAAACAAATTGCACTATAATGCTGGAAGATGAAACCCCAGGTTGGAAGGCACTCAATTGGCTACTGGGGAGGAGCTGAAGATTTTTTAGAGTAAAGCCAGCATTTATGATGTGGTTGGATCAAAGTCCTCAGGCTGTCTGACTGTTGATGTAGCTGCGCATGAAATGAGAGTCAGAAGCTGTAAAGATGTCTTACGTATTCAGACATGGAATATATGAAGTATGAATCAAGAGAAGTTGGAGGTGGTCAGCAAACTGAAATGGATTGGCATCGGGCACTTTGCATCTGATGGTCACATGGTCTACTATGCTGGAAATGAAAGACAAAGAAGAAATGTTGTTGCATTTATAATTAAGAAGAAACTTGCAAGAACTATAATGAAATACAGTGCAATCAGTGAACGCTTAATTTCTATTTGTCTACAAGGAATGTCCTTCAACACAACTATAATTCAAATATATGCCACAACAACAGCTGCAGAAGAGGTCGAAGTTGAGTTCTATGAACAAGTACAAGCTGAAATTGACAAAACATGCAAACAAGATATCCTGATAGTTATGGGTGACTGGAACTCAAAAGTTGGCAACAAAGAAGGCGGCAAAGTGGTTGGAAAATATGGACTTGGCATCAAAAATAAAGCTGGTGAAAAACTGATAGAATTCTGCAAGACCAATGATCTATTCATCTCAAACACCTTCTTCCAGCAACACCAGCGGTGACTGTACACATGGACTTCACCCAATGGATTGTACACAAATCAAATTGACTACATTTGTGGAAGTCAATGATGGAAAAGCTCTATAACAACAACAACTACTAGTATGGAAACCCAAGCTAAAGTTGAAAAAGAGCAAACCACTCATGAATGTAACAAAATATGACCTTGAGAATATACCACCAGAATTAAAAGACTACCTGCAAAATCAATTTGCTGCTTTAGATATAAATGACAGAACTATAGAAGAGTTATGGGATGACATAAAAGAGGTTGTGTTGGAAGAAAGTGAGAAATCTCTACAAAAGGTGAAAAAGCAAAAACAGCCATAATGGATGACCGAAGAAACTCTGAAAATTGCCCAGAAACGCAGAGAAGCTAAAACCAAAGAGAGGCAATCTCAGAACTCTACAGAAATTTCCAACGTACAGCAAGACAAGACAAGGAGAAGTACTACAATGACACATGCAAGGAAATAGAAGCAGAAAGGAAGAACAAGATCAGCTTTCCTAAAGCTACAAGAGTTAAAGAAAAAATTCCAACCTCGAATTGGAATGTTCCAAGATGCTCAAGGATCCATGTTGAATGATGCTGAGAAGATCAAGAAAAGGTGGAAAGAATATACAGCGTTATTATATGGTAAAGATCAAGTGGACCAACAGCCGTTTCAGCCTGTATCTTATGATCAGGAACTTTTTTTGTTTTTTAACATTCTCTTATATACCGCGCTGTTCTGCATTAGTGCGGTTTACATTGAACAAACTGAAATTGCATTGAACAGGGCATTATAACTTGGAGATAACCCTCCATAGCCCATGTTCCCTGTAAAATAGTTAAGTGGCTTGCCCAAGACCACAAGGAGTACCTGTGGACTAGAAACCCCAGTCCTTCCGGCCCAAGGTTGCTGTCCTCTAGTGGGATTTGAACCCCCGACCTTCCGGCGTGAAGTACCTTGCCCCAACCACTAGGCCACTCCTCCAAGTCGAAGCAGCATTGAAAGCCTTATCAAAGAACAAAGCACCAGGCATAAATGGCATTCCCATTGAAGTATTACAGCAATCTGATGCAGATATTACTGTACTTACAAGGCTCTGCCAGAAAATTTGGAAGAAAACATCATGGCCAACTGACTGGAAAAGATCTCTGTTTATTCCACTACTAAAGAAAGGTGATCCAACTGACTGTGGACATTTATCACACAATTGCTCTGATCCACATGCCAGCAATATTCTACTGAAGATTATTCAGCAGAGACTTCAAGCATATCTGGAACGAGAACTGTCTGAAGTGCAAGCAGCATTCAGGAAAGGGCGAGGAATGAGAGACATTATCGCAGATGTGAGATGGATCCTTGAAAAGAGTAAAGAATACAAAAAGGATATTTATATATGTTTTATTGACTACAGCAAAGCTTTTGACTGTGTGAACCATGAGAAATTCTGGGCCACATCAAGAAGTATGGTTATACCAGAACACCTGATCATTCTTTGCACCCCCTTTACATTGATCAAGAAGCAACAGTTCGAATGGAACAAGGAGAAACAGAATGGTTTAAAATCAGCAAAGGTGTACGACAAGGCTGCATACTTTCCCTGTACCTGTTTAATTTATATGCAGAACAAATCATCAGAGAAGCAAGACTGTATGAAGACAGTGGGAGACTCATCAGCAACCTTTGCTATGCTAATGATACCACATTACTGGCTGAAAGTGAAGACTATCTGAAACATTTACTTCTCAAGATTAAGGAACATAGTCTTAAAATGGGCTTGCACCTTAATGTAAAGAAGACAAAGATCCTGACAACTGGCAAAATCGATAAGTTCATTGTTGATGGAGAAGAAATTGAAATAGTGAACAACTTTAACCTTCTTGGATCAACTATCAATAAAGAAACAACAAGCAGTCAAGAAATCAGACAACGCATTGCTCTTGGCAGAATGGCTATGAAGGACTGACAAGATTCTCAAGAGCGGAGATGTCTCTCTTCATTCAAAAATTCAACTCATTCAAGCCATGGTATTTTCAACAACGTCATATGGATGCAAAAGTCAGATAGTGATAAAGATAGGAAGAAAATTGATGCCTTTAAATAATGGTGATGACGACAAATACTACGTATACTATGGACTGCTCAAAGAACAAACCAATCAGTACTAGAGGAGATCAAACCTAAGCAGAATGACTTTGACTTTCATACTTTTTACACATCATGAGAAGAGCGAGATCATTAGAGAAAGACATCATGCTTGGCAAGGTAGAAAGTCAACACAAAAGAGGAAGGCCAGCAATGAGATGGATCGATACAATAACAGCAGCTATGGGTGCCATTCTGTCAACAATGAGACGCCTAACTGACGAGGAACACAGTTTAGGACAACTATCCAGATGGTCGCCATGAGTCGATACCTACTCAACGGCACTTAAAAACAACATTAAAAATGAAAAAAAAGAGCTCTCAGGTGGTTTGCCTGCTCTTCTCTTAAGGAGCAGTGTTGGGGGAAAGATAAGGATCTTCACATTGTGTATGTTTGGAGGGTGCTTCTCCGGTATTTGGAGGTAAATCATATCATCTTTTTGTGCTGTTTGCTGGCCCACGCAAGGGTGACGGGGAGGCTAAGTCTATGTTGAGGCGCTGGATCAAGGAGGTGATTGCCTCAGTGTATCTGCTGTGGAATCGGCTGTTTCTGGAGCATTTGCATACCCATTCTGCTCAAGCGCAAACATCATCTCTGGGCAGAGCTGGCTCGGTAGGTCCTTCAGACTTTGTCTGGCAGCAATGTGGGCATAACTTTCCACTTTTATCAAGCATTACCGCTTGGATGTCCACGCTTGTACGGACGCGGCCTTTGGCTCCAAGGTTTTGTGAGCTGCTTTGTCTTCTTCCTACGCAGTGGAGGTGTAGCTTTGGTACGTCCCACTTGTCTAGACTGATCTAGCAGGACAATATGGAAGATGACATTTTACTTACCAGATAATGTTCTTTCCTTGAGTACTGCTAGCCCCTGGATCTGCCTCTGAAACTGTGATTGCTGTGTTATTCTGCAGCACTACCTTGGTCCGCTATGATTTTTCTGATTGGCTCTACCGGTTCATCATCTACTAAGAGCCTTTTGGTCAATCTCTCATGTGCATAGTTTCTCCACTGTTTGTTTCATCATTTTTGCCCACGTTGAGGTTGAGTTTTGCCAGTTTTTCTATATACTTTGGGTCATATACTGAGTTGCCTTCTAGTGGCTCAGGCTGAGAGATGCATGGGAGTGATGTCATTGAAGCCTAGGCTTCACATTGGTTCTCTGTCTCCACCAATTTGCTGGTAGGAGAACAGAACCCACTTGTCTGGACTGGTCTATCGGGACTCGAGGAAAAGACATTATCTGGTAAAGCATGTATCACTTAGTAACTGAGTATTCTTTCTACTTGCAGTGTTTTATACGATCTATCTTTAATTCTGATTATGGATAGAAACGGGCTATAAATGCCTAATTAAATTAAATACAATTTAAATCTTGCTGTCTAATGTAGATACATTTCAGATGTTGTCACTTATGTTCAGAATTAATTGTTTCAAATGATTTTCACTTTTTTAGAGAACAAGCAGAAAAAAGACCCTGTTCGGCTGCTTTACATTTAGTAAGGTTGAAGGTGACTCCAAGAATACCCATGAAGAACACTTGAAAATATGCTTTTTTTATTTTAATGCTTCAAAACTCCACCAATTCTTAATATTTATTGGCTGAAAACTTCCAGATGGAGAGTAGATTAAAACCAGTCCCACAGTGTCATGGGGCTTGTTTCTATGGATTCCTATAAGCAAATTAACTAGTAATTACATGGGCCTGATACTGTTTCCCACACAAATCCCTATGCTGTTAGGGGCAGAAAAGCTACAGTGGAGTTTCAGAAATGATTGACTAACCTGTACATGGTCACTCCTTTGTTGTCCTTTTACCCCTTTAGTAGCAAGTAAGAAAGTACTTAAAATAGTTTCTTCCAAAATTGGATTCAGAGACTGTTTCCATGTCCTACCAATCAACTTTAAGTCATGAAAGGAAGCATATTCAAAGTGGTTTAGCCGGTTAGCAGACCTGCTAATTGGCTAAACTGTACCCAGTGGGATATTCAGTGGCATCATTTCGCTGGCATAACTCTGCCCCCTCCATGATGTCAGCAATCACGTGACCAGCTGTAAGCTAGAAGGGAATCTCCACATTGTTGCAGACTCATAAGTGCTCCACATCCCTGGTTTACGCCAAGACAAGCTGGTGCTGCAAGTGAGAGCTCTCATCATTTAAGGCTCAGTGTTTGTTTATGATTTTAGCCTTGCTTCACGAGGGTTTGAACAAAGACTTGGCTATGTTGTCCTTTAATGTGCAGGTGGTAGCTTTGGCTGTTTACAAGATCAGCTAGAGTAGTCCCCCTTGGCTTCTCACTCCATTGTTGTCCGTATTTGCGCCCTCCCCAATGCTTTAAGGTGTCAGAGTGGAGCCTTAATTTGATGCTGTCCTTCAAAGATCTCACCTTGAAGGTAGTTTATCTGGTAGTGATTTATTCAGTCAGATACATTTCAGAGCTGTTAGGCTTTTTCCTGCAGATAGCCTTTTCTGCACTTCATTGAGGCAGGGGGGTCATGACTTTTCCGTCCTGCAGCTCCTGGATGTTCAATGTGTCCTTGATTCGGTACCTTGAGGTGACCAACAACTTTTGCAAGTCAGATCATTTGTTCAGCTTTGTTTGCTGGCGAGAAGAAGGGTGAAGCCACTTCTAAGGTTTCCATTACACATTAGATTAAAGATTGTCTCATCTGCCTATATCCTTAAAAGTTGGACTCTTTCCACCCACCCCCCCCCCCCTCGTCTTTCTGGGCTTATTCCATTTGGGGAGTTGCAGGCCATGTCTGTTGTGGACATTTGTCACGCAGCAGTGTGGACTTCCTTTTTGAGGTTTTCTTTTAGGAAGTGTCATCATATTGGCTTCTCTCAGTGCTGCACCAGTACTTATGCAGAGTGATGGTATCACTGAAAGTTGCTCATCTGCTTACACTTGCTGGCAACGGAGCATAACCCACTCATCTGTACTGGTTAAGCAGGGTTCAAGGAAAGAACATGATCAGGTGTATAGAATTTGTCCTTGTATGCTCATCTACCTGGGATGATAGATGACCAAAGAAGGAAACTGACTTGGATAAAAGGCAATATCCCATAGACTTTCATCACTGTTTAATTATTGTTAGTGTGTCATTTCTTCCTGTTTTAACATAGCTAAAATTCAACTCTTTCTTTCAGAGCATATTACCAAAATTCAAATCTATTCTATTATCTCTCGCTTAAAGTAAGGCAACCTGGGTCTCATAAATCCCCTATTTAGCCATCTTTCTTCACTAGCTTCAGCTTTAAAACTTCTCTTCCTTCAGCATAGCTACGACCACATCACTTTCCTTCTCAGCTATATTGACTTTCAATTCACTTCTGCATACAGTTCATTTTGCAGCTCTTCATTATAGATGTTCCCTCTCCCTGCAGTTTTGATCTGCGCCCTTCTCTCTCATCAGCTTCCAACTCATGCTTACCATCTTGTTCCATTGCATGCGTGGAATATATTTCCCAAGTCAGTGTGACATATTTCCTATTTGGCCATATTCAAATCCAGTCTAAAAACTCAAATGTTTGGGCTGCTTTTAAATCTTAGCCACTTCTATATAATATATACATCTTCCCTGGACTCCCATTTATCTTCACTGGATTGTAAATTCAATGGGGTTGGGGATCTCTCTTTTATGTGTATCTGTACATTGCTGCATAGTTTCGTCAAGCATTAGAAATAGATAGTAGTAGTAATTATCTCAAGTGATAATTTGATAGCTTTGGAACCCATTTTTCCATTCAAAGTAAGTTTTCAGAATGTGCTGGGTATCCTCACAGTATTCTGGAAGGTTTCATTTTATGTCGACCAATGATGGGGACAGGAGTGGGGAGGATTGCTCCTGTTCCTGGTGAGCACTAGAGCACCAGGGATTTAAAGGTATGGCCAAGGGAGGATGGGGGAGATAGAGCAGATTTTAAACTAGATAATAGGGGAAAGCCGACAGTCGCCCAAGAGCGGATGGTTCGGAAGAATGTATCCTTGAAGGATACTACCAAAAGCAGAGAGGTTCCAAAAAAGAATAAAGTAGCCCAAATGCCCTCGAGTATGGAGCAGACAGAGCTTAAAGATCCCAAATTACCCATGTCTACCAATAGCCAAATTAATATGAATAAAATACAGTCTCTAAAATGCTTGTATGCAAATGCTAGAAGTCTAAAAAAATAAGATGGACTTCAACCTGTACCTACAACCCATCACAAAAATATTTAAAAAACACAAAATCAGTCATTTTATCTATGCTGATGACATCATGCTCGCCCTCCCCATAACCACGAAAAACCCCACTTATAACACTCTATCCGAGTGCATGGCAGAAACCACATCCTGGATGGAAACCAACTACCTCAGCATCAATCTCAAAAAAACTGAAGCAATGATCGTATCAAGATCACCTGTGGCTGAAGATACCTACCCAACAACAATCTCCATCAATAACACAACTATACCTGTTAAAAAAGAGGTAAAATACCTAGGTGTTATAATGATCACACACTCACCATGCTACCACACATAAAGCAGACGGTAAAAACCATATTCTACAAACTCAAAACCATTCAACACTTAAGGCCCCTTCTTGACACGTATGACTTTAGATCAGTTGTCAGCTCACTCATAACCCCTCACTTTGACTATTGTAACAGTCTCCTAATTGGCCTCCCACAAAAGAATATCTACTTATTACAAAGAGCACAGAACATTTGTGCAAAAGTAGTCACTAAAGCCCGCCTAGCGGATCATGTAACCCCTATACTGCTAGAACTACACTGGCTCCCTATAAATAACCGAATCAAATACAAAACACTACTAACAACCTTCAAACTACTAAATGATATTGCCCCCTCCCATCTATCCACACTCCTTCACGCCCCAAATGATTCAAGAGCCCGCAGACTAAATGCAGCCCTCTCACTGGAGTTACCAAAAACATTCACGAGGACTAAAAAATCCACCAGTGCCAGAGCCTTCACATTCACCGCTCCCACACTTTGGAATGACCTCCCAATAGACATCCGAATCATAAAGGACCTCTCTCAATTCAGGAAAGAACTCAAGACATACCTATTCTCCGAACACTTCGGAATCCCCTACCCTCCAAGCTTAGCCACACAGCGTCCACAAACACACAAACAAACAAACAAAACCGCAAAAACACAATTAACTGAACATACATAACCCCCCTCAAACAGTTCTCCCAAAGACACACAAAAAACCCACGAAAAATGGAAATAAATTCCATCACACACACACACACACACACACACACACACACACACACACACACACACTTGAATAGTGAATTCACTACACTGTATCCTAACCTTTTTGTAAATAACACCTGTAAATAGAAATGTCAGCTCGCTGCTGACTCCCTGTAAAAAGTTAGAAACTTCTGATCAAGATATACACCTTGTAAATAGTTCTGATAATTTACTGTTCTGTTATATGTAAAAAGTTAAAAAGTTCTTGTTCAATGTAATGTTATATGAACGTATACAAAACTGTTAAATTGTTCCATGTAAACCGCCCCTGATCTCTGGAAGGGGCGGTATAGAAGAAATAGATAAATAAATAAATAAATAAAAGATGGGAGAGTTAGAATATATAGCACTAAATGAGAGGTTAGATATGATTGGAATATATCAGAGACATGGTGGAAGGAGGACAACCAGTGGGACACTGTGATACCTGGGTACAAACTATATCGTAATGATAGAGCTGATCAAATTGATGGAGGGGTTGAGCTCTATGTTAGAGAGGGCATTGAGTCAGAAAGGATTAAAGATTTGCAGGAAACAAAATTTGCTGTAGAATCTCTATGGATTGAAATTCCATGTAAAAAGGGGAAGGCGATGGCAGTGGGGGTGTACTATCGACCGCCTGGCCAGAATGAACAAATGGATGATGAAATGCTCAAAGAAATCAAGGAAGCTAACAAACGTTACAGCGCAGTAATAATAATGGGTGATTTCAACTACCCCGGTATCGACTGGGTCAGTGTCACGGCAGGACATGCTAGGGAGATAAAGTTCCTAGTGACATAAATGACTGCTTCTTGGAGCAGCTGGTTCATGAACCGACCAGAGGGGAAGCCATATTAGACCTAGTCCTTAGTGGAACACCAGATCTAGTGCAAGAGATAAGGGTGTTGGGGCCAGTACGCAATAGTGATCATAGCATGTTCGCCTTTGATTTAATTAGTGGAGGAGGGATAGTAAGGAAATCCACAGTACTACCTTTTAACTTTCGAAAGGAAGACTATGATAAAATGAGGAAAATAGTTAAGAAAAAACTAAAAGGAGCAGTTGCAAAGGTTAAAGACTTAAATGGAGCTTGGGAGTTGTTGAAAAATACTATCTTGGAAGCCCAGACCAGCTGTATTCCACGCTTTAAGAAAAGTGGAAGGAAGTCCAAAAAACTTCCAGCGTGGTTTAAAGGTGAGGTCAGAGAGGCTGCTGTTGCCAAAAAAGCATCTTTCAGGAAATGGAAAAAAAGAGCCAAACGACGAAACCTGGAAACAGCACAAGCACTGGCAAGTCAAATGCAAGGCATTGATTAAGCTGGCAAAGGGAGAATTTGAGAAGAAGCTTGCTGTGGAAGCAAAAACGCAAAATAAAGATTTTTTTCAAGTACATTTGTAGCAAAAAACCTGTGAGAGAGTCAGTTGGTCCATTAGATGATAGAGGAGATAAAGGGGCACTAAGAGTCGACAAGGCGATAGCGGAGAGACTGAATCAATTCTTTGCTTCGGTCTTTACTGAGGAAGATGTAGGGATGTTACCCATGACTGAAGTGGTATTTAAAGGTGCGGAAGAATTGAAGGAAATATCGATACATCGGGAAGATGTATTACAACTATTAGATAAACTGAAGAGTAGCAAATCACCTGGGCCAGATGGTATACATCCAAGGGTGTTGAAAGAACTGAAATATGAGATTGCAGACCTGCTATTAGTAATCTGTGAACTATCATTAAAATCATCTGTAATACCTGAAGATTGGAGGATCGCCAATGTAACACCAATTTTTAAAAAGGGTTCCAGGGGTGATCCGGGAAACTACAGACCGGTGAGCCTCACGTCAGTACCGGGAAAAATGCTAGAAACCATCATAAACAATAAAATTACTCAGCATGTAGATAGTCATGGCCTAATGGGAGACTGCCAACATGGCTTTAGACAAGGAAGATCTTGCCTTACTAATCTGTTATGTTTTTTTGAAAGTGTGAATAAACAGATGGACAAAGGTGAGTCGGTTGATATAGTGTATCTGGACTTTCAGAAAGCCTTTGACAAGGTCCCTCATCAGAGACCTTTGGCAAAACTAAAGAGTTATGGGATAGGAGGCAGTGTACTATTGTGGATCAGGAACTGGTTAAAAGATAGAAAGCAGAGGGTTGGGCTAAATGGCCAATTTTCCCAATGGAGAAAGGTGAATAGTGGTGTACCCCAGGGATCTGTGCTGGGTCTGCTGCTTTTTGACATACTCATAAATGACCTGGAAAGTGGAATAACGAGTGAGGTTATCAAATTTGCAGATGACATAAAACTATTTAAAGTTGTTAAAACCCAAGAGGATTGTGGAAAATTGCAAGAGGATCTTGACAAATTGGAAGACTGGGCATCAAAATGGCAGATGAAATTTAATGTGGACAAGTGCAAAGTTATGCACCTAGGGAAGAACAACCCAAACTATGGTTACACAATGCAAGGTTCCACATAAGGAACCACCACCCAGGAAAAAGATTTAGGCGTCATTGTGGATAACATGTTAAAACCCTCGGCCCAGTGTGCAGCGGCGGCCAAGAGAGCAAACAGAATGCTAGGTATCATAAGGAAAGGAATGGAAAATAAAGCAAAAGATATTATAATGCCTCTATATCGTTCCATGGTGAGACCGCACCTTGAATATTGTGTGCAATTCTGGTCGCTGTATCTTAAAAAGGATATAGCGTTATTAGAAAAGGTTCAGAGAAGAGCCACCAAAATGGTAAGGGGGATGGAAGGATACTCCTATGAAGAAAGGCTAAAAAGGTTAGGGCTCTTTAACCTTGAAAAGAGACGGCTGAGGGGAGATATGATAGAAGTCTATAAATTAATGAATGGAGTGGAACGGGTAAACGTAGATCGATTGTTTACGTTATCAGAATATAGAAAGACTAGGGGACATGCAATGAAGCTACAGGGTAAATTTAAGACTAATAAAAGAAAATATTTTTTCACTCAACGTGTAATCAAATTCTGGAATTTGTTACCGGATGATGTAAAGGCTATTAGTGTAGCTGGGTTTAAAAAAGGTTTGGACAAGTTCCTGGAGGAAAGGTCCATAAACCATTATTAGGAAGGGACCCAGGATATCAATGCTTGACCCAGTACAAGCATTGCGGAACCTATGTCTTTTGGGGAAACTACTAGGTACGTATGACCTAGATTGGCCACTGTTGGAAACAGGATACTGGGCTTGATGGACCTTCGTCTGACCCAGTATGGCATATCTTATGTTCGTATGTTCTTGTTTATTAGGCCAACTAGCTAGCCAGGATTTGGAGATCTCCATGGATGTGGAGTCTGAGTCGGAGACCCAGCTGGCTAGCTGGGATTTATTTAATGGAGCAGGAGGAGAGATGAGGACTGTCAAATCAGTCCCAAGTTCGTTGTTCATTGTTTACTGTACATAGTTATTGAACTGTTATATGTAACTGACTTATTACTTTTGTTCAACGTAAATTGCATTTGATCCCTGGAAAAAATTGTATATAAATGCAAATAAATAAAATAAAAATAAAAAATGAAGGGGACCAGCTGTCTGGCTGGGATGTTATATCTTGTTGGGGTGCACTGATTTCCACCCCCCCCCCCCCCCCCCCGAACAGATCCCGATGGGAATTGGGAGCTGTCCAGGTATCCAGGAGGGGATCGGTGCTGAAGGCAGGGTGGCCACATTTTAATATTGTTGGAAAGAGGAAGGGGATCCATTCAGGATATTGGGGGGGCCTCTTGCTAACTGTGATGCCATGTAGACACAATTGCCCGCAGATAACACCACCATTGGTTTTTTTTTGGCAGTCATCACACCAAAGATTTGGCATGGTGGCCAGCAAAAATAAAAACAGGTGCCTACTCTTTGCCCCAATCCCATCTCCCCCTGGGTCCAGCATGCAATATGCAGATATTGCAGAAAAGTACCTGCGATATCTGCATTTCTCCTGCGTTAGCTGCTACCACTGGGTGATAAATCTGCATTAACCTCGCAGTAGAAGTTAATGCCCTTCAGTAGACATGCCCCTATGACACTTCGATTCATCATGGTTCACAAGAAGAAAGGAGTGCTCATGGATGCAATTGCTTTTGCAACCCTTAGCTTGGGGGTCGCCAACTTTATGGCTGTAGCGATCCTTGCTGTTCATAGAGAAAGCAAAGTTAAATACATGTTATGGGTGTCCTCCATGGTCAACAGGTTCCTACAGCCACACGTACCTATTCTTCCCATCCCAGTGTTGAAGATAGCTAAGAAAAGAACTGACAGAAACTGTCACAAGAGTGAAGGTGGGAATGCTTGCTCATGCTCAGAAAACTTTTACTAAAGTTTTTTCTGAGTTCTAGGAAGATAGACCTGACCGGCTCAGTCATGGATGACATTGCCAGCTGCACCACTGTAGGATCCTGCTGTCCACAAAGAACACCCGTTATATGTATGCAACTTCACTTTCCTTACATATATTGGAATTTACACTGCTATTGTGCATTCTTGCATGCACTATTTGGTAACAAAAGTGCTTAATGTATGTATTTCCTATCATCAGGAAGAAGAAAGAGACTACAAAGGACCTTCTCCCAGAGAGCTTTTGGAACCTCTTTTTAAACAAAGCAGCTGCTCCTTCAGGGTATGTTCATCTATTGATCATTTTCTCTCAGACTTTACAGTGTAGCAGGAATCTGCAGTATTGGCACATAGTTTCACAAACGAGAATTGCTGGCAATCCAGGCTGTTGTTTCTGAAGGTCATCCCTTTTGAATTTAACTTGTTAATTAACACTTCGTTTATGCCACAACCAACTGTGCATGTCACTACTCTTAAGTGGTAAATTTCCTAGACTGATGGGGAGGATATCTAATGATACAACACTGAGTTTGTTTATTTATTTATTTATTTATAGTCTCTTCTATACCGTGCTATTCAGCATCAGTGCGGTTTACAATGAACAATGAATTTACACATTTCCGATGGTACTTTGTGTTTACAGTTGAACAGGTAATACAACTTGGATAACAGGGGTAACTATTTGCAATTTACAGCATAATCGTGATCTCCTTTTTGGTTTCAGTCATGGGGGTTTTGGGTGGCTTGTGAGGTTGGTGCTGTGTCTGCATTGGTTACTGGGTAATACAGAAGGAAGAGGTGGTGTTTCAAGGCCTTTCTGAACTGAAATATGTCTGGGATTGCTCGAATGCCGTGAGGGAGGCTGTTCCAGCACCTTGGTGCACAGAATTTGTAGGCCCTGCCAGCTGCTGCCTTGGTGCATTGTGTTATTGATTTTGGGACTACTAGGGTGTTGAGTGCTACTGACCGTCTATCCCTATTGTGGGGTGTCATCTGGATTAGTTCTGTTAGTGATGCAGACGAGAGCCCTTTGATGGCCTTGAATGTAAGTAGTAAGGTCTTGTATGTGAGTCTACTTTGTATCGGGAGCCAGTGGAGTTGTTTTAGGATGGGTGAGACATGGTCTTTCCTGGATGCTCCGTGTAGGACTCTTGCTGTGGCGTTCATTGCCAGTTGCAGCGGATTCAAGGTGGCTTGAGGGAGACCTTGCAGGATTGAGTTTGCATAATCAAAATGTGGTATGATTAGTGCCTGATAGATGGTCCTGAAATCGTCTGGCTCCAGCAGGGATCGTAGGTGTCTGAGGGATCGGATTTTATGGTAAACTGCTCTTACCATGTTTCCTATGTGCGCCTTCATATCCAAGTGCTGGTCTAAGGTGATGCCGAGGTATTTGATAGTGAGCTTGGTCTGGAGGTCTGCTTCCTTCACTTTTAAGAAGGACGGAGCGGTGAAGTTTTGGTTCCTTGTAATGAACAACACCTCTGTTTTCTTGTGTTGGATCCTGAGGTTTTGGGATTGCAGCCAGTTGGATACTTCATTTATGCAGTTTGTTATTGGTGTGAGGTCGGGGTTCTCTGTTGTAAAAGGCATGTATAACAGCACGTCATCAGCGTATATCAGGCAGTTGACACTGAAGGACCGGATCAGGTTGCAGATAGGCTGCATGTATATATTGAACATCAAGGCGGAGAGGGAGGACCCTTGTGGGACACCTTGCTTTTGGTGGAACGGATCTGATGATATATCGCTAGATCGTACCTGCTGCCATCTGTCAGAAAGGTGAGACCTGCACCACTCAAGTGCTTTATCGGTGATTCCCTTCTCCTTGAGTCGTTCCAGTTAGTCTGCTGACCATTACTGTTTTCTCCCATTTGGGATATCTGTTTCAGTTCTTGAGCTTTTGCCTTAGATCCAAATATAAGATCTGAGCTGTGATCAAAGCCCCTTATTGGCTTTTTGGCAGAGACAGAAAAACTCCAGAACATGGGGAGTTAACCTGTTTCCAAGCCCCACTGGGTGACATGATGACCTGACATTGCCAAAGCAGAAGGGTTAAATCTTTTGTCAAAAAGAAAAAAATTGGTGCTTTCTATTCTTGAGACTGTCTACAGTTCCTTTGGCTAGCCAGGACAAGGGATCCAGTGGAAGTGGTTATTACTCAGAGCCCATCCATTGTGCATAGGTGGCACCTAGTGGTCAGACTCGGGGTACACTGTATTCGCAGGAGAAGTGAGAAGGTGTTAAAAATTTGGGTGGGGGGGGAGGAAGAACGGAGGGCAAGAGAAAGAGAGACCACAAATTTTCTGTAGATGAATGTTCATAACTACCAGGCAAGATTTAAAGAAGACATGGAATCAACAATTTCTTAATATCTGCTATCAGGGACCAGGGCCACTACCATTGTTAGTAAATGGACTTGAAAACTAACATCTAATCTTTTCAATGCACGCTTGTTAATGGCCGTCTGCAGGCTTTTCCTGTCAAGTGATACTTACTGAATATATCAGCTGTTTGGCACAAATTCTTAACAAAATAGTTATTTGTTCAGTGCATCCTGTGAGCAGTGGACAGTCTGACCTCTGTGGTGAGTAAATTAATGGAAATGCTACTGGTTTCTGGAGTCCAGTGGCTTGCAGGATCCGAGGCAGCATGGGTTTACTAGAAGCAGGTCTTGTCAGACAAATATAATAAATTTGACTGGGTGACCAGAGAGTTGGACCAAGGGAGAGCCTAGTTGTGTACTTAGATTTCAGTAAAACTTTTGACACTGTTCCACACAGGCAACTGATAAATAATTGAGTGAACGCTAAATTGACTGACTAGGTTAGAAATTAGTTGAATGGGAGGCAACAAAGGGTGCAGGTAAATGGAGCTCACTCTGAAGAGAAGGATGTTACCAGTGGTGTGCCACAGGGATCTGTCCATGGTCTGATTCTTTTTTTAACATTTTTGTTAGTAATATTGCAGAACAACTGTCGGGTAAAGTTTGCCTTTTTGCAGATGATACCAAAATATGCAGTAGAGTAGACACCCAGGAGGGAGTAGATAACATGAGGAGGGATCTAGCTATCTCCAGGAACAAGCAGGAATGTAGTCATCACATATGGGTATCATCAGTACCGACGGAGCCTGCGCGGGAACGCTCCCCAGCGTCCAATTAGAAAGCTTTTGGGAGCATCCCACAGTGCCTGCGTGCTGCCTTCCTGCCTTTCCCAACTGCCTCTCTCCAGGTCTTTTTCCGCGGAGCCAGCAGGTCGTTGTTCCTGTCACCGCAGAAGAATTCTTTTTTCTTTCTTTCTTTTTTGTGGTCGCATCTGCCTTCCTCAACACTTTACCAGTACCGCCATTTTTTTTTTCTTCTTATTTCTGTCTTTTAAAAAAAAAAAATATATATATATATATATATATTCTACTTTTCTTTTCCTCAGGTGCACGTGCCTTTTTGGGCCTTAGGCCTTACAATGGAGAAACCTGCCTCAGGTTTCAAAAAGTGCACCAAGTGTGGTGGTACCATTTCCGTCATCGACACCCATGAATGGTGTCTAAAATGTTTAGGTCCTGACCACTCCATCACGGATTGTGTGTCCTGCGCCATGATGTCTAAAAGAGGTCGTCAGAACCGAGCGGCTAAGCTCAGTACCCTGTTTCCCTCTGATGCAGCTTCGGTGGCATCGACGTCTTCCAGGGCTGCTTCTTCCTCCCGTGAATCTCAGGTAACTAAACATAAGTCCAGCTGGTCCTCAAAGGATAGATCTCCTTCTAAGCATCGAGATGCCTCTGGCATTGCCCTTGAGGATTCTGCACCGGCAAAATTGCCCCGGTGGGAGGCTTCGGCTTCCAAAGCATTATCGGGGCTCCAGGATGTTCTCGAGGCCTCAACCTCGGCAGAACTACTGGTGCCATACTCTGGGGTACTGGTGGTCTCCTCCGGTACCGACATCCAGGCATTGGCAGCGTCGATAGACCAGAGAGTCCTGGCTATTGAGCGCAGTCTGGCGGCTCTCCTTGCGGCATCGACGCCCTTGGAACCGCGACAGACAATTCAGCCGGTACCGGCCCCGGCATCGGCCCCAGCATCGGTATCAGTACTGGTACCGATAGCATCGACATCGGTGTCTGCTTTGCCAGTACCCAGTCATTCGATGCCCTCCGGTACCGATACCCAACCGGTACCGACTTTGGTCGGTACGGGTATCGGGCTCTTCAAGAGCATCCGGACAAACGGTACTTCGAGTCCTCAGAGGAATCTGAGGATTCTGACAGTTCTGTCAATGCAGGAATGCTTCTCCCAGAGGAGCCCTCCTCCCTTAAGCGCAGGATGTCTCTTCCAGAGGATATTTCCTTCCAGGATTTTATCAGGGAGGTGGCTCGGGGTCTATCCATTACTGTGGCTCCTAAAACAGAGCCAAGGGCCAAGGAGTTGGAAATTCTACAATATCCCAAAACTCCTAATGAGGCAGCTACCTTGCCCATTCATGAGATTTTATATGATCTCATGTTAAGGATGTGGGAGGCACCTCTTACCACCTCTCCTCGTTCTCGCAGACTAGATACTATGTATTGAGTCCCTCCTGGTTTCCAAAAGACTCAGCTTCCTCACCACTCTATTGTAGTGGAATCAGCTATGAGAAGGATCAAGAGTGCAAAGAGGCATGCTCTAATCCTCCAGGACGTGAGTGCAGAACCCTGGATGCTTTTGGACGTCGGGTCTTCCAAGCTTCCATGCTTTCTACCAGGATCACTTCCTATAGTCTCTACATGGGAATGTTCCTGAAGGAGGTCACAAATGATTTAGAAGCTTTAAGTCCTATTCTTCCTGAAGATAGAAGACAGGATTTTCTCACTTTGGTCAAACATGCCCAAGATGTTTCTAAATTTGCCAGCCGTGCAGCCTTTGACTATTTTGAGTGCATAAGCAGGACCTCTGCTATTGCCATAGGTGCACGTAGAATTGCTTGGCTCCAGGCATCTGATCTGGAGCTCTGGGTACAAGACAAATTGGGAAACATCCCTTATACTGGCGAGAACCTGTTTGGTAGAGATTGGCAGGAAAAAGCCAATGAGATGGATGCTGAAAATTCCACCTTGGATAGATTATCCAAGTCCAATGCTGATCCTGCTAGAAAGAAATTGTTCAAGAAACCATTCTTTTCTAAGAAGAAAAGATATTATCCTGCTTATGTTCAGCAGGGACGTTCTGCATGTCAGCTTGCCAGGAAAGGTCAGCAACCACCCAAACAGAAGAAAGCAAAGACTGCTAGGCCTCAGCCGGCCCAGCAGGCTCAGCCTCCACAGGGCCTTTGACTCTCAACTAGAGAACTTAGCCTTCCTGGCTCTCGGGGGACCAGAGCCTTCCACCATTCCAGGAAGGTTATGTCATTTTGCCCCCAGATGGGGGCAGATAACAGCAGAGCATTGGATATTCTCCATCATAGAGGAGGGGTACAAGCTTCATTTTTCAAGCATGCCCCCTCACACAATAGTAAAACAGTTCAATTCTCCGACCTCTCTCATCAACCTGTTAGGTCAGGAGGTCGCTATTCTTCTTGCCCAAGGGGCAATAGAAGAAGTACCCATTCATCAGCAGGGTACAGAGTTCTATTCCCCTTATTTCCTTATCCCAAAGAAAACAGGGGGTTACAGACCTATCTTAGACCTCAGAGAATTGAACAAATTCCTTGTCAAGGAGAAATTCAAGATGATTTCTCTCAGATCTCTGCTGCCATACCTTCAGAGTCAGGATTGGCTTTGTTCTCTAGATCTCAAGGATGCATACACCCATGTCCTCATCCATCCAACCCACAGAAGGTTCCTTCGGTTCCTTTTTCAAGGAAAGCACTACCAATACAGGGTGCTTCCTTTTGGCCTGGCCTCAGCACCAAGGGTGCTCACGAAATGCATGGCTATAGTAGCAGCATTTCTCCGCACTCTAGGGATATTTGTCTTCCCCTACTTAGACGACTGGCTCATTCGAGCCCCAACAGAGTCAGAAGCCAGGACTTCTCTATCCTGCACAATGCGTATCCTTCAGTATTTAGGGCTGGTAATAAACATCCCAAAATCCAGTCTGACCCCCACTCAGTCTTTAGAGTTCATAGGAGCTTTGCTGGATACCAGAAAGGCAAGGGCCTATCTCCCCCAGGCCCATTGCCTTCACATGGTGCAGTTAGCTTCTCAAGCAGTGCTAAAGCCTCATCTAACTGCTCGAGAAACATTACAACTACTAGGCCACATGGCATCAACGGTGCATGTGGTTCCCTATGCTCGCCTCCATATGAGGGCAGCTCAGTGGACTTTATCCACCCAATGGACCCAGGCATCAGGATGCCTGTCAGACAAAATAGCAAACACAAGTCGCCTTATTTTGTCCCTCCAGTGGTGGAGGTCCACTCAAAACCTGTTGCTGGGGTCCCCTTTTCAACAACCCCTACCCCAAGCAACTCTCACAACAGATGCTTCTCCAATGGGTTGGGGAGCTCATCTCCAAGACCTCTCCACCCAAGGCACCTGGTCTCCACAGGAGAGTCGTCTACATATCAATCTCTTGGAGCTCAGAGCAATCTTCCTTGCTCTGCAAGTGTTCCATACCCTGCTCAGCTGCAAGACAGTCCTCATTCATACGGACAATCAAGTAGCCATGTTCTATGTGAACAAGCAGGAGGGAACAGGCTCTCTGTCGCTTTGCAACAAAGCTTTGCGACTATGGGCCCTCGCCAGAGAGCATCAGATTCATCTCCTGGCAGTGTATCTTCCAGGCATACAAAACTCTTGGGCAGACAGACTCAGTCGAGTTCTGCTTCCACACGAATGGTCTCTGCATACAGACCAGGTAACCAAGATTTTTCAAATTTGGGGAACCCCTGACATAGACCTCTTTGCAAGTCCGTGGAATGCCAAACTTTCCCCGGTTCTGTTCCAGAATTCCGGCTCAGAAGGCTCAGGCCAGGGATGCTTTCCTCCTTCATTGGGGTCAAGATTTCCTGTATGCCTTTCCACCCATTCCCCTAATTCCCAAAACCCTGTTCAAGCTTCAGATAGACAGAGGCCATATGATTCTCATAGTTCCACATTGGCCACGGCAAGTGTGGTACTCTCTGCTTCTACATCACTCTCAAGCTCCCTCCCTGGAGTTAGCGTCTGCTCCAGATCTCCTATCTCAGGAGGACGGAATGTTATGGCATCCCAATCCCCAGTCTCTGCATCTCAGGGCTTGGTTGCTGAAGGCCTAGATCTCCAAGATCTTAATCTTCCTCAGCAAGTAAAAGATATTCTTTTTGCTTCCAGGAAACCTTCCACAAGACGCTCTTATGCTTTTAAGTGGAAAAGGTTTACCATATGGTGTTCGCAGAAGGGTCTTAACCCCCTTGCGATACCTCTGGAATCATTGCTGGAGTATCTCCTTCATTTATCCAATGCAGGACTTAAGACTAACTCAGTAAGAGTCCATTTGAGTGCTATTGCAGCTTCCTTTAAGCCTCTAATTGGCAACCTATTTCCTCTCATCCTCTTATAGCAAGATTTATGAGAGGCCTTCTTCTAACTAAGCCTCCCATTAGGCCACCACTGGCGGCATGGGACTTAAACCTGGTTCTTGGGCAACTCATGAAGCCACCCTTTGAACCTTTAGCTACTACCTCCTTGAAATTCCTATCTTGGAAGGTTATCTTTCTCATTGCAATCACATCAGCACGCCGCATTAGTGAGTTGCAAGCGCTAGTAGCTGATCCACCTTATACAAGGTTCCATCATGACAAGGTAGTCCTTAGGACTCATCCACACTTTATGCCAAAGGTGGTCTCGCCTTTTCATCTAAACCAAGCAGTCTACCTACCTGTGTTTTTTCCAAGGCCTCATGCATCAAATGCAGAGAGGAATCTTCATACCTTGGACTGTAAAAGAGCTTTAGCCTTTTACTTACAAAGAACACAGCAACATAGAAAGTCCTCTCAACTCTTTGTTGCTTTTGATCCTTCTCATTTGGGACTTCCAGTCTCCAAGAGAACACTGTCTAACTGGATTGCTCAGTGTATTTCCTTCACCTATCAGAGTAAGAACCTTTCTGTGCAGGGCCATGTCACAGCTCACAATGTGAGAGCCATGGCAGCCTCAATGGCTCATCTGCACTCTGTGTCTATCGACAACATCTGTCGAGCAGCCACTTGGGCCTCGGTTCATACCTTCACAGCCCATTACTGCTTGGACAAGGACTCCCGCCGGGATGCCTTGTTTGGTCAGGCTGTTCTCCAACACCTGTTCCATACCTAATCAACTCCTACCCGCCATCCCTGGTAGGATGCCAGAGATCCATGGGGGGAAGTGGAGCCCTGTTCAGGGACACACAACTTCTGCCGTCTCTCCCTGGCACCTAAAGCTAGGGAGTCCCCATATGTGATGACTACATTCCTGCTTGTTCCTGGAGATAGCATAGTTACTCACCTGTAACAGATGATCAGCGGGAACAGCAGGAATTTAGTCCTCACAACCCACCCACCTCCCCTAGGAGTTGTATCTCTCTATCTATATCTTTCCTTTCCCTCTCTCACTCTTTGTCTCAGCTTTAAAACTCAACTGGAGAGAGGCAGTTGGGAAAGGCGGGAAGGCAGCACGCAGGCGCTGTGGGATGCTCCCAAAAGCTTTATAATTGGATGCTGGGGAGCATTCCCGCGCAGGCTCCGTCGGTACCGACGATACCCGTATGTGAGGACTAAATTCCTGCTGTTCCCGGAGATCACCTGTTACAGGTGAGAATTTGGCAGCTGAGATTTAACACTAAAAAATGCAGGGTCATGCATTTGGGCTGCAAAATTCCAAAGGGAGCGCTACAGTTTAAGGGGTGAAATACTTCTGCCCACAAAAGAAGAGCTGGACCTGGATGTGATTATTTCTGATGATCTTAAAGTGGCTAAACTGGTAGAAATGGTGATGGCAAAAGTCAGAAGGATGCAGGGTGCATAGGGAGAGGAATGGCCAGCAGGAAGAAGGAGGTAATAGTGCCTCTGTATAAGTCTTTGGTGAGACTTTATTTGGAGTATCGTGTGCAATTCTGAAGATCACACCTTCAAAAGGATATAAATAGGATGGAGTCAATACAGAGGTTGGCTACCAAAATGGTCAGTGGGCTTCATCACAAGCCATATGAGGACAGATGTAAAGATCTCAATATATAGAGGAAAGACGGGAGAGAGGAGATATGATAGAGATATTTAAATACCTCTGTGGCATAAATGCACAAGAGGAGAGCCTCTTTAATTGAAAGAAAGCTCTGCAAAGAGGGGGCATAGAATGAAGATGAAAGGGGATAGACTCGGGAGTAAAATGCATAAATATTTCTTTACGGAAAGAGCGTAGATGTGTGGAACAGTCTCCCCGTGGAGGAAGTAAAGACTAGGATAGTATCTGAATTCAAGAAAGCATGGGACAAACACAGAAGATCTCTAGAGGGAAAAAAGGAAATGTAGTAATTGGTATGGAAAGGCAGACTGGATAGGCTGTAGGGTCTTTTTTTTGCAGTCATGTTTTTATATGGGGGAAGACTGTGTCCATTGCTCTGAAAGTCCTTTGTTCCCCAGGGGCAGAAAAACCAAGGAGATTGTGCCCTGTTCCTTAACAGGGCTGCCGGAGGACTTCCTGCCAGCCATAAAATTGAGGATCAGAGGCAGTTTCCAGCACTGGGACACCTGCAAGTCAGAGATAATTCCACTGTAACTCACTGATGGCCCGATTTTCTGCAAGGGGAGGAGCAGGGCTATGCTTCCCAGCAGGGCATTCAGCCCTGCTAGCCACCTGAGCTTTATGCTGCATCCGGGTCTCCCTGCACGCACAGAGCCAATGTGTGTGCTGTGGAGGACGCGAGCAGGGCGTGGGCGGGACCGACCCCCGGTTGTACAGGGCCGATTCTGGTCACAGCCCTGTATGTTCAGTGATTGCCTGGGATGGGGGGGGGGGGGCGGTAAGTGTATTCTACCTCAGAGGTGGAATAAGTGCTGGCTAACCCTCTGGCTTAGCCAGCCAGCCCCCCAGCAGCAACACCGGTGAGCAGGGTGAGTCCCTACTGCCCAATCTGGGTCCTGGTTTCCCCTGTCAGGGTCGAGCAGTGGGGAAACGGAGACTCCAAGGCAGCAGGAAGGTTGTGCCACGGGGAGGACGCCCCTGCAGCAATGCAAAGGCATGCTGGACTGTCTCCCAGGTCCTGATCCTGCATCTGCGGGAACATTTGGCTCCCACCGTGCAGAATCGGGTCCTAATGGGCCCGTCCTGTTCAGGCCCAGACATATCCCTACTGAGGGACAGGGGAGATATGATTCAGACCTTTAAATACTTAAAGTATTAATGAGCAGACAAACCTCTTCCAAAGATAGGGAAGCTGTAAAACTAGAGGGCATAACATGAAGCTGCAAGGCAACTGAAAGGCAATGTCAGGAAATACTTTTTCACTGAAAGGGTGGTGGATGCTTGGAATTCCCTGCCAATGGAAGTGGTGGGGGGCAAATACAGTCACAGAATTCAAAATGGCATGGGATCGAAATAGTGGATTCCTCTATAGCAACAGGATAAAATCAATATAAACACAACTATCTCTTATATCTCAACAAATAGGGGTGATTCTCGTGGAGAGGCAGGTGCACCTACTCATGCTGCCATTCTGGGCAAACTAGATGGATCATACTGGTCTTTATCTGTCGTCATGTACTTTGTTACTGGAATTGGGCTCTGATTGTAGAATAGACCTGTCCTCACTGTCTCCTTGGGTCTGCCACTGTTGCATTGTAACTAAAAAAAAATAAGGAATGAGAAAGGAGTCTTGAGAAATAAAAGCTAAATTAATTTTAATTAACCCAATTATTTTTAAACTTATTTCTAGATCCTGAAGAATTTTTGAAATAGGTCTTATTTTTTCTCATCTGTTTATTAGATTTCCGCTTTTTTTTCTGTTCCTTAATCAGACCCTTCATGACTGAAAGGTAATATTATTTTACTATAGTTTTTTTATTGTTGCTTTCTAATGGGTTGTTTTTCATGGATTCTATTTTTTATTCTATCATGATTTTTTTCTTATATTTTTATGTCTTTCTTGTGGTGCAGCTTCATCTTCTCCTCCTATACTATATTTATACACTACTTACAATAAGACTTCTAGCCAAGTATTTGCCAGTCTCAAGGTTGCCAAAAAGGGAAGGCTCTTACTAGATCCTGCTTCCATAGACTACGTATAGGAACAAGAAGAAAGTAATGTTAGTAGCCCTGTGAGGGCTTAGGGGCTTGACTGGCCTTTCAGAGTACCATCTGGCCAACATTTTTAAATATCCTCTTCTATCCTGCGAGGAGGAGGCTTCCCAGGTTACACATGGCTGAGATTTTTGCCAGTCACAATTAGAACAACATCCAAAAATAAAAAATTGGCTTTTAGTACTACTACTAGGCCATCTTAGTCTTGCTGGGGTCAGAGAGCCTGTTACCAACTTGATGCTAATCCCGCATACAGAACTTCAATACTGTTCATGTGTCCTGTAAGTATCTACATACTAGCTTGGCCTCTAGCTCCTTCTGCCAGGTTTGCAGTAATTCTCCTTAGATTTAAAATTGTGCCTGTTGGCAGGCTTCTGTTGGTGCAGATCATCCAGACACCTTTCCTTGCCGTTTCTGAGGGGTCTTAATCTCCAAAGCCAGATGGCAAGGTCATGGACTCAGCAGAAACCTTTGCAGCTTTTTAATCCACCCTCTCTGCAAGTGATTTCCCTAGTTTACACAGTCTGGATGCTGGCTCTGGTTTTATCTTAAGGATGTTCACGTCCTTGTAAGAGGCATGTCCAGCTGTTCTTTCAAGGCAAAAATTAGCCATCTACCAAATTAATTAGTCTGAAAATGTTGGATTTTCAGTACATGTCCTAACATTCAAACGTAAACATTTCCCAGATTGAATCCTACTGGACATATGAGGTGTGCCATGGGAAATACATTCGACAGTACCACGAAGAGAAAGAAACAGGACAGGTATGTAACATAAAGCATGTGAATTCGGTGTGTGTAAAAAGTAAGAGAGGCAAAGTAGAGTATATGAAGGAGAAAGTTAAACAATGACTGGCCCAAAATCTGAGGCTGCAGAATAAAAATCTGTCCAGGAAATGACTGGGGTAACCATTACAGGGAAAAGTATAAGTAGCTGTCTCCATGAAAGCAATATTATTAGTAATTATAATAACTTTGTTGTTTCCTTGTAGAAGATAAACAGTCAAGAGTATTACCTTGGAAACATGATCAAAAAGAGCCCATTGAAGGAAGCAGGTTAGTCGTTTCAGTAAACGTTTTGGTGATGGCAAATAGAAAATGGACATAGGATTTCATAATTTGCATGTCTTGAAAAAGACAAAAGTTGTTAGATGACATTTCCAGTGTTGTTGGTTCATTTTCAATTGGCATTGATCCACATTAGACAAGCTGAAAAAAATAATTTGCATTTCCATTATACCTTTTAGCCTCAGTTGATCCTTGTATGTAGATTACATTCTAATATTATAAGAAATTAACATGATTCTCAACTTATTCTATAGATGACAAGCAAGAAGAAAAGGCAAAAGAAGAAAGCATTAAAAAGGCAAGCAAAACTGTTTCATTTTTAGCACCATGAGCAGTGTTTCCTCATTTGAGCAAATGTTTATCAGTTGAAAAAGTAACCCTGACCATGAAGTGACAGCAAATAGATACTGACTAAAGAAATAGATAAGCTCCACTTACCCCCTACCTCAGTGATGTGATGAGTTTCTTTTATAGATTAATGGCACTCTGTGAGAACCTTCTGTATATTCTTAGGTTGTTGTTTTTTGGGGTTTTTTACTGTTCTTGGAAATCGAAAACCTCAGAGTTGAGTAAATCTGGAAATCTGAAGATGTGTGTGTGTGTGTATAGACTTTTTATATTACTTTTATTGGTATTGAACAAATAAGAGAGAAATCGGTTCTCAAAATAGTGAAGTATTATGTTAAATGGCAAAGCATTTTCAGGAAACTTGTTGAATTAATTTAGGCTTTTATTTACTTCTGCTTTTGTGGTATAAATTTGTAACTAACTAGTGAAAATGCTTATAAGAGTTTACATCAATTTTGTAAGTAAGGTATAGTTGTGTGCCAGTTTATGAATCTGTAGTTGTGATCAACGTTATTGGCACCCTTGCAGTTCAACCCCTTAATATACAATATCTCCTTTAAAAAAAAAAAAAAGAAAGTGGCCAGTGAAATGGCTTTGGACTATTTGTGCACACATCTTTGACACACAAAAGAATCAAATAAAACAAGACCAATTAAAAAAAGGAAATAGTAGGAACTAGTATATTTAAAATCTGGGACGTTGCCAGGACATTATTATTCAACTCAAAAAGGTCAGACTTTAAATATGCCAGAGGCTTTGGAATAGTTGGTGCATAAGCAGGAGCAAAAGATCGACGACTTGGAAAATTGCAGTAGGAGGAAAAGCCTCCGTGTAATCAGAATTCCGGAGGTGGTGGGAAAGGGAGAACTGCAAGGATTTCTAGAAACATGGCTCCCCCTGGGCCTTCACCTCCCTGCGCTTACAGGCACAGTCCAGATAGAGCGAGTGCACTGGCTTGGCATTCAGAGGGTAGGTGAGGCCAGACCCAGGCTAGTGATCCTGAGTTTCCAGCAAAAAGAGACCGTGCTCAGAGCAGCATTCCACCAACGAAATGTTGAACATGAAAGCCATAAAATATTAATTTTTCAGGACTTCCCCTTGGCAGTGGCCCTCAAGAGGAAATCCTTTGCGGACATATGTAGCACACGAAGGGTATAAGATTCTCCCTGGTATATCCGGCAGAATTGAGAGTGAATGTTCAAGGGCAGCAACGGACTTTTACTTCGCCAGAAGCAGCTAAGGCCTTTTGGGCAGAGATTGCAAAGGAGAATACAGCGGCGGACTCATGATTACAACTAGTGGACCTTGGATACTGAGTCTCGTGGGGCTGCAGATCATAATGGGGACTTGCGCCATCAGACCTTGGACGCGTTTGCCAGCCCAACACATAAAGACTTTGGAATATTGCTCAATTAGTGTTTTAACCCTAACCTGTGGTGTACTGTAGTTAATATATGTGCTATTTTATATATTAGTTCGGGGGGGGGGGCACTGGTATGTTCTAAATCTCAATGGGTAATGTGGAATGCGAGGGGGATTCCCACTGTGGCCGAGACAGGCTCTGGTCAGTGTATACCATGGTGTGAGCTAGGGGCTGGGTATAGAACTCTTCCAATTTTTCTTTAATGTCTGCCTATTAAAGGTGGGACCTGGGTTTGCAAAGCTTTGATTTGTTGGAATGACTGTCCACTTGTAATTGAAAGTTGTAAGCTCCTCTACTAACATGGGGGGGGCAATATCAGGTTGGTTAATGACCGGCTACAGGAGGGGAGGGAGGGAATATTGGCCCCTATAAGGCATGGGAGAAGTTCAGAGAGGAGCTGCTGATGGAATTAGGGTGGGGGGTGCAAGGTAGATGGGTTGATTGTGGCGCAGGCTTGCAGGTCCGGAGGTGGTGAGGAAGGGAGGAGCTTTGATAGTTTGGAAGTGCCCTTGGGAAGAGGGAGGGAACATAGAAACATGACGACAGAAAAAGACCACAAGGCCTATCTAGTCTGTCCTTCCATAACAACAACTACAACAGTCCACTTTTTACCTTTAGAGATCCTCTGTGTTGGTCCCATGCTTTTTTGAATTCAGTTACTGTCCTCATCTCTACCACCTCCACTGGGAGACTATTCCACGGATCCACTACTCTTTCCGTAAAGAAATATTTCCGCATATCACTCCTGAATCTATCTCCCTTCACCCTCATCCCATGTCCCCTCGTAGCAGAACTTGCTTTCAATTGAAAGAGGCTCTCTCCCTGAACATTTATGCCACGGAGGTATTTAAACATCTCAATCATATCACCTCTATCCCGCCTTTCCTCTAAGGTGTACATATTAAGATCCTTAAGTCTGTCCTCATATGCTTTATAATGAAGCCCATTAATCATTTTAGTAGCAACCCTCTGCACCGACTCCATCCTGTTCACATCCTTTTGAAGTTGCGGTCTCCAGAATTGCACACCATACTGGGAAGGGAAGGAGTGGCCGCGTGGAAGGATAGGGTTTATAGGGTACGGGAACAGATAGTGGGAATTAGGGGGCAGGGGAGGGGAAAATGGTAGGGGGAAAGGTAGCCAGGCTATATCTATTTCTTACTTAACAAAATCTCAGGCATGCCCCCTCCAAGGAAAATCCAAGAGGAGGGTAAGGGGGCCCTTGGGCTGGGAGGGGTGCCCCGGAAAAAACTACATTGTCCACTTACCAAGCTCAATACAGATTTAGACTGCGGGGCTGAGAATAGTTTCATGGAACGTATGTGGGCTAGGTTCCCCCATAAAACGGTACAAGATCCTTAAAAGCCTTGGCACACCAAGGGGGTGACATAGCTTTTTTGCAAGAGACCCACCAAACAGAGGGGGAGCATGCAAAATTGTGTCAGGAGTGGGTAGGCCAAAAATATGGGGCTCCTGCACAGAGTCGAAGGGGGGGGGGGTGGTCTTGGTGCATAAACGTATAAACTCTGTAGTTAAAGCTAAACATGCAGATGCTGGGGGCCACTACATAATCTTGAAGGGAGAACGTTTCAGTAAGCTGGCATTACTAGCAATCATCTATGGTCCAAACGAATCTAACAGTAAGTTCTATGCAACTCTAGCTTCCCTAGTGGAGCAGAGCAATGATAAGAGTCTTATTATAGGAGGGGATTTCAGTGGGGTCTTCGATACCGCCCTGGATGTCTCTTCGCAGCAATCGTCGGCTAGAGGGGGAGCCGCAAAGATTTTAAATCGCTTCCGTAAGCGCTTAGGGTTGGCTGATGTCTGGCGGTTGTTGCACCCATTGGAAAGAGATTATGTACATCAGTCTAAGGTGCATGGAATGAGTGCTTGAATTGACTATTTACTGGTCTCAGCGGCCCTATTTGAAAAGGTGGGGGAGGAGCAAATAGGGCTCTTGGAAATATCAGATCATGCCGCCAGTTTGGTTTGACCTAGACTGGACATCAACTCGGCCTACAATGTGGCTCTGGCGCTTCCCCATAGAGTTGGCTAAGGATGATCAATTCTGTGGGTATATAAGAGAGCGTTGGGATGCATACATGCAAACGAATGCACAACATGTAGACACACCTGAACTATTTTGGGAGGCAGCAAAGACCGTGCTCAGGGGAGACATTATAGCATATGTGGCCAGGAAACATAAGATCTTAAGTACGCAGATAATAAAATTAGACTGTAAGGCAACAGAAGCTCGGAGGCAATATGCCCATCAGCGCACGAACCAGGTTAGAGCCCATATGCTAGAAGCACAAGCGGCACCGAATGAGTTGCTGCACCAATGGGTGAAAAAGTTGGTCTTCCACTATAAATTTCAGCTCTATAGGTTCGGAGACAGGACCGGCCATTTACTGGTTCGCTGTCTGAAAGGGGTGGGATCTAATAGGATAGTTCCAGTGCTTCACAACCAGAAAGGTCACACTTTAAAAGACTCTAAAGGGATTGCCCAGATATTTCGGCAGTTTTATAAGGAACTGTGCTCTGGAGAGAGGGCGCTGTCTGAGAAGATTCGGGCATACTTGGCTGGGATATCTCTCCCTCAGATCACGCTTGAGCAGGCGGAGTTATTGGAGTCACCAATTTCGATGCTAGAGATTCAGCGGGAGATACAATGCGCCTCGTGTGTTAAATCCCCAGGACCAGATGCGTATAACGCTGACCTTTACAAACTAGTTTCAGACCTGGTGGCTGCCCCAATGGCTGCCTTCTTTCGGGCATGTATGGATCAGGGTGGTTTCAAATGGGGAGGGGAATACATCTTTTATTACTCTAATACCAAGACCAGAGATGCACACAATGCAGGCAAGCTCATACCATCCAATATCACTTTTGAACTTTGATACTAAACATTTTGCGAAGATATTGGTGGAACGATTGGCTCCATGTCTTCCTACTTTGTTACACTCAAGCCAGGTGGGGTTTGTGAGAGGACGGTATGCAGCTAGAAACTTGAAGCAGATTGTGGCCTCCTTGGAGTGGGTGCAGGAGAAGCAGGTCCTCTCATTGTTGATAAGCTTTGATGCTGAAAAGGCATTTGACAAGGTGGGATGGAACTACCTGTTCCAACTTCTACCCCATTATGCCCTAGGGGAGGCCTACATATAGATGATTCGCACTCTTAATGCTTCCCTATCTGCGGCACTGTTGGTTAATGGTTTTCTTTCGGAGGGCCTTGTCCTGGAGCGGGGCACGAGACAGGGCTGCCCCTTGTCCCCACTCCTTTTTTTTTCCCTCTAACTTAAACTTTATTGAAATTTTCATCCACACTTCATAACAACAGTTGCAATTACATAAATCCTTTACATATACATTGACCCCCTCCCGCCATTGAACATTTGGCCACCTCCACCACCACAAGTAACTTAGGATACACCCTTCCTTACCCTTTTGCTTTGAACTTACAAAACCCCCCTATCCTCCCCTCCCCCCCTATTTTCTCCTTTATTCTAAATACTGATATTTGAACCAATTACTCTAATCCTACTCACCCTATCTGCACAGTTCCCCCGCCCTTGTATTCGGCGTCTCCGTCCTTCCACTTGCCCTCCCTTAGCCATCTCCACACCCCCTTCCATTGTTTCGCCATTTTTCCCCCTCTACCCTTCTTTTCTCCTGTTATTTTATACATTGGGTAGATTTCTGACATACACTTAGCATAACTGGTCATTGATGGTAGATACATTCTATTCCAGTACCATGCAATTTCGCATCGGGCTGCCGTTATACAATACCAAATAATGCCCCACTCTCCTTCCCACTTCCCATCCTTCTTTTTCAGGAGACCCACTCTTTTTTGAGCTTTTTTTGATCCCTTTTCTCCGTATAGTAGCAGATTCCTAGGAGGTGTGGGTGTGGGAGCCTCTGAGTTCAAGCTGGCAGCATTCGTGGATGACATTTTGGTTCACCTCACTGAGCCTCAACAATCTCTTCCACATTTATTAGCTGAATTTGTGGAGTTTGGAGGAATTTCAGGTCTTAAAATAAGCAAAACTAAGTCTGAGGCTATGGATGTCCTGGGGGGGGTTTGAGGGACTTGGGACTGGGTTCCCACTGCAATGGGCAGGCCGGGAGTTTCAGTACTTGGGAATTATCTTACCCGGGGACCCCACAAGACTACACCAGCTGAACTTGGATGCATTCCTAGCTATGATACGGAGGCAGGCGAGGGATTGGTTTTCCCTCCTGCTGTTGTTAATGGGCCGGATTGCAGCCTTTAAAATGGTTCTGTTCCCTAGACTCTTATACATTTTGCAAACACTTCCCATGCGGTTATTGTGGCAGGATATAAAGGCCATCGAGTGGGAGATTCGCTTCTTTATCTGGAAAGATAAGGTGGCGCAGGTGACTTACAACTACTTGCGGGGGCCATGGCAAAAGGGGGGAGTAGGGCTGCCTGAGATATTAGGGAATACACTCGGGCTTGTCAGCTTCGGCATGTAAGAGACTGGATAGGGCATACGGAGGTATTTACTCCTAGGTCCATGGAGGAGGACTTTGCGGCCTCCCTTAGTTTGATGTCTTTGCTTCACTCAAAAGCTTCTGAGTTACCAAGGCATTTGGGGTGCAGCCAATTGGTAAGGCCATTGCGAGAAGTGTGCCCGTTGGAAGCATTCCCCAGAGATATCTAGTTTTCTCACCATTAGGGGTAATTTTTTTTTGACCCTGGTGTGGAATCTAAGAGCTTTCGAGAATGGAAGGGTCTAAGCCAAGTGGGGCACTTAGTTAATTTGGAAGGTCAAATTAAGTCTTTTGCTATGCTGCGTAGAGAATTTGATCTAACATCGACTTGCCTCTTTGCCTATCTGCAGGTTCGACACTATGTTCAGATGCTTCCGAAGATTTCTTTGGAGGCATCTGTAACGGCAGTGGTGCTTCAATTTTTTGAAATAGGGGAAGAAAATCAGGTCTCGATAGCACATTTTGTACGTAAATTAGAAAAAGAGAGCCAAATAAAGGATTATTCGGTGGGGGAAAATGGGCAAGAGAACTGGGGATGCCTCTACCACTGGGGTGCCTCTTGAATGCTATCAAAAACATTCCCCACTTGATGAGATCAGCGCGATTGCGAGAAATCCAATTGCGGGCAATACATAGGGCACAATTTTCCCCAGAACAAGCACAGAGCTGTGACGTAACAGTTGTGGGGCAGTGTTTGCATTGTGGAGCCTATAAGGTGGATTTGGAACATAAATGTGGTGGAGATGCCCCAAAATCTATCAATATTGGGATAGATTTAGTTGGTGAGTCAGTCCATAGCGTGGTCTTGTCTTTTGGCTTTGTTTGATCATTTGCTGCCCGGCAAGCCAAAGGGTAGGAGTGTCCGTAGCCTGATTCGTAAAGCCTGTATAACAGGTAAACAACCTATTCTGTAGCACTGGCAGCAGTCAGCTTCCCCCTCCTTTTGGGGGTGGCAGAATTGTTTCCATCAGCTTATGCTAATGGAACAACAAGAAGCAAGGAGGTCCCCCAAAAAATGGATGGTGTTTTTGGAGATCTGGGGGGTATATAGACAATATTTCATCACATGCTCGCAATGAGCTTTGTTCTCCTTAGGTGTGTGACTGAGGGAGCAGGGCGAGATAGTTAATCATATGGGTAGGGAGGAGAGTAAAGCCTGGTAGGGATTAGGATGGGGAAAGGGGGGTGAGGTTAGTGGATTATAGTGGTTGAGATTAGCACTCAGGGATCACTAGGGCAAGTGTAAGAGTCCCCACAAGCCCTAGATTATTGTATGTAAAGGAGATCTTAAGAGCCAAGCAAGGGGGGGGGGGGTTGGGGTGGTGGGCGGGTAGGATGGGGAGAAAATTTATAAAGTAAAAATGTTATTGTTCTGTTCAGTTTTGTACTTGTTAGATAATTGACATGATTAGGGTCAAGATGATTATCATATTACTGTTGAGTGATTCATTCAATAAACATTATTGGAAAAAAAATATGCCAGACCTGTTACTAAAAATAACAAAAAAATGTTTATCTCAATGTTTAACTTGAGGACAAAAGTCCTCTCATGACAAACCTTCCTTTTAATCATTTAAAGAACCATTACTAAAGTGGAAGAACCATTACTAAAGTGTATCAAACACAACCACATGTGTGAAACACTTAAAATCCCAGAATCATATAGAAATGCAGTTCAAGACACCCCCGATACCTTTCCCAGACAAACTTATAGCATACCAACAACACACCAAGTTGATACCCAAACCCATGACGTGGAATGTGTATTCTATGCATTCTCTTTGATTATGACTCCATGTAGTAAGTTTTGTAAATAGTTACCCCTGTTATCCAAGTTTTTGTTCCCTGTTATCTGTAAACTCATACATTTATCTGTACTGAGCATTTTGTTCCATGTAAACCGCGCTGATGCCGAATAGTGCGGTATATAAGAGAATGTAAATAAATAAATAAATAAAAAAAACTTGTGATTTTAAACTGGCCAGCAATGAGTCCTGATCTCAATCCAATCGAGGACCTTTGGAAAGAGCTGAAATCTGCCATTGGTAAAAGGAATCCTGGAAGCATTCATGAGCTGGAACAAATCGCAGTTGAAGAGTGGGAGAAACTACCAGCAGACAGATGTATGAAACTTATAGATAGCTACAAGAAACATTTGGAGGCTGTCATCACTGCCAAGGGTTGTGCAACCAAATATTAGTGAAGGGTGCCATTAATCCTGTCCAAGTCATATTTAATTTTTTTCTCAGAAATTACTGTGTCTTCATTTCACAGACATCTTTTTTTTGTTGTATGCTTTTGAAAATATTATTAAAATATTATGATGACATACAATTGGAATATTTACAATTATTAAAAGATATTGTACACAATGTACCTAAAATGCAAGGGTGCCAATAATGTTGAACATAACTGTAGGTTTATAAAGAACTGCAAGATCATGGAGCAACTGGTTCAGTAACCAACACACAGGGACACTATTTTAGACCTAAGTGTCAGTGGAACTTGGTAGTGTGAGAGGCCGCTTGGAAATAGTGATCATAACACGATCACATTTGATTTAATAAATTTATTTAACTGTTTATTTATTTAACTGCATTTATATCCCGCTTTTCACCGGGTCAAAGCGGTGTAACAGGAGGGAGCGGTGTAAATGGAGGGAGGATAGCAAGGAAATTGACTGTGCTAGCATTTAACTTTCAAAAGGAGGCTTTAATAAAATGAGGAGAATGGTTAAGAAAAAACTAAAAGGAGCAACTGCAAAGGTTAAGAGTCTACATCAAGCCTGGGCATTATTTAAAAATAGTATCTTGGAAGCCCAGACCAGATATATTCCATGCTTAAAAAAAAGATGAAAGGAAGGCCACATGACAGCCAGCATTGCTTATAGGTGAAGTCAGAAAGGCTGTTATAGCTAAGAGAAAATATTTTAGAAAAAGAAAAAAGAGCCAAATGACGAAAACAGGGAACAACATAAATACTGGCAAATTAGATGCGAGGCATTGACAAGGCAGGCAAAGAGAAAAATTTGAAAAGAAGCTTACCGTGGAAGCAAAAGCACATAATAAAAACTTTCAAGTATATTCGAAGCAAAGCACCTGTAAGATAGTCAGTTGACCCATTAGATGATGAGGGGTAGAAGGTGCACTAAGAGAGGACAAGGCCATAGTGGAGAGACTGAATATTTCTCCAGGAACAAGCAGGAAGTCAGTCCTCACTTATGGGTGACGTCGGCATCAACGGAGCCCGCATGGAGCAATTCCCCAGCTTTCAAAGAAAGCCTTTGGGATTGCTGCCACACATGCGTGGTCCTCTTCCCGCCCAAGGGTGCCATCTTGCTCAGTCTCCCTTTTTCCACAGAGCCCTTCAGACGCACGTCCTTGTCCCTTGCAAAACGTCTTTCGTTTTTGGCCTACTGGCCTTCTATTTTCCGGTTGCATTTAAGACTTATTGTAGAAAACATTTTTTCACTTGGTGTGTAATCAAACTCTGGAATTCGTTACTGGAAGATATAGGAAAGGCTGTTAGTGTAGCTGAATGTGGGATGTTTGGATGGGTTTCTGGAGGAAAGGTCCACCAGGGAAATCCACCATGGAATCTGTGTATCTTTTGGGAACCTGACAGGTACTTGTGACCTGGATTGGCCACTATTGGAAACAGGATGCTGGCTTGATTGATCCTTGGTCTGACCCAGTATGGCATTTCTTATGTTCTTATCATTTAGGAAAGCAATCATTAAACTCCCTGCATTGGTGTAAGTGCTGCAAGTAGTTTTTACGCTTGGTGTTTGCAGCAGTAATACAAGCAAAATTAAGCAGATAGGTTTGCTCTGATTATTGCCATAGAAAAAGGCACCCAGAGATGTGCACCTGCTTATTTTCTGCGGATACGTTTTATCCAGGCATAAAAATACAGATAGTTTAGCAGATTCAAAGCTATGCATTCACATAGGCAGGTGGGATATTTGTCTGCCCCCTCCCCAAATGCCAAGCTTTGTTCCCTTTATCTTACAGACCAATAAAGCATCCTACTCATTGTCATGGATTAACTTGGCTGCAGCTTTATTATTATATCACCCAAGGCAGCATGTGGTGAGCCATTTTTTATTGTTGCCAACTGGCTGGACACGGGGGCTGGGGCCCGCCTTGCTATGCTGAGCTAGGCCCACCCCTGTACCAGCGGCCTTGCCATGCTGTCTAAGAGGACTGCCTACATCTGGACAAATCGTCGTGTGAGAAGACTCGCAGGGGTGCCTGCAGCTAGAATGCCCTGCCCCTCGGCTGTGCTTTGCTGTGTGCCTGTGGCCTGACTCAGGTAACTGCCAACTAACTGCAATGAGTGGTCGATGTTGCACAGCACCCCTGCGGCAAGGAGCATTGCTGAAGAGCCGGTATGCAGAGTGTTGGGTGGGTGGGATGGTTCGCAGATGATCAAAAAGGAGGTTCGCTCTACACTGCTCAGCTTTTATCAGGGCCGTGATCTTGCCGAGGAAGACATCACTGCAAGAAATGTTGCGACACTCCAGTTGTGGCAGGAAGTTTTTCTGTCCTAGTTCTGATGGCGCGATCACTGCTCCGATTCGCAGGGGGGAATGTGGGTAGCAGACGGGCCCATCACCATGTTATGCCATGGACCCTCGCACCCGTACTCTGTCACTTCCATGTTGTTGCTTCCCTCATCTTAACACTACAATACTGTACAGGCTAAAGTACATGCATTGTTCAGCAGCAAAAATATCTGCAATATTACTTATCCCGTTCAGTTTACCCAACTAAGTACTGAGACATACCAAAATGCTGAGATCTGAGATAGGAGCTCCATCTCAATATGAAACAATGTTTGGAGCATGATGCAAAGTTGAGGATGTATACTGTCCATATAAAAAGAGCTCTGGGCAGTGTACTTATGAGTGTTTAATATACCGTCTATTGACTTGGGGGGCATCAAGGCAATTTACAATAGAAATGACTAGCTCAGTTAGGAAATGAACTACAAACACCGTATAGGACTGTAGCAAAGGAAAGAATTGAACAAATCCAGCACCGAGGGGGGGTGGTTTACCTCTAAGTCCAGTCCAAATGCTGGCTGGAATAACCAAGTCTTAAGTATGAATATTTCTTCCACTTTATTTAATCACCTAACCTAAAATTAATGAATGGTGAGAGAAGGAAAGATACAGAAATGTATTTGGAATAAGTGATATGATGATATTGGAAAGGGAATGAAAGAAGAGAATAGGGAGGTGGTACCAGTATCTGAATTCAAAGAAGCATGGGACAAACACAGAGGATCTCTAAAGGAAAAAGGGGGACTGTTGTAGTTGTTGATATGGCTGGACAGACTAGATAGGCCATGTGGTCTTTTTCTGTCGTCATATATAGAAACCTAGAAAAATAAGGTCTAATTCATCAAGTTCATCCCATGGATGCAGAAAAAGAGAAGGGCCTTGGTGAATTGGGTCCCGTGTGTTAGATCATTCTTTTACACCTATTGGGAACAAGTATGCTTTATAATAAGATGTGCAAGGTGTGGGTAGAAAGGAGAAAGTTTTATTCAGCCTTTAAAGGTCTTCAAATGCAACTTGGGGCCAGATATTTTGTTGTAGGGTTATTTTGTAGTTTAATTTGAGAAGATTCAACAACAGGAATTGCAAAAAAAATTGGTGTAAATTGGTGAGTGATACTGCAATGTTGTATGCATAAGCCATGTTGTACAATATGGTGGGAGTTTTGCAGATGGCTGAGTTGTGTTCTTGAATTGTGCATCAAAAAGAATTATTGTGAATTCAATAGGAACACAGTATGTGATAGGACTCTGATCATCTTCAGACTAGAGTGTAGGCTAGCAACCCAATGATTTGAAAACTGTATATGGAGTAGCAGCCTAGTAGTTAAAGCAACAGCCTAACACCCAGGAGATTGGGGTTCGATTCTCACTGGCACTTCTTGTGACTTTGGGCAAGACACTTTACCCTTCCTTGCCTTGGAAGAAAAGGCCTGACAATCTACTTCAGGTCAATCCTTGCCAAGAAAACCCAGGGGCTGCAGGGCTGCCAGGAGTCAACAATGACTTGACGGCACTTAAAAAACAAAAAAATTAAGAAAATAACCTATCTAAACTTAAAACAAAAATTATGCATAGAAATTATGGGAGAAGGAGCCCCAGGGCAATTTGTGTTGCTTTTTCCCACCACAGAGCTGAAATAATTCGCGTGTGTGATATTTTAACCTAGATTCCCACTAAAAATATTGATGGCCAAAAAACTCCATATTATCCAGTAATAATGGGAAATGGAACACCTTGTAGCCTGAAACAGAACCATCCACGAATGAGCACTGTGATGTACATCTGTCATCCAGAGGCTAAACATGAGATCCTCTCCATAACTGAAATCACCACCTGTGAATATGAGGTCATGATATTGACTCCACTGTTATGCAGTCATCCTCGCTATAGGTAAGTTATTTCTGACTGCTTTTTTAAAATTAAAATGGGTATGCTTTTAAACAGTAGGCAGTGGACAGTGAGGTTTTAATACTTTTGGTGGGTTTTCAGCCATTGATTTGTAAGTGATGATAAATGTTTGAGTTGTCTTTCTGCTTTCCTTTTGGACAGGTACCGAGTGTCTCCTGTAAATGACATATTTTGCCAATCACTTCCAGGATCCCCTCTTAGGCCCCATAGTCTTGACAAATTTGAGCAACAGCAAGAAATAATGAAGACCTCTTTCAGGAGGACCAAAGAGGTATATTTCTTTTAAAGGTTTCTGTTCGTAAGCAAGAACTGGGTATTCAATCATAGATGTTTCAGAAAGTCCAACTAGGACTTATGGGGTTGATATTCAAAAGGTACTCATCTGTTTTTAAAGACTTTTAAGATAGTATATAGGCATGTTAAATGTATGGGCAAAGGCATTCTACCACTGCTACAGCTAATCATGTTGCAGTACTGAGTGCAATAATATGCCCCCTTAGTCCTGCTGTTATTCCTTCATCCCACACTGTACTATTTGATCCTGCTGAATTTTCATCCATCCCAAATATTCCCATCTGTATTTTGTACTTGAGATAACGTTTTCATATTACTATAGTCACTGTTCCCTCTAAGCTGTGCACGTGTGCGCGCGCACACACCTCGCCAAGCGAGCGCACATACTTTACAACAGAGCGCACAAAAATTATAGCTCTGATTCTGATAGAAAACAATACAGACGTCTTAAAATTTAAAAGTTATGATTGTAATTACTAGAAATTTCCCGCTTCATTTAGTAATCGTCTATTTTCATTTAATTTGATTAAAATCATTGTGGTGTACATACTGTATTCTGACGTGTAGTCAAATTTTAAAGTATATAACTCCGAGTGTCGTTATGTGGTACACAAAAATTTAACCTTCCTTCAAAAGCTGCACACAGCTGATATTTTATGCGCACACAGCCTACAGAAAATTAGAAGGAACATTGACTATGTATGGAATTATCAAAGGACAACTTTTGGATGTGTAGATTAGATCTGAAAGAGAAGGACACTAACATCAGTGCATGGTCTGACCATATTGTTGAGTCAATCCAGGCTTTGAGGGATTGGGAGAAGGCTTTTTCCTCAGTATGAGGTCAATTCTCAGGTAGAAAAATAGCATACTTCCTATTCTCCAGGACCAAGCAGGAAGTCAGTCCTCACATATGGGTGATGTCGGCGCCGACGGAGCCCTCGTGCGGAGCATTTCCCCAGCTTTCAAAGAAAGCCTTTGGGAATGCAGCGCGCATGCGCAGTCAACTTCCCGCCATCTTGCTCAGTCTTTCTTTTTCCGCGGAGCCCAACGGACGTAGTTCGTGTCACCCGGGAAAAGTAGATTTTTTTTCTGCGATTTTTCGCGTTTCTTTTTCTGGTTCAATGCCGGTTCCCCATCCCGCCTCAGCTCAGTACACCGGTATCGAGTCGAACTTCTTTTGCAGCTTTTGTCCTTTGTGACCAGCATTTACGCTTTTTCTATTATTTTCACTGGCAGCCCTGTCTTTTGACCTTGCAGGGGCCCTTTTTCCCCCGATGGCTGCCAGCGGGTTCAAAAAATGTGATCGGTGCAAGAAACTTATGTCTCTCACGACACACACAACTGCTGCCTCCGATGCCTCGGGCCCGACCATGACCCTCTGGTCTGTGGCCCGTGCGGCAAGATTTCATCGAAGGCACTTCGGAGCCGTCAGCATCAACGTGAAAGAAATTTTTCGGAATCCGCGTCCGGCTGGGCCCGGACTTTGTCAGAGGCCTCGACATCTCGGGAGTCTGACCCCGAGCGCCGTTGTGGGTCCTCTGAGAGGGGGTCTCCCGCCCGGGAGCACAAAAGGAAGAAGAAGTTCGTGAGGGTGGCGTCAGTGGAGGCACCTGGATCCTCGAGGGCCAGGTCGCGAAGCCCTGACCACCGTCCCGGGCTCTCGGAGTCAGAGCGGCCGACCAAACTACCTTGCCTGGAGCCGGAGTCCCCGAGTCAGGTAACTTTGGTTGTCCGTGTTGACTCTCCTCTGGGAGAACCGACGTCTGGCCCGACGCCGTCGGGGCCCGAGTCGGGGGCTGCAGAGTCTCCTGAGCTCGGTCTTAGGTTGACGGCCCTGGAGAGCAGCCTGGCTGCCTTCATGGAGCAGCAGCGAGTACTGATCAGCAGTCTGACCGGTGCATCTGCCCCGACCACCGGGACCTCGACGTCTAAGTCGACCCCGGAGGCCAAGCCGATCCTTGAGTCCATCAAGTCTCGAGTCGATCCTTGGCCAAGGTCTCCCTTGACCTCCCTTACAGGGCTGAGATCATTGACGCTGGTGCTGTCGGCGTCGGGGCGGGTGGCATTGAGGCCCACAAGGCTGGAGCTGCTCGACTCCTCCTCGGAGGAGTCAGCTTGGGAGACGGAGAACGAGGAGTCTCCTGACACCTTCCGGACCTGTTGCGTCCCGTCGTACTCCCCGGAGTCCGAGCGTCGGAGAAGGTTCCCCCCGGAGGATACCTGTTTCTCGGATTTCGTCAGGGACATGGCCAAGGCTTTGGCATTCCTGGTGGATGCCGAGGAGGAGCCTCGAGCCGAAGAGCTCGATGCCCTCCAGTATGATTTTCCTCCGAAGGAAGCCTTTACTGTACCGGTTCCTCCGATGCTGGAACGGCTGCTTTTCCGTATGTGGGAAGCACCGGCCTCGGCGCCGGTTCTTAGCAAGCGGGTCGATTTCATCTATCGAGTCCGTAAGAACCCTGGGTTCCAAAAGGCGCAGCTACCGCACAACTTCATGGTTGTGGAATCGGCCATGCACAGGCTGAAAAGCCAAAAGATGCACTCCTCAGTGCCTCCCGGCCGAGAGGCCCGGAACCTGGATACCCTCGGTAGAAAGTGCTTCCAGGGCTCTATGCTGTCTTTCCGTGTCAAGACTTACCAGCTGTAGATGGGCATGTACTTACGGGACCTGGCAAAGGAGATTGCCGGGTTCTCGGCTGGCCTGTCCAAGGAACCCTTGCAGAGATTCAAAGCCTTGTCTACAGGGATCCGAGAGTGCTCAAAGTTTATATCTCGAGCAGCCTATGACAGCTTCGAGGCTTCAGCCCAGGTAGCTGCAGCCGGCATCGGTGCACGCCGTCAGGCCTGGCTACAGTCGTTGGACCTGGAGTCATGGGTACAGGATAAGTTGGTCGATGTCCCATGCCGAGGTGACAACCTGTTCGGCAAGCCCATGACTGAGAAGGCTGCAGAAATCGAGACCGAGACTCTCACCAGGACAAGGCTGTCCAGAAAGACTTCTGCCCCTTCTCACAAAAAAAAGGGCTCGGGGAAGAAGCCCTTTTTCCCGAGGAAGGGTACTGCCTACAAAACCTACCCTCAATATTTATTTATTTATTTATTTTTATTTTTTATATACCGCGCTATTGAAATCAGCGCGGTTTACAGTAAAACTGAACAGAGCAACAATGCATTAAATATCACAATGTGCTTACATAGAACAAGGCATAAACAAACTGGGATAACAGGGAAACTATTCACATGGTATGTACAAATATTTACATAGAGTTAAGTATTCCAGTAAACCGTGGGCATTTATAGGTCAGATGGGGGAATGCGTAGGTCTAAGGGGGATGAGTATCTAGCCATTTTCATGTTGTGTGATAGGGCAGTATATGTGTGGTGTGAGTGAAAAAAATATCAGGCCTCTCCAGCTCCCCAACAGGGCCAGCAGGCCAAGGGGCAAGGGCATGGGCCCCATAGGCAGAAAACCCCCAAGCCTCCAGCTCTGGCTCCTGCACAGCAGGGAGGGGTTTTTTGACTCCCAGAGCATAGCCTCTCCTCCGCCGGTGGCCCCACTCAGCACAGGACGCCTACAGGTGGCCAGCCATCACAGGAGATACCTGGGTACTGAGCATAGTCCAGAAGGGCTATATGCTCCATTTCCACCAGCTACCCCCCTCCTACTACCATGCGGAGATACTGCAGCGCTCTCTAAACAAACCAAAGAATCTATTTAACCTAGTAAGGACCCTTACAAAGGAACCTTCTCCTATGCAACGATGCATACTGGATCCACAAGGATATGCGGACTACTTACAGTCAAAGATAATTAAGACTGGCTAAACAGCATCATCTAACCCTGCGGAAGGCCCACTGCTCCCATCACCTCTATCCACCTTCTCAATACCAACAGCGAAGAATGTTGAAGACACTATCAACGCAATTAACACCACTACAGCACCAAATGATCCCTGCCCGGCGTTTTGGATAAAGACACTGCGCAAGGAATTTAGCCCATTCTTAGCCAAACTCACCAAACTCTCCTTTGCTACAGGAGAATTCCCACAATGCCTAAAGCAAACGTCCATTAAACCACTCCTAAAAAGCTGCAAACTGGACACCCAGAAGGTGGACTCATACAGGCCAATTGCGAGCATCCCACTATTGGCCAAGATAATCGAAAAACTCATCCAACAGCAAATTCAGGACCATATTGACGACACTGCCCCATTAGACCCATGCCAACATGGATTCAGAGAAGCACATGGCGTGGAGACGCTCCTGACTATACTCTTCAACACCTTAATCACTGGCATAGACAATGCCAAAAGAGGATATGCCCTAATCTTCTTAGACATTGCAGCAGCCTTCGACTCTGTCGACCACGAACTACTCTTGGCATGCCTGGCAGAGAAAGGGATCCAAGACACAGCCTTGAAATGGTGTAAATCTTATCTCTCAGATAGATTGCAACATGTGAGGACAGGGCTTTCGACCTCTTAACCATTCCAGCAGAAACAGGGAGTTCCGCAAGGTTCTGCAATTTCAGCGCTGTTTTTCAACATATATATGCAGCCCCTCTGCACACTCGCCCATTCCTTCTGCATCTCATGCCTTATATACACTGATGATGTGTTACTATACATGCCATTTAAAACCAACCAGCCATATTTCTCAACATTAACCAATTGCTTCGACGCCATAACTGACTGGCTTCAATCCCAAAACCTCAGGATAAATTTCAAGAAAACAGAGGCTCCATTCATTACCAGGGACCAGTCATTTGTTCCGCCAGCAGCACTAAAAGTAAGAGGCGCCGAACTCCAAAGCAAGCACACAATCCGCTACTTGGGCATAACACTCGATCAACAGTTGGATATGAAAACACATATAGGCAACACCGTCAAGGCAGTATACTTCAAGATCCGGACAATCCGTCACTTACGCCCCCTCCTGGAACCAGACGACTTTAGGACAATCTTCCAGGCCTTAGTCATCCCCCCACTTTGACTTCGCCAACGCCATCCTACAGGGTCTACCAAAAAACACACTGTACCCACTCCAGCTGGCTATGAATGCTGCAGCCAGAACACTACACGGTGCTACCATGAGGGAGCACATAACACCAATCTTGAAGCATCTACACTGGCTTCCAATCTACTGTAGACTCATCTTCAAGATCCTACTAATGACTTTCAAGGCTATCAACAGACTCACCTCCACATCCATCTCAGATCTCATTCTTCCCACTCCCTCAAATAGAACTAGAAGATCGGTCTCAGCCAATACCCTATGTATCCCTAGCAAGATTACAAAATCCCTGCAAGCAACAAGAAAGAGGGCCTTCATGTTCTATGCCCCGTCGTACTGGAATGCGCTACTGCCTGACATTCTGGCAATTACGGACCTTACACAGTTCAGGAAGGCACTGAAACATCACCTCTTCCTGCAGCATTATGGTATCACACAGCAACCACCTAACTGCAGTCACCAAGACACACACACCAAACTCCCTACTATACATACATCCTTTGTGCCACGATAGCACATTCAAACCCCAACTTGAATATGTATATAACTACCTAAAAACTGTAAAATACCTTTAACCCAGAGCATGTATATAGTTTCCCCAGTTAATCCAAGTTGAATAACCTTGTTTTCTGTAAGTCCAGCACGGGCGTTTACCGTGTCTGAACAAAACTGATGTTATTTGTAAACCGAGCTGATACCAAAGAGCGTGGTATAGAAAAATAAATAAATAAATACTATCCAGGGGAGCCTCCAAGACTCCCTCTACACAGGAACCTCCTCCTTCAGGAGTTGGCAAATCTTCTAAAGGAATAGGCGGTGGAACCGTTGCCACACCACCTGAAAGGGCACTTCCTGGTACCAAAGAAAACAGGAGGCCTCAGACCTATCCTAGACTTGCGAAATCTGAACAAGTTTCTGGAGAGGGAAAAGTTCAAGATGCTTACCCTTGGGATACTGCTGCCCTACCTCCAGCAGGGAGACTGGCTATGCTCCTTAGACCTGAAGGATGCTTACACTCACATCCTCATCCATCCAGACCACACACAATATCTCAGATTTATGGTGGGAGGAAACCATTTTCAGTACAGGGTACTTCCCTTTGGCCTGACCTCTGCCCCCAGGGTTTTCACCAAATGCCTGGCGGTGGTGGCGGCTTTTCTCAGAAATCAGGGGATTTTTGTCTTCCTGTACTGGATGACTGGCTAATCAGGGGCCAGTCACTCCAGCAGGTCCGACAGGCCACTCTTCGCACTGTCTCTCTTCTTTAGCATCTGGGCTTTGTCATAAACTACGCAAAGCCCACTTTGCTCCCCTCTCAGAACCTAGAGTTTATAGGGGGCCAGGTTGGACACACTTCAGGCAAAAGCTTACTTGCCCGAGGACAGGGCCCACAGACTGATGGATTTGGTCAACCAGGTCCAACACAATTCTCATGTTTCCGCCAGGCACTTCCTGCGGCTCCTGGACCACATGGCATCCACTGTACATGTAATCCCCAAATGCCCGTCTGCACATGTGGACTGCTCAATGGTGCCTCAGAGATCAGTGGACACAAGCCACCGGCGACCTTAGAGACAGAGTACAGGTGTCCAGACGACATCTGAACTCCTTACAGTGGTGGTTACATCTGCCAAACCTTCTCAGGGGTGTATCTTTTCAGGCTCCAGCACACACAAGGGTGCTGACGACGGATGCTTCCTTAAGAGGCTGGGGTGCACATTGCCAGGGCTCATGCACTCAAGGCCTGTGGTCCCCTCAGGAGGCCACACAGCAAATCAACCTGTTAGAGCTGCGAGCAATCCGCTTAGCTCTGCAAACCTTTTGTCATGCCCTCTCTTAACAGTCTGTCCTAGTTCAGACGGACAATCAGGTGGCAATGTTCTACGTGAACAAACAAGGGGTCACTGGCCCTTTGCTCCTTTGCGGTCAGGCAGGATATGTTTCTCAAAGCAGTCTACCTACCTGGTCAAGAAAACTTCCTAGCAGACAAGCTAAGCAGGATTCTCCAGCCTCACGAATGGCAGTTGAATCCATTGGTGGTCCAGCAGATCTTCCTCCGCTGGGGACTTCCATCCATTGATTTCTTTGCAAGTCCACTAAACCATCAGCTGCCCAGGTTTGGCTCCAGACAGCCCCATCCCCTGAGGATGGCAGCAGATGCTTTTCTAATCTCTTGGTCTACGGGCCTCCTGTATGTGTTTCCTCCCATGCCCCTGGTGGCCTGAACTCTGTTCAAGATCCTCCGGGACAAGGCCTCGGTGATTCAGGTAGCCCCCAGATGGCCGAGGCAGCCGTGGTTTCCACTTCTTCTGCATTTGGCGGTGGAAGCTCCGTTCCCTCTAGGGCTGCAACACGATCTCCTGTCTCAAGAGCAGGGTTCCCTTCTGCACCCCAACCTCAGGTCCCTCAATCTGATGGCCTGGCTGCTGAAAGGATAGTGCTAGCTCCCTTGCTTCTACCTAAGGAGGTTGAGGATGTGGTATTGGCCTCTAGGAGGCAGTCCACCAGAAAATCCTATGCCCTCAAGTAGCCTAGGTTTACGTTGTGATGTGCTCAGCGCAATGAAGATCCTTTCTCTTGCCTTGTGCCAATAGTAAAGCAGTATCTACTTCACCTTTCAGACCTAGGCCTTAAAGTCTAACTCTGTTTGGGTCCACCTCAGTGCTTTGTCAGCGCACCACTCACTGGTGGAAGGACAGTCTCTGTCGGTTCAGCCCTTGGTGTCCAGATTTCTCAGAGGTCTGCTTCTGCTCAAGCCTCCGGTTCATCCACCGGCAACTGAGTGGGGTTTGAACATGGTCTTGCAGCAACTTACTCGCCCAATGTTTGAGCCGATGACTACTTGCCATTTGCGCTTCCTCTCTTGGAAAGCGCTCTTCCTGGTGGCTCTTACATCAGCCAGACGTGTGAGTGAGCTACAAGCTCTGGTTTCTGATAGACCGTACATGCAGTTCTATAGGAACAGGGTAGTCCTACGGACCCATCCCAAGTTCCTCCCAAAGGTGGTCTCGTCTTTCCACCTCAATCAGGAGGTGGTTCTTCCGACCTTCTTTCCCAGGCCGCATGCCAGCCAGGCTGAAACAGTCTTGCATACCCTGGACTGTAAGAGGGCGTTGTCTTTTTACATAGAACGTACGTGGGAGCATCGAAGGGCTGCTCAGCTCTTCGTCTCGTTTGACCCTAATAGGATGGGGTTACCTGTCTCCAAGCGCACGTTGTCCACTTGGGTAGCAGATTGCATCGCCTGGACGTACAGGGCAGCAGACCTCCCCTTGCAGGGTCGGGTCACGGCCCACCGTGTCAGGGCGAAAGCCGCGTCAGTAGCTCATCTCCGCTCTGTTCCGTTGTCAGACATCTGCCGGGCCGCAACTTGGTCTTCAAGCCAGACTTTTGCAGCCCATTACTGCCTGGAGAGAGAGTCCCGGTGGGACAGTGTTTTTGGCCAGGCGATACTTCGTAATCTCTTTGAGATTTAGGCAACTCCTACCCTCCGGTCCTTCGTGTTGGGCTTCCGTACGGGGTGTGTTCTCAGAGAAAATTCTTGTCACGGATGCTGTGGCTCTCGAGAGGGAGCCATTTTTTTCAGCTTTGGGTTCATGGTAGCCTAGAGCTGGGGAGTCCCATATGTGAAGACTGACTTCCTGCTTGGTCCTGGAGAAAGCATAGTTACTCACCTGTAACCGATGTTCTCCAGGAGCAGCAGGAATCAGTCCTCACGACCCTCCCTCCTCCCCTGGAGTTGCAGCCATATACTTCATTTTGGGTTTTTTGCTGTCTTTTAGCTATGTCATCAGACTGAGCAAGATGTCACCCTTGGGCGGGAAGGGGAGCGCGCATGCGCGCTGCATTCCCAAAGGCTTTCTTTGAAAGCTGGGGAAATGCTCTGCACGAGGGCTCCGTCGGCGCCGATGTCACCCATATGTGAGGACTGATTTCTGCTGCTCCTGGAGAACACCTGTTACAGGTGAGTAACTACGCTTTATGTGGGTGGTAATATCTCCAAATGTTCATGAAACCCTTCTTTTCGAAGTGGAAGCAAATAGTATAGGAATCTGTACTATGCCTATTATCTCCAGGAACAAGCAGGAATGAGTCCTCACATATGGGTACGTCGGAACCGACGGAGCCTGCGCGGGAAAGCTCCCAAGCTTCCCAGAAAGGAAGCTTTTGGGGCCTCCCACAGCGCATGCGCGCTGCCTTCCCGCCTTCCTGACCAACTCTCTTCAGTTCTTCTTTTTCCGCGGAGCCAGCAGGTCGTGTTCCTGTCACCGCTGAAGAAATTGTTATTTTAATTTGTTTCTTTGACAGCGTGTCTGCCTTCCCCGATTCCAGACCGGTACCGCCGGTCCTTTTTTCGTTTATTTAAAAAAAAAAAATATATATATATATATAATTACTTTTTCTACACTTGGTGTATTTTTTCTGTGAGGCCTCTAGGCCTTCTCAGGCCTCCCTCATGGAAAAAACAGCTTCTGGTTTTAAAAAATGCACTAAGTGTACCGGTACTGTTTCAGTTACAGACACCCATGAGTGGTGTCTTAAATGTTTGGGGCCTGACCATTCCATTCCGGATTGTCCATCCTGCTCTCTGATGTCCAAAAGGGGCTTACAAAACAGAGCAGCTAAATTTCATATGCTGTTTTCTACCGATACTCCAGCATCAACATCCTACAGGTCTTCTTCTCCTGATGGATCTCAGGTAACTAAACATTCTTCGGGCAAGTCCTCAAAAGGCAAATCTCCCTCTAAGCAGCGAGAGGCCCTTGCAATTGACCCTGAGGACCCTGCCCCAGCCAAACAACCCCGGCGGGAAGCTCCGGCTTCCAAAGCTCCTCCTATGGGGTTACAGGTAGACATCGATGGCACGGCCTCGACCGATCTCCTATTAGACTGCTCTGGGGTACCAGCTAACACCGGTATCGACTTCCAGGCAGTTGTGGCGGCTATGGGTACTACGGTACAATCCATGCAGCAGGCCTTACTGACTTTCATTAATGCTACACCGCCATCGGTACCGCGACAATCGGTTCCGACTCCGATTCCGGTACCGCAACCGATACCGGTACCCAGAGCATCTACTTCCAGTAGCATGCCGGTTCCGGTCTCCGGTTCCGGAGCTTTCTTCGATACCGCTCCGATTCACGGTACGCCCGAAGTCGGTACCGATCGGTACGCGTATCGATCTCTGGAAGCAAATAGACGATACTTTGAATCCTCTGAAGATTCTGATACATCAGATGATTCTGCTGACGTCTCTTTTACTCTTCCTGAGGAGCCCTCTTCTCCAAAAAGGAGAATGTCTCCTCCAGAGGATTTGTCCTTTCAAGACTTCATTATTGAAGTAGCTAAAGGACTCTCCATATCTGTATCCTCTGAAAAGGAACCTAGAGCAAAAAAATTAGATATTTTAGGATACTCTAAGGTTCCCAAAGAGGCAGCCACCTTACCCATACATGAAATTCTTCAAGAACACATGATGGATTTGTGGGAGGCTCCTCTCACCCTATCTCCACATTCTCGACGTTTGGACACCATGTATCGGGTTCCTCCTTCTCCTCCTGGTTTTCAAAAAACTCAGCTTCCTCACCACTCTATTGTGGTGAAGTCTGCTATGAAAAAGATAAAGAGTACCAAAAGACACTCTTCTACCCCGCCAGGAAGAGAATGTAGGACTCTGGATGCTTTTGGGAGAAAAATCTTCCAAGCTAGCATGCTTATTGCCAGAATCAATTCATACAGCCTCTATATGGGCATATTTTTGAAAGAGATTGCATTAAAGATACGTCAGTTTCTCCCCTTTATCCCAGAGGATAAACAAGAGGAATTCCTTCTTTTGCTAAAGCACACTCAAGATGTTTCAAAGTTCTCCAACAGAGCAGCCTTTGACTCTTTTGAGGGGGCAAGCAGAGCCTCTGGCATTGCCATAGCTGCTCGCAGACTGGCTTGGCTCCAGGCCTCTGATTTGGAACCCTGGGTACAAGAAGGCTTGGGTAATCTGCCCTGTACAGGTGAAAATCTCTTTGGCAAAGAGTGGCAAATCAAAGCCACTCAAATGGATGCAGAGAATGCTGCTTTAGATAGACTTTCTAAGTCTACCTCTACCCTTGCCAAGAAAAAACCTTTTAAGAAAACTTTCTATAAAAAGACCAGATTTTCCACAAATACTGGCCAGCAATCTTCCCAAGTTCACTTTGCTCCTAAGCGTCAGCAAACTAAACAGGCCAGAACAAAGTCTACAGGGGCTGCTACAATCCAGCAGTCCCAACCTCCTCAGGGTTTTTGACTTGATTCTAGAGAACTTAACCTTTCTGGCTCTGCAACAGCCAGAACCTCTCACCATTCCAGGAAGATCAGCTCATTTTGCTCCCAGATGGGAACAAATCACATCAGAACCGTGGACCCTCTCTATCATCAGAGAGGGCTACAAACTACATTTCTCCAGCCTTCCTCCCCATACCATGGTGAGACAATTCAATTCTCCCCCATCTCTCCTGTACCTGTTGGGCCAGGAGGTGACCACTCTTCTCGCCCAAAACGCAATAGAAGAGGTTCCTCTTCCTCAACAAGGGTCAGGTTTCTACTCCCCTTATTTTCTCATTCCCAAGAAAACAGGGGGGTACAGACCCATTCTGGATCTCAGAGAATTGAACAAATTCCTATACAAAGAGAAATTCAAAATGCTTTCTCTAGGTACTCTCCTTCCATACCTACAGAGTCAGGACTGGCTTTGTTCTCTAGATCTCAAGGATGCGTACACACATATACTCATCCATCCATCCCACAGAAAATTCCTACGGTTTCTGTTCCAGGGAAAACATTTCCAATACAGAGTACTCCCCTTCGGTCTAGCCTCTGCTCCAAGGGTATTTACCAAATGCATGGCAATAGTAGCTGCATTTCTACGCACTCTGGGGATCTTTGTCTTCCCATACCTGGACGACTGGCTCATCTGAGCTCCATCTCAGTCCGAGGCTCAGACTTCCCTGGACCACACCAGACGCATACTGCAGTATCTGGGACTTGTCATCAATCTGCCAAAGTCTCAACTCACCCCTACTCAGTCCCTAGAATTCATAGGGGCCTGGCTAGATACTACCACTGCAAGGGCCTATCTTCCTCAGGCCCGTTGCCACCGTCTAGTGCACTTGGCCTCTCAAATTCAGTCCAGAAGCCACTTGACTGCCAGAGAGATGCTACAACTGCTAGGCCACATGGCATCCACAGTTCATGTGGTGCCTTATGCTCGCCTACATATGAGAGCAGCTCAATGGACCTTGTCCACCCAGTGGACCCAAGCATCAGGAGCTCTCTCAGACCAAATAGCAACCTCAAAACGTCTTTTTTGGTCTCTCCAGTGGTGGATATCCACTCAAAATCTGTTGTTGGGGGCCCCCTTCCAACCTTTGTTACCCCAAGCAACTCTCACTACAGATGCCTCCCAAACAGGTTGGGGAGCTCATCTCCAAGACCTTTCCACTCAGGGCATTTGGTCTCCACAGGAGACCACCCTTCATATCAACCTTTTGGAGCTGCGAGCAATTTTCCTTGCTCTCAAGGTCTTTCATACCCTCCTCATCAACATGACAGTCCTTGTTCATACCGACAATCAAGTAGCCATGTTCTACATAAACAAACAAGGAGGGACTGGCTCTCTGTCGCTTTGCAACGAAGCTCTAAAACTGTGGGCCTTCGCCAGAGAGCATCGGATCCATTTCCTGGCAGTGTTCCTCCCAGGAATCAAAAACTCTTGGGCAGACAGACTCAGTCGAGTTCTGCTTCCACACGAATGGTCCCTGCACATGGATCAGGTACTCCGAATCTTTCAGGAATGGGGGACCCCGGACATAGACCTCTTTGCAAGTCCGTACAATGCCAAACTTCCCCGGTTCTGTTCCAGGATTCCGTGTCAGGAAGCTCAGGCCAAGGATGCCTTCCTCCTTCATTGGGGTCAGGCCTTCCTATATGCCTTTCCACCCATTCCCTTGATTCCCAAGACTCTATTCAAACTTCAGAGGGATCAAGGATCCATGATCCTCATAGCTCCACGCTGGCCATGCCAAGTGTGGTACCCTCTACTTCTGCATCTCTCCCAGACACCCTCCCTGGATCTGGGAGCTGCTCCAGACCTTCTGTCTCAAGAGGAGGGGACTTTGTGGCACCCAAACCCCAAGTCCCTTCACCTCAGAGCTTGGTTACTGAAGGCCTAGACCTTCAAGACTTGAATCTTTCTCAACAGGTGAAGGATATCCTCCATGCATCGAGGAAACCTTCCACCAGGTGTGCTTATGCTTTTAAATGGAAAAGATTTTCAATTTGGTGTGCAGACAAAGGTCTTAACCCTCTAGCACTACCTTTGAATTCTTTACTTGAATATCTCCTGCATCTTTCCAATGCAGGACTTAAAACCAATTCTGTAAGGGTCCATTTGAGTGCTATTGCAGCATCTCTTCAGCCTATCAATGGACAATCTGTTTCCTCTCATCCTCTTATTGCAAGATTCATGAGAGGTCTAACTTTAACTAAACCTCCCATCCGGCCTCCTCCGGTGGCATGGGACTTAAACGTAGTTCTTGGTCAGTTTATGAAGCCACCCTTTGAACCCTTAGCCACTACCTCCTTAAAATTCCTTTCCTGGAAAGTCATTTTCCTTATTGCAATCACTTCTGCTCGCCGCATCAGTGAACTGCAGGCTTTAGTGGCTAATCCACCTTATACAAGGTTCCATCATATGATAAGGTAGTCCTTAGGACAAATCCCCACTTTTTGCCTAAAGTGGTCTCACCTTTTCATCTTAATCAAGAGGTATATTTACCTGTCTTTTTTCCAGCTCTTCATGCATCAAATGCAGAGAGGAACCTTCATACTCTAGACTGTAAAAGAGCTCCTGCCTTTTACCTCCACAGGACGCAGCAACATCGAAAGTCTTCTCAACTTTTTGTTGCTTTTGATCCTTCTCATTTAGGACTTCCAGTCTCAAAAAGAACACTGTCCAATTGGATTGCTCAGTGTATTTCTTTTGCTTATCAGAGTAAGAACCTTTCTCTGGAAGGCCATGTCACAGCTCACAATGTGAGAGCCATGGCCACATCTATGGCTCATCTTCATTCTGTATCCATTGATCAGATCTGTCGAGCAGCCACCTGGGCCTCGGTTCATACCTTCACAGCCCATTACTGCTTGGACAAGGACTCCCGCCGGGATGCCTTGTTTGGTCAGGCTGTCCTCAGACACCTGTTCCATTCTTAAACAACTCCTGCCCACCTTCCCTGAATGGATGCCTGAGATCCATAGGAAGATGAGAAACCCTTGGAGGGGGATCTCCCCGGCATCTTAGCTAGGGAGTCCCCATATGTGAGGACTCATTCCTGCTTGTTCCTGGAGATAGCACAGTTACTTACCTGTAACAGGTGATCTCTGGGAACAGCAGGAATTAGTCCTCACAACCCACCCACCTCCCCTAGGAGTTGTATCTCTCTCTCTCTTTCTCTTTCCTTTCCTCTCTCTATTGTCTCAGCTTTAAACTCGAACTGAAGAGAGTTGGTCAGGAAGGCGGGAAGGCAGCGCGCATGCGCTGTGGGAGGCCCCAAAAGCTTCCTTTCTGGGAAGCTGGGGAGCTTTCCCGCGCAGGCTCCGTCGGTTCCGACGTACCCATATGTGAGGACTAATTCCTGCTGTTCCCAGAGATCACCTGTTACAGGTAAGTAACTGTGCTTTATCCACTATAGGTTTGGGAACCAGAATAAAATCTCCCCTATCCAAAATCATTCTCAGACCAGTATTTTTTTTTTTTATATAAATGATGATGCCTTTTTATTGGCTTAATTATAAAATATTTATGGCTAGCATTTAGTTCAAATATTTTTTTGAAAGAACAATCCCACAAGTCCGTAGCACTCATACACAACACCAGGGATATAAAAAAAATAAACAATTTTTATATTTACATTTTTTTCATCAGCACTCCTATTTTACCCCACTCCTCCCCCCTGAACTCTCTCCAGCCGACAACACTTAAAATCTTTTAACACATTTATAAATGATCTGGAAATGGGACACAATTATTTAAAGTTGAGAAATTGCTGGAGGACATTGCCATGCTGGAACACCAGGCATCCAAAAGGCACATGAAATTTAGTGCAGACAAGTGCAAAGTGCTGCACCCAAATTATAGCTACACAATGCTAGGCTGCATGTTAGGAGTCGCCACCCAGAAAAAGGATCTAGGCATCATTGTGAACAGTGCATTGAAATCTTCTCAGTGTGTGGCTGAGCTTGAAGAACAACCTGAATGTTGGGAATTATTAGGAAGGGAATAGAGACTAGAACAAACACCATAAAGCCTCTGATGCTCCACCCCCATAGCCTTCTCACTAGCTAGGTTCTACCCATGGTCTCTGTTGCTAGTTACATTGGAAGCAGGCAGAAAGGATTAGAAAACTGCAGATAGAAGTTTTAAACCTGAAAAGTGTCCAGACATGTTAGCCGTCCTAGCTTCCAGACATTCATGTAACATTGGGTAGAATCTTGAAAATGCCAGGCAGTTGTCAATCCTAACCACCTGAGTCAGGGGCTGTGAGCAGTGCGGCCGCACAGGGCAAGTAGAGAAGGGGCACGGACTTCATCACTGGGCTTTCAGGAAGACCTAGAAGAGCAAGTTCGTGCATGCAACTGGGGAGCAAGGGGGCACCAGGTTCATATGTCACACAGGGCACATTTCTAGCTTAATATAGTCCTGTGCCCAAGCAACCAGGGTTTGATTCCCACTAGCACTCCTTGTGGCCTTGGGCAAGTCACTTAACCCTCCATTGCCTCGGAAGAAAGGCCTGGCAATCTACTTCCGGTGACACTGCCAAGAAAACCCAGGAGCTTCTGGGTCGCTAGGAGTCAGGACTGACTCGAAGGCACACATTGCATAGTCCTGTGCTGAGCACATCGGACAATACCCCCTAAGATTTTTGGCATTAGGTATGTTCCTAGCTTTCCAATGTCTTAATCTCACCCTGCCCATGGCAACAGATACTTGTTGCCAGTACACCAGCAACCAATAAGAAAGCTGTTCAATTCATTCAGCAACTTAAACTTTAAAGGCTGGTTAAAATGGCCCTTTCTGTAACGAACCTTAAAATATAAAATAAACAAAGAATGGTATTTATACTTTAATCGTAAGAGTTTGCAAAATATTGCAATGGAGGTAGCTCCTGTCTGAGCTATCCTCAACACTGCTTTTTTTGATACAAATATTTATACAGTAGAATAGATCACAGCTGTTAATCTGAAGATGCAAATAACTTATTTAGGAGTAGCCTAATGGCTAGAGAACTGGCTTGGGAAGCCAAGAGACCAGGGTTCAATTCTCACTAGCACTCCTTGTGGCCTTGGGCAAGTCACTTAACCCTCAATTGCCTCAGAAAAATCCAAATTATCAATGTCTCTCTTTAAAGTGCATTACCAAGTTTAAGTTACAATGTAAACCACTTTGAAATGATAAAGCGATATAAAATAAAATAAAAATATTTCATATCTATGTATTGTGGTACTGCAGACCCTCTGCAGACAGAAGAAAATGCTTTTAACTTAGAAAAAAGAGGCAAACACCGGCTGCAGCATCGCGAGGAGCCATATAGGGGGAGCAAGAGGGACCTCTGGAGGACTGAGGAGCCACACCCCAGAGCCAATGATGCAATACCGGCCTGCACCCAATCCAGAAAGGGAAGAATTCCTTTTAAAAGCCCAGACACAGGAGACACAAAAGACACAGGAAGGAAGCTAACCCTGGAAGGAGAAAGGAGAGCTTTCCTGGAAAGAGAGAAGGACCAGGGAATAGGAGTCCTGACAGAAGGAATCTGCCCAGCAGACTCAGCAGAACCAGGTGAAGGAATCCGCTTCAAATATCCCAAGAGGGGAGAGGATACGCTTTCCAAGTGGGAAAGATACAAAGAAGAAGCTAACCCTGGAAGGAGAAGGACTGTGCCAGAGAGTCCTGGACCTGAGTCTGGCAGAGGCCGGCAACCTTTGAAAGACACAACGAGGAGTAACCAAGAAGGAGGTGAAAGAGTTACTTTGAAAGGTAACATTCTTGGCACGGAGAGAAAGAAGCTGTGGTGCGAGTGTGGCTTAACCCCAGCAGGAGGCCGGCCGGAGAACTGGAGGCCTACCTTGGTGTCAGAGAAGCCAAACCACAGCAGTAACAAGCATCAACCCTCATTTGGCCGGGATAAACCCAAAAGGAAAGGTAATCACTATTTTACTGATTGTGATTTTATGAATGCTGTGACGCAGGAGGAGCAGGGCCTAGAGGAATGCTGTCCTTCTAGAACTATTTGTGCTACAAAATACAAACCTGTGCCAAACAAGAAACTCTCTAGTAAAAGAGCAGTAGGCGAGAGAAACTGTCCTCACTCTAGAGGTGTACAAAACCAAGGCTTACCTTTGGATGCAGCGCATTGGGACATCGTACAAACATTATATAAAAAGCCTGAATGCGAGCCACTAGATATTCCTGACTGTGAACCAATGCAGGTGGAATTCCCGGATGACCTTTCGGACCCCGAGATGGATTGCAGCTATTGCCTGGCAGAAAGCTTTGAGCCCTTAGCCGAGGAGTAGAACTGTGGTCTGGGGGAAGGTTTGAATCTGTGTTTCTTATAGTACTGCTGTGAAGTTAACAGGTCTAACTCAGTTCATGTTTCTTTTTCTTTCAACCTGAAGCAAGGACATTTTTGTGTTGATGTAAATTCTGAGCTATTGAACCTATTTGCAATACGGGAAATAAAAGTCTTTATTTTCCCTACACTCGGACTGATATATTCTTTGGAGCTTTCGTTACCCAGAAGGCTACCAGGACTATAAAAACCTGGGCCCTGTCTTTGAGCTAAACTCCACCATAAAATATTTTTGTGTCCACCCTCCCTGCTGTGACATCCCAGTGCCACCAGGGGGGCGGTGTGACAGTATGTATATGTGTATGTCATATAAAGCTAAACCAAGCAGAGTGCAACATTAGCTCCTAAATATTCGCCTAAAATATAATTTGCTACAACACAGTAGAAATAATAGCAAAGAAAATGAAATACAGTATATGTGTGAATAAATTGGAAAATTTGACATCCTGACCATCATTATCTGTAATCCGGTGTGATGGGACATTTTCAGGGGGGTAGTTCTTGAGACAAGGAATTTGTGTGGGTGGAGTGTTTGCAGGGTGGTGGGGCAATTGCGTGGGAATAGCTTTGGGGGTAGTGCAGTTGCAGGGCAGTATGTTTATGTTTATTACATTTGATATACCGCTCAGGCCAAAGCATCAGAACGGTTTACAATACTATATCATTTGAGGAAATATGAAAGGAACGCCATTTGTAAGATAGGAGAGTAGAGGACAGAAACAGTCAAAAAGATAAGACAAAGAGAAGAAACGGAACAGCAGGTTACCATAATATACGAGTATGACAATCCAGACCACATCTTCGGTGCTAACTTCAGAACAGATGCCATGGTCCAACGCCTAAGGGCCACGCCAAAGGGCCCTCTGGCGAGGCCCTCAGGCGCGGGCGCGCCCCTGAAACGGCGGTTTAAGCCGTTGTTAATGACTTCTCATTGGCAGGCTATAGGAGGAAGGAGGGGCTCCTGCTCACAGCTCCGTTGTCATCGCTGCTCTCCTGCGCGCCCCTAGGCCGCTTTGTTTCTGCAGACTCCTAACATAATGCCGTGCCTGTAAATACAAATAAAAGTAGTTTTAGGGAATGGGGCAGTTTGTAGGGTGGTGGGGCAAATGCAGCAGCATTTGGCAAGGTGGTGGGACGGTTGATGGGGAAAATGAATATATTTTAGGAAGAACAGTTTATGGGGTGGTAGGGCAGTTGAGGGCATTTTTTTTTAGGAATGGAGCAGTATGGTGTGTGGTAGGGCACTTGCAGCATGGTGGTTTTAGGGGTATGCAGTTTGCAGGGTAGTTTGACAGTTGTGGAGGGGTAATATTTGAGGGTGGGAGTATTTCACGGTGTGATGGGACAGTTAGTGGGTATAGTTTTTGGGAGGGGGCAGTTTGCAGGGTGGTGAGGCAGTTGTGTAGGGATATTTTTTCATGATGGCAGCATTTGGCGGGTTGGTTGAGCAATTGCAAGGGAGTATATTTTTGTGGCTGTGGATAGTGTGTGGGATGGGGAGCAAATATATGGGAGCGATTTTTGGGGTTAGGGTCCAGTTGGGAGAGTAGAGAACTGGGAGTGAAAGTTTAAAAGGAGCAACCCTAACTGCTATGTGTCACTGAATGTAAGCTTCTATGCTACAGAAGCTGGAACTCCTTCTCCCATAGAAATGCATTGGACTAGTGTTTTAGGGGGTTTATTTCTCTGGAATATCTGATCTGATTTGGCCCATTTTCAAACTCCATGTGTCTTTTTGCTGTTTTTTTTCCAAATGACAAGTTTTATGTCAGTCTGTTAAATTTTTGGAGAGTTATTTTCCCCTCAGACAGACACATTCTTGACCATTTTTATAATTATTTCCAACTTCCATTAGTTTGGAAGGAATAATAATGAACAGAGGTGGAAAGAATTCTGTTTTTGTTGTATGTGCATATTTTTGTTTGTTTTTTTGGGGGGGAAATGGGTTTTTTTTTGCTTTGACTTCCCTTGTTCTCCTCCGCCTCTCTACCCCTTTCCATCCCTCCTCCCTTTTTCTTTCTGTGACTCAGGCAGAGCAGCTCCTTGCCCGATTTTTCAGCTCTCACTGCCGCTGCAGGAATGGCTTCCCAGTCCTGGCAGTGACTCTTCAGCTCCTCCCTAACTATAGTGGTGGTTTTCTGGTCCTGGTGGGGGGGGAAGGCAGCTCCTCAGCACCAAACCCTACCACCATGGCAGCTGACCGACTCTGGCAGCTGCTTTCCAGCCATTGATGCCTGCTGCTGCTAACATTGGGTGTAGGACTGGTGCCTGATGGACCTGGCATCCATGAGTTTTCCATTGTTGATCATATGTATTATAATAATACTGGTAATGCATTTTGTAGTTCCAAGTCTAGCTTAAAAACTTACACAAAGGAAGTTTTTGGTGGCCCTGTGATTCAGGAAAAGCAGTCAGTCTTTTTTTTTTTAATATAAATCTGATTTAAATTTTTTTTGAGGGGGGGGGGAAGAGGGTGGAGACAGTATGGTGATATTGAAGTCAATAAGCATCTGTCTCTGTCCCAAATTTGAATGAATTGAGCCCCAAAAGTTATTTTAAGGTCTGTGATGCTCTTGCTAGTGGGATAGAATTTGCCAGCAGAAATGTGACACACAGGGGAGTAATTTAATAAGGTGCCATTTACACATATAAGTCACATATTGTAGGGGACTTGCATGTGTAAATGGGTGCATATTTTAGCCAGTCACTATTATGTAAGTACACAGGCAAGGCTGATGGCATGTAACTTCACGATGTACTTACAGAATAGTGACTGGCATGTACTTGACTTTATAAAATAGGTGTCAATTAAGTGCATAAAAACCTACGCAAGAGTTTATAAAAGTACCCTTACAGTGCAGATAGCTTCCGTGGATTTCTACAGAGTGTTGCCACATAATGCCTGGGCAGTAACAGTCTTTCATTGTACTGCCACCAACGGTTTTGTAAGTAAACCTCCCAGCTAGAGCGGAAGTGACCTCAGCAAAACATGACATTTTATTTCCTCGCTACTATTTAATTGCCTCCTAGGCACCCTGCTTTTCCTTCTTGAAATGACAGAGATCTCAGAGTTAAAATAGTTCTGCTTCAATTCTAGTTGTCTGAATTATTGGGACTTTTCCAGTCGTTGGAGAAGCTGGATATTGCTCAGTGTGTAATACATAATCAATGCTTGATTATTTTCAGGAAGAAGCACATACAATAGAAGAAAAATTTTCCTCGATCCACAAACCTATTAATGTTGGATCCCAACAACCGCTAACTACGGGGCTCATCTCCAAGCTGACTGATGACCAGCTTATAAAGGAGTTCCTTAGTGGTTCTTATTGCTTCCATGGGGTGAGACTTACCATGCTGAATATGCTTTTATGATCTGCATTTGGAGGGGGAAGAAAAGTGGTTCTATTTCCTGTTTTTGCCCTTCAGTAGATATTGCCTTAATTCGGTGAATTGAGATGGGCCTTTCAAGAGACTGAACTAAAGCTGTATTCATTTCTATCCACTTTTTTTTGTCTTTAATCAATTTTACAATAAGTGAAGTAAAACATACTTGTACAGAAAAGTCCTAGTTGATAGGCAATGAGCCAAACTATACAATACATAACAAGAAAACAAAAATAAACTTACAATACCTATGGATTTCAGGAAATCAAGAAAGATGACCACCAACAAAGCATTTTCCCACATTACCCCCATTCTTTGGAATGCCCTTCCATTCCATCTAAGAGAAATAAATGATCTCATCACATTCAGAAAAAAACTTAAAACTCACCCATTTACTCTTCATTTTGGAACACAAGCCGGAAGCAATAGCTCATTCTCCCCCCTCCTAAAAAACTCCACATAACATTCCCCCCTTACATATCATCCAGAATGTATATAGTTTCATGCTAATTACTCACTGTTTATAACACCTATAATCAATGTTAATGTATATAGTTATAATACATTTAATGTAACTGAATATGTATCTGTTACAGTACTAGTCAACCTTTTGTTATATGTAAACCGCTTTGGATCAACTGGAAAAATGTGGTATCAAATTTTTTCATAAATAAATAAAGAAAGAAAATAACACCACATAAAGAAGGACACAAGCCCACAATAATGGGGATGATCCATACAAAGAACAAGGAAAATATTCAATTATATAAAGCAAATAGAGAATGCTGACTGAAGAGAGCAGGTACAAACTACAATACCTGAGTTCCAGGGGTGATCCGGGAAACTACAGACCGGTGAGCCTGCCGTCAGTACCGGGAAAAATGGTAGAAACCATCATAAAGCATAAAATTACTCAGCATGTAGATAGTCATGGCCTAATGGGAGACAGCCAACATGGCTTTAGACAAGGAAGATCTTGTTTTACTAATCTGTTATGTTTTTTTGAAGGTGTGAATAAACAGGTGGACAAAGGTGAGTCGGTTGATTTAGTGTATCTGGATTTTCAGAAAGCCTTTGACAAGGTCCCTCATCAGAGACTTTTGGCAAAACTAAAGAGTCATGGGATAGGAGGGCAGTGTACTACTGTGGATCAGGAACTGGTTAAAAGATAGAAAGCAGAGGGTAGGGCTAAATGGCCAATTTTCCCAATGGAGAAAGGTGAATAGTGGTGTACCCCAGGGATCTGTGCTGGGTCCGCTGCTTTTTGACATATTCATAAATGACCTGGAAAGTGGAATAACGAGTGAGGTTATCAAATTTGCAGATGACATAAAACTATTTAAAGTTGTTAAAACCCAAGAGGATTGTGGAAAATTGCAAGAGGATCTTGATAAATTGGAAGACTGGGCATCAAAATGGCAGATGAAATTTAATGTGGACAAGTGCAAAGTTATGCACCTAGGGAAGAACAACCCAAACTATGGTTACACGATGCAAGGTTCCACATTAGGAACCAACACCCAGGAAAATGATTTAGGTGTCATTGTGTTTACCATGTTAAAACCCTCGGCCCAGTGTGCAGCGGCAGCCAAGAGAGCAAATAGAATGCTAGGTATCATAAGGAAAGGAATGGAAAATAAAACAAAAGATATTATAATGCCTCTATATCGTTCCATGGTGAGACCACACCTTGAAATTCAGGTCGCCGTATCTTAAAAAGGATATAGCGATATTAGAAAAGGTTCAGAGAAGAGCCATCAAAATGGTAAAGGGGATGGAAGGATACTCCTATGAAGAAAGGCTACAAAAGGTTAGGGCTCTTTAACCTGGAAAAGAGACTGCTGAGGGGAGATATGATAGAAGTCTATAAATTAATGAACGGAGTGGAACGGGTAAACGTAGATCGTTTACGTTATCAGAATATAGAAAGACTAGGGGACATGCAATGAAGCTACATGGTAAACTATTTAAGACTAATAAGAGAGAATATTTTTTCGCTCAATGTGTAATCAAACTCTGGAATTTGTTACTGGAGGATGTAGTAAAGGCTGTTAGTGTAGCTGGGTTTAAAAAAGGTCCATAAATCATTATTAAGAAGGGACCCAGGATATCAATACTTGACCCAGTACAAGCATTGTGGAGCCTGTGTCTTTTGGGGAAACTGCTAGGTACGTATGACCTAGATTGGCCACTGTTGGAAATAGGATACTGGGCTTGATGGACCTTGGTCTGACCCAGTATGGCATATCTTATGTTCTTATGTTCATAAGATAGCAACTTTAAACTGAGCTAGACATGGCACGCTGAGCTGATACGAAAGAGACTAGATGAACATGGTCAGTAAATATATATCTTGCAGATTTCTACTTTATCACACACTTACAGGGGAATTTTAGATAAAACAGGGCTTCCAAGTTGGAGCATCCGAAGTCTCAATAGGGGAAACTCTTTCCTCCATCTCTGGGTTTCTCTTGAAACATCAGGTTACATCCTGATTTTATTGGCCAAGAATAAATCGTCTTTATGTGGAAAGAAAAGCCACAAGAGCCAGTCCCAAGCCAATGGAAAACACAAAAGTCACTATCAGGATCGTAGATCTCGCTGTCTCAGAGTCAGAGGTCTCCAAGACTTCAGAAATATCCAGAACATTCTTAGTTACAGCCTGATGCTGGGACTATTCTTGACGGACTTTACCCAAAGGTAAATAATATATCTTGGAAATAGGTGGAATGGCTTCAGGAGATACCTTATTAACACTTCCACTAAATATCTCTTAAACATATCTCGTGCAGAAGTCAGAGGAGCCTTAGGGAAGTTAATGATCCTAATGTTAGCCTTCTGAGCAGAATTCTCAAGTGCTTCCGCTTTATTCCGTAGAAGGATGATATCCTTCACTAAAGCTCCTTTGAACTAGAAAACTTGCCCAAACATTCCTTAAACTTAGGAATTTGCACTTTCAAATCCGGAACTTCGTCCTCCAGATTCAAAACCCATGGAAGAGACTTTAGTAGATAAAAAAAAAAATCCAAAGTGCGTTGCCCAGATCGGCCATCGCCTGCCAAATTTGACTCTCAAGAAGAAACATCTGGACATTTCAAAGAAAATCCAGAGAGAGACAAAGGAGCCACTGACTAACCTGGAGGATACCCGGAGACCCGCTGCTCTGAAACGATGAAAGGAGTAGTCTCAGCTGATCGATCCAGCATCACCATACTCTGCTCCTCAGCTCCACAGACAATCCAGATGCGTGTTGGATCAAAATTGCATCTCCTATGCTAGCGCTACCGGCCCCCCTCAGGTTAGCGAGTTGGTCACAGCATCAGCAATCGACACACCACCCTGAACAGGAAGCACGAGGGAAGCCTGCGGCTGTGCTGGCGGAACCCATTGCTCTGTGCTGAGAGAGATCTCAGAGCCAGAAGATGGGCCAGGGCTCTCAGTGTCAGCCCGAGACTTTAATGGCTGCTCTCCGGAGCCAGAGTCCTGCATACTTTGGCGCAGAAGGTAAGGGATAAAGAGGTTGCTGAGACTTCCCCTTGTGTTTTTCCATTGAGACAAACGCTCAGTGATCAGCAACCACCATCTTGGCATGGCCCCTCAGGATCAGGATCCCCTTATGACCACTTTAATTTTCACAAAAATGCTTCCTGCTCTTGATGCAAGACCTAAGGCTTCATGTTTTAACAATGAATATTTGTTTCTATATTATCCTGCTAGACTGTCCAGACAAGTTGGTTGTGTTCCCCTACCAGCAGATGAGTTGAGACAGAGGGCCAATGAAATGCCCACGTTTCAGTGATATCACTCCCATGCCTCTATCAGTCAGGGTCACTAGGGGCCACTCAGTATTTTTTGGTCTCCAGCAGATTGTGGTTGGATTTTCTCAGCTCTGATAAAATCTGAACAAATGAGGATTTGATGAGAGGAAAAAGATCGATTTCGCTCATGAACAACCACCTACATGTGACTCACTTGAGTGTGACATGGGAGGCTCCATTAAACTGTGGTCTTTTTGGTAGCCATGGGAGGAGTTAAAATTAGTTCAGCTCCACACTTTTATCCTATTAAGGGCTTGTTGAGCAGTCAGAATATTGAAAGGATTTGGAAAGAATTCACACAACCTCGATGCCTCCTCCCTCCTTTGTCTCCCCTGCTCTCTCCTGAATATGGCTCAGAAGTATATGACTGCAAGCTTGTTGTGTCAAAACAAAAAACCCCCCAGGAAAAGAGCATCTGAGGAGTAGCACCTAGCTTGACACGGTTTCCCCAACCTGGGGCTCCCAGGGGGTGAGTACCAAGGCTTGATATCATCATTATCTTTGTTGGGGGCTCCCGAACTCGTCCATTTTGGGGCATGCCGGGGTGAACTGCAGGCAACCATTGGCTCTGTGCTGAGGCTTCTCACTATTTTCCAACATGCACCGTTATCATTTTCTGTCTTTGTGCGCTTTGCATCCAGCAGTACCAGCACACATTCTGCCTGAGCAGTTCTAATGAGTGTTCTGCCCAAGTGCCCATAACGCACAGTCATGTACATGCTTCATTAGCACATGCTCTTGTGCTTACGCAGCATTAGTTTGCGCGTTTGCCTTGCCTTAACTCTTTCTGTCACCTTCCAGGAAGCGTTGTTTGACCTGTTGCAAATGAAGAGCCTCATCGCTGGATTCTGCTTGCTTGACAGACTCTGATTTATCACTGGTGGGCCTGTCTCCTTCTTCCACCAAGGGGATTTGGTTGGCCTGGCATTTTCTGCCTCAAGGTAGGGGGTGACTGATGGTGCTGCGAGTAAGATTAATAGTCCGGCTTTGCGTTCTATTGACCATTTTCTGCCATTCCCCTTCAGAGGATTCGGCTACAGCTGTATCTCCTGTGATTGGGGATCATTGTCAGGGAGGGGAGCACCCGGGATCTGGGTTGTCCTTCCCAGAATTATTTCCTTCTGCAGCAAGCCTGGTCTTTTTGGCACGGAAACTCAGACCCTGCGGCCTCTGGATTCCCGAGAGCTGGGGTCTGTGATAAGGAAGCTTATCATAGCTCAGGTAGGAGCTATAGAAAAGATGATGTGACTCTGAACAAGCAACCTGTCAGTTCTGGTAGAAGCAAGAAAACAGAGTTTTCACATAAAAGACCACCAGTCCCAGAATGCACCAGGTTTCCAGCAGCCATGAGAGGGGCTGAAGTGAGAGAATGTGTGTGCAATCAAGAGAGCTATGAGGTAATCCCTAAGCACTCATCTCAAAGGGCAGGGCCTGATTCAACACAGCTGCGCTGTGTTAGGGAGCAGCACACATTAGAACAGGATAAGAGTAGAGCTTATTCTTCAGGAAACAGTTTCAGCTACAGAGGGAGGAAGAGATACAGAGACAGCAACGGCTACAAGCTCAAGCACCAGTATCACCTGGAGAAACAGAAGCCAAGCCAAGCAGATAGAGAGAGAAGGAAACTCTCTGGAAGGAAGAGAAGAAAGGCCATTGGAAGGTCTGGGAGATTCCAAGGCAGTACTCATACTGGGAGGTATTCCAAAAGCCAGCAGAGTCCATTGGACTGGATTCAGCCAGAGGAATGGAGTGGCAGAGATAGGAATCACCAGTGGCTACCTGGAAGAGAGAAGACTGCATGTGGAAGGGACTTTCAGACCAAGGCCAGAAGGTATGTGAGAGAAGATCCAGTGGCCAGGGATCAAGATTGGAAGGCTGGACATCAGAATTGGATTACATATTGGCCAGGCTATACAGAGAGGAATAATGATAGCAGGAGAGGCTCAGGTATGAACACTGATCCAGACCCTATCTATAATAGAGAATGGCAGCAAGGGAATAAGCATTCTCATGATAGTGCCTTAATGAAAGACTCATCTGTGCCAATGTATGATATTGACCCTATGATTGTTGATGCAGGGGGAAATACAGCAGATGAAACTATTTACATGGACTGTTCTTTATCTAAATGCTATTGCTAGTTTTCTATGAGCAAACACATCAGCCATCACAAAGAAACCTAACTTTGTTCTTTATTTCCACTGCAAACAGCTCTTAAAGCAGGATTTGGGCTCACACAGTAGCAGCCAGCCAGCTAAAGGCTTTCAGCTGGTCCATTGATAGTAATTAGGGCTGCCCCTGATTGTGTGTGTGAGCAAGGGAGAATCACTGCTGAGATCGGCGTGGAAAATAAGCAGAAGTTAACCTAACCAGCAAAGTTTATTCTTTACTTTGTGCCTTTGTATTTGGTAATTATTTGCTAAGAAAACATTAGCTAATTGCCTGACAAGCTGAAGGTTGTTTTCTGGTTTACTTTGTGACTTTTTGTTATCCATTTAAACACTGCAAGCAAGTAACCTCATTTATAGTGCTATCAAGCATACATGTGCTGGGTGAATTAAACCCCATCAATAAAAGAAGTATTTTATTGATCTTACCACTTGGTTTCACAACTCAAATTATTGTCATCAGCTGTGTTTGGGAGTGAATGAACTACAATACCCACAATACCTTGCAAGAATCATATGAATATATGCATCGTCAAGATTGTGTAAGTTCTCACCCTAGGCAGCCGTCTGACAGGTCACATGTGAGATGGGCAGAGTGTAGACACCCAATTTGAGTGTCTCTTTCTAAGTGACCCAGACAGAGGTTATATTCTGGAGAATGTGGATCAGCTGAGGTCTTTTCAAGACTTGGACTTGAGTGCTGGTTCTGACGTTTCAGTTGGGAGCCTGATGTGGCGGTAGAAGTGTTTTCACCTTCAGAGGATCATGTGGAGGCTTGAATTTTCTGCCTGTCCCAGAAGGGAGAGCTGTCAGCATTGATTGCTTGAGTTTCATCCACCTGGTATTTGACTGATGTGCCAGCGATGGAGCAGGGGCTGCAGGTTCACCCACTTCTACAGGCGGTGTGGAAATTCACAACAGGCTTCCTATTTCCAGAGATTATCAAGAAGATGTTCTAGTCAGAATGGATCTTTCCCAGTTTGCCACCTAAGGGGTTAAAGTTATGTAAAAGAATGTGCACTCTCTCAGAAGAGGAGTGCGTTGCATGGTCTGGCATGCCCAAGTTGGATGCACAGGTCACAGCGGTCACAAAGTGGGCCTCCATTCCCATGGAAGCCAGATCAGCTTTAAGCGGACTAGAACACACATGGCATCAGAAGGAAGGCAATAATCGACTCCAAAGGAAGGGTAGTATTAGCCAGCAGGAGAGATTGAATCCACAGGAGCAGGGCTTGAGACATCAGGCCTGCACACATAGCCAACTGGAGAATAGCAGTTGCTGCAAAGTGACCCTTCAGCAGAGTCCACCTTTCTATCTATAGTGTCCCTTATGGTTTATGGTCTTAGTCTTGAGCCCTCTTACCCCAAATTTAAGTTCACTCTGAAAACAGATAATAGGGGAAAGCCGACAGTCACCCAAGAGCGCATGATTCGGAACTATGTATCCATGAAGGATACTAGAAAAAGATTGAAGTTGGGGCATATCAACAGAGAGGTTCCAATAAAGACAAAAGTAACCCAAATGCCCTTAAGTAAAGAGCAGACAGAGCTTAAAGATTCCAAATCACTCCGCCTACCAATAACCAGATTAATATGAAAAAAATACAACCTCTAAAATGCTTGTATGCAATTGCTGGAAGTCTAAAAAATAAGATGGGAGAGTTAGAATATATAGCACTAAATGAGAGGTTAGATATGATTGGTATCTCGGAGACACGGTGGAAGGGGGACAACCAGTGGGACACCGTGATACCTGGGTACAAACTATATCATAATGATAGAGCTGATCAAATTGGTGAAGGGGTTGCACTCTGTTAGAGAGGGTATTGAGTCACAAAGAATTAGTTTTGCAGGAAACAAAATGCACTGTAGAATCTCTATGGATTGAAATTCCATGTAAAAAGGGAAAGGGGAAAGCGAACATAGTGGGGGTGTACTATCGACCGCTTGGCTACAATGAATAAATGGATGATGAAATGCTCAAATAAATCAGGGAAGCTAACAAAAGTTACAACACAGTAATAATAATGGGTGATTTCAATTACCACAGTATTGACTGGGTCACTGTCATGGCAGGACATGCTAGGGAGATTAAGTTTCTAGATGAAATAAATGACTGCTTCTTGGAGCAGCCAGTTCATGAACCGACAGAAGGGGAAGCCATTTTGGACCTAGTCCTTAGTGGAACACAAGATCTGGTGCAAGAGATAAGCGTGTTGGGGCCACTTGGCACTAGTGATCATAACATGATCGTGTTTGATTTAATAAATGGAGGAAAGACGGCAAGGGAATCCACAGTACTGCTTTTTAACTTTCAAAAGGAAGATTATGATAAAATGAGGAAAATAGTTAAGAAAATACTATAAGGAGTCACTTCAAAGGTTAAAAATGTACATCAAGCATGGGTGGTGTTTGAAACTATCTTGGAAGCTCAGACCAGCTGTATTCTATGCTTTAAGAAAAGTGGAAGGAAGTCCAAAAAAACTGGCAGCATGGTTTAAAGGTGAGGTCATAGAGGCCTTTGTAGCCAAAAAAACATTGTTCAGGAAATGGAAAAGGAGCCAAATGACAAAAACTGGAAACATACTCATAAGCACTGGCAAGTTAGATGCGAGGCATTGATAAAGCAGGCAAAGAGAGAATTTGAAAAAAAAGCTTGCTGTGGAAGCAAAAATGCATAGTAAAAACGTTTTCAAGTACATTCGTTACAAAAAACCTTTGAGAGAGTCAGTTGGACCATTAGATGATAGAGGGCACTAAGAGGAGACAAGGCCATAGTGGAGAGACTGAATGAATTCTTTGCTTCAGTCTTTACTGAAGAAGATGTAGGGAAGTTACCCATCACTGAAATGGTATTTCAAGGTGATGCATCTGAAGAATTAAAAGAAACATTGATAAACTGGGAAGATGTATTACAACTGTTTGATAAACTAAAGAGTAGCAAATCACTATTAAAATTAAGGGAAACAGAAAACTCCTTTCAAAATAGAAAAGGCAGGAAATGAGAATTGACAGGACAAAGAATATTTATAACATACAAGGATGTCGTATAGGGAATGGGGGCAAGGAGGAGGGAAGGAGGGTATAGCAGAGCGTTACCACTATAGTTCTGCTTAGTTTGCCATGAGTCCCAAAGCCTGCTGAAACCGAAATAGATTTTTAGAAGTGTCTTGTAATTTTTGAAATTTTGCTCTAAGCGAATAGTTGGGGGGAGACTGTGTAAAAGAGATGGTGCAATGAAAAAGACAGCTGCCCTCATGGTTGAGTCAAATTTAGCTCTAGCAGGTGAGGATATGACCAGACGATTTCCATTCAGTGACCACAGACAATGGGGGGGGGGGAGCTTAGGGAATGGTGAGAGCCGAAAGATAGTCTGGAGCTGCATTATGAAGTGCTTTATGAGCAAGGTAAAGAATCTTGTACTGGATGCAGTGAGATACAGGAAGCCAGTGATGGTGAATAAGCAATGGGGTTACATGATCTGAATAGATTCTGAATTGATTGGTGTCTCTTTAGTTGATAAGTGGTAATCCTGTATATGCAGTGTTACAATAGTCAAGTCGAGTAATAACTGTGTTTAGAATAACGGAAGTTTGTGCAGTGGAATCTGGCCTCGGTCTAATGTGAAGTAAGCTTCATGAAGAACTGCAGTAATTTATTTTTTATTTTATTTAACATTTCTTATATACCGCCTTTCATGATATCAAGGCGGTTTTACTTTGAACAAACTGAAATTACATTGAACAGGGCATTATAACTTGGAGATAACTATTTTACAGGGAACATGGGCAATGGAGGGTTAAGTGGCTTGCCCAAGACCACAAGGAGCACCTGTGGGACTAGAAACCCCAGTCCTTCCGGTCCAAGGTTGCTCTCCTCTAGTGGGATTTGAACCCCCGACCTTCCGGCCTGAGGTAACTTGCCTCAACCACTAGGCCACTCCTCCCCACAATAATTGTCTTGGTACTGTGGTACCAGCAGAAGCCAGATTGGCGAAGGTGCAAAGTGTGTAAGTATGTTCCATGTGATCATCTAATTGAGACCAGACAGAACGTTCCATTAGTTTAGATAAGAAGGGGAGATTTGAAATTGGATGGTAGTTAGCTGGATCCGATGGGTCCAGTTTGGGCCCTTTTAGAATAGGGCAGATTATTTCTTCTTTCCATGCTTGTGGAAATGAAACAAGATAAAGACAGTATTAATAGCTGTATTGCTAATTGTAATTAGTCCCAGATCATTCTCTGAGAGCCAACTGGATGAAAGCAGGTCAAGCATACAGATAGTAATATAAAAAAAAAGTGTTTTACGTAGTGTGTTCAATGATGGGGATAAAGTTGGCCCAGCTAAACTAGGGGCTGGCCAAAAAACAAAAGGGAGTGAGGAGTAGGGAATAGTCCTTTTATTCAGAAATAAAAGGACTATTCCCTACCCCTTGCTCCCTTTTCTTTTTTCATCTTGCTTTGTGTGAGGGATTGTGCGTTTGGTTGTGAACCCCTAAAATAGGGACTGGGAAATCTGGCAGAGGAGCAAGGCTGAAGGCCGGGGTCAAAATCAGGCCATGCCAAGCAAGGGTAACTTTTTAGAAGTGAAGTGTTGTACCAAATTATCAGGTAGGATTAAGCACTGGCTTAGGAGCTGAGGAAGACTTGAGGGTATTTAACTGGGAGACAATAGAAAAGATAGTCCTAGGATAGTGAGCTGCTTCATTTATCCAGGCAGAAAAATATTCCCACTTTGCTGATAGGACTTGAGCTCTGTAGTAATTATGATGATGCCTGAATATAGCCAGTGAGGAAGAAAGTACAAAGGGAACTTTTTCTTAAGAGGGACTGGAGGAAGTCACTCGTGAGGCTAAAGCATCTAACTGCTGTGACAACAAAGAATTCCAAGTGTGGACTTAGTCATCAAAGGGAGAGAATAGAAATTAATATCAGCAGGGGAAAACATGTTTAGAATAGCAGAGGTAATGGAACGGCTTAGATAATCATACTTACAAGATACCGAGGTTGTGTGTTAATGCATAATGCAGCTGGGAAGTTATGAGAAAATGGTTGATCCAAGGGAGTGGTGTAGTAGCAACCAGAGATGGAAGGGGAGTGAAATCCCGCTGGGTAAGAAGTAGATTCAAGGGGTTTCCTGCTAAGTGTGTAGGCCGAAGAAGATGTTGAAGGAAGTTGTGATCCCTCAAGAATTGAACAAAGATTTGTCACACTGTCTAAGAGGGGGCATCGTAGTGAATATTGAAATTTCCTATAGTAAGGAGTCTAGGGAAAGAGAGAGGTCTAAGAGTGTTTGTAGAGTGGTGTCCCATTGGACACTGGAGAGAAGGGGTACAGTAAATTAAAAGAATGCTAAAGTTAAAAGGTGGGTCTTATCTAATAAGAAGCTTCTCTGGACCCGCCTAGAAGTCACTGGATAATTCTGTGAGTGGGAGTGAGGCCCTGTAAACACTGTTCCCTCTAAGCTGTGCGCGTGTGCGCGCGCACACACATCGCCGAGCGAGCGCACATACTTTACAACAGAGCGCACAAAAATTACGGCTCTGATTCTGATAGAAAACAACACAGACGTCTTAAAATTTAAAAGTTATGATTGTAATTACTAGAAATTTCCCGCTTCATTTAATAATCGTCTATTTTCATTTAATTTGATTAAAATCAATGTGGTGTACATACTGTATTCTGACGTGTAGTCAAATTTTAAAGTATAGAACTCCGAGTGTCGTTATGTGGCGCACAAAAATTTAACCTTCCTTCAAAAGCTGCACACAGCTGATATTTTATGCGCACACAGCCTACAGAAAATTAGAGGGAACATTGCCTGTAAATTAATTTCACCCCTCCGCCCTTACACAAAGTTCGAGGAGCAGAATGTGCCACATATCCAGGGGGTAAACAATGGTGTAGGTAAGGTCCTCACCCTCCCTAACTAAGCAAGTGTCGGTGAGACCTAAGATATCTATGCCATAGGTGGTGGTAATATCCAAGTTCAAATTCATTTTTGATTTAAGAGACCTACAGTTTAGAAGCCCTATCCATTAGTCTTTGCCACAATCTAAAGGTGGTCTATTATCCAGGGAAGGAGGAGGGTGCACACTGGCACTAGATAGATTGACCCTTACCAGGCAACATGAGTCCTGATGACGAGATGAAGGTCGGGCTGGAGGCTGGTATGCCTACAGAAATGGGATTGAGGACATGGAAGTAGTCAAAGATAAATTCATGAGAGAGAAGTAGACAAAAGGTGAAGTAGCTAAACAGAAGGAAACCATTAAGAGCAAAAAAACAATTAAAATGGGTTTGGCTAGATGAAGCGACATGGCCCCCAGAGTTGCCCCAAGGAATTTGCCCAAGTAGCGTGCTGCTGCGGCGCAAATGCCACAGCTATAGATAAAGATATAGGGCTTTATGAGAATGTCACCTCTGACATGAGGGTCACATAGGCAGAGCTCAGCAAATCGGCAGTGGTGATTGGGCAGCAGCAATCTGCAGTAACAGCAAGTAAATATCACTTGGACAGCAGAAAATAATCACAGTAATAGTAACAGATACAAATTTTCCTGACATATACTAGAAATAAACCCATGAAACCTTATCAAAGGTCTTCCCTATATCAAAACTAAACACCATGGTATCGGTTCCCACATAATGTACAGCCCTATACCAGCCAAAAGGTGTCCGACATTCATGGTCCCACTTCTGTGTGGTACAAACCCTACCAACATTTCCTACTAATTCCAGTAAGACTACCTTAAGACAGTCTGCCAAAACCTTAGTGCAAACTTTTGCATTCACAAAGAGGCGGGGGATAGGCCTGACTCTGGTTCCGCAAGTTCTGCACCCTCTGGTAGGGTCATGATCGATGCTTGATTCACCACAGGCCCCAAATCACTAGATCTGAAAGGAGGCTGCTCCTCTGCAGACTTCAGAGTCCAGTGCGCCTGCTTGATCTCAATCTCCTTCAAGGTCTCCCCAGCCTGAAGATTTAGACAGAAAACTCCGCAAGCCATGTCTTCCATAGTAACACATGGCTCACCTTCTGGTACACCATGGATGTGAAGATTGCAATTTCTCATGTGATTTTCAATGTCTTCTATCTTATACTGCCACAATGCCTCCATTTTGTCTGTCCAGGTTACGAGGCAGACCACCTCCTCGTTTCTGCAACTCAGTTCTTTGCTCTGCTTCCTCCACTTAGTAACCTAGCTCAGCGATTTTTCGGCCATGTCTCTCACCTTACTCGTCATCAGCCCAATCTCTACTTTTTATCTTGCCTTTCAAACCTGTATCGTTCTGGCTGGTGAGCGCCACATTACTTCATCTGAAACAGAGTCTTCCATGCTCTCCAGAACCTCACAACATTCATTATCTACCAGCTCTTTGCTGGTCAATCAGAAGAAGGACTTAAATTCACTCGAGTGGTTCTTTGCCGATATAGCTAAGTGTCCACAATTTATAGGCTGCACTGCTCTTGCTTAACGGGGCTGTAGGGTGGTGGTAAGCACAATTTATCACAGCCATCGTGGAGCTGCCTCCTCCCTTTATCTAGATTTTTAATGAATTCTTCTTAAATTAATCTGTTTAGTAGTAAGGTTTCTGTGCTGCTCCCTATGCCAGCTCGAATCTGGAGCTGGAAATCCTGGCCTGGCTTCTGTCATAATTACCTAAGGGTTGAAAATAGTGGTCCAGACTCAAACATAAGCTCTCTGTGGAGTCCGCCCATAGGGTATTGGTGCCTTTATCCTGTTACTTTGTCCCTCACATGGATGCCACTGTGGATGGCCGCAAGTGAGCTGGAAAATGCCTTGAACTAGTTGGGATATTAGAAGTAAATACTGAATTAAAATTAGCTTTAATCTCGGTTTAGTAGTGTTTTATCTTTATAAAGTGGTTTCCAGTCTATATTTTTGTATATTAAAGATTTGGAGCAAATCCAAGTTTGTTTTGAAGAGCCCGTTAAAGAGCAGTGCATGTTTTAACAAGATAAACAGAGCTGCAAGCAGCTTAAGCACACAAACAGGAACTAAGGCCACAGTCCGTAGCACAGAAGCTCGAATAGTTCAGCATTAACTAACTGAACACAGTCTACTACAGTGACATGAAATGCGTTTCCAACAGCTGACTCTTCAAATCGCAGATTATTGCCCTGTATTCCCAAGAAAATCTGCCCATTACCAACATATGTTTTGATCAGTCCAAGAGATTTCTTTCCCAACCAATTTCTCAAAAGAGCAGTGAAGCAGTACGAAAAGCACCATTTAAATTGCTATCACTTGTTCTCCGATTCCTTAGAATGCTAATGCATCAGCAATTATTTCCCTGCTCAAGATATTTAAGAAGTGTGTGTGTATATATATATATATTTATTTATTTATTTATTTATTTATTTATTGTCACAGCCCCTCCTAGTGGCAGTGTGCAGAAAGGAGAGGGCGACTTATTGTTGGTTGAAGAAGGAAAAACTTTTCTAGACCAGTTGCATCATGGTCTTTGTAGTCCCACTTCATAAAGAAATAGTTGTGAGCCTTGTGCAGGGTTAAACTTAAATGGCTTTTATTCCCTTTGTTGCGCAAAGGTTCTCCAGGAAGACAAAAACCGAATGTACCTTACTTCAGGGTTTATGCCAAAATATTTACAAAGTCAGTAACTGTTACAGACGCTTCACAGTTCTTTGCGTTCAAACAGGTTTTCAACACCAAGAGGAAAAACAAATACGAAACTTCTTCTTTCAGCTTAGCAAAAGCAAAAAGATATGTTAAAGCATGTCCTGCCTGTTACAATTCTGTGAGAGACTATAGACTCTTGGAAACAGAGTGAGCAGTCCATCGGGTGCTCTAACTGCAACGGCTCTGGTTCTATCACCTCTATTTGCATAGGTTCCTGTTCAGCCATGTTGTCAGCTAGTCCTGAGCTTTCCCTGGATAAGACAGGTTGTAGTTCAATAGATCTCTCCAATATTCCCCAGCCTTGCTGGCCTTGGTTTGGCAAATAACTGTTATGGCTTTTTACTATGCCTCTCTGTAAAGGTTTCACACGCCTTTCCCAGCTTTGTTTCCTATCAGTACGGCTCTCTGGATTATAAGCTTTTCTAGGAGCTGGCTTACATCTTGGAAAGGAAATGTAACTGTACCTTGGATCTTTGAGACGTGCTCTGCTGGTATTTGCTCTACCTGGCAGTCTCCTTCTATCACCGTCTTCCCTGAAGACTGGCTCCTGGAGCTTTCTGGAACGGCCTTGTCCTCCCTGGAACTTAGCTCTTCCTTGTAGGTACTCCAAGCTTCTCTGCCTTTCAGTATGTGAGGTTCCTCTCTCAGGTCCCCTTTCAGTTCCTCTCTGAACTTGTGTTCCTCTCCAAACTTGTGGTCCTCTCTCAGCTCGTAGTCCTCTCTCAGCTCCTTTCTCAGCTCGTAGTCCTCTCTCAGCTCCTCTCTCAGCTCGTAGTCCTCTCTCAGTTCTCTCTCAGCTCGAGGTCCTCTCTCAGTTCCTCTCTCAGCTCGAGGTCCTCTCTGCTTTCTTCCTTCTGAGCACTATTTATAAAGCAGTTTCTCCAGGACCAAGCAGGAAGTCAGTCCTCACTTATGGGTGACGTCGGCGCCGACGGAGCCCTCGCGGAGCAATTTTCCCCAGCTTTCGAAGAAAGCCTTTGGGAATTACAGCGCGCATGCGCAGTCCCCTTCCCGCCCAAGGATGCCATCTTGCTCAGTCTTCTTTTTTCCGCGGAGCCCTACAGACGTTGTTTGTGATCGCCGCTGAAAAAGTTGATTTCTTTAGTTTGTTTTTTCTCGGTTCGACGCCGTGTCTCTTTCCCGCCCGGCCTCGATACTCCAATATCGAGTCCGTTCACATTTTTTCCGTTTTTTGTCCCTTGTAACGGGCGTTCCTGCCACTTTTTTCTTTTTCCCTGGCAGCACGGTCTTTCGACCTCGCAGGGGCCCTTTTTCCCCCGATGGCTGCCAGCGGTTTTAAAAAGTGTGATTGCTGTACCAGACTTATGTCTCTTATCGACACACATGACTGCTGCCTCGGTTGCCTCGGACCCAATCATGACTCGGTGGGTTGTGGTCCGTGCAACAAAATGTCCTCGAAGGCATTGAGGAGTCGGCAGTCACAAAAGGAACGTATCTTCTCTGACTCCGCGTCCGGTCGGGCCCGGACCTCGTCAGAGGCTTCGACGTCTCGTGACTCCGGCCCCGAGCATCGTCGGAGTTCCTCTGAGCGGGAGTCTCCCGGCCGGGAACATCGTCAGAAGAGGAAACCCGCGATGATGGCATCGGAGGACGCTCCTGGGCCCTCGAGGGCCAGGTCGCATAGCCCCGCCAGCCGCCCCGGGTCCTCGGAGGCGGAGAGGTCGTCGAAGCATCCTCGTCTCGAAGTGGAGTCTCCTGGACACGTGAGTACTGTAGTCCTCGTGGACTTACCTCCCAGGGAACCGATGTCGGGCCCGACACCGTCGGGCCCCGAGTCGGGGACTGCTGGGTCTTCTGAGTTTGGTCTCAGATTGACGGCCTTGGAGTGCAGTATCGCTGCCTTCATGGACCAGCAGCGGGCATTGATGGCCGGCATCGCCAGTGCATCTGCCTCAACCACTGGGACTTCGACATCCAAGTCGACCCCGGAGGCCGAGCCGATCCTCGAGTCCATACGAGCTCGAGTCGATCCTCGGCCAAGGTCTCCCTCGGCTTCCCGTTCGGGACCGAGGTCGTCGACGCCGGCCTCGGCGTCGGGGCGGAGGTCCTCGGCCCTCACCCGCACGGAGCCGCTCGATTCCTCCACGGAGGAGTCGGGCTGGGACACGGAGGAGGACGAGTCACCCGGTTCTTTTCAGACTCGGTGCGTCCCCTCCGAGTCGGAGCCTCGGAGACGGTCCCCCCCGGAGGATACCCGGTTCTCCGATTTCGTGAGGGATATGGCCAAGGCTTTGGCCTTCCCCGCAGATCCAGAGGAGGAGCCCCGAGCCGAAGAGCTCGAGGCCCTCCAGTATGACTCTCCCCCGAAGGAGGCCTTTACTGTGCCGGTTCCTCCGATGCTGGAGCGCCTGCTCTTCCGCATGTGGGAGAGCCCGGCCTCGACGCCGGTGTTAAGCAAGCGGGTCGATTCCATGTATCGAGTCCGCAAAAGCCCCGGGTTCCAGAAGACACAACTGCCGCACCATTTCATGGTGGTGGAATCGGCCATGCATCGACTTAAGAGTCAGAAGATGCACTCCTCGGTGACTCCGGGTAAGGAGGCCCGGAACCTGGATGCCCTCGGTAGGAAGTGCTTCCAGGGCTCTATGCTTGCTTGCCGAGTCCAGACATACCAGCTATATATTTATTTATATATATATATTTTTTTTCTTATATACCGCACTTTTTAGCATCAGCGTGGTTTACATGGAACCATAATTAACAAAACAAATATCAGTTTTACATAGAACAGGGAAGAAAAACTTGGATAACTTAGGGAGACATGCACAACAATTATTTACATATATAACAATAAGCTTTGTGAGTATCTTATATGAGTATCATATATCTTATATGGGCATGTATCTTCGAGACCTGGCGAAGGAAATTGCCGGGTTCTCTGCTGGTCTCTCTGAGGAACCTTTGCAGAGGTTCCAGGCCTTGTCCACTGGTATTCGAGAGTGCTCGAAATTTATTTCTCGAGCAGCCTACGATGGCTTCGAAGCATCGGCTCGAGTAGCCGGAGCTGGCATCGGTGCTCGCCGTCAGGCTTGGCTTCAGTCATCCGACCTCGAGCCATGGGTACAGGACAAGTTGGTCGATGTCCCCTGCAGAGGGGAAAACCTCTTTGGGAAACCCATGGCTGATAAGGCGGCAGAACTCGAGTCCGAGACTCTCACCAGAACTCGCCTATCCAGAAAGACCTCTGCCCCTTCACAGAAGAGGAAGGGCTCGGGGAAAAAGCCCTTTTACCCGAGGAAGGTGTCTGCCTATAAACAGCACCACCCACAATATCAAGCCTCAGCAGCTCCCCATCAGGGCCAGCAGGCTAAGGGGCAGGGCAATGGGTCCTGTAGGCAGAAGGCCCCCAAGCCCACTACACAGGCCCCTGCTCAGCTGGGTGGGGGTTTTTGACTATGCCGGCATAGCCTCTCCCCCTCCGCGACTTTCGCTCAGCACGGGGGGCCGGCTGACCCACTTCGCCCACAGGTGGTCAGTCATAACATCCGATTCCTGGGTGCTGCAGGTGGTTCAAAAGGGCTACCTCCTACATTTTCACCAGGTACCTCCTCCCTACTTTCCAGGGGAGCCTACAAGACCCCCTCTGCACAGGGACTTACTCCTTCAGGAGCTGCAAAGTCTGCTCCGGGAACAGGCTGTGGAGCCAGTACCCCAGCACTTGTGGGGTCACGGGTTTTATTCGAGGTACTTCCTGGTACCGAAAAGGACAGGAGGCCTCATACCCATTCTGGACTTGCGCAACCTCAACAAGTTCCTGCAGCGGGAAAAGTTCAAGATGCTTACCCTTGGAATCCTACTGCCCTGCCCGACCTCCGGCAGGGAGATTGGCTATGCTCCTTGGATCTAAAGGATGCTTATACTCACATCCTTATTCATCCGGACCACCGGCAATATCTGAGATTTGTGGTGGCAGGGAATCATTATCAGTACCGCGTACTGCCCTTTGGCCTCTCCTCCGCTCCCAGGGTGTTCACGAAATGCCTGGCAGTGGTGGCAGCCTTCCTGAGGCTTCAAGGCCTCTTCGTCTTCCCCTACCTGGATGACTGGCTCATCCGGGCACAGTCTTCCCTAGAAGTCACTCAGGCCACTCAACGCACAGTGGCTCTGCTTCAGCACTTGGGCTTCGTCATAAACTTAGAAAAGTCCACTTTGCTCCCCTCTCAGGATCTCGAATTCATAGGAGCATGGCTGGACACTCTGCAGGCTCGGGCCTTCTTGCCTCTGGAACGGGCCAACAGGCTCATGGCTCTGGCCGGCAGGTTCCACAGCGCGTCACCGGCCTCTGCCAGACAATTCCTGCAACTGCTCGGTCACATGGCCTCCACGGTCCATGTCACTCCGAATGCCCGTCTGCATATGCGACCTGCTCAGTGGAGCCTTCGCACTCAATGGCATCAGGCCACAGGGAGACTGATGGACTTAATACAGATCTCCGACCGCCTGGTCTCCTCTCTGCAGTGGTGGCTTCACCTGCCCAATCTGGTACTTGGCATGACTTTTCAGTCTCCTCCACCTTCTCAAGTGCTCACGACAGATGCCTCTCTCCTGGGATGGGGAGCGCATTGCCAAGGAACATGCACTCAAGGCCTTTGGACGCCTTGGGAGACTGCTCAGCAAATAAGCTTCCTGGAGCTGCGGGCGATTCGCCTAGTTCTGCGGACCTTCTCTCACCTCACTTCTCGTCGGTCTGTTCTGGTGCAGACGGACAATCAGGTCGCCATGTTCTACGTGAACAAACAGGGGGGCACGGGTTCCCTCCTTCTATGTCGGGAGGCTCGGAGACTGTGCTCTTGGGCAGTCGACCACGACATCCTCCTCAAGGCTGTTTACCTGCCTGGGCAGGAAAATTGCCTAGCCGACAAATTGAGCCGGATTCTGCGGCCGCACGAATGGAGGTTGAACCCCGTAGTTGTCCAGCGGATCTTCCGCCGGTGGGGCCTCCCCACCGTGGATCTCTTTGCCAGTCCTCTAAACCGGCAACTTCCCAGGTTCTGCTCCCGGCACCCGCATCCTCTCAGAGTAGCGCCGGATGCTTTCCTCATCTCGTGGTCTACGGGTCTACTGTATGCCTTTCCTCCCATGCCACTTGTGTCCCGGGCGCTGTTCAAAGTTGTCCAGGACAGGGCCTCCGTGATCCTGGTAGCGCCCAGGTGGCCGAGACAACCCTGGTTCCCTCTACTCCTACAACTAGCGGTGGACACCCCTCTTCCTCTGGGGTTTCAGCCCGATCTACTGACCCAGGATCAGGGTACTCTCCTCCACCCCAACCTCCAGGCCCTTCATCTGATGGCCTGGCTGCTGAAAGGGTAGTCCTAGCTCCGCTCTTACTTCCTCCGGAGGTGGAGGCTGTCGTCCTGGCGTCTCGGCGACCTTCCACCCGAAAATCTTACGCCCTTAAATGGCGTCGCTTCTCGGTCTGGTGTTCTCAGCGCTCTGAGGACCCCTTTGCCTGCTTAGTATCGGTGGTACTGCAATATTTGCTTCACCTCTCCGATCTAGGCCTCAAATCCAACTCTGTCAGGGTCCACCTCAGTGCTCTCTCTGCACATCATTCGCCGGTGGAGGGCCAGCCTCTTTCCGCGCACCCCTTGGTGGCGCGTTTTCTCAAGGGCCGCCTTCTGCTTAAGCCCCCGCTGCGCCCTCCAGCTCCTGACTGGGATCTCAATGTGGTCTTGCAAAGGCTTACCTGTCCGCCTTTTGAACCCATGGCTACCTGCCCTCTGCGTTTCCTCTCCTGGAAAACCCTCTTCTTGGTAGCCCTTACCTCCGCTAGGCGCGTTAGTGAACTACAGGTCCTAGTGTCGGAGCCCCCATACACTAGGTTCTACAAGAATAGGGTGGTCTTACGGACTCACCCTAAGTTTCTTCCAAAGGTGGTCTCCTCTTTTCACATCAATCAAGAGGTGGTTCTTCCGACCTTCTTTCCCAGGCCGCATACCAGCCGAGCTGAAACTGTCCTGCATACCCTGGACTGTAGAAGAGCCTTGTCCTTCTACCTTGACCGTACGCGAGAGCATCGAAAAGCTGTCCAGCTTTTCGTATCTTTTGACCCCACTCGGTTGGGGGTACCCGTCTCTAAGCGTACTTTGTCCATCTGGGTAGCTGACTGTATCGCCTGGGCTTATGGGGCAGCTGGCCTCTCCTTAGAGAGTCGAGTCATGGCTCACCGTGTCAGGGCGAAGGCTGCATCAGTGGCTCACCTCCGCTCTGTTCCGTTGGCTGACATCTGCCGGGCCGCTACTTGGTCTTCAAGCCAGACCTTTGCGGCTCATTACTGCCTGGAGAGGGAGTCCCGCAGGGACAGTGCTTTCGGACAGGCAGTCCTCCACAATCTCTTTGAGGTCTAAGCAACTCCTACCCTCTGGCCCTGGTGTTGGGCTACCATCCGGATTCGTATTCAGAGAAGATTCCTTCCTTCTGTACTGTTGAGCTTGAGGGAGCTCATTTTTTCGGTTGAGGTCTCCGGTAGCCTTGAGCTCGGGAGTCCCATAAGTGAGGACTGACTTCCTGCTTGGTCCTGGAGAAAGAGTAGTTACTCACCTGTAACAGGTGTTCTCCAGGAGCAGCAGGAATCAGTCCTCACTACCCTCCCTCCTCCCCTTGGAGTTGCAGTCATTCTTATTATATGTTTTGCTAACTTTTTTGCTGTCTCTTCGCTATGTCATCAGACTGAGCAAGATGGCATCCTTGGGCGGGAAGGGGACCGCGCATGCGCGCTGCAATTCCCAAAGACTTTCTACGAAAGCTGGGGAAAATTGCTCCGCGAGGGCTCCGTCGGCTCCGACGTCACCCATAAGTGAGGACTGATTCCTGCTGCTCCTGGAGAACACCTGTTACAGGTGAGTAACTACTCTTTCTCCACTGAGCTTCCTGGCTCTCTACTCAGGTGTACCTGATTAGCTCCTGCATTCTCAAAACCTGGGTGTGTCAGCTTAGCTTCTGCAGCCTCGTGCCTGCTCCCTCTAGCTGCACTTTTAGGTAACTGCACCTTTTGTGAGTCAGTTGCTTTATAATAAACAGTGTTTTTTCCTCAGTCTATAGCTTCAATGGCTTCAGCTTCATCATAATATATATATATATTGGAAATTTTAAAAATTCCTAGGGAAAGATCTTTGCTGTTACCTGGGAGTTGCCGCGGGCGTTTTCTGCCGCGGAGCAGTGTAGCAGGTGGGAGCCGGGTCCCTGCTGGATCAGCTGCAGGCATTGGAAGGTCGCCCTTGGTGCTGAGGACCCCCCCCCCCCCGAGCCCTACAAAGACCAGCGGGAGCTGTATTGTGCTGGGAAAGATCTTTGCTGTTACCTGGGAGTTGCCGTGGGCGTTTTCTGCCGCAGAGCAGTGTAGCAGGTGGGAGCCGGGTCCCTGCTGGATCAGCTGCAGGCATTGGAAGGTCGCCTTTTGTGCTGAGGACCCCCCAAGCCCTACAAAGACCAGCAGGAGCTGTATTGTGCTGGGAAAGATCTTTGCTGTTACCTGGGAGTTGCCGCGGGCGTTTTCTGCCACGGAGCAGTGTAGCAGGTGGGAGCTGGGTCCCTGCTGGATCAGCTGCAGGCATTGGAAGGTCGCCCTTGGTGCTGAGGACCCCCCGAGCCCTACAAAGACCAGCACGGGATACACACGGCCTGCGTGGTCGTGTCCTAAGGGGCGTGTCACAAGGGGTTTGACACGCTCTTTATGTACTCCTTCGGTGCTCCTGAGGTTTTTCATGATCGCCGATAGTGTAAGCGTGATTGCCAATGGGGAAAAGAAAGGCGAAGGGGGCAGGTAAGACTGCAGCCGATGCAGGACTATGTGGTAAGATAACTGGCCCCATGGATAAACATCTTACTCCCCTGCTATCTGTCAATCAATCTTCGGATGGGGCGTCTTTAAGCCCGGAGATCTGAACGCCACCTCCCTTTCCTCCACTTCCGCATTCTTCTACGTTCTTGGACACATCTCTCCATGTTCAAGCTCCGATACTCTCTCCTGTGGACCCAGCTGTGGTGGAAGAAGGGAATACCCCCTTATCTCAGGAGGTGACTCTTTCTGATATTTGGTCAGCACTTCAAAGGATTGATAGTCGACTGTCTATGACTGTCTCTTCTTTGTGCAAGTTTACACATTCGGTAGTGGATAAAGTACAAGTTATAGATTATCAATTGGCTTCTACTTCTAAGTCGCTTGCCCGCGTTGACTCATTGGTCCAATCGTGTAGTGATACTAATCTCTCTTTTATAAAGGATTTTTCCTCGCTTTCTTGTCGGCTGGAGTCACTTGAGAATCAACAGCGGGCAAGAAACTTACTTTTCTTGAATTTTCCTCAAACCCATTTGCTTTCTTCAATGTATTGTTGAAAAAGTATTTTTCTGAGATTTTGCAAATAAGGGAGACTATAGACATAGTTCAAATGTATTGTATTCCTGTTTCTGTTTCTGTTCCACCGACTGCAGAGGGGGTTTCCCCTCCCTCTGAGGTTTCGGTAGCACAGGATTTAACCGCATTTTTGGAGGATTCACTCGATGTCATCCCCAAGCGTTGCACCTTGGTGGTGACTTTCGGTTCTGAGACTCTTAAACTGCGGGTCCTTTGGGCTTACTTTAAATACAAAGATGCCTTATTTTGTGGTTCCAAATTGCAAGTGTTCCCAGATGTCGGTCGGACCACTCAGGTTCGACATAGGCAGTTTTTGGAGTTAAAAGCAAGGATTGTAGCGTTAGGAGCTTCTTTCTTTCTTAAATTTCCTTGCCGCTGTTTAGTTACTCTGGAGGGACGGGATTATGTTTATACTGACGTGGCTCAACTACGTCAGTTGTTAGTAGATAAGGAGGTTATAGGGAAGGATTAGGTGGATTTGTAATTTTTTGGCTCCCTTATTTGGTGTGAATTAAATCACTCCTTTTTGCTTTTTGTTTTTTTTTCTTAATTTCCTTTTGGTGTTTCAAAGACCTTTCCTCTTGATGTGTTTCTTTATGATGGGTATTATATGTTTTTTGCTTTTTAATATTGTTCTGTAATATGTATATTACCTTTCTCAGTTTATAATTAAGCAAAAACTTAAATTATTTTAAAAAAAAATTCCTGAAAAAGCATGGTCCGTGGTTGCTAAAGCCTATCATGTTCCTCCTCCAGACAAAGGTGTGAATTTGAATTCTTCCAATAAGAAAAAGTTGGATTTAGGAATTAATGATTTGACTGCATTGGTGGAAATGTATGCAGCTACCCTAATGGTTTCTTTAGTACTGGATTCTGACCAGGATTTTTTGTTAAAATTCTTCTTTAGTGAGAATGATTTGATAGATGCATGGAGGTTGATGAATCCGGGTAGGCGGCAGTTTTCTTTTTTCTCAGCGGTACATGGTACATATTCACGGTTAGATGTGGTCTGGGTAGGGAAGGAATTAGCGGGCAGGTTAAGGGGGGGGGGAAATAGAGCCTATAGCATGGTCGGACCATGCACCAGTGGTAATACAGGTGAGAGTGAGGGGGGAAAGTAAGGGGGGGGGCAGTACTGGAGGCTTAATGAGGGATTATTGGAAGATGCTAGGGTGGTGAGTGAGGTGGAACACCTAATATCGGAGTATTTTGAGCAAAATGGGACGGGAGAGGTGGCAGCGGGAGTGGTTTGGGATGCTTTCAAGGCAGTAGTCAGGGGAGTGCTAGTAAAATGGGGAGCGCGGTTAAAAAGGGAAAGGGAGGAGCAGGAGCTAACTTTAAGGCGTCGATTAATGGAACTGGAAGAGAAAGATGGGGGGGGGACTTTAGGGGAGCGGTTTTGGAAACGAGGGCTAAACTAAATGCTTTGGAGGCGGGGCGGATAAAGCATAGTCTGCAGCTCCTGAGGCAGAACTTCTTTGAAGGGGGTAACAAGGCTGGGAAATACTTGGCTGGGCAGCTAAAAAAGAGAAAGGAGTGAAATCGAATTTTACAGATTAGAAGGGAGGGGGGGGGGGTGCGAGAGGATTATCAGATCAGGGAGGAATTTGTAGCGTTCTACCAGAAGCTATATGCCACCCGGGCTGAGGGAGAGGAAGGGGATATCAAGAAATATCTGGGAGAAGTGGAGTTGCCACAGTTGAAAGACGGAGAGCGGCAGGATCTAGATAGGGAGATTGGGGCGGAGGAAGTGAATCAGGCGATTAAAGGTATGAAGTTAGGGAAGGCCCCAGGATTAGATGGATTGACTGCAAGCTTTTACAAGAAATTCAGGAGTTTGTTGAATCAGCATTTAGTATCTGTTTTTAACGCAACAAGGAAGGGGGGGATTTGGCCGACACGATGGGATGGGCAGGTATTTCCTTGATACCTAAGGCGGGAAAAGACCCGCAGGATTGCGGGTCCTATAGACCAGTTTCGTTGTTAAATCATGATGCAAAATTATTGGCAAAGATTTTAGCGGCTAGGCTTAATAAAGTGCTAGGGAAGCTAGTTTATGAAGATCAAGCAGGCTTCATACCGGGGAGGCAAGTGGCGGATAACATCAGAAAGGTTCTGAATGTGATATAGGCAGCAAGGCGGGCGGGAGACCCAGCGTTGCTGGTTTCGTTGGATGCTGAAAAAGCATTTGACCAAGTATCATGGAAATTTCTCTTCTTAGTATTGGGGGCTATGGGGTTTGGGGAAGAATTTGTGCGGTGGATAATGGCGTTATATAAAAGCCCTAAAGCATGTGTGAGAGTCAACGGGGGGTACTCGCGTTTCTTTCCTTTGGAGAGGGGCACTAGGCAAGGCTGTCCCTTGTCGCTGCTGCTTTTCGCACTTTCTTTGGAGCCTTTGGCAGCGCGGATAAGGGAGAGCCCAGATATAAGGGGGGTGAGAGTAGGATCCTCAGAGTATCGTATATCGCTGTTTGCAGATGACATTTTGTTGACCATTACACAGCCAGGGGGTACATTGCCAGCTCTGATGGAAGAGATTCAGAATTATGGGAGTGTAGCAGGATTCAGGATAAACTGGGGGAAGTCGGAGATACTAAATGTGGTGGGGGAAGGGGAATTGCAGAGGGAGCTGCAGCAGTTATACCCTTCTCAGTGGGCTAAGAGATCGATTAAATATTTGGGGGTGCAGGTGGGGAGAACACTGGAGGAATTATATGACTTAAATTATAAGCAGCTTCTAGGGCAATTGGAGGCGAAGCTGCCTATAAGTCATATAATTCCTCCGCCCAAACCAGGAATAATAACCCCTGGTGGAGCAGGGGTTATTATTCCTGGTTTGGGCGGATGGTGACGGTTAAAATGATGCTGCTTCCCCAATTTTTATTCTTTTTTCAGGTGCTGCCTGTAGGGATATCAAGAGGAGTATTGAGAAGAGTACAGAAGCAAGTGGAGGGTTTTATCTGGGGGGGTAAGAGGCCAAGGGTGGCGGCACGCACGTTACAAGTGCAGGGGATGGAGGGAGGGATGGGGTGCCTAATTTTGCCAAGTATTATAAAGCAGCGCAATTGCGGGCAGTATATGCATGGTTAAGAGAACCGTTTAAGCATTGGGTGAGGATGGAATTGGCAGAAATGTCCCCAGGAGAGTTAGAGCGGCTCGTTTGGGGGGGGGAAGAGGGGGAGGGTGGCTAACCCGATGGTGGGGCATACGCTGCGCATATGGCAACAGAGTAGACAGAGGATGGTGGGGGACAAGAAATGGTCACATACTATGTCCTTACAGGCATGTTGTGCGAAGGGAGAAGGACCGAGTAGAGGAGTTTTGAAGAGATGGGAGGTGCAGGGGTTAAGTCAGGTGTCACAGATACTAGTGGGAAAGGAGGTAAGAGAATTTGAGGGAATTCGTGACCTCTATCAGTTGCTGGAAACAGACAGGTTTGCGTATGTGCAAATGGGATCGGTGATTCGTAAAAGGGGAAAGGAGCAGGGGAGGGGAAGAGAAGTGGAATGGTTTGAAGGAGCAGGCTTTGGGGTCCCTGGGGCAAAAGGGCTTGATTTCTAAAATTTATAAAGGGTTAATAGCGAGGGGAGCTGGGAAATTGAGTTATATGGAAGCATGGGAAAGAGATTTGGGGGTGGAATGGGAGGTAGAGGTGTGGGAGGAAGTGGCGCGGGGCTTAGCTCAGTTCACGATTGCTATTGCATTACGAGAGAACAGATTCAAGGTGTTGAACAGGTGGTATCTTACGCCGGAGAGGTTGTTCAAAGCGAAGGTATTGAAGACGAATGAGTGTTGGAGGATGTGTGGAAATGAGGGTACATGGATGCATATGTGGTGGACATGTCCGGTGGTGCAGCAATATTGGGAAAGAGTTGGGGAGACTATACAAAATTGTGGGAGCAAGAATAGAACTGACTCCTGAAATGTGTCTCCTGCAGAAGAAGGGTGGAGGGTGGGAAAGAGAGTGGAACATTGTTTGGTTTTGTGTTACGGTGGCTAGATGTGAAATAGCTCGACATTGGATCAGAATATTGCTGCCGTCTATGGACAGATTTGCCAAAAGAATGTCAGATATTTATTTGATGTATAAGATTACGGGGGAGAAAAGGGGTGGGGGGGGCAAATGGAGAAACGGTGGGAGGGGGTATGGAGCTGGCTGAGAGAGAATGGATGGAAGGAAAGGTAAGGAGAGAGGGGGAGGGTGGAGGGGTGGGGAGGGAATAGAAGAGGGGGGGTTAGAATCAGGGTAGGGGAGGTGGGGTAGTTAGTGGGAAGAGCGGAAGGGAGTGGGGGTAGAGGGGGGAGGGGGAGGGAGGGAGGGTGGGGGGGGAGTCAAGGTTTGAGGTAATCTGGCTAGGGTGGAGGAAGGGAGGGGAAATGGTTAGGTTAGGTAATGGGTAGATTTGGATGTAAACTGTATAGTTTATTTTATGTTTGTTGGTACTGGTCGAATGTTCTGGGATGTATTTTGCAGCGTGTAATTGGTATGCGAGAAAATTTAATAAAGTTTTTCCAATTAAAAAAAATAGATAGGGGAAACATTAGAGAGTAACGGGTAATAGGCGGTATAATTTAACTTACAATGTATACAGCTAATGGAACAATAGGCAGGACACAGAGGGGTACCGATATACCGTTTATTAAGGATAAGAACTGATAACAAAGAGTACTGTAACAATATGATGTTAGCATACAGACTAATTTTTACTAAATATGAGGTTTTGCATTGTGTAGGGGTTAAGGGATAACCAGTTGAACTGTGTAAAGTTGGATGTCTGACATGTAAAGTTTGTACATTGGATACTTTGACCATTAAATAAACAAAATTTTAAATTAAAAAAAAAAGAAAAGTCTGTGCTACTTATAAATGGCCAAATATGGCTGAATTTAAAAATTAAAATTTGGAAAGATTTGAGAGGTCAATAAAGGAGAGAGGGGTTTGGGGAGCCTCTAGAAGTTGTCTTTAAAGTTTAAGGCTGTATTTAGCTGAATTTGCAGCGTTTTTTGTGAGGAGGGACCTAGTCCCGATTTTAAGAATATGTATTTTTCTAATTTAAAATGTTTGAAGCGTCTGGTATCCCTGAAGGGTAAAGCACCCAGAAAAGTATTTTTTGTGGGTTTTAGTGGGTTTAAAGATCGTGATTTCAGCATTTTTAATAGTGAAACCAAAACTTATTCAAAAGTGTTTAATATGATTTAATACCTGTTCCAATGTGCTAAAGAATTGATTTCTGAATAAATTTGCTTATAAAACTGGGGAAAAAATTCTTCTTTAGTTATAAGGATAATTTGTTCTATGGGCTTAAGGTATGCATGCCTCCCGTTGTTGCAAAGACTGGAGGAAAAGGTTCTTATTTATGAGGCCTGGAATGTTGCAATGTGGGGCACTTTTTTGGCTAAATTTCCCATGTAAATGTGTGGTCGAGTATAGTTTTATTTACTTGATATACTACAAATTAAAAATAGTATCCAAATGGTTTACAATGTGAATAAAAGAGGCAACAACAAGACACAAACAATGCCAACAAGGGTATTATAAGAACATAAGAACTGCCATACTGAATTAGGCCAAAGGTCCATCCAGCCCAGTGTCCTGTTTCAAACAGTGGCAAATCCAGGTCACAAGTATCTGACATAACCCAAAAGTAGCTAGTTCCATGCTACGTATCTCCAAAGTTAAGCACTGGTTTTCTCTTGGACTATCTTAATAACTGTTTATGGACTTTTCCTCTATAAATTTGTCCACCCTTTTTTAAACCCAACTATGCTACCTGCTTTTACCACATCTGTAGACAATGAGTTCCAAAGACTAATTACACATTCAAAGAGAAAATATTCTCTCCTATCTGTTATAAATATACTACTTTGTAAGTTCATGGCATGTCCCCTGGTCCTTCTGTGTTTCAAAGGAGTAAACGTACTATGCTCATCTACCCATTCCTCTCCACTCAGAATTTTAGAGATCTCCATCATATCTCCCCTCAGCCGCCACTTCTGCAGATTGAAGAGCCCTAACCTCTTTAGCCTTTCCTCATGGGAGAATCACTCCATACCCTTTATCATTTTGGTCACTCTTCTTTATACTGTGTCTAATGCTGCTATATCTTTTTTGATATGCGGAGACCAGAATTGCACACAATAAAGCTATGGTCGCAGAGACAGAGGCATTATGATAACCTTTTGTTTTATTTTCTATTCCTTTCCTAATTATTCCTAAAATTCAGTTTGTTTTTTTGGCCACCACAGCACATGGAGCAGAAGATTCCCATGTATGGTCTACAGTCACACCTAGATCCTTTTCTTGGGTGCCGACTCCTAATGTGGAACCTAGCATTGTGTATCTATAGTTTGGGCTATTCTTCCCTACATACATCACTTTGCACTTCCATATTAAATTTCATCTCCCATTTGGATGCCCAATCTCCCAGTTTCTCACAATCCACATATGAGTGAATAACTTTGAATAATGTGATGTTGTCTACAAATTTAATCCCCTCTTCTGATCGCAATTCCAGATCATTTATAAATAGATTTAAAAGAACTGGTGCCAATACCTATCCCTGGGGGTACTCCACTATTTACCTTTCTCCTTTGAGAAAATTGACCATTTATCCTTGCTCTCTTTTTTTCTGTGTCTCAACCAGTAATCTACAATAAGACATTGCCTCCTATGTCATGACTTTCTCATTTCTTCAGAAGTCTCTGATGTAAAACTTAGCATTTAACAAAGTCCAAATATGCTATATCAGCTGTCTTACCTCTGTCTACATGTTTATTCACTCCTTCAAAGAAGAGGAGCAGATTGGTGAGGTATGATTTCCCTTGGCTAAATCCAAATGTTCATTAATTTTGTTTTTAATAATGGTTTTCCCACTTTGGCTGGCATCAGCATTAGGCTCACTAGTCTGTAGTTTCTTGGATCATTTCTAGAGCTCTTTTTAAACATAAGCATTATATTGGCCACCTTCCAATCTTCTAATACCATAGACTTTTTAATGATAGGTTAAAAATAATAGTAGCTCTGTAATTTTTCTTTTTGAGTCCTTTCAGCACTCTTGGGTGTATATTATCCAGTCCAGGTGATTTGCTCTTCTTTAGTTTAACAATTTGTTATACTACATTTTCCAGTTACTTTGATGTTTAATTCAGCTCTTTTGATTTATTACTGTAAAATACACTTTCTGCCATTGGTAGCTTCCTCCCATCTTCCTCAGTAAAGACTAATTAATTTAGTCTCTCAGTTACAGCTTTATCCTCCCTGAGTACCCTTTTTATCCCTTGATCATCTAATGGTCCAACTAACTACTTCCCTGGCTTCTTGCTTCATATGTACATTTTTACCCCTTACAAAATGTTACAACAAATGTTTCAACTCTCACCACATGTATCACCAGTACCATGGTCATACCATATCATGAGAACATTCTGTTTACCAAGCGGTACCACCATGGACATAGAGAGATATACACAAGATCATACTCGCAGAGTCCGACACTTCGATAAACAATCCCTCTTGAAAGAAATCATTCCGCACATGGACCATAATACAACTAACATTGATTCACTAATCAGAAGCTGGTACAGCGTAATAACCTAAGCTGCCCTAACACCACAAGACAAGAAACTCATAAGACGATGATAGTGCGCTCCATGGTACTCCAGTCATAAAAGAGCTAGAATGCAAACTTAGACAATTAGAACACAGATGGAGACACTTAAAGGACCCCACCTATAAAGTGCTTACATATCCAAACTAAATGAATTCCGTGGCATGTGTGGTGATGAATCTGCTCCAGAGCCCGGGGAAATAGAAAAAACACAGACCTTTACCTCCAGGCAGAAAGAAAGTGCAGGGAGCCGTGACTTTAAAAGTTCAGCTGGAGAGGAAAAAAACATATCTAAAGCTGCTGTCCTAAGGTCACGCCCCAACACCATAGCAACTAAGGGAGGTAATGAGAGACAGCTGAGGGAGGAGTGGAAAAGTGCAGGGCATCCCCACTCATTTAAGCCCCAGAGAACAGGAAGTGAAAGAGACGGAAGGGGGAACGAAAGAGAAATCAGGAGCAAGCACAACCAAGAGAACAGCAGAGAAACAGAAGTGGAAGAAATCCTGAAGGAAACAGAAAGAAAGGATTCTAGCAGAGAGCCCAGAGAAAGGTACTCTAATGACAGCTTAAGGGAAGACTCTCCTCATAGCCAGCAACAGAGTCTTGAGCAGAGCCAGTGTGGTAGAAAGGCTACAGCTGGTCTAGAAAGCAGGAGGTTTATTCCTGAAGAGACTGCTGTCTATAACCCAGGTACGGGGACTTTCCAGGAGGAGCTGGGTCAAAGAGGTTTACCTCGGGGAAGGCTGTTAAAGAGAGCTGTTAAAAGAAAGGAGCTGAATTCTTTAGAAGTTCTAAATAGCTTGCTACGGGATAAGGATTTCCTGTGCCCTGATAACACCCCTGAGCCAAGAGGGAGGTCTCATTGGGAACGGGTTGTTAAGCTGCTGGAAGAAATTAAACCCACACTGTCCCAAGCTGTTTCCAGTCCGGAGACTGCAGAGTCTGACTGTGAGTGTATGCAAATAGATGAGGCTGATATTGAATCTGATTTCTCAGAATGTGAGATGGACTGTGCTTTATCTTGGAGGGTAAAGTGAAAATCTATAGATTGTAAACCTGAAGAAAATCCCAGACTTATTATGCTTGAATGTCTGTGGTTAAAGCAAGCCTAAGAAGATTTGATATGAAGTTGCTGCTGTGGTTTTAAAATGCATGAGACCGTCAGGACTGCATTCTGAATGTGTCTGGAGCAATTAACAAAACCTGTGATAATCCAAGTAAAAAGGAAAACTTAAAGTATAAGTGCTGCAGTTTGAAGACCATTGTTTTGGCTTAAAGTTATAAGTGTTGCAGTTTAAAGAACACTGTTTTGAAGCTAAAGCTAGCCAAAGACTGTAACGTGATAATTTGTGGCGTGAAGAGATATTTACCTTGCTGAGGGGGAAGCAAAGGTAATTAGAGACTCTGGAAAAAGTTTTGTACAGAAGTTATCTTTCTTTTGAGGAAAAGTATCTTACCTTATATGATGTGCCAAGCTTCTATGGAAGTTCCTTGAACCAAGGAGGCAAATAAATTTCCTGTGTTGCTTTCAAACCCTCGGCTTAATCACTTATTCACAACTACAACTCGGTACAAGCAACTACAACTCCCAGAAGCCCTAGCTCTGGGAGCTCACATAAAGGGGACATTGAAAGGGCCCCCTTTCCCTTCTATAGGCAACCGCCTAGGCGGGGCAAGGAGGCCACACATGATACAAATAAATAAGAAAGAGTACCACACCAAGCTCCAAATGAACTCTATCAACCAACTCAGAAACCTTTTTGAGATAGCAAGATCTTTAACTAAGGACCCAAATCAAATGAAAACTGATAACGAGATTTGTCCACAAGTCCTGGCCAATTTCTTCCAAACCAAGTTCAGTACAAACAATATCAACACGTTATCTCAGACAGCATCCATTTAAAAAAAAAACATTTGGAGCACTTTTAATCCAATCTCACCAGAACAGCTTGACAACATAATCTACAACCTCAACACAATCACTTCTCCCCTAGATCCATGCCCTATATCATGAAGCAAATTGGCTCGAGTAGAACTAACACCTATATTGCTTAAAATCACCCAGCTTTCTCTCTCACAAGGGTTCATGCCTGCCAGTCTCAAACATGCATCCATCAGGCCCTTACTAATAAAAAAAAAAAAAAACCCTCTTCCATAGACCCAATGAATCCAAGTTCCTATATACCCATCTCCAACATACCATTCATCACTAAACTAATCAAGAAGACAGTTCTATATCAATTATAAGAACAGGCAAACTCTGTGGCACCCCTGGATCCTTAACAACATGGATTCAGACCTCAGCACAATATACTCTAATCACTGCTCTCCTGGATAGATTCATAAGACATGGAGAAACCAAGACAAAGCTTTGTTAAAATTTTCATGGACATATCATCAGTTTTCAACTAAATAAGTCACGACATCCTGATATCTCGGCTACAAGAAGTTGGTTCAGATTATTCCTATTGGACCACCAGCAACAGATCAAAGAAGATCCACGCAAGTTCACCCCAACCAAGCAACATCAAGGAGTACCACAAGGATCTGCCTTATCATCCCTCCTAACCAACATATACATCCGGCCGATATGCTCACTGGTCAACATTGAAATCGTTACTGACTTTAAAAGGCTGTAATCTGTAGTATCTTGGTGAGCTGAACACGAATATAACATTAAAAAAAATTTATTGGCTCTTGTTTTGAAGATATTGCATGTAGTTCATTTTTGACGTTTCACTGTGTAAATTTATCCAGTAGGACATCAACAACATCCCAAATAAGCCTTGAATGATGTAATATTGCATCACATTGCATAATACCAGCATGCACACATCATCCAGAGTTGATTGCATCATTTTCTGACCATTCAGTCCTTCAGCAATATCACTCACAAATACATTGAACAGTGCCGGGCCCAGGACCGAACCCTGGGGCACCCCGCTAATCACCTTCCCCTCATCTGAGTGAGCTCCATGTACCATCACCCTCTGTCGTCTGTCAGTCAACCAATTTCTAATCCAGTTTACTATCTTGGTACCCATCCCCAAGCTACTGAGTTTATTGACAAGCCTCCTATGAGGAACAGTATCAAAGGCTTACTGAAATCCAGGTAGATGACATCCATCGCATGCCCCGGATCTAGTTCCTTGGTCACCCAGTCAAAGAACTCAATCAGATTTGTTTGGCAAGACCGTCCTTCAGTAAAACCATGTTGCCTCGGATCTTGCAACCTGTTGGTTTTGAGAAAGTTTACTATTCGCTCTTTCAGGAGCGCCTCCATTACTTTTCCCACCACTGAGGTAAGGCTCACAGGCCTGTAGTTTGACACTTCTTCCCTGTCACCACTTTTGTGTAGAGGTATGACATCAGCCATTTTCCAGTCCTGAGGAACCTCTCCTGTTTCCAAGGATCTGTTGAATACATCCTTTAACGGCCCTGATAGAACTTCTCTGAGCTCTTTCAGTATCCTGGGATGTATCCCATCCGGTCCCATGGCTTTGCCCACTTTCAGTTTAGCAAGTTGTTCCAACACCTCATCTTCTGTGAATGGTGTGGTATCTACTTCGTTCCCATTTTTATATTTGGGAGTTTTATTGCCACCTTTAGTTTATCCCATTGCAATTCCACTTCCTTTATCTCCTTCCACCCTGTCATCTCCTCCTTTAGGTACTTGACCATTTTATTGAAGTCAGTGTTTTTGAAGTTTAGGACTTTGAGCTTGCTATGTTTGGCCTGTACCCTGGCTTTTATCTCAAACCACACTATGTAATGATCGCTGTTGCTCACAGGGGTACTCACGCAGACATTTGACACGCTGTCACCTTTGGTGAGCACTAAATCCAGCGTTGAGCTTTCCCTGGTTGGTTCCATGACCATTTGCCTAAGTGATACATCCTGGAGAGCCTCTACAATTTTTTTGCTTCTTTCTAGATGTGCAGGAGGAGTAATTCAATCCACATCAGGTAGATTAAAGTCACCCAAAATGATTACTTCCCCCTTTGTGGCTATCTTGGCAATATCTTTAATCAAATCGTTATCTGTCTCTTCAATTTGAGTCAGAGGTCTGTAGACTACAGCAGTATGGATGACAGTGCCATCTAATCTTTCCAACGCAATCCAGAGTGCTTCTTCTTTTCCCCATGCCCCCTGCATTTCAGTAGCTTTAATATTGCCTCTGACATACAAGGCCACTCCTCCTCCCATTCCATTTTCTCTGTCTCTTCTGAATAGATTATAGCCAGCTATGGCCATATCCCAATCATGCGATTCATTGAACCATGTTTCTGTAATGGCCACAGTGTCCAAATCCATTTCCACCATTAGAGCTTCCAGGTCCAGAACTTCGTTGGCTAAGCTTCGAGCATTTGTGCTCATTGCTTTCCAGCATTTACCAGGCTTGTGTGTATTTTGTATTGATTTTGTTCTGCCCACATCTTCCCACTTGTTTGTGATGTGTGGTTTAAAAGTGTGGCTGTTTCTGATATTATTCTGCTTTTGCAGGGGGTGGTGTGCCAGTCTTGACCTTCCACATCCATCACCCCCTTTTCCTAGTTTAAATGCATATCCACATAGTGCCTGAATTTTTCACTTAAGATTCTTTTCCCTGCGACAGAGAGATGTAGTCCATCAGCACCGTATAGTCTCTTGTTGGTCCACCTGTTTCCCCAGTCACCAATAAATCTGAATCCTTCTTGTTTGCACCAGGTCTGGAGCCATGTATTAAAGCTGTTAATGTGATGCAGCCTTTTTGTCCCCTTACCAAGAACAGGCAGAACCTCTGAGAATGCAACAGTGTTCACAATGGGCTTGAGTTTCTCTCCCAGAGATTGGAAGTCCTTTTGGACTGTAGAGGCACTGTTTCTAGCCAGGTCATTTGTGCCCAAGTGGATAACAACATCAAGTTTGGAGTGTTCACTTTTTGTGCTAAGTACTTCAACAATTTGGTTTGTATTCCTGTTGGCTGTCGAGCCTGGTAGGCACATGACTATCTTCTCTCCTTTGAACTGTGTTCCCAAGTTGGTGCCTCTGATGATGGAATCTCCAAGTAGTAGTAGTTTTCTGTTTGGTGAGGTTTTCTTCATGTTTGGTGCTTTAGCAGGAGATTGGGCAGTGTCTGACTCATTTAAGGGTCCTTCAGTTTCATTGGATTGAGCATCCTCATTAGCCAAGGCAGAGAAGGCATTATGCAGGGATATCTCTTGATGTATAGGATGTCTCGGCGTTACTGGTTGCAATCTTCCAGAGCCCACTGTGATCCATTTGTTCCTGGGGTGTTTGATTCTTTGTGGGAGCGGTGGTGGACTTTGTTCAGTTTGTATCCTAGAAGAGGTGCGTTTCATTGCAGCTATTTCCTCCCTCAGTAAAGTCACTTCTTTATGCATGGCAACTAGGCTTTTCCTTAGTAGAGTCAGTTCGTCATGCATGACAGCTGACCTGAGGCACATAGGACAAGCTCTTATGCTGCAAATGATTCGTCTTGAAATGAAAGTACTGCAGTTATTGCACTGAATACACGACATGTTGGTTAAGCAGTCCCAGAAGAGAAAGAAGAAGAAGAAAGGATGAAGAAGATGTGGACTTTTAACCCAAGTAAGAAAGGGTAGATGGCACTTATGTGACTACTATAAAGGCAATGTAGCCCCTGGGGTGGGTGGGGTGAGGGGTAGGGTGGGCGGGAACCTAAGTGTCTCTGGCCAGCAGGCTGTTCCTGAACCGTGGGCACACACTGCTATCTGATGTAAGTCTATACAAGGAAAGCAGTCCAGATGCCCCCAAGCTTAGTCTAAAACCACAGTTAACAGCTATAATAGTGATCCCCCCAAAAACCAACAGTTACAATTGATAGGTTTAAGCCAGCAGAGAAAAGAGAAAAATGTGCTCTTAGCTTAATGGAGGCTCCTCAGCGTCTGCAAAACTGGCTCAGGCCAGGTGTGCAATGCTCCAAATCAGCACCTCCCTGGGAATAGGGTTTCCCCAAACAGTTCAGCAGGGGTAGAAGCCTAGTTAACTCTCTATCTGCCACACACACTGCTATCTGATAGAGACATATGATAACTTAAAGCATCTACTGACTTCCATTAACTATAACAAGTACAGCTGGCACCTCTGTGGTGACCTGAAGGTAGTTGCCCTTTTAATGGGACTGCAGCAGGGATATATAAAATACATGTGTTTCTTAGATAGCCGAGCAAGGGATTGGCACTACTTGTGGAAGGAATGGAATCGCAGACAAAATGTAACAGTTGGAGAGAAGAATATCCAGCACCCAGCTCTGGTTGAGGCTCACAAAATCCTGCTACCACCCCTTCACATCAAACTAGGTTTGATGAAAAACTTCGTGAAAGCCATGGACTGCACTTCGCCAGCTTTCCGATACCTGCATGAAAAATTCCCTCAACTCAGCGAAGCAAAGATTAAAGAGGGAGGTTTTGTGGGTCCTCAGATTCGAGAGCTCTTCAAAGATGACCGGTTCAACAACTTGCTGCAGGGTGATGCGAAACAAGCATGGAATGCTTTTCGCCTAGTGTCAACAAACTTTCCCAGGAATGTTAGGGCAGAAAACTACAAGGAACTAGTAGAAGACATGCTGATGTAGTATCAGAAACTTGGCTGCAATATGTCTCTAAAGATCCATTTCCTTGATTCCCATCTCGATTTCTTTCCTGACAACTGTGGTATGGTTAGTGATGAACAGGGCAAACGTTTTCACCAGGATATCGCAATGATGGAGCAAAGATACCAGGGAAAATGGTCCACTACAATGCTGGCTGACTACTGCTGGACACTCCACAGAGAAGCTCACGAACAGCTGTACAAGAGAAGGTGAAAAAAATCTAAGAAGTAGTCTATGACTTGGTTTTTTACAGGTATTAACCAAAGGCCTATTATATTTACTATTGACATGCATTTCGTGATGTAAACATTAATTCTTGTAGATTACAAAAAAACTAGAGCCAACTTTGCAATTTCACTGTCATATTCGTGTTCAGCATATAAAAATTGATAAGAAATGACTATTTTTATTTCAGTAACATGACTCTTGTAAAACTTTGTTGACCAGTGAATAAAAGATACAACATCCTCTACCATATATACTCCGATGATGATATGATATGTATGCCATTCTCCATGGCCTTCCCAGTGCACACAACAATAATAGAATGCTTCAAAACAATGGTGCACTGGTTAAAGGAGCATAACCTATCCATAAACTACAAAAAACAGAGGTCCTCTACATGAACAGAGTACCAAACCTCAACCCACCACCCACACTAAACATTTTGGATATCAACCTGGAAGTGAAGTTGGAAGTCTGATACCTGGGTATAATGCTAGACCTAGATACACATGTCAAGAAAACCATATAAATTGCATATCACAAAATGAAAATTCTAAGGCACCTCTGCCCAATGCTCGACTAGGAGGATTAGCAGAGATTCAAACTAAACAAGTACTTATCTGTTTTGTTTTATAACTATAAACTATGGCAAATTAATTCTACAAACTTTTATTTGCAAGAAATGCAGGAAAGAAACCTCTTGAGATCTTCACCTCTATATAGCTGGGAATCAAAGGGAAGTGCTTTCAACAAGCCCTTTGATCTTTGCAAATACAATGTGTGCCTTCAAGTCGATGCTGTCTCCTAGCGACCCAGCAGCTCCCGGGTTTAGTTTCCCAGAGTGACCTTTTCAGCAATTCTGCTTACCTAAGTATACCTAGCTAACAGCTATTAACCTTAATATTGCACAAAAGTCACAAGAGGTCAAAGAGAGAAAAACCCAGGCCAAAAGTAGCAGATAAATTTAGGACTCTCCCTTAGGAAATTCAGGAAAGCTTGCATGAAATAAAGTTTTAAAGCAGCCTTAAATTTCTTATGTGAAGACTCAAGCTGTATATCCTGAGGCAAATGCATTCCATAATGATCCAAGAAACACATTTTAAGAACATAAGATATGCCATACTGGGTCAGACCAAGGTCCATCAAGCCCAGTATCCTGTTTCCAACAGTGGCCAATCTAGGTCACAAGTATCTAGCAGTTTCCCCAAAAGACAAAGGCTCCACAGTGCTTCTGTTGGGGCAAGCAGTGGATATCCTGGGTCCACTTTAATAATGATTTATGGACCTTTCCTCCAGGAACTCGTCCAAACCTTTTTTTAAACCCGGCTACACTAACAGCTTTTACTACATCCTCTGGTAGCAAATTCCAGAGTTTGATTACACGTTGAGTGAAAAAATATTTTCTCTTATTAGTCTTAAATAGGTTACCCTGTAGCTTCATTGCATGTCCCCTAGTCTTTCTATATTTTGATTGTGTAAACGATCGATCTACGTTTACCTGTTCCACTCCATTCTTTAATTTATAAGCCTCTATCATATCTCCCCTCAGCCGTCTCTTTTCCATGTTAAAGAGTCCTAACCTTTTTAGCCTCTTTTCATAGGGATATCTTTCCATCTCCTTTACCATTTTGGTGGCTCTTCTCTGTACCTTTTATAATAACGCTATATCTTTTTTAAGATACGGCGACCAGAATTGCACACAATATTCAAGGTGCAGTCGCTCCATTGACCGATACAGAGGCATTATAATATCCTTTGTTTTATTCTCCATTCCTTTCCTTATGATACCTAGCATCCTATTTGCTCTCTTGGCCGCCGCTGCACACTTGGCAGAGTTTTAACATGTTATCCACGATGACGCCTAAATCTTTTTCCTGGATGGTGGTTCTTAATGTGAAACTTTGCATTGTGTAACGATAGTTTGGGTTGTTCTTTCATAGGTGCATAGCATTGCACTTGTCCACATTAAATTTCATCTGCCATTTGGATGCCCAGTCTTCCAATTTATCAAGATCCTCTTGCAATTTTCCACAATACTCATGGGTTTTAATAACTTTAGATAGTTTTGTTTCATCTGCAAATTTGATAACCTCGCTCATTATTCCCTTTACCAGGTCATTTATGACTATGTTAAAAAGCAGCGGACCTGGGAGCAAAGCAGAGAGACGCTGAAGGAGTTTGGAGCTTGTGATCTGCTCTGGGACTGCTGCTGATTCGATAGTGTGCGCAGGGGTTTTCTGTGCCTCGGAGGATCGGGCATGCGCGCCCGGGGCACCCTCCTACCCGGCAGGGTCCTTTTTTCTTATTTATTCTAATCATTTTCTTGACCGCGTAATGTGTCCGCGGGGCGTGGCTCGAAGGAGCATGGTCAAAGGGGCAGATCTGCCCCTTGAGCGCCCCTTTGGCGTCACAGCGGCGTTTGTGGGATTTCGCTTTTCGCCCTGTTGCGTTCAGCTGTGGGGAAGCGGAAGGCGAAAGGAGCGAATAAAGCTCAAGAGGCCAGTGCCGGTGATAAACCAGTAGGTCCTCTGGACAAACATTTCGCTCCTCTCCCCCTAGCGCAGTCCTCCCCAGACGGGGTCTCCCTAAGTTCAGGTGGGAGAGATCCCCTTCCCTTACCGTTGCCGCCTCAATCGTTGTGGGTACCTGGAGAGTCTTCAGAAACAGCAAGTATTTCAAAAGTTCTTATTACTTTTCCCTCTCCTGTGTAACTTGCTGCTTCAGGCAGTTTACTGGAATTTTCACCCAAGCTCCCCAATGCTGAGATTACTTTAAAAGATATTTGGAGTGCCTTGCTATCTATAGATAAGAAAATGTCCTTAACGCTGTATGCATTATGTACTTTTTCTCAAGAGGCTGTCGTATCTTTTCGACAGCTCGATGAGAAAGTTACTTTAGCTGATAGGGCTGTAGGGAAATTGAGCTCTCAGGTAAATCTGCTTACTGCGGCTAGCGCTGCTGGTGTCAAAAATTCTTTGATATTATATTCCAAAGTGGAAGCCTTAGAGAACTCATCCCGGTCTTGTAATATTTGTTTTTTAAATTTTCCTTATTTTTCATTGTTATCCGCTAGGATTCTTCTTGATAAGTACTTTAAGGAAATATTGAATTTTCAAGATCCTATTGAAATTCCTCATGCTTACTATCTTTTGGCAAGTACTAAAAATATTAATGTTGATGAGGGGGGCTTGGATGAGATTGTTCCTGCTATATCTAATTTGACCGCTTTTCTTGAAGATTCTTCAGACACGATTACCTCTAGGCCCACATTACTGGTTACGCTACCTTCTGTTGATCTTAAGCAGCGCATTCTGTGTGCGTCTTTTAAAGTTAAGATGGCCAAATTTTGTGGGCAGTCTATAAATATTTTCCCTGATGTTTCTCGTGAGACGCAACTTAGAAGAAGTCAATTCTTGCAGCTGAAACCTAGAGTTTTAGCGCTGGGAGCGACGTTTTTTTTACGGTTTCCCTGTAAATGTGTGGTTAATTATGAGGGGGACTCTTTCGTTTTTGTAGATGTCTCACAATTAGAGAAATTTGTTATGGATCATTCTGGCACGAGTGTAAGGGAATAATTCTGGGTATTTATGGATCCTTCTAAATTATTGGCTTATGTTAGCCTTGTTTTCTGGAATTACTTGTTATATTTGTACTATCTTTGCTTGTCTCACTTGATTTGGACTGTATAAGTTGTATTATATTCCTATTCTTGGTTTATGCTATATTTTGTTGTAATGATTTACCTTATTTTGTTTGTGAAATTGTAATTCATTGAAAAGCAAATTAAAAAAAAAAAAAGAGGCGGACCTAGCACAGATCCCTGCGGTACTCCACTATTCACCTTTCTCCATTGGGAAAATTGGCCATTTAGCCCTACCCTCTGCTTTTTCTATCTTTTAACCAGTTCCTGATCCACAGTAGTACACTGCCTCCTATCCCATGGCTTTTTAGTTTTGCCAAAAGCCTCTGATGAGGGATCTTGTCAAAGGCTTTCTGACAGTCCAGATACACGATATCAACCAACTCACTTTTGTCTACCTGTTTATTCACACCTTCAAAAAAGCATAACAGATTAGTAAGACAAGATCTTCCTTGTCAAAAGCCATGTTGGTTGTCTCCCATTAAGCCATGACTATCTACATGTTCAGTAATTTTGTTCTTTATGATGGTTTCTACCATATTTCCCAGTACTGATGTCAGGCTCACTGGTCTGTAGTTTCCCAGATCTCCCCTGGAACCCTTTTTAAAAACTGGCATTATAGTGGCCATCTTTCAATTTTCAGGTATTACAGATTATTTTAATGATAGTTCACAGATTAGTAATAGCAGGTCTGCAAACTCATATTTCAGTTCCTTCAACACCCTTGGATGTATAATATCCAGTCCAGGTGACTTGTTACTCTTCAGTTTATCAAATAGTTGCAATACATCTTCCTGGTGTATCAATATTTCTTTCAATTCTTCCACAGTATCACCTTTAAATACCACTTCTGTCATGGGTAACATCCCTACATCTTCCTCAGTAAAGACCGAAGCAAAGAATTCATTCACTCTCTTCACTGTGGCCTTGTCCCCTCTTAGTGCCCCTTTTACCCCTCTATTATCTAATGGTTCAACTGACTCTCTCACAGTTTTTTTGCTACAAATGTACTTGAAAACGTCCTTATTACGTGTTTTTGCTTCCACAGCAAGCTTCTTTTCAAATTCTCTCTTTGCCTGCCTTTTCAATGCCTTGCATTTAACTTGCCAGTGCTTGTGCTGTTTCCAGTTTTCATCATTTGAGAAGTTTTTTGAGAGGGGATTCAGTGGGAAGGATTTCCCCATGTGTACCCAGCTGCTAGTAGGGAGAACCCTAAGCTTGGGGAGAGGGGTGGGGGCGGGCATCTTGCTCTTGCAAAGGCTGCAGGTAGAAGTGCGGGCAGTCAAACAGACATGAGGGGAGATTTATCATAGTAAAGGCTGCTCTGAATGGGGAGGAAGTAAATTTAATAAATATTTATCCCCCTAACAATGGCCATAGGGAATTCTTTGAAGCAGTAGGACGAGTAGTGGAAGAGCTGGGAGGGGGTCACTGTATACTGGGGGGGGGGGATTTCAAGTTAATGGTTAAAATCAAGGTAGATAACTGTAGTGGGGGAGGGGAGCATATGAAGATGAGGCAGAAGATGGTGGGAGTGCTTAGGAACCTAGGGTTGGTAGATGTCTAGCAGCAATATAATGGGGCAAGGAGATAATACACCCTTTTTTCCAACCCTCATGGGACCTATAGTAGAACTGACATGTTAAGGGTAGATGACAAGTTGTTGGCCCATATCCGAGATGTGGTGATCGAGCAGTTTTTATGGTCTGATCATGCCCTAGTATGTATGGCAATTGAGGTGGGGAAGATTGTAGTTCTGGAGGCTTAATGACGGGTTGCTAGACGGGAAGGAGGTGTGCAACAAGCTGAAGAGCAGCCTACAGGAATATATGGCACAAAATGTGGGAGGAAAGGTTTCTATAGGCATGGTCTGGGATGGGTTAAAGGCAGTAATGAAGGGTCACTTTATAGCACTGGTTTCCCACCAGAAGCGATATAGATTGAAAAGGGAGGATAGCCTTTTGCAGCGATTAAAGGGCCTGCAAATAAAGCACTTTAGGACCCAGTCCAGGCATGTCCTGTCTGAAATGGAGTTGGTGAGGGGGGAATTGCATAGGCCGCAAATGCAAGGGATAGCATATACTCTGGAGAGGGTCCAGCAAAGATATTACAAGTGGGATAACAAAGCGGGCAGAGTCAAAACCAACAACCATGATTAAAATAAGGAATATAAAGGGGGAGCTGCTCTTTCGGTCTGAGGAAATCAGAGACATTAAGCAGTTGTATACACCAGACGCAGAGGTGGGATGGGAGCAATTGAGCGTTATTTGGAGGGATGTACCCTGCCATGCCTGGAGAAGGGAGGAAAAGGAGGGGTTAGATGAGGATAAAACCAGGGAGGTGATTTTAGCTGCCATTAAGGGGCTAAAGAAGGGAAACGCTCCAGAGTTTGACCCTCTTACTGCAAATTTTTTGTAAGGTTTTTCAGGAGGGAAGTGGTGGACCTTTTAGTAAACCTCTTCAGTGGGGTGGGAAAGGGGGGGGGGACCTTCTCAATTCAAAGGCAGTAGCGGATATCACTGTACTCCCAAAACCAGGCAAGTATGAGATGGAGTGCGGCTCCTATTGGCTCATATACCTCATCAACATGGATGCAAAAATATTTGCCAAAGTTCTGGCCACTAGACTGCAGCGATTCCTGTCGTATCTGAATCAACATGACCAGATAGGATTTGTCCAAAGGCGCCAAGTTAGCAACAATATCCATCAAATATTGAATTTGATATGGTATGCAAAACAAGAGCAGCAGGACACTCTGTTAATGGTGGTGGATGCTGAAAAAGCATTCAGCAGAGCAGAGTGGGGTTTTATGTTTCAGGTATTGAAGAAAATAAGCCCTAAATTAAGATAGTGAGTGGGGAGCTTTATACAAGGGACCCAAGGCAAGGATATGGGTCAATGGAGGGTATTCAGAGGAGTTTGCTTTGGGAAGAGGAACACGGCAGCAGGACCATACTAAGGGCAGTGCAAGTGGTACAGTCTCCCAGGGCGCAGGCACAAAAGAGGGTGCTGATTTCATGACTGAGCTTCCTGGAAGCTCATAAAGTGTGAGTAATTGAGCAGGAGTGGAGGTGTGGCCTAGTGGTTAGGGCAACTGCCTAGTACCCAGAAAATCAAGGGTTTGATTCCTACTGGCACTCCTTGTGACTTTGGGCAAGTCACTTTACCCTCCATTGCCTCGGAAGAAAAGGCTGGCAATCTACTTCTGGTGATACATTGCCAAGAAAACCCAGAAGTAGCTGGGTCACTATGAGTTAACACTGACTTGATGGCACAAAAATAAATTGAACGTGGCTGGGTGGAGAGGAGGCACCAGATTCATTAGTCGCACAGGGTGCATTTCTAGCTTGGTACGGTTCTGCACAGCAGGGCTGCCCTGTCCCCCACTCCTGTTTGTTATAGTTATAGAACCAGTGGCGGAAAGGATCAGGGCAAGCCCGAATGTGAGAGAGGGGTGGTTGTAGGTAGGAGAGAGCACAAAATATCCCTTTTCGCAGATGATGTTACTTATTCACTGAGGAGACATAAGAACATAAGACTATAAGAAGTGCCATACTGGTCAGACCAAAGTCCATCAAGCCCAATATCCTGTTTCCAACAGTGGCCAATCCAAGTCACAAGTACATGGCAGGTACCCAAAGTCCACAGTTTCCGCAATGCTTGTCCTGTGGTAAGCAGTGGATTTCCTGGGTCTTCTTTAATAATGATTTATGGACCTTTCCTCCAGGAACTTGTCCTAACCTTTTTTAAACTCGGCTACATTAACAGCTTTTACCACATCCTCCGGTAATGAATTCCAGAGTGGTGATTACGCATTGAGTGAAAAAATATTTTCTCTTGTTAGTCTTAAATGGCTTCAGAGAGTTAAGGAATGATGTGCAAGACCTGAAAGAGGATATACAAACATGGATGTCTGATATCTGATCTGAGATCCACAAACTTGGGGGCCGAGTAGAGGAGACTGAAGCCTGCGTGGAGAAGCAGGAGAAGGCTTTGGTTGGGGTCCAAAAGAACATTAACAACATATCAGAACAACAGGAGGAGCTACTAAATAAGCTGGAGGACTTAGAGACCAGATCGCGACGCTGTAATATTCACTTTAGGGGGATACCAGAGACGCAGGAAGTAGTGGATTACAGCAAACTGGTTGAATGCATTTATAGATCTGTGGCCCAAGAAACTCAGCTAGATTTGGACCAGCTGTGTTTCAAAGTGGGGAGAGCTCACCGAACGGCTGGTCAGCCAAGAGGGCAAAGCGAGAGATGTATTGGTGTGCATGCACGAATTTGCCTCTAAAGAAACTATCCTTCAAGCAGCAAAGAAAATAGGGAAAATCAAGTGGGACAATGCGGAGGTGGAACTGTACACAGATCTCTCAGCTATCACTATGCACAAAAGAAGAGAGGGTGGCCCAGGGAAGAACAATTGGGAGCAGTATTTATTCACTGGGGCACGGAACAGGGATTGGTGGGCGAATGTCCTTTATGCTAGCTAATGTGGGGAGAGGGAGAAGCAAGTAGAAAAGCCGAAAATACCAACCCCTGGGTGGGACTCACTTTAAGAGAGTGGGGGCAGCAAAGAAGTGGACTGTTTAAGGGGCAAAAGACATTTAGACTCACACCTCTTAGATTTATTGTAAACCTCTTGCCGGGAAGGATGGATGAAGCATTTAAAAAGTGGGAAGAGAGGGGACTCGGGAATATTGGTCAATTCTGGAGAGGAGGAGTATGTGTGACATTTAGGATTCTCCAGCAGGAATATGATTTAGTGGGGTCGGACATATTTCAATACACACGAGTGTGTCATTATGTGAAGCAGTTAGTATGAGGTGGCTGGCAAGGGTAAGAGAGCAAGTTGGAGTTCATCTTTAGGGGAGGGGGGGAACCATGAAAGGATACTTATCAAGGCTGTATAAAGCCCTAAGAGATGGAGGGACAGGAGAGGGTAGGCTGATTGCTCGGTGGGTAAGAGAACTAGGGGGGAAAGGGATGAAGCATTATGGGCACTGATTTTTTAATCATTTTATAAGGAGCTGCAGGCGACCTATCTCATAGAAAACAACTACAAGATGTTCTATAGGTGGTATGTTACACCACAGAAACTGCAAAAAACGGGAATGGGTGAGGGGCTATGCTGGTGATCCTGTGGTCTATGTGGTACTTATGTGGATATTTGGTGAACTTGGTCCATGGTGGTTCCCTATTGGAGGGAGGATTTTGAGGTACTATCCCAGATAGTGGGACAAGTAGTGTCACCAGAACCATTTGTAGCCTTATTGAATAGAGCAATTGGAGAGGGTGGCTCAGGGAAGAACAATTGGGAGCAGTATTTATTCACTGGGGCACAGTTGACCTTGGCTCAACAGTGGAGAAGTACCCAAATATCGAATCTGGGCTTAGTATTCAAGAAAAGTTCGCTACATTCAGGAGATGGTGCACTTTACGGCAATGTGAAGAGTGTGTCTGCCTGCCTATTATCGGGCTTGGCCGCCCTTTGAAAAATGGTAAGGGAAATAGGGCAAGACGAGAAGGGGAACAGATAGGGAGGAAGGGGGGAAGTAATTAAAGCGGCAGGAGTGAAGGTGGTAGGGGAGTGTACAGAGTGTTTGAAAAGGAGGTGTAAAATGGGTGTCGTGGTGGGAGAGTGCTAAATATGCATGGAAGCGAGAGAGAAGCAACAAGAGTCTGGTGCTCTGGGAGGAGTGGGAGGGGACAGTGAAATAAACAGTTGATGTTGAATTTAGAATGCTTATTTGTATATAGTAAATACTGTTAGTTGATGAGATATAACTATATGAGTGGTTAATAAAAGCTTTAAACAAAAAAAAAAAAGAAACCCTCCGCCCTTTGTGCAGCAGTGGCCATGAAAGCAAATAGAATGCTAGGAATCATAAGGAAAGGAATGGAGAATAAAACCAAGGATATTAAAAAAAAAAGTCATGGAGGTATGTAGCTATGTCCCCAAGGCTCGATGTGCTCTGTTCAATTTGATCACTGGGGCCTCCCCTTTTCCTATGCGTCCTCTCATTAGTGCTTGAAAGATGGACATTGCCACTGCACCACTGTCCTGATATTAAGGTTGCTCAGGCACCCCCTTGATTCATAGATTATTTTGGCGTGTTTGGTTTTCGAGGTCTTCCAGTTTAAGAGACAACTGCAAAGGTCCCTTCCTCTAGCGAATACAGTTTCTTATCCAGCCTCTCCTGCTTGATTTGGCTCTCCTCCATGAGGCCCTCTGCTTCCACCACATGCCTGCCCAGATCTTGCACTTCCAACCGCAGCTCTCTCACCATCTTGCCCAGCTCACTGCGTACCACCCCGATGTCAGTTTTAAGGTAGGCCAACCAGTTCTTAAGTTTCTTTTTTGTAATTTGTACGAAGGCACCCTTACCCGACAGCAGGTTGGCAAGATAACCTTGCAGAACGGTCTTTCCTTGTCCTGTTCCCACTCTCATTGCCGCCTCCTCGGCCCTGGTAGGCATGTTCTTTTTAAATCCATTATCTTTCATCTCGTTCTCGCCATTTTTGGTCGGAACCACCTCTCAGCTCATATGGGGGGGATTCACCAGCAACTATAAGCACAAGTTTGAAGGGTTTAAAACCACATTTTATTGCTCTGTCCGATGGAGCTACAAAATCATCCCTCCATCCAGGCTGAGGACATTACTTCCTCCCTTATATCCCTTTTTTTATATCCTCCCAGTACATAATTTACATTTCAACATATTTTTTGTTACTGTGATGTCTGTTTACTGAATTGTAAAAGATGAGACCAGTGGGAATATCTATATAGGTTTTAATATGCTTTTGTTTTATCCTAGAGATCTTATACCACTCACACACTCGTGCACTCTTTTTGTGTTGTAAGGTATTTTGGCTTATTTTATGGTGCATACACCTATCCAGGAATAAAGACTATCTGTTCTCCTGAAAAGAAGTTGGCTAATTTGAGATTCTTGTTTTCCAGGGTGTTGGTTGGTGGAAGTATGAATTCTGTTATGGCAAGTATGTGCATCAGTACCATGAGGTAAGTTGGACTTATTAGTGCTCTGCCACTAGATGGTGCCTTGGGATTGTATTTATCCACAAGAGCTCTGAACAGTCTATTTAATATCTAACTCACATATTTAAGAAAAGTTGAAAATATTTTGGAAGGATTCTGTCCTGTGTACTTAAATCATTTATAGAAAGCCAGCCTCTCTGTCTCCCACACACTCTTCCACTTCCAAATCTTTTAATATTTTACATTTTTGATTTGCTAAGAAATGGAAGAGGAATTTGTGTATTCAGATGATACTGTTGAAATACCACACGTTTTTGTGTGCTTTTAAATCTGCAGTTCCCAGACTGTGGTTCACGACCCCAAATGGGGTCGCCAAATCCTCATTTGGGGCTGTGACTGCTTGCAGAGTTAAAGGGAAAAAAGCTAGCACTGTGGCACCCTGTGGTAACCTAGGAGCAACATGCTCGTGCTTTCCTACAGCGGCACGCATGGAGAGTGAATAGCATGGACCTGACTGCTCTGCTTTGCTGCCTCCCCCAAAGTGTGCTCCCCTGCCTCCACTCTGGCTTGTAAGTAAAAGCTGTTTCTTTTCCACCACTATCCTGGCCGTTGCAGCAATGTTACTTCCATGTGGTCCCTGCTGAAGCAGCTGCCTACCTCCACTCCCCAGGGGCCTTCTCTACCTGCCACCGATACTCTGGGGGTAGTCTTACTGCCCTGCCACCACCCCCGGGGGCATTCTCTGCCTGCCTTGCAGCTCCGGGATTTTCTCACTGCTCCCTTCAGGGAACTTTCTTTTCCTGTCCCCAGCGATTTTTAAGAATACTGATGCCACCCCTGGAGCTGTCTTTCTGCTGCTGCTGATCTGGGATTTTCTCCCTGCCCATGGAAATCACCTCTGCCTGCCCACACTGCTCTTGGGAATTTTTAACAGTCCTGCCGCTGACCTTGGGGCCACTTCAGCCTGCGTTACAGAAGCAGATCACGAACTGGCTTCCTTCCGTTACCACGCCATCTGAGGCATCTCACTTCTGCTCCTCCCCTCTTCCTGTTAGTTCTGCTGATGATTTTGAAAAGATACTGACTTAGGGGAGGGGGTTTGAAATAAACAGGGTGGAATCAGGGAGGGTGAGACTGGAGAGGAGTCCTTGCACTGACATGCTGCACCCTGACAGCCCCTGAATATCTCCCCCCCCCCCAAATACACACACAGACTGCACTTAGGCACCCATACTCTGCACCCTGGCACTCTGTCCCTTCATCCACCTACTCAGCCCACTCCATACATCCAGCACCCACATACACACTGCACTCTATCGATGTACACGCCCATGCATGCGTACACTCTGCACCCCGGCAGCAGACCCTGCAAGCCCCCTGCACTCCAGCATACTGGCCTTGCCTCTGCTTGCATGCCCCCTGCAGCCTGGCACACTGGCCTTGCCCCTGTCCCCTGTAGCCTGGCATACTGGTCCTGCCCATGTACCCATATTCATGCACACCAACATACTTGCATACACTGCACTCTGGTGTGCTGACCCTGCGCACACCCACACACTGTGTCAAGCATAGATTTACATATTTATTTGTTTATATTTATGTTGTTTGTGTGATAGGTTAAAATTCGAAAGGTTTGCCTAGGGAAGATAACTATACAAAGTCCTCATGGCTAAAATTTCTCCCAAATCGACTATCCAAATTTTGTGCAGGCAAGTAGCATACATAAAAAGGCAGCATGAGGCAATTTATCTTGGGTGCAGTTTAACTTTGGTCTGTTATCCCTGGTATTCAGCACTAGTAGGCCAGTTACCCGCGTCCTGAAGTTAACAGAACTTTCTCTGGTTAACTTTAGACTGGACATTCAGCTCTTGTGGATATGGTGGGGGCAATTTTCTTATTGCCTGCAAAGTCCATGGTTACTTTTACTCCAGCTTTCAAAATAGAAATAACCATTTGCAAAGGGAAAATCTGCATGTAACATTAAAAATATCAACAGACAGATGTGCCTCCTTTTTTCTACAGTTTTTAAAAATTTAATGTATAACTTTATTTATATTTTGCCTTTACAGCCAGTGTGTTGAACAAAGCAGATTATAAATATGCATCATCATAAATAAATAATAATGAAATCAATAAAACACAATGAATGATAAAAACATAGACATCAGCTAAAAACAATATAAAATGAAACCACCAAAACCCTGTCATAAGTTGATCAGTATAAAACTTGGATCTATCCCAACTGCCTAAAGTAATGCATTTGTGCTTGAAAATACAAAGTTGTGTGTATTTCATTTCCAGCCCTCAGAAACGCATCTCCTAAGTGTGAATAAAGTAAACACATTATGGATCTAGGCATGCACTTTTACCTACTTATAGGGTCGGCAATTTCCTAAGAACCCATTTTTCATAGGTAAAATACTGTTTACCTGCAATATTGTTCTTTATGTAGTTCCTACAGAAGTCTCAGGTACTTATTGCCTCTTTAAATGTTAATAGCTCCCTCCCCCTTCAACATTTGTGCCATGCAGCAGGACAATGGTCTCTTAGCCTAGTGGTGCCTACCTAACCCCTCTACAAAATCCTTGGCTTGTAGGGAATGATGTTTTCTGTATCACCACAAATTACATCTGTAGTTCTGTCCTTTTTCATTTAGGATAAAGATTCTGGCAAAACTACTACTATAGTGGTGGGAACATGGAAAAAGGAAGAGCACATAGAATGGGCCAAGAAGAAGAATGCTGCTGTATTGCACCTACCAAACGAAGATAACACGCAATCAGTTAAGTAAGCATTGGAGTCCATTTCTGATGGCAAATATTCATGTCTGATGTTTAGAGAACACCACAAATACTTGAAAAGGGGGAAGGGTAATATCTGTTTTCTGAGGTATACTTGATGGCTTGGGGTCAATATTCAAAACATTGATGTGGTTAAAATCTGCTTTTAACTGTGTAAGTGATGCTGTTTTAGAATCTCCCACTTCAGCGAGTTTATTTGACCCCTACAGAATTGCTGTGCCGTCAGAAGAGCGCTGGGTCAAGTCTGTTGAAGATAGGGTCTGGTATTTAACTGGATGGTAGAATTCAAGGATACCCTGCTCTTAGTGTTCAATAATCATTTCATAAACACATGCTAAGCCAAGTCCCCTCTTTCCCAGCAGTCCATAAGCATTATTTGAAAAAAACATTATCTTAAGACCATTTTTTTCTACTTCTTTCTTTCCAGCACTACATAAACTATTTTTTTTGAAAACTGTATGAATTGCAACTTGCTGATCTCCACTTTCTCTAGTTTGCATTTTTTCCCCCTCCATGCATCAAGGGTCCCTATAACAATGTCTAAAAGCGCACCTATTTTATGTCTGTTTTATAAAGGCACAACCAAAAACAGTCCCCTTAGTTACTCTAATACAGGGGTTCTCAACCCATTCCTCAGGGCACACCTAGCCTGTCAGGTTTTCAGGATAACCACAATGACTAGGGGTGTATCCTGGGTTGAGAACCCCTGCTCTAATATCTAGCGGGCCATTACTCTTTCGGTATCTCCCATATAGCTATAATCATCACTCCTTTCAGTTGTCATACATTAATTAATCGATTGATCAGTTAATACAGTAATTCATTTATGAATTTGAGCTCTTGATATATCACCTTTTGACCAATAGTTTTTAACATCATGGTGGATTACAAAGTTGATGTGGGCACTGTAGTAAACAAATAAATCAAATATAAGCTATTAGAAGACAAAGACCAATCAAATATTAAAGTCCCAAAAGTGAGGTTTAGAGGGTTTAGAGCAGAGATTCCCAAGTCCAGTCCTGGAGGGCCAAACACCATTCAGGTTTTCAGGCTGGCCCTAATAAATATGCATGAGATGCATTTGCATGCACTGCCCCCACTGTATTCAAATGTATCTCATGCATATTCATTAGGGACAGCCTGAAAACCTGAATGGTGTTTGGCCCTCCAAGACTGGAGTTGGGAATCTCTGGTTTAGAGTGTGATTGTAGAATAGTAGTCAGGAAGTGTTCCAGTCTTCATCGGCAATAAGTTGAATATCATCAGCAAAGAGAGATGAGCTGAAACCCAATCCTTCCCATTAAAGTTGCTAGGAGAGACCGGAAGATATTAAAGAGCATGGGGGCTAAGATTGAGTCCTGGGGACACCATTGAGCAAAGGCTGCACAGTGGTCAGTTGTGCGTGCACCTTAACCTTAAAGGTGCGTGATGAAAGAGATGATTCAAGCCAAGCCAGAACTGTTCTGGAAAAATCCGTCAATCAAATGTGTCCATGTGTGTACCATCCTCCAAATTCATCATTAATATCACTTTTCATCATTAACATCACTTATCTTTTATATAGAATTCATCCATTTTATCTTTATTATCCTTTGATATACCATCCTAGGCAGCAAGGTATCAGAGTGGTTTACAATAATCAAAAACATCAGAGTGAAAGGAATGGAGTACCAGTTATTGACAGGACAGCTAAGAAAGGAGAGAGACTGAGATGGAGGGGAAGGCCAGTAGGACGAGGAGAACAAGCCCAAGGAAGAGAGGCAGGAGAGAAGAGCTGAGGAGGGGGAGGGGGGTTCATGAGCAAGCTGGAACAGGTGGGTTTTTGAGCAGGGATTTGAACCAGGTGTATGAGGGTTCTGCACGCAGGGTGGCAGGTAGGGAGTTCCTCAGGGATGAATAATAATATACAGCTAACTTCAGTCAATGTCTTCCTTCTACAGTAAAAGACAGTCCAGCAGTTAACTTCTCATCAGTGCCTTTTTACAAATGGCAACCATGTGATACTTGCACCTAATTTTATTCCCTCTAGACAATCAGAGTATCAAATCACCGACATCCATTCAGTCTCATCACCGACATCTATTCAGTCTCTGCATTCAATCCATGAGGCAAAATCAGTATTTACAGAAAAATCCAGAAACCTGACCACTAGTGGAGTAATGCCAGTTCACCCCTTCCATAGTCATCACACACCATCAGGAGTTTAGAAGCCACATACTGAAAAAGTTGACCAATTTGCCTATGGCCACTGTGGATGGCAGGTAATGACTGTGGAAGGGTTGAATGTTGGGGTAATTTGAGAAAAATATTATACAACTTGTGAGACTTGTTTTATGGTCTACATTCTGGTTTGTCCTTGAATATTTACAGCATTTATGTGGGACACGCAGAGCATCCCTTTTAAATTTCATTTGCTTGTACATTATAGTAGGTTAAATATTGCCCCCCACCCTCAGGGAACATTGCATGGTGAACAAACATCAGTTTAATGAACTGAGATGGAGGATAATTGATATTGTAAAGTAAGACTGATATGGAGAGGACCAGGAAAGAATTCTTTATAAGGACAATTTTGGATATTTTCTTTAATAGAATTTCACCTTGTGGAGTGTGTAAACGCAAACAAGCATATGCAGGCCAGTAAGTTTAACTTCGGTGGTGAGTAAATTATTGGAAACGCTGCTGAAAGAGAAAATAGTGAGGTTTTTGGAGTCCAGCGGATTACAGGATCCGAGGCAGCATGGATTCACCAGAGGAAGGTCTTGTCAGACAAATCTGATTGATTTCTTTGACTGGGTGACCAGGGAGTTGGACCGAAGGAGAGCCCTAGATGTGGTGTATTTAGATTTCAGTAAAGCCTTTGACACTGTTCCTCACAGGCGACTTATAAACAAACTGAGCACCCTAGGGATGGACCCTAAAGTTACTGCTTGGGTTAGAAATTGGTTGGGTGGGAGGCGACAAAGAGTACAAGTAAATGGAGCTCACTCTGAGGAGAAGGATGTTACCAGTGGTGTGCCCCAGGGATCTGTCCTTGGTCCGATTCTTTTTAACATCTTTGTTAGTGATATAGCGGAAGGGCTGTCGGGTAAGGTTTGCCTCTTTGCGGATGATACCAAAATCTGCAATAGAGTAGACACCCAGGAAGGTGTAGATAACATGAGGAGGGATCTAGCTAAGCTTGAAGAATGGTCTAGAATCTGGCAGCTGGGATTTAATGTTAAAAAATGTAAGGTCATGCATTTGGGCTGCAGCAATCCAAGGGAGTAATATAGTATAGGGGGTGAAGTACTTTGTCCACTAAAGAAGAGCGGGACCTAGGCGTGGTTGTGTCGCTAAACAGGTAGAAAAGGCGACGGCAAAAGCTAGAAGAATGCTCGGGTGCATACAGAGAGGAATGGCTAGCAGAAAAAAGGAGGTGATAATGCCTCTGTATAAGTCTTTGGTGCAACCTCATTTGGAGTGTAGTTTGCAATTCTGGAGACCGCACCTTCAAAAAGACGTGAACAGGATGGAGTCGGTGCAGAGGGTGGCTACTAAAATGATTAGTGGTCTTCACTATAAAGCATATGAGGACAGACTGAAGGATCTTAATATGTACACCTTAGAGGAAAGGTGGGATAGAGGTGATATGATTGAGATGTTTAAATACCTCCGTGGCATAAATGTTCAGGGAGAGAGCCTCTTTCAATTGAAAGCAAGTTCTGCTACGAGGGGACATGGGATGAGGGTGAAGGGAGATAGATTCAGGAGTGATATGTGGAAATATTTCTTTACGGAAAGAGTGGTGGATCCGTGGAATAGTCTCCCAGTGGAGGTGGTAGAGATGAGGACAGTAACTGAATTCAAAAAAGCATGGGACAAACACAGAGGATCTCTAAAGGTAAAAACGGGACTGTTTTAGTTGTTGTTATGGAAGGACAGACTAGATAGGCCATGTGGTCTTTTTCTGTCCATATTTCTGTGTTTCTATGTTTCTATATGGATAGACAGATGGACTGACGCACCGCGATAAGCTATTTTTCTTTTTTGAGAAATGCACCTAAGAGTGGCCCAGATAATGCTGGTGGGGAAAAGATTGTATGACATCACCTGGCGCAGTTTTGTATTTCAGAGTTAGTAGGATGACAAGGAGGCTTCTCTTCTGTCTCCTTCACCACTTTGACACATGAGATAGAAGAGGCATGGGGAGGGAGGGGGGATGCATTTCCTGCCCAGGGATAGGAAAGAGATTGGGGGCCTTTTGGACCATGATGGGCTCTTATTCTCAATGCAGAGTACCTTTGACCATCGGGAAGTCCTTATGATCCTGTGGGTTGTTTCGTCAGGTCATGGGGAATTCAGTGTTGATGCAGTGGTGGATGGGATTTCAGCAACCCCTATTTGTGCATCTGGGGAGGGAGTGACTGGTGAGGATCAGGATAAGGTGGACTTTTGCTTGTGGACGCAGGTGGCACCTCGATTTTTGGGAAGATGGCTTGGGGAGGGGATATCGTATCCCATATTGGGCCTTCTGTTAGCTATTAGAGACAAATGCTACAGCTTAACTGCATCTCCCGAGGTGTGTTATTTGTTAACCTGATTTTTACTAACTTATAAGGATGTTACTGCGTAGCCTATCATGTGTTTGTATGCTAGGCAGCTCTTTTAAATGTTCTTGCATTTTATGCTTACTTCTGTATTAACATAAGTGTATTAAATGCAATTCAGTAAATAGACTTAGGCATGTGATAGTCTGTCTCCAGTTGGGAAGCACAAAAATACAATTATGTTAGTTTGGATTCAGTCATGTAATGCATTTGACATTATTCGACAGAATGGTATCGCATTTCTATGGCAACGGAGATGTCTGTGACTTAAACGAAAAGCCGAGGCAGGTGATTGTGAAACTGAAGTAAGTCTTTCCTTTCTTTTACTGCTGTGGCTTGATGCTAGCTCTCGCTCGATATGGCATGTATCAGCTGACTCTTATATGTATACTTAGCAGTTGGTTTGTTGTATTGCTGTAAATTACGTCTATCTGTACATTTAGGGCCTGATTTTGTAAGGCTTTTTAGAGAGCAATAATCTAAGCCCTTCCTATGTGTATAATAACATTATACCCTTGGATTGGAGTTTTGATTATTGCCTAAACTATTAATGAGTAAAAATATGTATATTAAGGAACAGTAATCATCCTTTTACTTACTGAAGAAAGAGATGGTATTAGATAGGAGAGGGCAGAACAAATGCAGGGATTAGAAATGTGTGTATACTTTTGGATAAAATCAAAGCTGCAGTTGTGGTCAACATTATTGGCCCTCTTGTAGTTCAGCCCTTTAATGTCCAGTATCTCCTACAAAAAAGTGGCCACTGAAATGGCTTTGGACTATATATGCACACATATTTGACACATAACATAAATAAAACAAGACAAATTAAAGAAGAAAATAGTATAAAAACTGGGACATTAACAGGACATGATTATTGGCACACTTATAAACAATTCAAATCAGTTTGAACAGAAGAACCACATTCCCATTGCAGTAAAATTAGACGCACCTGAGATCATCAGTAATCACATAACTTGAATCAACCAATGAATGATGACTCTAATGTTTAAAATGGCGACATTCACTCCCTATTCCATTTTCACAATGGTGAAGACTAGAGCTGCATGAGACCGTCAGAAAAGCCATTATCATCAAACTTCAAAGGGGTACAAGGCCGTCCCCAAAGACCTTAGTTTTCCTGTATCTAAATTTCACTTGGAGGCACATTTCAATGTGGCCATCCAGGCCCCTGTGCCTCTGATCGGAATCGGGACCCACAAGATCAGAATTGCGTCTAGGGCCTAAACGTGCAGGCCGGGCCCTGATTCTGTTCGGCCTGTACGCAGAGCCACTTGCCCAGCTACCTCAGTCAAGCTCCTGAATGGAGCCACAGTGCTATGACATCCTGTCGCCATGGCACTGCGGCTTCATTCAGGAGCTGCAAATGCCAGCCACTGTCAATTTTCTTCATTCCCCGCAGTTGGACCCTAGGTCCGGCTGTAGGGAACTTCCTGCAACCCCCTACCTGTCCATTACGGCCCAGAGACAGGATACCCTGACGTCCAGGGGGACTTATTCCTCCTCTGCAGTGGAATAAGTCCCCCTTTCTAAGTTCTCGGCCCCGGACGTACAGGGCCAACCTCAGAATCAGCCCTCTATGTCCGGGATCATGGACCACCCATGCTCTGCCTCCGGAATGCCCCCTCCCGCCCTCATCTAAGCCTCTCCTTACAAACACATTGTTCGTACAGGGAGGCTTTTGCCAGGGCCGGCAGGGAGGCAAATAGCGTGGGTGGACTTCTCAATGGGACATCCATCCCCACTATTTGCGGGACAGAATGACCCCCATAGTTATTAAGAAGTTTTCTTCTCATGGAATTGTCAAGAACCTCCCAGGACATGGTGGGAGGGGCAAAATTAATCCAAGAAGTCTTCAAAGCTTAGTGCGAACTGTTGGAAAAAAACACGTATAACATTCCAAAGAGCTTAAGGTTGACCTGGAGCTATCTGGAGTGGTGGTTTCAACCCGCACCATACGCCGCACACTAAACAAAGAAAGACTTCATGGGCGAAGGCCAATGAAGACCGCGTTTCTCAAAGACAGAAATATAAAGGCACGTCTGATCTTTTCCCAAACCCACCTTCAGAAACTACTATCCTTCTGGGAAAATGTTCTGTGTACAGATGAAACCAAATTGAGCTCTTTGGCAGTGCAGAACAGCGATACATTTGCAGGTGAAGAAATTTAACTTATAAGGGAAAAAAAAACCCTTCCTCCAGTTAAATATAGTGGAGATTCCATAATGTTGTGGGGTTGTTTTGCTGCCTCGGGACCTGGAGGCCTGGAACGTATTAAAGGAATCATGAAGTCAGAGGACTACCAAGGTATTTTGGAGTGAAATGTGCTACCTAGTGTCGGGAAGCTAGTAGGTCGGGGTTGAAGGTCACAGGTCCTCCAGCAGGATAATGACCTAATGCATACATCCAAAAGTACAAAAGAATGGTTAAATGAAACAGTTCATTTGTTCCTTAACTGGCTAGCAATGAGTCCTGATCTCAATCCAATCGAGGACCTTTGGAAAGAGCTGAAATCTGCCATTGGTAAAAGGAATCCTGGAAACATTCATGAGATGGAACAAATCGCAGTTGAAGAGTGGGAGAAACTACCAGCAGACAGATGTATGAAACTTATAGATGGCTACAAAAAACGTTTGGAAGCTGTCATCACTGCCAAGAATTGTGCAACCAAATATTAGTGAGGTGTGCCATTAATCCTTTCCAGGTCATATTTTGTTTCTTTTTTTCTCAGAAATTAGTACATCTAAGTTGCACATACATTTTTTTATTTTGTTATATACCTTTGAACATACTATTAAAATATTATAATGATGTACAGTTGGAATATTTCCAATTATTTTTCAAGATATTGTACACAACATATCTAAAATGCAAGGGTGCCAATAATGTTGACCTCAACTGTATGCACTTATTTTCCAGTGGGGAAACATTACACAGAGATAAAGCAGGTTTCATTTCTGTATTGAATATTTCCAGGTGCAGTCATGAAAGGAAAAGCCTGTGCAGACTTCTGCTTTTGTTTTTGGTTATTCTTTCAAGCCCTACACGTAAGAGTATCCACGGAGTTTGCAGTAGCAAGAGCAGTTTTGATGAAAGCCCCCTTGCTTTATGCATCATGAATCTGAAAAAGGGATGACTACCTATTTAGTCATGTTATTAAGTATTGTTTTATTTTTATTAGAATTTAGTGAATGTACAACTCAATAAGAATACAGAAATGCATCACAAGTTCCAAGAAAAAACAAACAGTAGGTGAGGAAAAAAGAAAAACAAGCAAGAAAGAAACAAGAAATTGGAATTGTGATTATTAACCCACGTCATGGGAAGCATCGAGTAGACACATTGAACAGGAAAAGTCAAAAACCTTTGTAAACTTGTCCACATCATTCTGTTCCTACCTAACTACCCACTTAGGTCTATGATGGCATTTCACTGCTTCTTTCAACACGCTTCAGATCCTGGTGGCTGCTCTTTCTAACAAAGAGCTCTCTAACTGAGCATGATCAACAAAAACATAGTTGATATCTTGAAGATATTTACAAGGAAATCACAAGTAAAAGGTGCCGCCTAATGCAAGGAATTGTGATTTCAAAGCAAGAAATAACTTCCTGTGCATCTTGGTTGCCTGACATAAATCAGGGAATACCTGCATTTTGGCACCATAAAAAAACGGCATCCTTATTCTTAGATTTCATAATCATAGCGTTTTCTTTACCTGTCTCATTTACAGAAATAGCAATTAAAGTAGCTCGCGAGGATATATTGTCTTGAGAATCCTCAAAGAATAGAGAAAGATTAAATTCAGAATTAACAGTCATCAGGACTCTAGCTTAATCTTTACAGGAATCTAATAAAGAGAAATACATTCTGCATTAGAAAGGTGCAATATGTCTTCAAAGTACTTTGGCAAAAGAATCTCTGGAGACAGCAAATGTATAATTGGGAAATTCAGAAATCTTAAGTTCTTGTTCCGAGCTGCAATTTCAAGAGCCTCTAATTTATGATGTAGAACTAAATTACCCTTAATAGCAGAGGCTCCAGTGGACTGAAGCTTTTGGGAGCTGCATCACGCGTGTGCATGCGCCTGCCTTCCCACCTGCAATGGCGCCTTCTTCTCCAGTCGTCTTTTATCTGCGGAGCCCCTAGGACTACACTAGTGGAAAAACCTTTCTCTGTTTCATCCCTTTTGGGTATTCTTTGAGTAGTTCTCACTGCCTGTTGTCAGTTAGTCAGTTTATCCAGACAATTGTTTTCATTTTTTAATCCTATTTTTGTGCTTTTCCCTATCTGGGCCTTCCCTGTTGTCGGCATGATTGAGGCTTTCAACTTCATTGGCGCAGTCTTCATGGACATGTCTAAGTGGGGTGAGTGACTTTAAGAAATGCACAAAATGTGGCTGCACCATTTCGATCATAGACAGGCACAACTGGTGTCTGCAGTTCCTTAGGCCTGATCACCAGTCCACCTCCTGCAACCTTTACCTGCAGATGTCCAGCAGGAGCCTGAAGGGCCAGAAGAAAGCAGAAGTCGTCTCTCTTCAGAATGTCAGATTCAGCATCCTCAGCTCCAGCACCAGTGACACAGAATCCTGCCAAGGCATCAACTGTGTGGGATACCCGAGTGCTCTTGGAACCAAGGGGCCGGGGCATCGAGCAGAGACTCTCCGTCAGTATCCGACCGGAATTGAGGAAGGCCCCGACGCAGACCCTGTCGACGTCAAAAGGAGCTCCCATACACCGGGATAAGTCCCGGGTGTACAGTACCGCAGTCCTTCCTGGTGCAACGTGAACAGCGAGAGCTGGGAGTGGCCTGCCAAGCTTCCCTGGCAAGAGAATCGACTCCCAGATAGAAGGAATTAACCCTCACAGGCCTGGAAGGCACCTGGATGTCTCCCAATGAACCTGTCATTGTGGAGTCTCTGTGGGAGATATTGGCTCCTATAGCTGATGTTACATTTCTGGCACTGGTCCCCTCCAAGGTGGTAATGCTGGAGGATGCTTGAGGGCTCTTGAGGCTCACATGATGGTGGTCTTAGGCTTGCAGCATGCAGGCTCTTCGATGGCTTCTGCATCATCTCCGCACTCCGTCCAGCCCATCCTGGAGACCCATGCACTGCTGTCGAAGGCAGGCACGCACATCAGGCGGGAGATCAGAATCGACACTGGTTCTGACAGCAATCTTCATGTCGAGCATATTGGGATCTGACATCCCCGGATGCCCCACTCGCATTCGGAATGCCACAGGTCCCACCACCACTTGCTCTCGCCACATGACCAGAGCAGGTGGCAGGAAGAAACCTGGCGCTTCTTCAATTTCCTCTCGGATTCTGAATCTGAAGGCTGGGAAACTGAAAATGGTTCTGTGCTTTTGTATAAAAGCTTTTGGACAGACCTCCCCTCAGATCTCTCCTCTGTATGAGCAGCACAAATAGCCCCCAGAGGACATGTCCTTCCAGCATAAATCGCCCTCAAGGCTATACCCTTCTCCCTGAAGGCAGATGATGAGCCAAGAAAGGAAGAACTCGAGCTCCTTCAGTACCCTTCGGCATCCAAGAAAGCTGTGATAGTGACGGTGCCCCAAGTCTTGTAGAGATTGCTTCTGCGGCTGAGGGAGAACCCCCTCACAGTTCCCGCCTTCAGCCGGTGACTAGACTCGATGTACTGAATCAAAAAAGCATTGGGCTTTGAGAAGTTCCAGGTACCACATAACTTCAGCATGGTTGAGTTGGCCTTAAAGCATGTGAAAAGCACCAACACTTATTCCTCGGTGCCCCCGGGGTGGAAGACTAGTAAAATAGTTATCTCCAAGTTATAATGCCCTGTTCAATGTAATTTCAGTTTGTTCAATGTAAACCGCCTTGATATCATGAAAGGCGGTATATAAGAAATGTTAAATAAATAAATAAACCCTGGATGCTTTTGGGAGGAAATGCTGCCAGGGCTCCATGCTGGTGGCCCGGATTCTTTCCTACCAGCTGTATATGGGTATGTTTGTAAAGGGCATCATGTTGGACCTGGCAGAGTTTGCTGCCTATGTTCCCCCTGACCGCCTCAACTCCTTCTGGGCCCTGATAGGCCATGGCAAGGATTGCTTTAAGTATGCAGTGCGAGCCATATACGATGCCTTCGAGTCCACCTGCAGAGTGACTTTGGTGACAGACCTGGCTCCAGTCTTCCAACCTGGAACAGTGGGTCCAGGATAAGTGGGCCAACATTCCCTGTAGTGGGGAGAACCTTTTTGGGAAACTGATTGAGGAGAACGTGGATGAGTTGGAGAAGGAGCACGTGACTCTCTCCGGGCTCTCAAGGAAGACACGGATCTCGCATGCAGCAAGTACCAGGGCAGAAAGGCTTTCTATCCATGTCCCCCTGCCAGTAGTACCCATGCCCCCAGAGTTCCCAGCCAAAAGCGCAGGCCCCCCACCAGCAGCGGAGGGAGAAGGCTCAGCTGGCCCCACAGCCCAAGCCGGGGGAGGGCTTTATACTGGTTCCTCCAGAGCATAGCCAGCTATCCTTTGCCTGTCAGAGTCCCCCCTTAGGCGGGGGGGGGGGGGGAAGTGACTTATCCATTTTGCCTACAGGTGGCCCCTTACTAACTCAGAAACCTCCGGAACCTCAACCAGTTTCTGGTACGCAAGAAGTTTAAGATGGTCTCGCAGGGGATGCTGCTCCCTTACCTTCTAAAGAATGACTGGCTGTGCTCCTTGGATCTCAAGGATATGTACATGCACAACCCAATCCATCCACGTCACAAAAAATACCTAAGGTTTGTGATAAGAATTCAGCACTATCAGTACTGGGTGCTCCTCTTCGGACTGGCTTCAGCACTTTGGGTCTTCACCAAGTGTCCCACAGTAGTGGCCACCTACATTTGCACCATGGGAGTCTTCGTCTTCCCATATATTTATTTATTTATTTATTTATTTATTTACATTCTCTTATATACCGCGCTATTCTGCATCAGTGCGGTTTACATTGAACAAACTGAAATTACATTGAACAGGGCATTATAACTTGGAGATAACTATTTTACAGGGAACATGGGCTATGGAGGGTTAAGTGGCTTGCCCAAGACCACAAGGAGCACCTGTGGGACTAGAAACCCCAGTCCTTCCGGCCCAAGGTGGCTGTCCTCTCGTGGGATTTGAACTTCCAACCTGAAGTACCTTGTCCCAACCACTAGGCCACTCCTCCACTATATGAATGGGCTTATCAAATATTCCACCCCGGATGCTGTCTGACAGTCCACCCATCTCACAATACAGGTCCTTGGGCCACTGAGGTTCATCATCAACTACCTCAAGTCTCATCTCCAGCCCCACAGCAGCTTGGAGTCCATCGGGCCGTTCTCAATACCACTCGAGCCCCAGCATTTCTGCTGAAAGTGCTCGGCCACCTGGCCTCCACTGGGCACATTAACCCCCTGTGCCACCTCTTCATGCAGCAAGTGCAATGGATCCTCAGTACCCAATGAAAGCAAGCCACAGGATGGAGCTGAGGGTAACCTGTCTACTTGGCGAGCTCAACGTCCTGGCAGATCAGCTGAGCAGAGTCCTCCAGCCCCACGAGTGAACCCTCCACAGAGAGTGGCAGAGCGGATCTCCCATGAGTGAAGTACCCCCATGATAGATCTCTTTGCCATATCACACAATGCACAGGTGGACCAGTGCTGCTCCAGGAGACTGTCCAGCGACCGGCTAGTCTCTGACGCCTTTCTCCTCCACTGGGGGGGGGGGGTCTGCTTTATGCCTTTCCCTGATCCCACTCATGGCGAAAACTCTACTAAAGCTTCAGGCCAACAAGGGCACCATGATTCTTATTGCCCCATACTGGCCCTGGCAGCCGTGGGTTCCCTTTGCTGCTTCAGCTCTCTTGGAGGGAGCCTCTCCAGTTGGGCTTTGCCCCAGATCTTATCTCCCAGGATGGCGGGATCCTGCTGCATCCCAACGTGCGCTCCTCACGGATCTCAATTTTCCCAATAGTGTCACAGACGTTCTTCTGGCATCGCACAAGGATTTAATGTGAAGGGCTTAAGCATTCAAGTGGTAGAGGTTCACCTCTTGGTGCGTGGATAGAGCACTGGATCCCTTCTCCTGCGTGGTGGATCAGTTGCTCAAATATCTCCTACATCTTTTGGACAAGGGCCTTAAATCCAACTCCATTCGGTTTCATCTCATTGTGATTGACGCCTACCATCGTGGCTTCGGGGCAGACCTGTCTTGGCTCACCCTTTGGTAACTTGCTTCATGGGGGCTTGCTTCTTTTGAAGCCTCCCATCACCTGCGGTGGCCTGGGATCTCAACGTGATCCTTATGCAGCTCATGCAGGCTCCTTTTGAGCCGCTTGACTCTTGCCCTCTGAAATACTTGACCTGGAAGGTCCTGTTCTTGGGGGCAATCACGTTGGCTTACTGTGTCAACGAGCTCCAGGCCCTGGTGGCTCACCCACCTTATACCAGATTCCACCAGAAAAGTGGTCTTTCAGACACACCGACAATTTCTGCCAAAGGTGGTCTCCAACTTCCACATCAACCAGTCGATCATTCTGCTGACTTTCTTCATGCAGCTACATGCCTCCTGTGGCAAGGCGGCATTGCACACGCTGGACTGCAAGTATGCCTTGGCCTTCTACCTAGAGCGTACAAAGGCCCAACAGCGGTCCACCCAGTTTTTAGTCTCCTTCGACCACAGTAGGCTGGATGCTGCAGTTTTAAAGTGCACACTGTCCCTTTGGCTAGCGGACTGCATCACCTTGGCATATTCCCAGACAGGCCTGAGCCTTGAGGGGCATGTGACGACCCGCAACATTCAAGCCATGGCCACCTCCATTGCCAGTCTACGCTTTATCCCCATAGAGGAAATCTGCAAGGCTGCAACATGGTCTTCGGTCCACACATTCACAGCCTACTCTGTCCTGACGGGACAGCAACCTTTTCCAGGCCCTATTCCAGCACCTCTTTGGGTCTTAGGTCCAACTCCTGCCCACTGGTCCTTATATCCATCCAATGCTACCTGCAAATGTTGACTGACCTCGGTGATACTGTACGCTGAGGATGCTGAGTCTGTGGAGTCCCTAGAGGGACTATCTTGCTCTTCTTCTTGTTGTTCAGTTTGTTGCCCCAGATGAGCTTTGGGTCTCCATGGTTTTTTCGATAGTCTGTAGTTTGGGAGTCCCATATGTGAGGGCTTCCTGCTTCTCCACAGAGAAAGCATAGTTACTCACCTGTAGCAGGTGTTCTCCATGGACAGCAAGAATAAGTCCTCACAGTCCTCACCTCCCCAAAGAGTTGCTTTTTGGGCTATTGCTTTGACATTTGACTGGAGAAGATGGCGTCATGGCAGGCGGGAAGGCAGGTGTGCACATGCGATGCAGCTCCCAAAAGCTTCCAGTGGAAGCTGAGCAGCATTCCACGTGGGGCTTCATTGATGATGTCACCCATAGGTGAAGACTTATTCCTTCTGTCCACTGAGAACACATGCTACAGGTGAGTAACTACACTTTTTGCAGACATAGGTAGTGTAGCTGCATTTGTGATGCTGCTGTGCTGCGTGTTCTGCTTTTTCACTGCCCTATCTGCTTGGGAAATGCTGGGCATGCCCTGGACAGTTAAAGCACGACTGTTGCAACTAATGCAGCGCTCTTTGCACTCACACATTGCATTAGCTGCAAAAGCCTAACACGACTTAGTAAACAGACCCCAAAGTGGGGAGAGCATTAAAAAAAAACTAGGTAAGGAGATATGAAGAGTCCATCTAGTATTATGTTCCTGTTTCAGAAGGAGACAGAGATTTTATAAATGGATGCAGTTGCTGTCGGGGTTGTGCAACAGTGAATATATGCGAACTGTATCACCAGAATTGTCCCATCCTGAGCCACTTACTGCTCAATCTGTTGCTTTAATTTACCTATTGCTGTTGGCTATCTCTGTAGTATGTACTATAGTACTACAACTGTCTGATTTTCAGTTAAAAATAATAACTAAAAACAAAACACACAGACACAGCAAAAGGCTAGAAATAACAAGATTTTAATTTGATTTTAGTTTTATTTCTGTAGTTCTCGACCAAATCAAAACATCTTCACAAAATTGCATAGTAACCATGATTATAAATGTCCATAATCCTGTTTATCAATCTTGAGTGTTCTTTTAATATACAGGTTCATGCACAAATCTAAAACAGAAAGTAAGCTGTAGTCACCAAAGCTTGTACATTTCTGTACGTTCATTTCATGGTTGCCTGCTAATGGGGACTGCATGAACGTCACTTAAATTCACTAAAGCACTGTTGAGATTCAAATTTGCTTTTAAACTTGGTGCATCTTTCTTTGCCTTTCATTCTCAAAATGATTTTCAAGTAGTTGTCACCTTTTGTCCTTTTTCATATGAATTTGTTGACTTACGCAGATGCTATACATTTCAAGTCACCCATTAGTGGGAGTCTTTGTTGTGTAACATTTACGTTTGTTCATCATGAGCCATATAAATCGGTCCATTCAATATCTGAAATATTCCATCAGAATGTCAGAAGTATTCATTATCTTTTCATGAAAAAGAATTCCTATAACTTGATTGCAGCTCCTTAACTGTTTATGATAAATACAATCAATGATGATAGTAATGGGTAAGGGGAAAGCTGCTTACACTAATTTTAACTATTGATTTTCTATAAAAGCACCATATTCACTTGGGGGGATGTTTACTAAATGGTGGTAGCGGACTCCGTGCGATATCTGACAGAGTCCGCTACCGCCATTTAGTAAACATCCCCCTTGGTATTAGAACCTCAGTACTCCTGTTATGTATATTTAGTAGTGCTTAAGTTTAAATCTGGTTTTCCTCCCATCTGCTTTCATCCATGCATTTTCGCAGTTGGTGGGGTTTTCAGAGAACGTGTGGGGGGGGGGTTGTATGTCATTAAAGTAATTGACTTATCTGTTGGCCACCTGTGATGATATCTGTTCTAGGCCTGCCTTGGGCAGATGTTAAGAATATTGAATATTGGAGTGGAGGAGTGGCCTAGTGGTTGTGGCAAGGTACTTCAGGCCGGAAGGTCGGGGGTTCAAATCCCACTAGAGGACAGCAACCTTGGGCCGGAAGGACTGGGGTTTCTCGTCCCACAGGTGCTCCTTGTGGTCTTGGGCAAGCCTCCATAGCCCATGTTCCCTGTAAAATAGTTATCTCCAAGTTATAATGCCCTGTTCAATGTAATTTCAGTTTGTTCAATGTAAACCGCACTGATGCAGAATAGCGCGGTATATAAGAGAATGTAAATAAATAAATTGAAATTCATTTTGTACCCTTTTAAGTTATTTACTTGCTTTTCACTTAAGACAGTGTAAAATAGTAAGGTTACATCAGCAGATTCCACATCTGAATCCATAGAAAATAAGGGAAGAATATTCGGTGGCGGTGCCTAATCCTTATAAAGCGACTAGCCATCGCTGATGAACTTTATGCTAGGGCCATATTCGGCCACTGGCATTAAATATCCAGGTTAGCTGTATAGTACTGCAGCGATCTAGACAATGGCGATCTTCAGCTGCTGCCCGCTTAGATACAGTGGCAAAACTTAGCTGAGCCTTTCGGTTCCTAACTTTCGCCGCCATGGCTTTAACCATTTAGCAGCCGAATATCGCTGCTAGCTAGTTATCCTCAGGTGCCACCTTCAGTCCACCCTTTGGATTCTATAGTGCTAATCAGGGTCTGCTGACAGCCCCAGTTGCTTAGAATATCGGCCTGTAAGGTTCTTATTTGACTACAATAAATAAATATCCAGTTAAATTATGACAAAACAAAATGGGAAAAAAATCATGTTAATTGTGTATCTATGCCAATACATTTCCTATTTGCTCTGTTAAATTTCTATCTTAATTTGCCTGGAAAGTTGTAACTGAAGTGCTTGGTCTTTTATAACACTGATGGCAGATTTTCTGTCATAGATGTAAGCCATCTGAATCGCCACACGCTGTAACGCTGTATATGCTGGAGCCGCACACATGCCAGTACATTCTTGGGGTATGTATTGCCACAAATATGTTTCCTTTTTCCCTGCTTGTTGTCATATTCATGTCCTAGCCGAATTCTTTGTGAATGGTAAACTAAAAATTTATTATAGAAATTGCCAAGTAGATGCTTAAGCTTGGTTACTTCAAAAAATGTTTGCGGGCTAGGATGTTTTTTAAGTTTGGAAAGCAATATTAAGAAAATAGAGAAGTAGAGCATTTGGTTGGGAAGGGATTCTTTTTGTATAATGGTTTTTATCTTTTTTTTTCTCTGGAACAAGCAGGAAGTTAGTCCTAACATATGGGAGACGTTGGCGCCGATGGAGCCCTCACGGTAGCTTCTCCCCAGCTTTCAAAGAAAGCCTTTGGGAGATGCACCATGCATGCATGGTCCCCTTTCCGCTCAAGGGTGCCATCTTGCCTCAGTCTCCTTTTTTTCGCAGCCCATCGGACGTGTGTCCATTTTCCCCAGAAAGAGTGTTGTTTTTTTTTCCTTGAATTTTTCTTTTTCTCTAATCGCCTTTCCTGCCCCCAAGCTTGCTTGCCTTGGCATCTTGTCTCAGGTCTGTTTTTTTTTTTCTTTCTTTTTTCAAGAGCCGCTTAATCGGTTTTGCATCTTTTTTTCTCCCTGGCTAGGCCTGAGGTTTTCAACCTCATGGGGACAGTCTTCCCCGCCATGGCCTCCACCAGTGGCTTTAAAAATTGTGACTGGTGTGCCAGAACCATGTTGCGCATCGACCCACACGACTGCTGTCCCCGATGCCTAGGGCCAGACCTTGACCCCTTGGACTGCGTTCTCTGAAAGAAGATGACCTCCAAGGCCATCAAGAGCCTTCAGCAGCAGCAGGAGTCCTCCTTCCACAAGATGGACTCTGCACCTGACTCTCTGGTGACACTGTGCACCAGGGCCCTTCTGGAACCCCAGAACGTCAGGGAGACCGTGCTGCCTCGGAACCCCGGGTCCATGGGTCCTCTACCCAGACCCCAGAGGCAGAGTTCTGGGCCTGTGGATCCCAATGTGAGTCTGAGGGGAGGGAGTGGGAACGGCCAACCAAAATACCCCGATTGGGAATCGTCTGCATCCAGCAACTGGCCTTGGACCCCCGAGGCCATCCTGGTCGAGGACTCCCCCTTGATGGAGCCGGCATCAGGCCCGAGTCCCTCGGTGCCCGCACCGAAGGCTGCAGAGCCATCTAGCCTCGAGACCAGGGTGGCAGCCTTGGAGTGCAGTTTGTCTGCCTTCATGGCCCAGCAGTGGGCTTTGATGCCTAGCTTGGCTGGATCGTCACTCCCAACTACTGGGCCCTTGACCTCAAGGAATTCTCCAGATGTCGAGCCGATCCTCGAGCGCCACCAGCCTCAAGAGGTTCCTAGACACCGGTCCCAATCCTTGGGACTGAGGTCCTCCCCAATGAGTGCCCACGACTCTGACTGAATGGCGACCAGGTGCCATGGGGCCTGATACATGACCCCAGAGTCAGGACCACTCTCGACCCATCCACAGATTATAAGTTGCACTGGGAGACAGAGGACGACAAATCCTCGGATACCCATTGGCACTGGGCTGTGCCCTCCGACCCGTCTCCCACCACGACATGGTGTCTGTCTCCACCCAAGAGAACAGCTTTTCTTGACTTTGTGTGGGATATGGCTAAGGCACTGGCCTTCGAGACAGAGTTGGAGGAGGATGCTCTGATCGAGGAACTCAAGATCCTCCAGTACAAGGCCCCTTTGAAGGTGCGCTTACAGTGCCCATTCCCCTGATCCTGGAACGGTTACTCCTCCACATGTGGGAGACCCCCACATTGGTGCCCATAGTGAGCAGAAGGCTGGACTCTATGTATCAGGTCCTCTGGCGTCCTGGTTTCCAGAAAGAACAGCTGCCACACAAGTCCATTGTTGATGTCAGCCATGCGTTGCCTCAAGAGCCAGAAGATACACTCCTCAGTGCCCCTGAGTAGGGAGGCCCGCACTTTGGATGCCCTGGGCAGAAAGTGCTGCCAGGGTTCAATGCTCATTGACTGGATCCAGGTATCCCGGCTGTACATGGACATGTACTTGAGGGACCTGGCGAAGGAACTTGCTGGGTTCTTGACTGGTCTCTCCAAGGAACCTCTGCAGTGGTTCTGGATCCTGGCCTCGGGTATCAGAGAGTGCTCAAAGTTTGACTCGGGCTACCTATGATGGCTTAAGGTCAATGGCTAAAGTAGCTGCTATAGACCTCCGACCTGGAGCAATGGGTTCAGGACAAGTTGGTTGATGATCCCTGCCAGGAAGAAAATCCCTTTGGAATGAGATAGAAGAAGAGAAGGCAGGAAAACTTTAAAGAGGCAGTGCACTTGGTAAAAGGAAGAATGGGGATAGATAGAAGGCAGAGGGAGAGTTTGGGAAGAGGAACAGAGTGAGGGGGACAGCAGGAGAAGAGGGCCTGGAAGGTGCGAGGGAAGAGTACAAGGGATTGAAGAGATGAATGTATTTGGAGAAAAGTCTACAATGTGCATATGAAAAAAAGGTATATTTCCACCCCATAAGAAACATTCAGACACACCCTATCCTGCAGCAGATATATATATAAATATATGTATGTATATGTATATATAATATACATTTCTCCAGGAACAAGCAGGAAGTCAGTCCTCACATATGGGTGACGTTGGCGCCGATGGAGCCCTCGTACGGAGCATTTCCCCAGCTTTCAAGGAAAGCCTTTGGGAATGCAGCGCACATGCGCGGTCCCCTTCCCGCCCAAGGGTGCCATCTTGCTCAATCTTTCTTTTTCTGCGGAGTCCAACGAACGTGAGTTCGTGTCACCCAGGAAAAGTCAATTTTTTTTCTGCAATTTTCGCTTTTTCTTATCTGGTTCAACACCGGTTCCTCTTCCCACCTGGGCTCAGTACACCGGTATCGGGTCCGGAATTTCTTTTTTCTGTATTTTTCCTTCGTGACTAGCGTTCGCGCCTTTTTTGTTATTTTCACTGGCAGCCTGGTCTTTTGACCTTGCCAGGGGCCCTTTTTCCCCCGATGGCTGCCAGCGGGTTCAAAAAATGTGATCGGTGCAAGAAACTTGTGTCTCTCACCGACACACATGACTACTGCCTCTGATGCCTCGGGCCCGACCATGACCCGCTGGTATGTGGCCTGTGCGGCAAAATGTCGTCAAAGGCACTTCGGAGCCATCAGCATGAGCGTGAACGAATTTTTTCAGAGTCCGCATCCGGCCAGGCCCGGACTTCATCAGAGGCCTCGACATCTCGGGAGTCTGACCCCGAGTGCCATCGTGGTTCCTCTGAGAGGGGGTCTCCCACCCGGGAGCACCAAAGGAAGTAGAAGCTCGTGAGGCCGACGTCGGTGGAGGTCCTCGAGGGCCAGATCGTGCAGCCCTGACCGCCGCCCCGGGTTCTCAGAGTCAGAAAGGCCGTCCAAACTACCTTGCATGGAGCCGGAGTCCCTGAGTCACATAAGTTCTGTTGTCCTCGTGGGCTCTCCTCCGGGAGAACCAACGTCAGGCCCGATACCATCGTGGCCCGAGTTGGTGGCTGCTGAGTCTCCTGAGCTTGGACTCAGGCTGACGGCCTTGGAGAGCAGCTTGGCTGCCTTCATGGAACAGCAGCAGGTGCTGATCGCTGGTCTGACTAGTGCATCTGCCCCGACCACCAGGACCTCGACGTCTAAGTTGACCCCGGAGGCCGAGCTGATCCTCGAGTCCATCAAGTCTCGAGTTGATCCTCGTTCAAGGTCCCCCTCGACCTCCCATGTAGGCCGAGGTCGTCGACGCCGGTGCCCTCGGCGTCGGGGCAGGTGGCACCAAGGCCCACACGGCCGGAGTCACTCGACTCCTCCTCTGAGGAGTCGGCATGGGAGACAGAGGAAGAGGAGTCTCCTGACACCCTCCGGACCTGATGCATCCCTTCAGACTCCCCGGAGTCCAAGCCTCGGAGAAGGGCCACCCCCCCGGAGGATACCCAGTTCTCGGACTTCGTGAGGGACATGGCCAAGGCTTTGGCATTCCCTGCGGATGCCGAGGAGGAGCCCCGAGCCAAGGAGCTCGATGCCCTCCAGTATGATTTTCCTCAGAAGGAAGCCTTTACTGTAACAGTTCCTCCGATGCTGGAATGGCTGCTCTTCTGTATGTGGGAGGCACCGGCCTCGGCGCCGGTTCTTAGCAAATGGGTCGATTCCATTTATCGAGTCAGTAAGAGCCCTGGGTTCCAAAAGGCGCAGCTACCACACAATTCCATGGTTGTGGAATCGGCCATGCACCGCCTGAAGAGTCAGAAGATGCACTCCTCGGTGCCCCCCAGCCAGGAGGCCCGGAACCTGGATGCCCTCAGTAGAAAGTGCTTCCAGGGCTCTATGCTATCTTGCCATGTCCAGACTTACCAGCTGTACATGGGCATGTACTTAAGGGACCTGGCAAAGGAGATTGCCAGGCTCTCAGCTGGCCTCTCCGAGGAACCCTTGCAGAGGTTCAAAGCCTTGTCGACAGGGATCCGAGAGTGCTCGAAGTTTATCTCTCGAGTAGCCTATGATGGCCTTCGGCCCGGGTAGCCGTGGTCGGCATCGGTGCACGCCGTCAGGCCTGGCTACAGTCATTGGACCTGGAGTCATGGGTGCAGGACAAATTGGTCGATGTCCCGTGCCGAGGCGACAACCTATTCGGTAAGCCCATGTCTGAAAAGGCTGCAGAAATCGAGACTGAGACTCTCACCAGGAGAGAAAGACTTCTGCCCCTTCTCAAAAAAAGAAGGGCTCGGGAAAGAAGCCCTTTTTCCTGAGGAAGGGTGCTGCCTACAAATCCTACCCTCAGTATCAGGCCTCTCCAGCTCCCCAACAGGGCCAGCAGGCCAAGGGGCAGGGGCATGGGCCCTGTAGGCAGAAGACCCCCAAGCCGCCAGCTCCGGCTCCTGCACAGCAGGGAGTGGGGTTTTGACTTCCACAGCATAGCCTCTCCTCCGCCGGTGGCTCCACTCAGCACAGGGGGTCGGCTGACCTTGTATGCCTACAGGTGGTCAGCCATCACAGGGGATACCTGGGTACTGAGCATAGTCCAAAAGGGCTACATGCTCCACTTCCACCAGCTGCCCCCCTCCTACTATCCAGGGCAGCCTCCAAGACTCCCTCCACACAGGAACCTCCTCCTTCAGAAGTTGGCAAGTCTTCTAAAGGAGCAGGCGGTGGAACCGGTACCTCACCACCTGAAAGGTCAAGGCTTCTACTCCAGGTACTTCCTGGTACCATAAAGGACAGGAGGCCTCCGGCCTATCCTAGACTTGCGAAACCTAAACAAGTTTCTGGAGAGGGAAAATTTCAAGATGCTTACCCTTGGGATACTGCTGCCCTACCTCCAGCAGGGAGACTGGCTATGCTCCTTAGACCTAAAGGATGCTTTTACTCACATCCTTATTCATCCAGACCACAGACAATATCTCAGATTTGTGGTGGGAGGAAACCATTTTCAGTACAGGCTACTTCCCTTTGGCCTAACCTCTGCCCCCAGGGTTTTCACCAAAAGCCTGGCGGTGGTGGCGGCTTATCTCAGGAATCAGGGAATTTTTGTCTTCCCATACCTGGACGACTGGCTCATCAGGGGCCAGTCTCTCCAGGAGGCCCGACAAGCCACTCTTCGCACTTTCTCTCTTCTTCAGCATCTGGGCTTTGTCATAAACTACACAAAGTCCACTTTGCTCCCCTCTCAGAACCTAGAGTTTATAGGGGCAAGCTTAGACACCCTTCAGGCAAGAGCTTACTTGCCCGACAACAGGGCCCACAGACTGATGGACTTGGCCAACTAGTTCCAAAGCAAGTCTCATGTCTCCGCCAGGCACTACCTGCGTCTCCTGGGCCACATGGCATCCACGGTACATGTGATTCCGAATGCCCCTCTCCACATGCGGGCTGCTCAATGGTGCCTCAGAGATCAGTGGACACAGGCCACAGGCGACCTCCGAGACAGAGTAAAGGTGTCCAAACCACTTTTGGACTCCTTACAGTGGTGGCTACATCTCCCAAACCTTCTCAGGGGGGTACCTTTTCAGGCTCCAGCACACACAAGGGTGCTGACAACCGATGCTTCCTTAAAGGGCTGGGGTGCACATTGCCAGGGCACGTGCACTCAAGGCCTCTGGTCTTCTCGAGAAGCCACACAGCAAATCAATCTTTTGGAGCTGCGAGCAATCCGCTTAGCTCTGCAGACATTTTTTCATGCCCTCTCTCACCAGTCTGTTCTAGTTCAGGCAGACAATCAGGTGGCAATTTTCCATGTGAACAAACAAGGGGGCATGGGGTCCAGGCTCCTATGTCAGGAGGCACTGACCCTTTGCTCCTTTGCAGTCAAACAAGGCATGTTTCTCACAGCAGTTTATCTACCTAGTCAGGAGAATTTCCTAGCAGACAAGCTAGGCAGGATTCTCCAGCCTCACGAATGGCAGTTGAATCCATTGGTAGTCCAGCAGATCTTCCTCCGCTGGGGACTTCCATCCATCGATCTCTTTGCAAGTCCACAAAACCGTCAGCTGCCCAGGGTTTGCTCCAGACAGCTGCATCCCCTGAGGATGGCAGCGGATGCTTTTCTGATCTCTTGGTCTACGGGCATTTCCTCCCACGCCCCTGGTGGCCCAAACTCTGTTCAAGATTCTCCGGGACAAGGCTTCGGTGATTCTGGTAGCCCCCAGATGGCCGAGGCAGCTCTGGTTTCCACTTCTGCTGCAGTTGGCGGTGGAAACTCCGTTCCCTCTGAAGTTGCAACACGATCTCCTGTCTCAAGAGCAGGGTTCTTCTGCACCCCAATCTCAGGTCCCTCAAGTTCATGGCCTGGCTGCTGAAAGGATAGTGCTAGCTCCTTTACTTCTACCTAAGGAGGTTGAGGAGGTGGTCTTGGCCTCTAGGAGGCAGTCCATGAGAAAGTCCTATGCCCTCCAGTGGCGTGGGTTTACGGTATGGTGTGCTCAGCGCAATGAAGATCCTTTCTCTTGCCTTGTGCCAGTAGTACTGCAGTATCTACTTCACCTGTCAGACCTAGGCCTTAAGTCTAACTCTGTTCGGGTCCACCTCAGTGCTCTGTCAGCGCATCACTCACCAATGGAAGGACAGTCTCTGTCAGTTCAGCCCTTGGTGTCCCGATTCCTCAGAGGTCTGCTTCTTCTCAAACCTCTGGTTCGTCCACCGGCGACTGAGCGGGTTTTGAACGTGGTCTTGTAGCAACTTACTCGCCCACCGTTTGAGCCAATGGCTCCTTGCCATTTGTGCTTCCTCTCTTGGAAAGCGCTCTTCCTGGTGGCTTTTACCTCGGCCAGACGTGTGAGTGAACTATAAGCTCTGGTTTCTGATAGACCGTACACACGGTTCTATAGGAACAGGGTGGTCCTACGGACCCATTCCAAGTTTCTTCCAAAAGTGGTCTCCTCTTTCCACCTCAACCAGGAGGTGGTTCTTCCGACCTTTTTTCCCAGGCCGCATACCAGCCGGGCTGAAACAGTCTTGCATACCCTGGACTGTAAGAGTGCGTTGTCTTTTTATATAGAACGTAGCGGGGCATCGAAGGGCTACTCAGCTCTTCGTCTCCTTTGACCCTAATAAAATGGGGTTACCTGTCACCAAGCGTACATTGTCCACTTGGGTAGCAGATTGTATCGCCTGGGCGTATAAGGCAGCTGACCTCACCTTGCAGGGTCGAGTCACGGCCCACCGTGTCGTCAGTAGCTCATCTCTGCTCTGTTCCATTGGCAGACATCTGCCAGGCCGCAACTTGGTCTTCAAGCCAGACTTTTGCAGCCCATTACTGCCTGGAGAGAGAGAGTCCCGAAGGGACAGTGCTTTCGGACAAGCGGTACTCCGTAATCTCTTTGAGGTTTAGGCAACTCCTACCCTCCGGCCCTTGTGTTGGGCTACCGTAAGGGGGTATTCTCGGAGGATATTCTTATCACGAATGCTGAGGCTTTTGAGAGGGAGCCATTTTTTCAGCTTAGCGTTCCCGGTAGCCTAGAGCTGGGGAGTCCCATATGTGAGGACTGACTTCCTGCTTGGTCCTGGAGAAAGAGTAGTTACTCACCTGGAGCAGGTGTTCTCCAGGAGCAGCAGGAATCAGTCCACACAATCCTCCCTCCTCCCCTGGAGTTGCAGTCATATCATTCATTTAGATTTTTTTGCTGTCTTTTAGCTATGTCATCAGACCGAGCAAGATGGCACCCTTGGGCGGGAAGGGTACCACGCATGCGCGTTGCATTCCCAAAGGCTTTCCTTGAAAGCTGGGGAAATGCTCCGCATGAGGGCTCCGTCAGCGCCGACGTCACCCATATTTGAGGACTGATTCCTGCTGCTCCTGGAGAACACCTGTTACAGGTGAGTAAACTACTCTATACACGTGTGCAGACACCCTATCCATGTCCCACACAAATAGATACACACACATACACAGACATCCTGCCCCACACAAATATACATACATGCACTGTGCCCCATATATATACATGCACCCTCCACTCCCGTGCTTACACACACACTATCTGAAGATAGACACAAATATATAGATAACACCAGCTATAAGGATGCCTCACGCAGCCGCTGCTACCAAAATGATACACACTTTATCATCTCTCTTCAAACTCTTTTTCTCCTACCCACCCAAACTTGTATGAGTCTACAAATGGATGAAATATTCTCTTTTCAGCTTGTTAGAATCTGTATTTTTTTCATCTGTGGTAGTGAACAAGAAAAAGCTTGCAAAGTGTTTTCTCTACGCTCAACATTCAATATAAATGTTTAGCATTTCATCTAAACTCCATTTTAGCCATTGCCACTTAATTGATCTCATAAATGCCACCAAAGAATTGCTACACCACTAGGTGCTCTTCTTGCTATTTTTATATCCTATCATGTAAAATGCATTTCTGTTATGATGATCTTTTATATGCAAAACCATAGTCACATTCTCTCTTTACTAAATCTAGGCATGTATTCATTTGCTGTGATTTCTGTGTATTCTTTAACTGTCCTGCATAGAGCAACTGTGTGTTTCCCCTGTTGTGACCTTTTATTTACCTTAGTGTGTTCACTTGGGAAAGACATGATATACCTGGGACAAGAAGGATCTTTACAAATGAAATGGTTTTGCATCATCCCACAAACTGCACTATGGTTTGCAGCCATTTCAAACACCTATTTAGACTGGCATTTAAACTAAGCGTGGGGAAAGCACAACCTTTTCTCTCTCTCTCTCTCAAGAAAAAAACAACAAGGTAAACCACTAAAAAGGAGAATAACAATCTGACAGCAGCATAAGGAGATGGCAAGCTAAAGTAAAAGTGAGAGAGCTGTTTGCTGTCCAATGGGAAAAATAGGAGGACCAAAGGAAATAAGGAGGTAAAACATCACCTTTGAGAGCCTTGTGGGCAAATTTGTTGAAATCTTATTTATAAAACTACAACTGGTACTTGTCATTTCTATAGTACTACTAGATGCTATCAGACCATGGCAGAGGCAGGCTTTTGGTTATGGATGTGATCATCCCAGACCATCATCCGAAATGGAATGGGGAAGAATAGACATTTATATTAGGCACACAACAGTAGGCAATAAAATAATAAAGGCATAGGATGAGTTACCATGGGTTGCCTTGGAAAAATGTACGAGGACTTCTTGTGTACATAGATGTACTGTAAAGATCTTCAGAAAAATGAAAAGAGGTGGATTCAGACATAATTAAAATTGCCAGGGTAGCATGCAGAGGGAATGTCCTTCTTGTTAAATTACTTCAGTCTGCTGGAATATGGCATGCTAGAGAAATCCTGTGGATGGTCCTATAAGGGCTTTCCTCAGACAGTTAATGGAAGAGGCCTCTTGAGAGGAATACTACATTTGCTACGGATAAAGAGACACTGACATTGACCTGATGGTAAGGCAAATTTAGGATCTAGCAGTTACTGTACTGTGGGATTCAGTACTAAACCCTGAACTGAATTATATGAAGTCCAGGCCTTGAATTTTAGGAGAATTGACTTCAAGATGAAAAGTAATAATATTGAGGAAGTCCTATTGGGACTCCAAAAACTTGAAAGAATACAGATCAATTTTTGTTAGCAAGGAAAGGGAGCATTTAAAGGGCAACCAGCCTTTATGTGAGGCAGCTTAACTAACAAAGGGAAAATGAGAGCAAGAACAGTATGGCTGTATAAGAAGGTATCGGAAATGGTAAAAGCAAAGATGGAACCATTCAGAATTTTTTTTAAAAAATGCAGGCAGAGGAGGACAAGGCAGAATTATCCATAAAGACAAAGGGATGGAGGAATGGTGGTTAGAAGACCAAAGGCCCAAACAGAGGAGGAAATTGCTTAATCAACGGACAGATGAGATAAAACCTTAGAATATGACTGTAAATTGCAGTTCTAGAGGGCTGCAGACCATTCTGGTTTTCTGGCTGTCCCTAATGAACAGTTGAGAAATATATTTGCATACAGTGGAGGCAGTGCTTGCAAATATCTCTAGTGCATATTCATTAGGGATATCCCAGAAACCTGACTAGTTTGTGTTCTGCAGGACTGCCGTTTGAACCACTGCCTTAGAACATGAGTTAGGCCAAGGTCCACTGAGCCAAGTATCCTGTCTCCAACAACGGCAAGTCCGGGTCACAAGCACCTGGCATGCACCAAAAACACAGATGAAATTTCTTATAGCTCGTTCCAAGGGATCAATGATAACTTTCCCAAGTTAACCTAGATATTAAACTAGATATTAGGGGAAAGCCGACAGTCGCCCAAGAGCGGATGGTTCGGAAGAATGTATCTTTGAAGGATACTACCAAAAGCAGAGAGGTTCCACAAAAGAGTAAAGTAGCCCAAGTGCCCTCAAGTATGGAGCACACAGAGCTTAAAGATCCCAAATTACCCATGTCTAACAATAGCCAAATTAATATGAATAAAATACATTCTCTAAAATGCTTGTATGCAAATGCTAGAAGTCTAAAAAATAAGATGGGAGAATTAGAATATATAGCACTAAATGAAAGGTTAGATATGATTGGAATATCAGAGACATGGTGGAAGGAGGACAACCAGTGGGACACTGTGATACCTGGGTACAAACTATATCGAAATGATAGAGCTGATCAAATTGGTGGAGGGGTTGCTCTCTATGTTAGAGAGGGCATTGAGTCAGAAAGGATTAAAGTTTTGCAGGAAACAAAATCGGCTGTAGAATCTATATGGATTGAAATTCTATATAAAAGGGGGAAGGCAATGGCAGTGGGGGTGTACTATCGAGCGCCTGGCCAGAATTACCAAATGGATGATGAAATGCTCAAAGAAATCAAGGAAGCTAACAATAGTTACAGCGCAGTAATAATAACGGGTGATTTCAACTACCCCGGTATCGACTGGGTCAGTGTCACGTCAGGACATGCTAGGGAGATAAAGTTCCTAGATTAAATAAATGACTGCTTCTTGGAGCAGCTGGTTCATGAACCGACCAGAGGGGAAGCCATATTAGACCTAGTCCTTAGTGGAACACCAGATCTAGTGCAAGAGATAAGGTTGTTGGGGCCACTTGGCAATAGTGATCATAGCATGATCGCCTTTGATTTAATTAGTGGAGGAGGGATAGTAAGGAAATCCACAGTACTACCTTTTAACTTTCGAAAGGGAGACTATGATAAAATGAGGAAAACAGTTAAGAAAAAACTAAAAGGAGCAGTTGCAAAGGTTAAAGACGTACATCAGGCTTGGCTGTTGTTGAAAAATACTATCTTGGAAGTCCAAAAACCTGCCAGCATGGTTTAAAGGTGAGGTCAGAGAGGCTGTTGTTGCCAAAAAACATCTTTCAGGAAATGGAAAAAAGAGCCAAACGACGAAACCTGGAAACAGCACAAGCACTGGCAAGTCAAATGCAAGGCATTGATAAGGCAGGCAAAGGGAGAATTTGAGAAGAAGCTTGCTGCGGAAGCAAAAACGCGAAGTAAAGACCTTTTCAAGTACATTCGTAGCCAAAAACCTGTGAGAGAGTCAGTTGGTCCATTAGATGATAAAGGGGTTAAAAGAGCACTAAGAGGCGACAAGGCGATAGCAAAGAGACTGAATGAATACTTTGCTTCAGTCTTTACTGAGGAAGATTTAGGGATGTTACCCATGACTGAAGTGGTATTTAAAGGTGCGGAAGAATTGAAGGAAATATGGATATATCGGGAAGATGTATTACAACTATTAGATAAACTGAAGAGTAGCAAATCACCTGGGCCGGATGGTATACATCCAAGGGTGTTGAAAGAACTGAAATATGAGATTGCAGACCTGCTATTAGTAATCTGTGAACTATCATTAAAATCATCTCTAATACCTGAAGATTGGAGGATCGCCAATGTAACACCAATTTTAAAAAGGGTTCCAGGGGTGATCCGGGAAACTACAGACCGGTGAGCCTGACATCAGTACCGGGAAAAATGGTAGAAACCATCATAAAGAATAAAATTACTCAGCATGTAGATAGTCATGACCTAATGGGAGACAGCCAACATGTCTTACTAATCTGTTATGTTTTTTTGAAGGAGTGAATAATCAGGTGGACAAAGGTGAGTCGGTTGATATTGTGTATCTGGACTTTCAGAAAGCCTTTGACAAGGTCCCTCATCAGAGACTTTTGGCAAAACTAAAGAGTCATGGGATAGGAGGCAGTGTACTATTGTGGATCAGGAACTGGTTAAAAGATAGAAAGCAGAGGGTAGGGCTAAATGGCCAATTTTCCCAATGGAGAAAGGTGAATAGTGGTGTACCCCAGGGATCTGTGCTGGGTCCGCTGCTTTTTGACATATTCATAAATGACCTGGAAAGTGGAATAACGAGTGAGGTTATCAAATTTGCAGATGACACAAAACTGTTTAAAGTTGTTAAAACCCAAGAGGATTGTGGAAAATTGCAAGAGGATCTTGATAAATTGGAAGACTGGGCATCAAAATGGCAGATGAAATTTAATGTGGACAAGTGCAAGGTTATGCACCTAGGGAAGAACAACCCAAACTATGGTTACACGATGCAAGGTTCCACATTAGAACCACCACCCAGGAAAAAGATTTAGGCGTCATTGTGGATACCATGTTAAAACCCTCGGCTCAGTGTGCAGCGGCGGCCAAGAGAGCAAATAGAATGCTAGGTATGATAAGGAAAGGAATGGAAAAACAAAAGATATTATAATGCCTCTATATCGTTCCATGGTGAGACCGCACCTTGAATATTGTGTGCAATTCTGGTCGCCGTATCTTAAAAAGGATATAGCGATTTTAGAAAAGGTTCAGAGAAGAGCCACCAAAATGGTAAAGGGGATGGAAGGATACTCCTATGAGGAAAGGCTAAAAAGGTTAGGGCTCTTTAACCTGGAAAAGAGACGGCTGAGGGGAGATATGATAGAAGTCTATAAATTAATGAACGGAGTGGAACAGGTAAACGTAGATCGATTGTTTACCTTATCAGAATATAGAAAGACTAGGGGACATGCAATGAAGCTACAGGGTAAACTATTTAAGACTAATAAAAGAAAATATTTTTTCACTCAACGTGTAATCAAACTCTGGAATTTGTTACCGGAGGATGTAGTAAAGGCTGTTAGTGTAGCTGGGTTTAAAAAAGGTTTGGACAAGTTCCTGGAGGAAAGGTCCATAAACCATTATTAAGAAGGGACCCAGGATATCAATGCTTGAACCAATGCAAGCATTGTGGAACCTGTGTCCCTTGGGGAAACTGCTAGGTACGTATGACCTAGATTGGCCACGGTTGGAAACAGAATACTGGGCTTGATGGACCTTGGTCTGACCCAGTATGGCATATCTTATGTTCTTAACCTGGCTAATCATATTTTATGGGTTTTTCCTCCAGAGACTTGACCAAGCCTTTTTTTTTTAACCTCTCTGTTACTTGCCTTGACCACCTCCCCTGGCAACAGATTCTGCAGCTTAGTTATGCCCTGCATGAAAAAATGTTTTCTATAGTTTATCAGTCTGCTAGTTATTTCACGAGTGTCCTCCTTTTTTTAATATTTGAAAGGTAAAACCACCATTCCCTTTTTAAGCATTCACCCCACTCATTTCTTTATGAATGTCTATTGTATCTCCTCACAGTCATCTGTTTTCCAAGCTGAAGAGCTTTATCTCGTTTAGCCTTTCTTAAGGCCGGTGTTCCATCCCTCCACCATTTGTATTGTCCTCCTTTGAAGCTATGCTAATTCTGCTGTATTCTTTCTGAAATAGGGCAACCGGAACTGCACACAGTGCTTGAGGTGCAGTCACATCAGGGGCCTGTGCAGAAGTGTGATATTCTGTTTTGCTCTCTATTCCTTTTCTAATAATCCCTAGCAAATTTCAGCGTGCTGTGTACAATGACTCCAAGATCTTTGTTATGGATCGTCGACTCCTAATTCGGCACCCAGCCTTCTTAGTTTATGTAAAGGAGAGGCAAATAACCAAAGTGGAATAAGTAAGATAAAAAGAGAAAGTGATACTTGGTAAAATGAGGACTGGCAAAATGCAGAAGCCTTAAGTTCTTTTGACCAGCATTGATTCAAAGAGATGCTTCTCTGGGCTCGGCACTTTCACCTCTTTTATTCAATTTATACATGTTGCCTTTCTGTAAATTTTTTTTTAATTTTTTTTAAATTTAATCTTTATCCATTTACAATCAAAGAAGCATATACATCTTCCAGGAAAAATGGGAAACAGGAAGGAAATAAACACCATTAATACATTCAATCATGTAAAGAAAATAAAGAAGAATCACAAATCCTGTCCAACTACAGCCCACCAAATGAGGAGATCCACCTAATTAGTTTACACACAGAATGCTGGGAATAATCATGAGTGAACAAACAGTCAAGACTAACTTACTAACAATGGAACTGAGGGCTCCTCAGGCGGACGGCGAGCACTCAAAAAAAATCGACAATTGTGAAGGTTCATAGAAAATATAAGACTCATTCAATTGAACCATACATTTACAGGGAAATTTTAGGAAATACAGACCCCCCAACAGCAAAACCCCAGGGCGTAGTAAAAGAAAATCTTTCCTACGCTTTTGGGTTTCCTTAGATAGATCTGGAAATACACGTACCAATAAACCATGAAACTGAACATTTCGTTTCTTAAAAAACATTCGAAGAAACCAATCCCTGTCAGATGCTAAGACAAATGAAGCAATCAATGTAGAAGGAGAAGCCACATCATTAGATGAAGATTCCAATATAGCAGAAAAATTTATCAAATCTGCGGAAGCTCCCCCCTCAAGTATCCCACCACCAGAAACTTTTTTCCCCGAAGGGAGATAATATACTTTAAACATAGGAGGATGAGATTCAGTAGGCACATCCAAAACCTCCAACATATATTTCTTAAACATTTCCTTAGCCGAAACAAAAGAAAGTCTAGGAAAATTAATACAACGGAGATTACAATACCTAGAGTTATTTTCCAACATTTCAATCCTTGTTTTCAAAGCTAACATATCTTTCTGATGTAGTGAAATACCATCCTCCGTACTAGAAATTTTTTGTCGCAGTTCCATTACCGATGACTGTAACGCTGTTATTTCCAAGGTATGTTGCTGCAGGAGACCTGTATGTGCCCGTGTCTGAACATTCAAAGCAGCAATTTGGGGAGCAACAAGTTCACCAAGCTTGACTATAGCCGACCAGATCGTTTCTAAAGTGAAAACGGCTGGCCTCTCAAAGGTCAAAGTTAATACCTCCACAGTAGGATCTGCTGCCACTCGGCGCACCATTCTCAAGCCCTCAGATGCAGGAAAAGTGTCCAATAACCTTCCGATATGTCCCCTCAATACCAGACCCTCTGTTTCGGTAGGGGGAGCCGATCCCACCGCTCCACTCCGCCGCTGTACAGTCGATCCTCAAAGGTCGGAGCTTTCCACCACCTGGGAGCGAAGCTCCTCCTCAAGCTGCACCGGACTACTCCTCAGCAGAGGATCTTTAGGAGGCCGCCACTGTTCTGGCGGAGAGATTTTGGGCCCGGAGCCTCCCATCGAGCTACCCAGCCCCGGCGGGAGTTCAGTGGGCTGCTGCTCTGCCAACACGCCTGACTACCATAGCGGCATAACAAAGGAGTCAAGTGGAACGACCACTGGACAGGAAGATGCAGAAGGGGCTGCAGGGCTAGCAGAGGATTTCTTAGGCCCTTTAGCTTTCCTTTTGCCCATAATAGAAGAATAAAGGAAAAATGCCGCCACAAGTCATTCACTGCAATCCGCCATCTTGGATCTCCCCGCCTTTCTGTAAATTAATGAATAGAATACGAATCTCTTTCAAGCTACATGCTTATTATAATTTAGTTTTCCGTATCTATCAAGACATCAGTACTTCCCGTATAGATTATGCCCTCCATAATCCATTGGAAGCTATTGCTCAGTAGATAAGGCTTGACAAGCTGCTTCTAAATTAGAATTAAGTCAGAAGGCTTATTGGTTTGCTACTCGGAAGTTAAGTCTCCTTGTTGGTGCAGTGCTCATACAAGGAAAGAGAGTTGTATTTCATTCTGAAGTAGAATATTTGGGAGCGATTCTGGATTTGACATTTAAATCTTCTGACCTCAGGTTAAGGGCTTTGCTATCGGCCGTGGTTGTGGCATAGGCTTGTTATCTTTTGTGAATTTGATTATTGTCGCAAGCTCTTTTCTTTCCATTGTTGCATTATTGTAGTGCTGTCTATTTGGGTCTACCAGTATTAGTGATGAAATCAATACAGTTGTCCCAAAATGTAGCAGCTAGATGAGTTTTAAACCATCTAGCTGGAGAACATATTATCCCACTGTTAACTGAATTGTATTAGCTTCATGTGAAAGTTTGTGTCCAGCTGAGGTTCTGTTTGTTTAAAGGCACATTTTAGAAAGGTCATTTTATGTGGTTACAGTGATGTCCAAGTGAAAACATCTGCAAATCTGGATACATCTAAGTCAAATGTAAAATCAACATATCTCTGCCCCTCATCATGTAAGAGCAGTTTATATTGAAGAAGGAAGTACAAGAATGCATGGGGATGGGCATCCTTGTACAGCGGTAGAGCTGTTTTACAAAGCTATATGTGGTAGAAATCGAGATCTGAAAACTGGCAACGTACATGTGTAAATGCCAGTATTTTACGTCTTAACCTATAAATCCTAATGTGTTTCCCACAAATTTACTCAACCATTAATAAGAGAAACCCTATTAATCAAATTTTTGTTGGAACGTACACCATGAAGATAAATTTATTTCTTCTCGCAGTGTATTGTTCCGTTTTTTTTCTTTTTTAAAAGGTGACGCAACCCCTACAAGTGCTAAGGAGACCAAGACCCCATAGTACACACCGGTATTATTTATTCAAGCTTAACTATTTTTATAATTCAAAGAAAAGTCACTTAGCTGATCAAAGGAAGATCTTCGCGAAAAGAAATAAATTTATCTTCATGGTGTACGGTCCAACAAAATTTTGATTAATAGGGTTTCTCTTATTAATGGTTGAGTAAATTTGTGGGAAACACATTAGGATTTATAGGTTAGGATAGTAAATTAAGTATTAAATCATCACAATGGCTACTGACAATTCTGAGTTATCATCTAATACAGCCACCTACGCTTTTTCAGAGGAGAAAATTGCCCAGTTAACAAAGAGACCGCTACTGTTTGAGATTTTTGAAAGTGAGGTGGAAACCAGCAAATCTTCCTCCTGGTTGGAATTTAAAAATCTTCATAAGAAACAAATACATATACAATTACTTGCAGCAACTATGGCCCAATATCTTAAACAACGGATGATCCCTCGGGGGTTTACGGGTGTTAAAACCCCCACACATGTTTCAGAATGATAAACAATTTTTTACAACTTGGAATAGTATTCTAAACAAATGCGGGTTGGATTTGATTGCACTGTTGGTAGAACATTTAACAGCTGAGGAAGCCACAGTAAAGGAGCAGGTAATGAATTTACATGATCGACTGCTCGAATCAGGATCGCAAGAAAAGTTCCTGACAGATTGAAAAGAATTGGAGGCTCAACTACAACAGTTCAAGGAATCGGTTAAACAAGTGAAGATCTCTAAATTTAAACGTGATACAGGGGATTACGAAAAAGATCAGGTATATACATGGAGATAGCATCTACGATCAAATAAAAAAACAGCGGAGACAGGTGATGTTTGAAGAGTCTGCGGAGGAGAGCACAGATTCTTCGGACAATTTAAATTTTAAAGGCCAGGATCAACCAAGGGGAGGATCACCACAACGATCTTTTCCCAGGGGCCGCCCTCAATCTCGCCGGCTGTACTACAACGAGGATGGTCGGAGGGAACCAACCACAAGATCACACACGAAACATCAGTGATTAATTTATCAAAGGCAGAGCTTACTTTTGATCAGGCACAAGTGTTACAATTAGGTTTATCGTTTGTTCCTTCCTCACTGTATAATCCTTTTCGTATGAGAGTGACTTTATATCGGCTTTTTAGAAAATTACATGTTTCTCATTTTTTTCATCAACAATCTGATATTGGTATTAATAAAGATACATCTGTGATAAAAAAAAATCCTTCAAAATGGATGCCTCAGGGCTCGCCGGATCCAGCTATTGAGACCTTTCAAAAATTAGTATTACGAGATGTGGCACTGTTGGAAGCTAGAGCTTCATCCGGGGCTTTCTCTAATATTACCAGAGGACAACATATAGCATTACGATCTTTAAAAGCTCGACGTGATATTGCCATACATAGGGCAGATAAGGGTGGCGCTATAGTGATCCAGGATAGAGATCGGTATGTAGCAAAGGTTAATGCTCACCTTTTGGATGTAAAATACTATAGATTGATGGTTCAGGATCCACAGGGGACATTTAAGGGTGAGATTGCAGAATATACGACTTTTGCATTACAGCATAACTGGATCACGGAAAAAGAATTTTCTTTTTTGAATAAACAATATCCTCTTCTCCCTACATTGTATATGGTACCTAAGATTCATAAAAGCTTGGAGGATCCTCCGGGACGCCCAATCGTGTCTTGCCGCAGATCTCTTCTAGAGCCCTTGTCACAATTTTGTGACTTGTTTTTTCGTCCTTTATTGTCAACCCATACCTTCATATAGTAAAGATTCCTTTCATTTTTTGTCACTTTTGCATGCATTACCGGATGATAAAATAAATTGGTTGTTAGTAACAATGAACGTACAAGCTGTTCACACCAACATAAACCAGGAGGCTGCTTTATGGATGGCGGCGGATGTGCCGTTGATATTGCCCACCTGATTGCCTAAAAATGTATGCTTCAATTATTACGTTTTGTCTTGACAAAAAAATTTTTACGAGCATATCGAAGAGCACGTTTTAACCATGCTGAATGGTGGGATGTGGTCGAACACCCCTCTGAATCGGAGACTATACTGCCTTATGTAGTGGTGCTACCATATATGCCACAGTCTGTGGAAGTGTTGAGAATTTTAAAAACACATTGGCCATTATTATCCCTACATTCTTGTTTTGAAAAACCTTTGCGAATAGCCTTTGAACGAGGTCGCAATGTAGCGGATTGGGTGGTTCACAATAATGATCAACCCATAGAAGATACTATACGGGGTCATTTTCAATGTCAGAGCTGTGACTTTTGTGCACAGACCCTGGAAGGGGAAGTGTGGGAACATCCATCTCAGCATCGTCAAATTTATAGTAAATTTTATACCACCTGTCAATCATCATTCGTAGTATATCTCATAATTTGTCCGTGCTTAACATTATACATTAAAGCTTACAAAAAATAACCTCCCTCAGAGTGAAGAAACAAATCTAAATCATAAACCCTGATGTGCTTAAGGAAAAGCCTCCATTTTAATCACTACTTTTTGTCAGAACCTTCAATCAAAAGGGGGAGGAATTAGCTCCTACCCCTCGCCGTGATTGTTCCTTTTGTTAATTTTCAAAAACCAATGTGATTTTAAAACACTTAGCTGCAGAATGTATTCAACTGCTTTAAACTCCTCCTTCTTCTTCATGAGCTGAAATCCACAGAATCCAAGATGGTATACGACGTGGCACGTTTCGGGTCAGAATGCCATGACCCTGCATCAGGTTACAAAAGATGCCTATGGTAGTAGCTGCTACTGCCATAGGCATCTTTCCATCAAGCCTAGTATCCTGTTTCCAATCATTTCATTATTTATAATGATTTCTATCACTTTTCCCAGTACTAACATCAGGTTCACCAGTCTATAGTTTCCCTGAGCAACCCGGAAAACATTTTTAAAAATTAGTATTACATTGGCCACTCTCCAATCTTCAGGTACTGATAGTAGGTCTTCAGTCTCATGTTTTGAGTTCTTTCAGCACTCTGGGATGTATACCATCTGGTTCAGGTGATTTACTATTCTTTAGTTTATCAAATTGCTGTATTACATCTTCCCAGTTTATCGAGAATTGTTTCATTTCTTCCAATACATCACCGTTAAATATCTTTTCTGGTATGGGTAACTTCCCTACATCATCTTCAGTAAAGGCTGAAGCAGAAAATTCATTCAGTCTGTCCATTATGGCTTTATCCTCCCTTAGTACCTCTTTTACCCCTCTATCATTTAATCGTCCAATTGACTCTTATACAGGTTTTTTTGCTACAAATCTATTTGCAGAAGTTTTTATTATGCGTTTTAACTTTCATGACAAGTTTCTTTTCAAATTCTCTCTTTATCTGCCTTTTCAGTGCCTTGCATCTAATTTTCCAGTGCTTATGTTGTTTCCTGTTTTCATCGTTTGGCTCCTTTTTTCCATTTTCTGAAGGATGCTTTTTTTTTGTCTATAACAGTCTCTCTCAGTGGAGGAATAGCCTAGTGGTTAGAGCACTGTCTTGGTAACCAAGACCAGGGTTCAATTCCCACTAGCACTCCTTGTGGCCTTGGGCAAGCTACTTAACCCTCTTTGCCTCAGAAGAAAGGCATGGCAATTTACTTCGTCATGCTGCCAAGAAAACCCAGGAGCTTCTTAGTCACCAGGAGTCAGCATTGACTCAAAGGCATACATTGCATTTTGTTTGTTACAGTCTCTCTGACCTCACCTTTAAACCATGCAGGCAGTTGTTTGGCCTTCCTTCTACCTTTCTTAAAGCATGGGATACATTTGGTCTGTGCTTCCAAGATAGTAATTTTAAACAGTGCCCATGCTTGATGTAAACCTTTGACCTTTTGCAGTTGCTCCTTTTAGTTTTTTCTTAACCATTTTTCTCATTTTATCAGTTTTTGAAAGTTGAATGCTAGCACCATGGGTTTCCTTGCTGTCCTCCTTGCTCAGAAAGGAGATTTTGCATGTTTGAGTCATTACTAGTGTCTCTTATTGCTTCGAAATGCTGAAAGCAAGAGCCCAAGCGCAGGTCTGAGCCTGGCACACTGGATGGGAAATACTGAGCTACAGATCTATTTATAAAGCAATTCACTAACTAGAGAGAATCTCCCAAAGCGGCGTACATAAAGAAATATAGCATGAAGACCCAGTTACATTAATATAAAATTTAAAGAATGATCCTAATAGACAAAACCAGAGCCTACTCCTTGACAATCCAGTTAGGCACCCAGCATTATGGATAAAGCCAAACTTTCACTCCCTCCTAAACTGCAAAGTTTTCTTCCAAAGTATAGGATCTGAAAAATGTATTCTATAGAAGTGGCGCTACCAATGAGAATGCCTTGTTCCCTAATCCTTGTTTGATCAGCCTCTTGACATAATGGCAGCTGTAGCAAAGCCTGGTACATATTTCATAAGCCAACTCTGTAAATATTTAAGTCCCATTTCATAAAGGCCTCTATTAGTCTGACTTCAGTAATGGACAAAACTATTGAAACAATGCTAAAAGAAAAGGTGATGGTAAAACAAGTGCAGGACACCAGCAATATGTTTTCACAAAAGGTAGATTGTCGGTCAAAATTGGTTCTTTAAAAGTAGTATGTCAGAGAGGTGCAGTAGATGTTGCCTGTCTGAATCTTTTCGTATGTTTCCACACTAAAGGCTGGTGATTAGTGTGAAAGTAGGTCAGAACATTGTAATTTGAGTGAAAAGCTGTTTGTGTGATTAGTCACAGAGAATAGTGTTAGAGTACTTTCTCGTAAAGGCAAAATGAGAATGGGATAGCTCAGGTCTTGCTACTAAAACCAGTCCTTTTCAATATCTTTGTTATCAGCATTGCTGAAGAACTTGAAGGAAAAATATGAGGGCAGATGATGATAAAACCTGTAACAGTAGACTTGCCAGGAGGTGTGGAGAAAATGAAAGGAGACTTGAAAAAACTGGAAGAATTGTCAGGGGTTTAGAAAATAATCTTCATTAGAAAAATGATAAAATCCATGTATTTGAGATGCAAAACTCCATTAGCCATGTATCAAGTTGAAGGACAAGAACGAGAAAGTGTCAGCCAAGAAGGAGATTAAAGCAGCAATCATTTTCAGATGAACTCATGATGTCTGGTCAATATAAGACGTGGGATAGCTACTAGTTTGCTTTGTTTCGTAGGTACAGGTACCATTAGGCTAAAGGAAATAATATTGCTATTTTATAGGACAGTAGGGACATCCCACATTGAATACAGTGGATGGATTAGGAGACTATACCATTTGCAAGGATGTTGACAAGATAACTTCAGCGAAGGGCTACTGAAATGATACCAGGCCTGTAGCAGAACAGCTTAAGCCACTGAAAATTTGCGTCAGAGGAATGAAGGTTCTCCAGGACCAAGCAGGAAGTCAGTCCTCACATATGGGTGACATCGACGTTGATGGAGCCCTTGCGGAGCATTTCCCCAGCTTTCTATGAAAGCCTTTGGGAATGCAGGCACGCATGTGTGGTCCCCTTCCCGCCTAAAGGTGCCATCTTGCCCAGTCGCTCTTTTTCCGTGAAGCCCGTCGGACGTGTGTCCTAGTCCGCCCAGAAAATAGTTGGATTTTTTCATGATTCCTTTGCTATTTTTTTCTCCGGTTCGACGCCGGTTCCCCTCCCCGCTGGGTTCGGTACACCGGTACTGAGCCCGGTCTTATTTTTTCAGTTTTTGCCCTTCATGGCTGGCGTTCGCGCCCTTTTTTCTTTTTCCCTGGAAGGCCGGTCCTTTGACCTCGCAGGGACTCTTTTTTCCCCGATGGCTTCCAGTGGTTTCAAGAAGTGTGATCGGTGCAAGAAACTAATGTCTCTCACCGACACACACGACTGCTGCCTTCGGTGCCTGGGTCCTGACCACAGTCCTCAGATCTGTGGACCATGTGGAAAGATGTCCACTAAGGAACTTCAAAGTCGTCAGCACCAAAAGGAAAGGCTTTTCTCCTACTCGGCCTCCGGCCGGGCCCGGACCTCGTCTGAGGCCTCGACATCTCGGGAATCTGATCCCGAGCACCATCGGGGCTCCTCGGACAGGGGGTTCCCTGACCGGGAACGAAAGAGGAAGAAGCAGCTCGCGAGGGCGGCATTGGAGGGAGGTCCCTGGCTCCTCGAGAGCTAGGTCTCAGACCCCCGACCGCCGCCCCAGGCCCATGGAACAGGAGAAGCCTCCAAAAGTACCTCGTGTGGAGCCGAAGTCTGCTGGACACGTAAGTCCTGTAGTCCTCGTGGATTCTCCTCCCAGAGAGCCGATGTCGGGCCCGGCACCGCCGGGACCCGAGTCGGTGGCTGCTGAGTCTCCTGAGCTGGGTCTCAGGCTGACAGCCTTGGAGTGCAGATTGTCTGCCTTCATGGAACAGCAGCGGGCGCTGATGGCCAGCCTGTCTGGCGCATCTGCCCCGACCACTGGGACATCGACATCGAAGTCAACCCCGGAGACCGAGCCGATACTCGAGACCATGAAGGCTCGAGGTCGATCTCGGTCGCGGTCTCCCTCGACCTCCTGCTCGGGACCGAGGGTGTCGACGCCGGTGCCTCCGGCGTCGGGGCGGGTGCTCCAAGGCCCCGCGCGATCGGACCCCGATTCCTCATCGGACGAGTCCTCCTGGGAGACGGAGGACGAGGAGTCCCCCGACACCTTCCGGAATCGGTGTGTCCCGTCGGACTCACCACAGTCTGAGCCCCGGAGTAGAGCCCCTCCGGAGGATACCTGGTTCTCAGAGTTCGTCTGGGATATGGCCACTGCGTTGGCTATCCCTGCGGACCCCGAGGAGGAGCCTCGAGCCCAAGAGCTCAAGGCCCTACAGTATGACTCTCCTCCAAAGGAGGCCTTTACTGTTCCGGTTCCTCCGATACTGGAACGGCTCCTCTTCCGGATGTGGGAGGCACCGGCCTCGGCGCCGGTTCTAAGCAAGCAGGTCGATTCCATTTATCACCTCCGTAAGAGCCCTGGTTTTCAAAAGGCGCAGCTACCACACCATTCCATGGTGGTGGAATCGACCATGCATTGTCTAAAAAGCCAGAAGATGCACTCCGCGGTGCCCCTGGCAGGGAGGCCCGGAACCTGGATGGTTTTGGTAGAAAGTGCTTCCAGGGCTCGACGCTTGCACCCACCCAATCTACTGAAAGGGGTGCCTTTTCAGATTCCTGGGTTCACAGTGGTGTTGACCACAGATGCCTCCCTGCACGTCTGGGGTGCTCATTGTTTGAGCAAGTGCACCCAGGGCCTGTGGTCTCCCTGGGAGGCCACGCAGCAGATCAACCTACTGGAACTCAGGGCTACCTCAAGACTTTCTCTCGAACCCTGGCTCATCAGTCTGTCTTAGTTCAGACAGACAACCAAGTAGCCATGTTTTATGTGAACAAGCAGGGCGGCACTGGGTCCAGGCTCCTTTGTCAGGAGGCACAGGACCTTTGCTTGTTTGCTCTCAAGCTGGGGAAAGCTGGGGAAATGCTCCGCAAGGGCTCCATCGACGTCGATGTCACCCGTATGTGAGGACTGATTCCTGCTGCTCCTGGAGAACACCTGTTACAGGTGAGTAACTACTCTTTACGCCTCTCACCCTGACCTTCTGTGGCTGTATATTCTTTTCATGTGATTTTAAGTGAATGGCAGAGCAGCTTTGAAGGATTTTGTATTATCTGAAGTATCTTTCCTTTGAAGCACCCAGATTATTGTGATATACGTTATTGAAGTACTGTAGGCAGCAGAGGGGATAAGTACACTTATGACATAGACAGACAAGTTGGGTAAGACAAAAACAGGATAAATAGCAGTGGGTGGCTAAACTGAAGATGAATAAGGTAGATGGCACTGTCTCATTTACGGGTTATCAGACTTTTAAGATATACCCACTCTATCTGAATGTAACGCACCTTGAACTACTACTGGAAATGTATACACTAATTAAAGGACTTTATCATACCTAAATCATATGCAGAAATACGTCATGTTTGATTTTAGAATCTGCTTTCTTGGGATTACTATGACATTTTATACATACCAGGGGTAATTTTATAACAGGACACCTATGTGGAAAATTCAAGAAGGCACCTATTTTATCTCTCTTTTATAAAGGCAACATAAATTCTTTGAACCATCCCCAATAGTGTAAAGAGTCACATGTACAAATTGTACACCTGTTCCAGAGATTGAGCAAATTTGTGTATGTACCTGTGTGCTGTGTAAAATGCACATGCACATGTACATTGCACTTCCACCCAAACTACCCTCCCCTCATCTGTATGCAGATTGTGGACACACACATCGGGGCATGCAGTCTTTTATTATAAGAGCCTTATTCACATGTCAAATATGCTTGACATACAGAAAAGCTTTATAAAACTACCCCCAAATGACAGCTTCTCCTGTTTACTTAACTATAACTGTCTCTTTCAGAAGAGTATTATGGTAGAAGGGGATTCTTATTTCTTCGCTCTAGGGGGAAATCGAGACAGACTTGTGGATATAAAGCATCTTCGGACTTGGCAGCAATACAGACAGTTAGAAGTTGCAGCTCTTGGAGACATTTTTCAATATGGAAAAATTAGTTGAACCGACTTTATCTTGTGGCCTTCCTTATTGCCTTGAATCAATATGTTTTTCTTTACATGCAAACAGTTGTGCTGCATGGCGTGCCTGACCCTCGTCCTTCATGTTGCTATGCTTCAGTGTAACATTTATGTTGTTTGTGTAGGTGGAATCTCCTGTTATTTGTAAAATCCTTGATACAGCAGATGAGAATGGACTTCTTTCAGTGCCAGATTAAAAATGCCAAGCGGTTCCAGAGATGGAAGATGAAGAGGGAGCCAAAGGAACTGAAACAGTCTGTTTCCTATTCTATCAAAGTTTCTTCAATGACAAAATTCAAATTAGTCTGCAGCGAGCCGTCCTCACCAGCAGAGCTGTTCAACAGGAAGAACTCTTGTAAATCACTGTTTATATTTATATGTATATGAAGCGATATAGATAAACTTTTAAATCTTATAATTTGTTGCAGCCTGTCTCTGCTGTTAATATTTGACGAGTCGAGCGATAGAGCTGCTGTTTAGCTGGACTCTTTTTATACTAAGAACCATGTGCTGCATTACTATGCTTGCATAAAGCAAATAAAGAAAATATTTACATCTTTTGTAACCTGAGCAGCAGAAAGTGGGACCAACTTGCGCTTTCACCTTATTTCCTATGATGTAGATGTCAAAACGAAAACCTGTCCAGATTTGCCTGGTCCTACTGCATACTTCTAGAATCTGTGTATAAATGATTGAAATAGCCAATTTTTTTCTAGGATTACTATTACCATATAACAAATATGCTGGAATGAGTTTTAAATTAGAAGGATCACAAACTAGGAGCCTAGAATGGTCACAGTCCTAGCTCCTCTCTAATGAAGCAGAACACTATAACATTAGTGGAGTTATTTTAGAAACCCGATTTATTCTTTGGATGTCTGAAAAGTGTCACATAAATGTCCAAAGCATGGAGACATCTCGAGAGCTATTTTAGAAAGCGAATTTAAAGACATCGCCACCATGAGGATGTCCAAATCAGAACAGGGGCATGGTATAGGCGTGTGCAAGGCATTCTCAAGAAACGGGACGACACCACCTGATTTCAGAAACATCCTGCATGTCCCGAGCCACATCCAAATTTATACCTGCTCCGGGAGCAAATAGACATTAGGTAAATAACTCATTATACCAGCTAAACATTCAGAGGGTATGGAGAAGGAGGTACACTCATATCCCCTATAGTTTCCATGTTGACAACAAACATGGGGAATGTGAGCACTTGTTTTCATTTTGCCAACCTGATAGACATCCCTGTTTGCAAACTAGCTTGTGAGAGACATCCTCGCCCTACGTTTTTGTAATGGAGACGTCTATGCAGATGCCAGCATGAACATCCAAGTCGGGGGCATCTGTTTCTAAACTCAGGCCAAAACAGACATCCCTGGTGATTTTCTGCATGTTTTGCCCTGGAAGGTTCCAGATTACACTTGGATGCCCTTTCTAAAATGTCACTTCACATTAGAATTAATCAGCTCACTGAAATAAAGGGAACCATACTAAGGGCAACAAATATGTAAACTAAAAGAGAGAGGGAAAAAGCAAGTGTAGTTCTCAAAGGAAACTGCAGAGAAAGAAAAGGAAAAGAGAGCCGCATTCAGCAGGTACAAGGGCTCTCAGAAAAGGGACGTCAGGAATGTAGTCAGGATGGTTAATGCACAGGTAGTAGAGAAGGTGGCCAAAGTCTCTTGCAAAAGTCTCCATGCCCTTGTACCTTTTTCACATTTTACTGTCTAATGCATTTTTTAAAGTAGGAGTTTAGTTCACTAATCAATACAACATACTCTATGCTATCAACATGAAAGAACAATTTAAGAAATATACAGAAATAAATTATGAATAGGAGACCAAAAAATCTTGATTGCATAAGTCTTCACCCCCTTTGTTACAGCAATCCAAAATTAGTTCCTGTTCTAAAAATTGCCTTAACAAAGTCCTGTATGCCATTGGAGTAGCTCAGCAGATCCAAATACTCCTGCCTGAAGTGAATTTTGAAGCAAACATGGCACAGAATTGCCAAAAGAACTCTGGGCTAAATTTAGTTAACACAGTTGTATACTGACTACTTAAGCAGTTTACAACAAATATTTGAAATAACACTGCAATGTACAGTTATAGTCAACATTATTAGCACCCTTGCAGTTCAACCCCTTAATGTTCAATATCTCCTAAAAAAAAAAAAAGTGGCCAGTGAAATTTGGACTATACATGCACACATTTGACACACAAAAGAATCAAAACAAGACCAATTAAAAAAGGAAATAGTATAAAAACTGGGATATTGACAGGACATGATTATTCCACACACCAAATAACCCCAATGGGGCTAACAGGACATAGTCCACCCCATGTATCTCCAAACACCTATTGGCCTGTCCCAGAACAGATATCTCCCTTTTGACCACAACTCTTTCAAAAAAAATTTTTTGCCAAACAGTGACTACAGGTGGGGTTAGCCACTGCTGAAAGTTGGGTCCACTTAATCATTTTTGCGGTAAAAACAAGGCAAGTCAGCCGATACTTAAAAACATGTACTTATCTGAAAGCCAGTCCAGAACAAAAACAGAGCCACATAGGTTGACTCACCACAACTATGTGGGGGGGGGGGGGGGGGAAGAGAAGCTGCAGCCTCTATTACTGATTTGTTTGCCAGGTGGGTTTAAAGTATTTAAAGCAACAGGTTTCAGGGAAGACGGTAAGAAAATTTGAATATGTTCAAATGTCCCTTGAGGCACTCTCAAGTCCATTATTGTAAATTGGAAGCAGTTTAGCAGCATCTATCACGTTCCTTCAAAGTCAGTAGCCATGGGTGAAGGAAACTGCTAAGGAAGGTCACTGAGGAGCCTAAGATTACTTAAACAAAAACCAAGCTGAAACGTGTACACTAGCAGAGTGACACAATTTATTTTATTTATTTATTTAACAGGTTTACGCCATCAAAAAGTAGAGACTACAAGACGTGCAATGAAGCTACAATGTAACCCATTTAAGACTAATAAGAGAAAATATTTTTTTACTCAACATGTAATCAAACTCTGGAAATTGTTACAAGAGAATGTAGCAAAAGCTGTTAGTGTAGCTGGGTTTAAAAAAAGGTTTGGACAAGTTCCTGGAGGAAAGGTCCATAAACCATTATTAAAGAGGACCTGGGAAATCCACTTCTTGCCCTGGGACAAGCATTGTGGAATCTGTGTGCCTTGTTGGGAGACTGACACATACTTGTGACCTGGATTGGCCACTGTTGGAAACAGGATATTGGACTTGGTCTAACCTAGTAAGGCATTTTTAATACAGCTTTATCATTACAGGCATTGTAACTTAAATTTGGTAGTGCATATGAAACAGGGATATTGATAACTTGGATTTTTCTGAGGCAATAGAGGGTTAAGTTACTTGCCCAAGGCCACAAGGAGCATTAGTGGAAATCAAACCCTGGTCTTTTGATTCCTAAGCCAGTGCTCTGACCATTAGGCTACTCTTTCACTCTGCACAATTGTGTGCATTTTCCCCATTTCTAGAATCAGGCATGTGGTGGGGGGGATTATATTTGTGTCTCATAGGAAGCAACAGCGAGTATACACCTGTGTGTTGGATATCAGGGGTTGAATGTCTATGTGTGTGGGAATGCAAGGGGATGCATACATCTGTGTATGTGTCATGGTGAGTGTTGGGGGCTATGAAAGTGTGTGTCTCATGATCCCTCTCCCAGACTTCCTCCAGTCTCCCTCTCCCTCATAAATACCCCTCCCCCTCCAGCCTTCCCCCAGTCTCTCTTTCATGACCCTTCAGGCTTCACCCAGTTTCTCTCTAACTGCCCCTCCCCCCACCTTCATCCAGTCCTTTCACTCACTGATGCCTGGCTGTGGCTCCTTAAAATTCAGTGGTGGAGTTATGCAGTGGAGGAAGTTTGGACTAATACAGGTTTCAAATCTCATGAGACTTCAAACCATGAGATCATCCACAACTTCCTCCACCATGCAACTCCAATATAGTCAATTGAAGACCAAACACAGTTTAGAACAACTATCCAGAGGGTCACCATGAGCTGACACTGTCTCAACAGCACTTAACAACAGGATATGCATGTGCAAACAAACGTGTACGTTTGCCAGCCTCATGAACCTTTAACTGTAGGTGCTACACTTAAGTGAGATGTTAAGATGTGCCTAGAAATCTTCACTTTCAGTGGTTTCAAGATAACTCAAATATGGCCTGCATGCTGCTGAAACAAAGCCATTTAATGTACCACATATCATTTGCAATGAAACACTTGGCGGAGATAGCAGGCATCATTTGGAAGACATTTTATGGTCTGATGAGACCAAAGTTAAACTATTCAGTCTCGATATTAAGTAATATGTATGGTTATAAAACAAAAAGCACATCAAATCACCCTGCTCACACCATCCCAACAATAAAGCATGGTGATGGCAGGATGATGTGGAGATGCTTGAAGCAGTGGGGAAAGCAAGGCTTGTGATGATCAAGGGGAAAGATGGATGGTGCAAAGTACAGGCAGAGTCTTGAGGAAAAGCTATTCCAGTCTTCCATAGACCTGGGACTGGGGACTTTCATCAGGGCAATGATCCTAAGCACAAAGCAAAAGCAACAATGAAAAAAGTGAACACCCTTGAATGACCAGTCAAGGCCTAGACTGAATCCAATAAAAAAATCTCTGGCAAGTCTTGAAGACTATGCAAAATTGTTGGACACCTAGCCTAAACGACTCATTGCTGTTATTGCTGCAAAAGGGCTTCCACCAACTATTGATCAAGGGATGTGAAGACTTAAACAATGCAAGAATAAAATCACATTGAAGCCCAAAACAATCACCTTGGGTTTTTTACCAAAAAAATAGCATCAGCTTCCTTTTCAATTTGTTTTTCTTTTAACTTTTCTGAATTAGTGGAAAAAAGTCTTCTTGTCAAAGATTGTTTTACGACCATATGTTTGGAGCCAATTCTAATCACTGGTCTTAAATTCATTGGTCATAAAAAGCTGTATTTTTCAACGTTTATCAAAAATTACATTTATGCAGTACTTATCTATTTAAAACTCTTTCATAAAGACATTTTTTTATACATTCACAATTCACAGTTGTTATTGTGAGATTTCAGCTCAGCAGTGAGAGGTGACTGCTGCTGGGCTTCAAAACAATACAGAAAGAAAGGGGAATGGGAGACAGCATGATGAACATTTCAAGTATGTTTGCTGGGGGAGAGGGTGCTTGACAATGGAGGGCCTCTGTCAAAATTTAGCTTGGAAGCTCCTCGTTTTATAAAGGATTAATTAATATGTATGAGTTCTTCTAAAATTGCCGCATGGGTTACATATGTGAATATATGAGCCATGACAAGAAGGCGCATATCTTTACATGACCCGTATGAAGCAATGTTCAGGAGCATAGTTTGGATGGAGCCTGAACAGATGCATGCAGATTTTATTAAAAAATGCATCTATGTGCATGCATCATCTGCATACATTTGCATCTACTCCCATGCAGGCATCAATGTACATGGGTGCATTTTAGCCAAGTAATTTATAGAGTTTGTGAAGCTATTTTATAAAGACACATAGGAGCATGTTTACTGACATGCACCAACCGGCTTGTGTGCGATTGGTTGGGTTTGGGCCCGAACATGGGTTTTGATGGTGCAGCAAAGATATTTTGGGCACAAACTAACCATGAATGTTGCCATTAGTGTGGGTGCACTTAACACTATTTCAATGGGGGCATTAAGTGCACCTGCGTGCCAGTTCGCATGGTGCTGTACATTAGCATTGCGCTATCATAGAAACATGATGACAGAAAAAGACCACAAGGCCCATCTAGTCTGTCCTTCCATAACAACAACTACAACAGTCCACCTACTACCTTTAGAGATTCTCTGTGTTGGTCCCATGCTTTTTTGAATTCAGTTACTGTCCTCATCTCTACCACCTCCACTGGGAGACTATTCCACGGATCCACTACTCTTTCCGTAAAGAAATATTTCCACATATCACTCCTGAATCTATCTCCCTTCACCCTCATCCCATGTCCCCTCGTAGCAGAACTTGCTTTCAATTGAAAGAGGCTCTCTTCCTGAACATTTATGCCACGGAGGTATTTAAACATCTCAATCATATCACCTCTATCCCGCCTTTCCTCTAAGGTGTACATATTAAGATCCTTAAGTCTGTCCTCATATGTTTTATAATGAAGCCCATTAATCATTTTAGTAGCAACCCTCTGCACCGACTCCATCCTGTTCACATCCTTTTGAAGGTGCGGTCTCCAGAATTGCACACCATACTCCAAATGAGGTCGCACCAAAGACTTATACAGAGGTATTATCACCTCCTTTTTTCTGCTAGCCATTCCTCTCCGTATGCACCCAAGCATCCTTCTAGCTTTTGCCGTCGCCTTTTCTACCTGTTTAGCTACTTTAAGATCATCAGACACAACCACGCCTAGGTCCCGCTCTTCTTTAGTGGACAAAAGTACTTCACCTCCTATACTGTATTGCTCCCTTGGATTGCTGCAGCCCAAATGCATGACCTTACATTTTTTAACATTAAATCCCAGCTGCCAAATTCTAGACCATTCTTCAAGCTTAGCTAGATCCCTCCTCATGTTATCTACACCTTCCTGGGTGTCTACTCTATTACAGATTTTGGTATCATCCGCAAAGAGGCAAACCTTACCCGACAGCCCTTCCGCTATATCACTAACAAAGATGTTAAAAAGAATCGGACCAAGGACAGATCCCTGGGGCACACCACTGGTAACATCCTTCTCCTCAGAGTGAGCTCCATTTACTTGTACTCTTTGTCGCCTCACACCCAACCAATTTCTAACCCAAGCAGTAACTTTAGGGTCCATCCCTAGGGTGCTCAGTTTGTTTATAAGTCGCCTGTGAGGAACAGTGTCAAAGGCTTTACTGAAATCTAAATACACCACATCTAGAGCTCTCCCTCGGTCCAACTCCCTGGTCACCCAGTCAAAGAAATCGATCAGATTTGTCTGACAAGACCTGCCTCTGGTGAATCCATGCTGCCTCGGATCCTGTAATCCGCCGGACTCCAGAAACCTCACTATTTTCTCTTTCAGCAGCGTTTCCAATAATTTACTCACCACTGAAGTTAAACTAACCGGCCTGTAGTTTTCAACCACATCCTTACTTCCGCTTTTGTGTAAAGGCACCACATGAGCCTCTCTCCAGTCCTTTGGCACCACTCCCGACTCCAGCGAGGCATTGAAAAGGTCAGTCAGTGGAGTTGCTAGAACGTCCCCAAGTTCCCTCAGTATTCTAGGGTGTATCCCATCCGGTCCCATCACTTTGTCTACTTTAAGTTGAGCTAGTTTCTCACGAACACAGTCTTCTGAAAATTGTTCAAGATGTCCCTCGCTTCTGTTCTTATTTGTGGGTGTTTTCTGAGGTCCTGCTCCTGGTTCTTCATCTGTGAACACAGAATAAAAATATTTGTTAAGCAATTCCGCTTTATCCTTATCAGCTTCTACATATTCCCCCCCTGCACCCTTGAGTCTGACAATACCACTTTTGCCCTTCCTCTTCTCACTAATATATCTGAAAAATGTCTTATCCCCCCATTTTATTGCATTGGCTATTTCCTCCTCCTTTTGAATCTTTGCCTTCTTGACTACTTTGCTAGCTTCTCTAAGTTTTTCCAAATACAGATGCCTGTCTTCCTCTCTCTGTGATCTCTTGTATTTCATGAAGGCCTCCCTCTTTTTCTTCACTTTTTCAGCTACTTCCTTCGAAAACCATAGCGGTCTCCTGTTCCTTTTGCCTTTATTTACCATTTTAACAAAAAGGTTGGTTGCCTTTAAAATACCCCCTTTCACTTTTGCCCACTGTTTTCCTACATCCCCCAGCTGTTCCCATCCCACTAACGACTCCCTGAGGTATTGGCCCATCTTCGCAAAGTTAGTCTTCCTAAAGTCTAAGATCTTCACCTTGGAACGGATTCTAACAGCCCTAGTCCTAATACTGAACCACACCATCTGGTGGTCACTGGATGCAAAATGATCTCCCACTACAACATCAGAAACACTCTCACCATTGGTAAGCACCAAGTCCAGTATGGCCCCTTCACGTGTGGGGTCTGTTACCAATTGCCTGAATAGTTCTCCCTGTAGAGAATCCAGGATCTTCTTACTTCTAGATGATACTGCAGCAGGGATCAACAGGGATGGTGACACATGCCCCCCAAAATAAGAGCAGACCTCTATGCTAATTTGGTGTTACATTTGCATGCTATTGTCATGCTGGTTAGTAAACATGCCCCACAGGCACCTATGTTGTCTTTATAAAATAGCTCCAAAATAGGCACCTGCTTACACTTTGAACCTAGTGGCTGTGTTCCAAGATTACCTCTGAATGTGCAGTGTGCTTTACAATGAGAGAACATCAAGTACTGTGGTAACAGAGGCACAGAGGGTCCTGAGCAGCAGTTGATTGGAAAGTATGTAATGCATAAAAAATAAAAAGATGCAACAAGTGTCACCTTCAAAAGCATCTAAAGATCAGTCGGTTTTTCCTTGTAGGTATCTCACTTTAGCAGGATGTGTAATGATTTTATTGCCCACCAAAGCGAGAATACAACCAAGATTATAAATACCTATGGGGATATTATAATAGTAAAAGTCAAGAAGGTAGCTGGCATAATTTCCCGCATTCTCCCTGTGGAAACCATTGGCGACTAACTCTACTCTAGCACTGTCAGAGGATGGAGGAATGCTTTTTCAAAGTTATGTTGGGTGGACTGTATTGCCAATGCAGGAAAGCTGTTAATCTTTTTTTTCTAGATATATATATATATATAGAGAGAGAGAGAGAGAGAGAAGTCTCTTGTATATTAATATTTTTTTCTGCTATTTTTAATATTTGATATCAAGTCTATAACGTCCTTTTTTCAGTACTGGATGGGGTATTTTTTTTTGGTAAGTGAATACACAGGTAGATAAAGGTGAGCTGGTCGATATAGTGTATCTGGGTTTTCAGAAAGCCTTTGACAAGGTCCCTCATCAGAGACTCTTGGCAAAATTAAAAAGTCATGGGGGGGGGGAGGGGAGGAAGTGACATCACCCGTCAGTATGGTCATCTGAGAGGCGAGCTCCGGACCCAACCCAGTGAATAAGAGTGAAAATTTGCCCTTACTGGGAGCGGAAGGCTGCGAAGGAGATTGTAAAGGCCATCGGAGGAGGGGGAGAGTATGGCGACCCGAAAAAAGACAGTGGATCTGAGGGATTATGCCTTCGGAGCGGCGAGTGCGAGTGGGGCAGCCGCGGAAGTTAAAATGGCAGAAGAGCGTGTGAGGAGTGAGCAGGCCGAGCAGCACGGAGCGGATGCAGAACAGTGTCCGGGAGGTCGGGGGGAGCTGGAGGCACATGCGGTGAAGAGAGAGGAGCTGAAGGAGTGGTTTGCTGAATTAAAAGCAGAGGTGCAGTCTACAAAGAAGGCGCTGGGTGATTTAATGAGTGGCCTGCGTGAGGAAGTGGAGGAGGTCACCCACAGGATGGGGGACCATGAAAACCGGCTACAAATGTTGGAAATGCAGCAGGAGGAACAGAAGGTGCATATTAAAGGTGAGGAAGAGTGGAAAGAGCAAGTCAAGATGAAACTGGAAGATTTAGAGAACCGTTCCAGGAGGAACAACTTGAGAATAAAAGGGGTGCCAGAGGAACCAGAGTTTCGGGACTGTGCCAAAGTTGCTGCAGTGGTATGCCGGGAGGCTATGAAACAAGGAGGGGAGGAAGTGGAAGTCTATGAAACACACTTGGACAGAGCACATCGAGCCTTGGGCCCTGTCCGCAATAATAGGCCTAGAGACATTGTAATATGCATGCGGGACTACAAGCTGAAGGAGAAAATTGCGGCGAAGATGAGGGGACTAAGGATCTTTGTGTGGCAGGGATACTCAGTAGCTATCTATGCAGATTTGTCTGTAGGGACCCTGCAGAGGAGGAGGGCCATGGCGCCTATCACCAGTCAACTGAGGAAGCAGGGTCTGTGATACCGGTGGTTATATCCCTTTGGACTGGCGTTTACTAAGGGAGAAAAGACATGGAGAGTACAGTCCCTGGAGGAGGCATATGGGGCACTGAAAGCTGCAGGGGTAATGGTGCAGGAGGAAGAGGTGCCCGCAAAGGGACAGCGGCAAGCCCAGGAGGAGGAGCAGCAGCAGCAGCAGCAGCAGGAGGACGAGCATGGAGAGCGACAGATGGAGATGGAGATGGAGAGAGACCAGAGGAGGCCGCAAAGGAGAGGAGCCAAGCATTGAGTAGAAGAAGAGAGAGTGAAGTTATGGACTGGGTTAATGTGGACTGGTGAAAAGTGGTACACAGATAATAGTGCGGGTATTAAGGGGGTGTGCTGGGAGGAGGAGGGGGGTATGATATGTGCTGTGGGCCAGGAACATAACAAAAGGGGGTAAGGAGAGAATAAGGGAGGGAGGGGGGAAAAGGGAGGGTTTCTAGGATGGGAGGGTAGATGGGGGAACGAGGGAGGAGAGGGGGTTGGAGGGGGAATTGGGGGAGTAGAGGTAGTAGATGAAGGGCTGTATGGGGGGTTGGGAGGGGGGGTCTGGGAGTGGTGGGTGGTGCATGACTCCAGGATAACCTCGCTGAGGTGTGAGGGTGGGGGGGGGGGAGGGAGGGGGAGGGTTAAGGGAGAGGATAGGGAACAATTGGTGGTGGGGACTCTGAATGTTAAGGGTTTACAAACCTGGAGGAAGAGGCGCCTGCTTGAAAGGGAAGGGAGGAGGCTGAAGGCGGATTTCCTATGCATTCAAGAAACACATTTGAAGGTGGGACAGGAGGGGTTGCTGTGTTCGGAGAGGTATCTCTGGGTAATTCTTGCAGGACAAAGGGTGCAACCAAGGAAAGGGGGGGGGGGGTTGGGCTCTTGATAGGGAAGGATTATAAAGAGGCTGTGTTGGAGGTAAGGCGGGATAAGCAGGGAAAGTGGGTGGCGGCTAGGATTCAGGTAAAAGAGGAACAGGTGTGGATAGTGAGCCTGTATGCCCCCAATGTGCAAAGGGGGGACTTTTATGATAAGCTGTTGCATGAGGTTGAGGGGTGGGGGCCAGTGCCCTTGATTTTGGGGGGTGACTTTAATATAACAGGCCAACAGTGGATAACTCGGGAGGAGGGGAGGATGGAGGGGGGAAGGACAGAAGGAGTTTATTGCGATTAAGAGAGCAGTTGGGGCTGGTAGATATGTGGAGAAACAGGCACCAAGGGGAAAAGGGGTACACATTCTATTCGGCACCTCATGGGACGTACAGTAGGCTGGATATGCTTTGGGTGAGTGGGGAATGGCAAGCCCGGACAATGGGAGTGGAAATTGGCACTATCTCCTGGTCAGATCATGCACCGGTGCATATTGTGTTTAATTTGGGAGAAAATGATGAGGGGCTCAAATTTTGGAGGCTGAATGAGGGGCTCCTAACAGAGCAGAAGCACGTGGAGAGTGTGAGGGGGGTTATACAGGAATATATGCAATATAATTTAGGGGGGGAGGTGCCATTGGGGGTGGCATGGGATGGTATGAAGGTGGTGGTGAGAGGACATCTTATCGGTGTAGCAGCACGGGAAAAGAAGAGGAGAAAGAAGGTAGAAGAGGAGTTAGTGCAAAGAATAAGCGATTTAGAGAGGCAGCATCAGGCAGGGGGGGGGGAGTAAAACCTTGGTGCAGTTACGCAAATTAAGGGGGGAGTTGTGCCAGCTAGGGGTGGCGGAGGTAGCGTATAATTTGGCAAGGTTAAAACAGGCGTGGTTCGAGGGAGGGAATAAAATAGGGAAGAGGCTAGCAAGGCGGTTAAGGGCAAGGCAGGTGAAAGCTAACATTGGAAGAATTCGGAATCAGCAGGGGGAAATGGTATATAAACCAAAGGAGATACGGAAGGTTTTCGTGGAGTACTATGAGAAGTTGTACAGAAGTGAGGTGCAGGGGGGAGAGGGGCTAGGTTTTTGGATGAGTGTCAGTTACCCAGTATATCGGAGGAAGAGGCGGAGGAATTGGGAAGGCCGGTAGGGATGGAAGAGGTAGGACAGGCTATTAAATTTATTTACATTCTCTTATATACCGCACTATTCTGCATCAGTGCGGTTTACATTGAACAAACTGAAATTACATTGAACAGGGTATTATAACTTGGAGATAACTATTTTACAGGGAACATGGGCTATGGAGGGTTAAGTGGCTTGCCCAAGACCACAAGGAGCACCTGTGGGACTAGAAACCCCAGTCCTTCCGGCCCAAGGTTGCTGTCCTCTAGTGGGATTTGAACCCCCGACCTTCCGGCCTGAAGTACCATGCCCCAACCACTAGGCTACTCCACTCCTTAAAGAAGGGAAATCACCGGGATTAGATGGGCTGACAGCGAAATTTTACAAAGTGACACAGGAGGGCATTAAGGAATTTCTTACCAGGGTGTTTAATGGAGAGCTGGAGGGGGGAGGAACTACCCCGATCTATGGCAGAGGCTGGAATAATGGTTCAGTCTAAGCCGGGGAAGGACCACACGACATGTGGGGCATACCGGCCGATATCCCTTGTTAATGTGGATGCGAAGTTGTTAGCAAACATTTTGGCAGCTCGGCTTCAAAAACTAATGCAGAAACTGGTGCACAGAGACCAAACAGGATTTATTAAGGGACGGCAAGGAGGAGATAATATTAGAAAGCTGTTGAATGTGATTTGGGGGCTGTAAGCTACGGGGAGGGAAGCGGTCTTCTTAACGGTGGATGCTGCAAAGGCATTTGATAGGGTGAAGTGGGGTTTTATGTGGCAAGTGCTGGGGAAAATGGACCTAGGGGAGCGGTTTATGGGGTGGGTAAAAGCCTTGTATAGGTGTCCGAGTGCCCGAATAAGGATAAACGGGGGGTATTCTGAGAGTTTTGGGTTGGGGAGAGGGATGAGGCAGGACTGCCCGTTGTCGCCCCTGTTGTTTGCACTGATTATTGAGCCTTTGGCGGAGTATATTCGGAAACAGGGTGACATTGAGGGGGTGAGAGTGGGAGATCAACTTAGTAAAGTGGCATTGTTTGTGGATGATGTGATATTTACGTTGAGTAGGCCATTCTGGAGCTTACCCAATTTAATGACAGCTATTGGAAGATGTAGTGAAGTGGCGGGTTATAAGATGAATGTTAGTAAAACGGAAATATTGGGGTTCAATTTAGAGGAAGGGTTAGAACAGCGGTTAAAGGAGGCATTCCCGTTCAAGTGAGTGAAGGGGAGTTTTAGATATTTGGGTATTCAATTGGGGCACTCCCTTTGCAATATCAATGAATGGAATTATAGGCCTTTAATAAAAAGTCTTAGACAGGACTTTACTAGATGGGAGGGGCTGCATCTATCCTGGCTGGGGAGGATAGCTACGATTAAGATGAATGTCTTGCCGAGGATCTTGTTTTTTTTATGGCATTGCCGAATAAAGTTACGAGGCGGGCAATTAAAGAGCTGCAAGATTTGATTATGCAGTTTATATGGGCAGGAGGAGCACCCAGAGTGAGCTGGGGGATGATGTTTGGAGGAAGGGGGGCTGGGCGTTCCAAATGTAGCACATTATTATGCGGTGGCACAATTGAGGGCAGTGTTTGTTTGGAGGGAAAGGGCGGAGACTCCACAATGGGTATATATGGAAAGGGATAGAGGGGAAAATTTGGAGGCGGAGGTTTGGGGTAGTTTAGGGGGCAAAGGAGGGGGGAAAAGCAGTGAGAATCCACAAAAGGCGTTAACATGGGATATATGGGGAAAATGGAAGAGACTTTTAGTGCAGGGGAAGGGTTGGTCGCGAGAAATGCACTTGCAATGTATGCCAGGGTTTGAGCCAGGGTTGAGAGGGGGGATATTTAAAGAGTGGGCGAGGAAGGGATTGGTTAGGGTGGGGCAGGTGGTGGATGGCTGGTGTCGTTTCGGGAATTGAAGGAGAAGTTTGGGATATTGGATAGGGAATACTATGCATATATACAGTTGTGGCACTATCTGCAGCGAGGGGAGGGGAGAAATGCCCTGGCGAGGAAGAGTACGGAATTTGAAGAACTTATGGAAAAGGTGGATGATCTCACGGGCTTGGTCTCAAGGGTGTATAAAATCCTGAATAGCACAGGGGGAGGTAAAGCGGGTTGGCAAGAGAAGTGGAAGGGGGAAATAGAAGGTCCATGGGACGAAGGGAGATGGCAGGATATATATGGGGACGAAGGGAGATGGCAGGATATATATGAGAACGAACGAAGATTGGGGTGGGGAACCACATTGGTAGAGAACTGTTTAAAAATCTGCCTTAGAATGATATGGACACCAGCATGGCTTAAAGCCTTGAGTAAGGAGGGGGAGGGTAAATGCTGGAGGGGGTGTGGACAATGGGGGGATTTGGGTCATATGATTTGGGAGTGTCCAACTATGCAGAGGGTGTGGAGGGCAGTAGGGGAGTTCTATCAGGAGGTGACTGGGGTGCGGATAAAGTTGGATATGAGAAGTGTGGGTTTGTTGGAAGGGGAGGAAGGGGGAGTGTTGGGGCACAAAAGGTTCTGGCATTACTGTGTGGTGGCATGCAGATTGGCTATGTTGCAGCGATGGAAAACAGAGGAGGGTCCTACGATGGGGGAAATTATGGGAAGAATAGAATTCCTTTGGCACATGAGTGCGGTGAGGATGCATAGAAGGAATCAGAGAGAGAAACATCGGGCTGTATGGCAAGCGTATGAGGGGTGGCGGGAAGAAGGGTGGAAGAGATGGTGGTAGGATTGGAGGATAAGATTAAGATGTTTAAGAGGGGCAATGCAGGGGTAAAGGGGGTATCAAAAGAGGGGAGTAAGACTGGAAGGGTACAGTTGGATGTCTCCCCGGCTATATAAGGCTTCCAGGCAACTGTCGAGTAGGGTAAAAAATTTAAGCCTACTGCTCTAATTGTTCTCATTCAAGATTGGAGTGGTTGTAACATTTTGTTTTTTCTACACTGAGGGGGGGATGGTGGTCTAATCATGTATTAACAATGGAATGGCTGTGCACTTATTGGGGTTTTCTGGATATGTAGTGGCAGTGATAAAGGAGGGGGGGGACAAACTGCCTCCCTGTTGGGAGTACAATGTTTCAATGTTTCATTGTGTCATCTTCATCTTCATGGTTTCCTCGGATGAAAGTGGTATGGGTACATCCTACAGACTAAGGGTATGGTATGCTCGGGTACCGTTAAAGTGTGGCCTGGAGGTATAATCCCATAGCATGTCTCGCTAATTGTGTTTATGATGTACATCTAATATGGTTGAATTGCTTTTGGTGCAAGAGTGTTTGGATAAAAATGGAAAACTTTAATAAAATAAAAAGTTTAAAAAAAAAAGTCATGGGATAGGAGGCAGTGTATTATTGTGGATTAGAAACTGGTTAAAAGATAGAAAGCAGAGAATAGAAGGACTGGAAAGGGGGGCTGTTACTTCTGGAGAGAAATCTGAAATTGTGAGTATATACTTCTGGGAATTTTTCTGAAAGGAATTTTTTTTTTTTTAAAGCTAATTAATCTGTGAACCCACTATTTTTTTTGTTAAATCAGTCAGGGCCTAGTAGCAACAGTTTAAGATTCAATTTAAAAACACAGAAGAGAACTTTCTGGTTACCTTTCATACCCAGTAGACAGCTGTAGTTTAAATTTCATAGTCACTCAGGGCCTAGCATCAGCAAAGTACTTTTAGTTTCAAATTAAAACACAGAAGAGAGCTTTCTGGTTAAATTTAGAATCCAGCAGAGAGCTTGTAGTTTAAATTTCATAATAGGTTAGAGCCTAGTAGCAGCAAAGAGCTATAATTTAAATCAAATCAGAATATAGTTTTCCTCAGCAGCACAGGACAAGGTACTGTGTAGCAGCCCTTTTTTAATAAGTGTTATATCCCTCCCTCCCTCCCCACACCCACCCTCCCCTGGGAAAATCACAGCTTTATAGGTACTTGCACAACTTAAAAGACAGGAGGTGCTCTCAGGTGAAGCTCATTACCCAAATCAGTCATACACCAAGGACCTGAGATTAATTAAGCTTCAGGTGAACAAGGTATATTAAACTTCTTAGGTACAGTTTTAGTGGTATAAATATCCATTGCACCCTTTAGTACATATAGAACTTAAAGATCTAAACACAAACTTAAAACTAAGATGCAGACAGCAGTCCAGCAGCGGGATGTGGGCTTTCCAGTCTTTTGCATTGAGTGTCACATGTATGATTTTCTCCCAGCTGGTGAGAGGTCTTACGTGTGCACTAGGTGCAAGGAGCTCTCTGCTCTCAGGGAACGAGTCCGTTCTCTAGAGGCTAGAGTAGCAGACTTGGAAAACATAAGACAGACAGAGAGGTACATAGACGAGACCTATAGGGATATAGTCCTGAAGTCCCACCTCCAGTCTGGCAGCATCCCTGTTGCCATGGAGGAGAGAGGTCACGTGACAGGAGAGCATCACCCTGGTGTGGCAGGAAGTGATCCTGTAACTAGGACCTGTCCTCCAGGTGATGTAAACCCCTCTCGCACCGAGGAGGTTTCTCCAGGGCCAAGTGCCCATGCGGGAAGGGTTAGGACAGCAGTTATAGTTGGTGATTCGATCATTAGGCATGTAGATAGCTGGGTGGCTGGTGGACGTGAGGATCGCCTGGTAACATGCCTGCCTGGTGCGAAGGTAGCGGACCTCACACGCCACCTAGATAAGGTCTTAGATAGTGCTGGGGAGGAGTCTGCTGTCTTGGTACATGTTGGTACCAATGACATAGGAAAATGTGGTAGGGAGGTTCTGGAAGCTAAATTTAGGCTTTTAGGTAGGAAGTTGAAATCCAGAACTTCCAGGGTAGCGTTCTCCGAAATGCTTCCCGTTCCACGCGCAGGACCCAATAGGCAGGCAGAGCTCCGGAGTCTCAATGCGTGGATGAGACAATGGTGCAGAGATGAGGGGTTCGGATTTGTTAGGAACTGGGGAACATTCTGGGGAAAGGAGGGGCTCTTCCGAAGGGATGGGCTTCACCTTAACCGGGATGGAACCAGGCTGCTGGCATTAACCTTTAAAAAGGAGATAGAGCAGCTTTTAAACTAGATAATAGGGGAAAGCCGACAGTCGCCCAAGAGCGCATGGTTCGGAAGAATGTATCCTTGAAGGATACTACAAAAAGCAGAGAGGTTCCAAAAAAGAGTAAAGTAGCCCAAATGCCCTCGAGTATGGAGCAGACAGAACTTAAAGATCCCAAATTACCCATGTCTACCAATAGCCAAATTAATATGAATAAAATACAGTCTCTAAAATGCTTGTATGCAAATGCTAGAAGTCTACAAAACAAGATGGGAGAGTTAGAATATATAGCACTAAACGAGAGGTTAGATATGATTGGAATATCAGAGACATGGTGGAAGGAGGACAACCAGTGGGACACTGTGATACCTGGGTACAAACTATATCGAAATGATAGAGCTGATCAAATTGGTGGAGGGGTTGCGCTCTATGTTAGAGAGGGCATTGAGTCAGAAAGGATTAAAGTTTTGCAAGAAACAAAATTTGCTGTAGAATCTCTATGGATTGAAATTCCATGTAAAAAGGGGAAGGCGATGGCAGTGGGGGTGTACTATCGTCCGCCTGGCCAGAATGAACAAATGGATGATGAAATGCTCAAAGAAATCAAGGAAGCTAGCAAAAGTTACAGTGCAGTAATAATAATGGGTGATTTCAATTACCCCGGCATCGACTGGGTCAGTGTCACAACAGGACATGCTAGGGAGATAAAGTTCCTAGATGAAATAAATGACTGCTTCTTGGAGCAGCTGGTTCATGAACCGACCAGAGGGGAAGCAATATTAGACCTAGTCCTTAGTGGAACACCAGATGTAGTGCAAGAGATAAGGGTGTTGGGGCCACTTGGCAATAGTGATCATAGCATGATCGCCTTTGATTTAATTAGTGGAGGAGGGATAGTAAGGAAATCCACAGTACTACCCTTTAACTTTCGAAAGGGAGACTATGATAGAATGAGGAAAACAGTTAAGAAAAAACTAAAAGGAGCAGTTGCAAAGGTTAAAGACGTACATCAAGCTTGGGTGTTGTTGAAAAATACTATCTTGGAAGCCCAGACCAGCTGTATTCCACGCTTTAAGAAAAGTGGAAGGAAGTCCAAAAAATTGCCAACATGGTTTAAAGCTGAGGTCAGAGAGGCTGTTGTTGCCAAAAAAGCATCTTTCAAGAAATGGAAAAAAGAGCCAAATGATGAAACCTGGAAACAGCACAAGCACTGGCAAGTCAAATGCAAGGCATTGATAAGGCAGGCAAAGAGAGAATTTGAGAAGAAGCTTGCTGCGGAAGCAAAAACGCGAAATAAAGACCTTTTCAAGTACATTCGTAGCAAAAAACCCGTGAGAGAGTCAGTTGGTCCATTAGATGATAAAGGGGTTAAAGGAGCACTAAGAGGCGACAAGGCGATAGCGGAGAGACTGAATGAATTCTTTGCTTCGGTCTTTACTGAGGAAGATGTAGGGATGTTACCCACGACTGAAGTGGTATTTAAAGGTGTGGAAGAATTGAAGGAAATATCGATACATCGGGAAGATGTCCTACAACTATTAGATAAACTGAAGAGTAGCAAATCACCTGGGCCGGATGGTATACATCCAAGGGTGTTGAAAGAACTGAAATTTGAGATTGCAGACCTGCTATCAGTAATCTGTGAACTATCATTAAAATCATCTCTAATACCTGAGGATTGGAGGATCGCCAATGTAACACCAATTTTTAAAAAGGGTTCGAGGGGTGATCCGGGAAACTACAGACCGGTGAGCCTGACATCAGTACCGGGAAAAATGGTAGAAACCATCATAAAGAATAAAATTACTCAGCATATAGATAGTCATGACCTAATGGGAGACAGCCAACATGGCTTTAGACAAGGAAGATCTTGTCTTACTAATCTGTTATGTTTTTTTGAAGGAGTGAATAAACAGGTGGACAAAGGTGAGTCGGTTGATATTGTGTATCTGGACTTTCAGAAAGCCTTTGACAAGGTCCCTCATGAGAGACTTTTGGCAAAACTAAAGAGTCATGGGATAGGAGGCAGTGTACTACTGTGGATCAGGAACTGGTTAAAAGATAGAAAGCAGAGGGTAGGGCTAAATGGCCAATTTTCCCAATGGAGAAAGGTGAATAGTGGTGTACCCCAGGGATCTGTGCTGGGTCCGCTGCTTTTTAACATATTCATAAATGACCTGGAAAGTGGAATAACGAGTGAGGTTATCAAATTTGCTGATGACACAAAACTATTTAAAGTTGTTAAAACCCAGGAGGATTGTGGAAAATTGCAAGAGGATCTTGATAAATTGGAAGACTGGGCATCAAAATGGCAGATGAAATTTAATGTGGAGAAGTGCAAGGTTATGCACCTAGGGAAGAACAACCCAAACTATGGTTACACGATGCAAGGTTCCACATTAGGAACCACCACCCAAGAAAAAGATTTAGGCGTCCTTGTGGATACCATGTTAAAACCCTCGGCCCAGTGTGCAGCGGCGGCCAAGAGAGCAAATAGAATGCTAGGTATGATAAGGAAAGGAATGGAAAATAAAACAAAAGATATTATAATGCCTCTATATCGTTCCATGGTGAGACCGCACCTTGAATATTGTGTGCAATTCTGGTCGCCATATCTTAAAAAGGATATAGCAATTTTAGAAAAGGTTCAGAGAAGAGCCACCAAAATGGTAAAGGGGATGGAAGGCTACTCCTATGAAGAAAGGCTAAAAAGGTTGGGGCTCTTTAACCTGGAAAAGAGAAGGCTGAGGGGAGATATGATAGAAGTCTATAAATTAATGAACGGAGTGGAACGGGTAAACGTAGATCGATTGTTTACCTTATCAGAATATAGAAAGACTAGGGGACATGCAATGAAGCTACAGGGTAAACTATTTAAGACTAATAAAAGAAAATATTTTTTCACTCAACGTGTAATCAAACTCTGGAATTTGTTACCGGAGGATGTAGTAAAGGCTGTTAGTGTAGCTGGGTTTAAAAAAGGTTTGGACAAGTTCCTGGAGGAAAGGTCCATAAACCATTATTAAGAAGGGACCCAGGATATCAATGCTTGAACCAATACAAGCATTGTGGAACCTGTGTCCCTTGGGGTAACTGCTAGGTACGTATGACCTAGATTGGCCACTGTTGGAAACAGAATACTGGGCTTGATGGACCTTGGTCTGACCCAGTATGGCATATCTTATGTTCTTATGTAGAGCTAAATAGCCAATTTTCCCAATGGAGAAAGGTGAATAGTGGAGTACCCCAGGGATCTGTGCTGGGCCCACTGCTTTTTAACATATTCATAAATGACCTGGAAATGGGAATAATGAGTGAGGTAATCAAATTTGCAGATGACACAAAATTATTCAAAGTTGTTAAAATCCAAGAGGATTGCGAAAAATTACAAGAGGACCTTGATAAACTGGAAGACTGGATGTTCAAATGGCAGATGAAATTTAATGTGGACAAGTACAAAGTTAAATACCTAGGAAAGAACAACCCAAACTATGGTTACACAATGCAAGTTTCTACATTAGTAACCACCATCCAAGAAAAAGATGTAGGAGTCATCATGGAAAACACGTTGAAACCCTCTGCCCCGTGTGTAGTGGCAGCCAAGAAGGCAAATGGAATGCAAGGAATCATAAGGAAAGGAATGGAGAATAAGACAAAGGATATTATAATGCCTCTATATCATTCCATGGTGCGACTGCACCTTGAATATTGTGTGCAATTCTATATCTTAGATTAGAATTAGAAAAGGTACAGAGAAGAGCCACGAAAATGGTAAAGGGGATGGAAGGATATTCCTATGAGGAGAGTCTAAAAAGATTAGGGCTCTTCGACCTGCAAAAGGGACGGCTGAGGGGAGATATAATAGAGGTTTATAAATTAATGAATGGAGTGGAATGGGTAAACATAGATCGATTGTTTACACCATCAAAAAGTAGAAAGACTAGGGGACATGCAATGAAGCTTCAGTGTAATCCATTTAAGATTAATAAGAGAAAATATTTTTTCACTCAATGCGTAATCAAACTCTTGAATTTGTTACCAGATGATGTAGTAAAAGCTATTAGTGTAGCTGTGTTTAAAAAGGTTTGGAGAAGTTCTTTGAAGAAAGGTCCAAAAAACATTATTTAAGAGGACCCGGGAAATCCATTGCTTGCCTTAAGACAAGCAATGTGGAACCTGTGCGTCTTTTTGGTAAACTGCCAGGTACTTGTGACCTGGATTTGCCACTGTTGGAAACAGGATACTGGGCTTGATGAACCTTGGTCTGACCCAGTATGGCATTTCTTACATTCTTAAGTTTAATTTTTGATGGCTTTTATCTGCTTTTGTACTTATATATGAGTTTCCTCCTAATTTTTAAGGATTTTTTTTCTAAGAGGTTTTGAATATTATATTCCTTATGAGCATGATGTTGGTAATATTTATTTTCTTATATTGACACATTTTGTAGTACTTTAGATACCAAGAACCAAGATTACAGTAGACAAAGGGCCTGATATTCAGCAGTGGCAACTAGCCATTGCCGCTGAACCTTAGACTCAGATATTCAAGACCAGGGCCATATCCAGCCACTGCATTGAATATCCGGATCAGCCAGATAGCCAGGAATCTAACCAGGCAGGGTGATATTCAGACACTGCCCAGTTAGCTTCGGTAATGAAAGTTAGGTAAACCTTTACTGTACCTGACTTTCAGCACTAAGGGATATCCCGATAGCAGCTCAATATTGCTAGTGCCTAGTTATCCTCAGGTGCCGCCTCCACTCTGCTCTTGGAATTCCCTGATGTTAGTTGGTTGGCATCGGGACATGCAGAAGTGGCATCTGTTGATATTCAGCAGCACTAACCATATTAGTGCCACTGAATATCCTGTTCACCACAATTAACATGGTTAGCAAGTCTGCTAACCGCATTTCTCACTTCCGATATCGGGTCCAAAATCTCTATCCATCCTGTAATATAGAACACATTCTATTCTGTTTCTTGAGAGGGCAACAATCAACAATTGATTGGAGAAGGAGCGGCCTGCGAAAGTCCCCCGAAAGGACTAGATCTTGGACCGGTCTCGGTTGCCTGACACCATCCTCATTGAGGACTCCCCGTCGGGGGAACTGATATCGGGCCCGATCCCCTCCATGCCCGCACCGATGGCTGCAGAGCCTTCTGGCCTGGCATCCAGAATGGTGGCCCTGGAGTGCAGCTTGTCTGCCTTCATGGACCAGCAGTAGGCGCTGTTGTCCGGTACCACTGGTCCCTCCACCCAGACCACCAGGCCCTTGATGTCAAAGACATCCCCAGAGGCTGAGCCAATCTTCGAGACCTTTCAGCCTCGAGTCGATCCTCGGCCGAGATCTCAATCTAGTTCCTGTTCTATGGGCCTTTGATCTTCCCCAGCCAGTGCACTCGGTGCCAGCCATGAGGCCAGCGAGGGCCGCAGGTGGGGGGTCAGCCCCGGAGCCCGTGAGCCATCCTTCCCTTGAGTCCTTGATGGACTATTCCAAGTGGGAGATGGAGGACGAGGAGTCGCCAGACATCCATCGCCAGTGCAACATCTCCTCGGACTCCCCTCCTTCAGAGCCCCGGCGTCAGTCCTTGCCTGTGGACATGGCGTTCCTCAACTTCGTCAGGGACATGTCCAAGGTCTAGTGATCCTGACAGAATTGGAGGAGGGCCCTTGGACGGAGGAGCAGAAATCCTCCAATACGAGGCCCCCCCCCTGAGCGAATCGCTTATGGTGCCCATCCCACCCATCCTGGAATGACTAATGCTCTGTATGTGGGAGACACCAGCTTTGGTGCCATTGGTGAGCAAGTGGCTTGACTCGATGTATCAGGTCTGCCGGAGCCCGGGCTTCCAGAAGTCACAGCTGCCGCACAACACCATGGTGGTGGAGTTGGCCATGCGTTGACTGAAGAGTCAGAAGATACACTCCTCTGTGCTTCCCGGCAGGGAGACACACAACCTGGATACCCTCGGCAGAAAGTGCTACCAGGGCTTGATGCTCATCGGCCGGATCGAGGCCTACCAGCTGTACATGGGCATTTACCTGAGAGACCTGGTGAAGGAACTCGCCGAGTTCTCAGGTGGTCTTTCTGAGGAACCCCTGCAGTGGTTCAAAAACCTGGCCAAGGCCGTCCGTGAGTGCTCCAAGTTTATGTCTCGGACAGCTTATGACGGCTTTGAGTTGGCGGCTCGAGTTTCAGCAGCAGGCATCGGTGCCTGAAGCCAGGCTTTCCCTACAGTCATCCTACCTCCAGCAATGTGTTCAACGTCCCATGCCAAGGAGAGAACCTCTTTGGCAAACCCATTACCGACAAGGCTGCCAAGCTGGAGACCAAGTTCATGACGAGGACCAGGCTCTCTAAAAAGACCACTGCTTCTCCCCGATGGAAAGGCTCGGGTAGTAAGCCCTTCTACCCGAGGAAATGGGCTGCTTACAGAAACTACCCACCTTTTCAGGCCTCCCTGGCTCCCCAGTAGTGTCAGTAGGTCAAGGGATACGGACAAGGTCCTCATAAGCAGAAGGCTCCCAAGCTCCAGGCGTTGGCCCCAGCCCGGCTTGGGGGGAGCTTTTGACTCCTTGGGCATAGACTTTCCACCTCAAGGAGGTTAGCAGCCCACAGGGGGATGTCTCATTCACTATGCCCTAAGGTGGCCAGGCATCACCACCGATTCTTGGGCACTCCAGGTGGTCAGGGAGGGTTACCTCCTCCATCTGACCCAGACACCTCCCCCTTTCTTTCCGGAAGAGCCCTCCAGGTCTCCCCTTTACCGGGACCTTCTTCTGAAAGAACTTTCAGTCTTCTCAGGGGGTAGAGTGGTAGAACCAGTTCCCCACCATCTCAGGGGAAAGGGGTTCTACTCCAGCTACTTCCTTGTACCAAAAAGAACAGGGGGCCTAAGGCCCATCCTCAATCTGGGCAATCCGAACAGATTTCTGGTGAAGGAGAAGTTCAAGATGCTCTCCCTTGGAACATTGCTGCCTTACCTCCAGCAGGGAGATTGGCTAGGCTCCTTGGATCTGAAGGATGCTTATACACACATCCTCATTCATTTCAACCACAGGCAATACCTGCGTTTCATGGTGGGGAGCAGCCACTACCAGTACAGGGTGTTGCTCTTCGGCTTGGCTTCTGCCCCATGAGTCTTCACCAAGTGCTTGGCAGTCATGGCCACCTTCCTCCACCTCCAGGGGGTCTTTGCCTTCCCCTACCTGGACAATTGGCTAATAAAGGGAGGCACAGCCTCAGACGTGCAGCAGGCAACCACACATACCATCCAGGTCCTGCAGCATCTGGGGTTTGTAATAAACTACCCCAGGTCACACCTCCTCCCAGCACAGTGTCTGAAGTTCATAGGGGCAGAACTAGACACCCTCCAGGCAAAGGCCTTCCTTCTCGGGGACCGAATCGACTGCCTCAGGGCACTAGCCCTGGACATACAACACCATCCCTTGGTGTCAGCTTGGCTCCTGCTGCACTTACTCGGACACATGGCCTCCACGGTCCATGTTACCTCAGATAACATAGAGAGCAAGGAACCCACATAGGGAACAGAAACAACAAGGCAGCAGGTTCGAAGGACAGATGAACAGGCTCTTTATTACAAAACCAAACCCCGAAGCATTTCTGCCCAGGGAGTACAAACACTTCAAAATATAAACAAAAAGTAAACAAATTATGATCAAACATGTACAACAAATCAAGGGTACAAAAACCCCATTAAAACATGAATAAAGTGTTAATAATGAAAAATATATTTAAAACTAATACATAAATAAATAGTAAAAATAATGGTTGACAGTAATATAAATAACTAAATACATAAGTCAATTAAAACAATTAAATAGGTGACAGTAACATTACAAAATGTCCATAAGTAAGAGGGAACTTATAATATCAGATTGTATGAAGAGAAGGATACCACAAATATTCAATATCGAAGCAGGAGATGAGGACCAAAGAAACAAGAAGGATGCGCAAGTTACCTGTAGTCTAGCTGACCACGTATATTCCAAAGTCACACAGGAACAATGCAGGCATAATATCTTTAAGGTTCAACTAAAATCCAAGAAAATAGCCTTTAGAATAAAATGTCAATGGTTAAAAACTGTAAAAAGGAAGATAATAATAAATAGAGAGATGCTACATAAAGGGAGAATCTAAAACTCCTGTTACAATGTAAGCACAGAACAGACTTCTGACTGTGCACCCTTGTTGTATGTAAACCGCACTGATAACAAATAGCGCGGTATATAAAAGTTATAAAATAAATAAATAAATAAATAAATAAATAATATGCTACGAATGTGAAAATAAAACCCTCAGTGTCTAAAAAAATAAAAACTATCCATATCTAAAAAAGGGAGTGTGAAATACTATGAAGTTTTGTAATACCAAAGTGATGTATATGCTTTAAAAGATGTCTGTATGTCAAAATATATAAAAATATTAAAATGTATTAAGATACCAGAAGTATTGAAACACCCAGATAATGACAGCATATGGATTTCAAGATTACTTAATGTCTATTCCTGCCAAAACAAAATCAAAGATTATGTCTTAAACATTAAAAATAAATAAGATGAAACGGGTTGGAAGCCCAATGAAGATTTTTTATAGCACATTCATAATTTAAAAACAAAACGTATAATAGTGTAAAATGAATATATCGTATACAATGCGCCACACATACAGAGAAACCCCAGCCACATAGAGCCTCTGTTTTTTAAGAACTTCTAAATCAAGGAGTCACACAAACCAAAACAGATACTCAAGAAATAAGAAAGCGGATAAAGGAAGGGGATTACATTAAACCTCATTGTAGCGGGATAAGAACCAGCTATGAATCAATACATTAATGCCCAAGGAAATCGGAATTAAAAAGGGGAATATATCATTATGCCAAATACAATCTAAATCACAAAACGCCATTCCCATCTGCAATATAAAACAGCCATCAAAATGAACTATATATACAAAACGAATCTAATATCCATAATATCTAGTAGGCCCTCCGAAAATTTTACCACCGCCTACGGTGCCAGTCAGTGTTGGTCCAAATAGAACATTGCCACCTGGTTGTCTATGTGAACAAGCAGGGGGGCAGGGGGTCCCGCACCCTCTGCCGTGAAGCAATGGCCATCTGCTCCTATGCAGTCCAGCAGGGCATACTCTTATGGGCAATATATCTCCCAGGCCAGAACAACTCACTGGCCAACAGATTGAGCAGGGTCCTCCAGCTGCATGAGTGGCAGCTGGACCCCAGAGTGGCCAGCAGGCTCTTTCACCTCTGGAGGGAACCATGGATAGACTTGTTTGCCAGCCCGGACAACTACCAGTTGCCCAGCTTCTGCTCCAAGCAAGCCCATTCCTCCCAAGTGGCAGGAGATACGTTTCTCATCTCGTGGTTGGAAGATCTCATGTACATCTTCCCACCCACACCACTAATTGCCAAAACGTTATTCAGGACCCTCCGCGACAAGGCCTTCCTGATCCTGGTAGCTCCTCAATGACCCAGGCAGCCATGGTCCTGCTACTCCTCCGACTGTCGGTGGAGACTCCATCCCATTGGGGAGCTCCTCAGGGCTCCTGTCTCAGGAGGGAAGCACTCTCTTGCACCCCAACCTGGGGTCCCTTTCACTGGCTGCATGGCTGCTGAAAGGGTGATCCTAGCCCCTTTCAACCTCTCGGGAGAAGTGGAGGAGATCCTGCTGGCTTCCCGTAAGACCTCCACCAGGAAAGCATACGCCTTCAAATGGTGCAGATTTTCAGTTCAGTGTGTGGAGCACAGGGTTAACCTGTTTTCCTGCCTTGTGCAGCTGGTGCTGCAGTACCTTCTCCATCTCTTGAAATCCAGGCTCAAATTGAACTCTGTCAGAGTGCACCTCAGTGCACTGGCAGGTCATCACCTGGTGGATGGCAAACCCCTCTCTGCCCAGCTGCTGGTGACCCACTTCCTGAGGGGACACCTTTTATTAAAACCCCCGGTTTGCCCCCCGGCGACTGAGTGGGACCTCAGTGCTGTACTGGCACAGCTTACTTGCCCACCTTTTGAACTCCTGGCTACCTGCCACCTGCGATACCTCTCATGGAAGGTAGTGTTCCTGGTTGCACTCACCTCTGCTCGCAGGTTTAGCAAGCTCTAAGCCTTAGTGGCAGAGGCTCTGCACTCACCCCAAATTCCTTCCGAAGGTGGTATCATCCTTTCACCTCATCCAGGTGGTGGTGCTGCCCACCACCTTCCCAAGGCCTCATGCCAGTAGGATGGAGACTGTCCTATACACCTTGGACAGTAAGAGAGCCTTGTCCTTCTACATTCAATGTGCCCATGGCCACCGTAAAGCTTTTCAGCTTTTTGTCTCCTATGACCCCAGTAGGCTGGGGGAGACGGTGACCAAACATACACTGTCTATCTGGGTGGCAGACTGTATCACCCTTGCTTATGAGAAGACGGGGATCCCTCTGGAAGCCCAGGTCACGGCGCACCATGGCGGCCTCTGTGGCAAACCTGCACTCTGTCCCGATGGTGGACATCTGCCGTGCTGCCACTTGGTCTTCAATCCACACCTTTGCAGCTCATTAATGCCTGGAGAGGGAGTCCCAACGGAACAGTGCCTTTGGCCAGACTGTGCTCTGAAATCTTTTCGGGGTCTTGGTAACTCCTACCCTCCGACCCTTCTGTGTTCAGGCTACCGGAGCATCGCTTCCATCAGACACACGGGTCCTACTGCAGTCTGCACCTGCGGACTCAATTGCTGCTGCTCACAGCTCCTCTTGAGGGTAACTGTGATTTTCTTCTCTCTAAGGGCTTTCGGTAGCCTATAGCTAGGGAGTTCCATATGTGAGGACTGACTTCCTGCTTGTTCCTGTAACAGGTGTTCTCTGGGAACAGCAGGAATCAGTCCTCCCAACCTTCCTTCCTCCCCTTGGAGTTGCTTCCTTCATTTTGCTGTCTTTAGCTATGTCATCTGATTGAGCAAGATGGCACCCTTGGGCAGGAAGGTGATCACGCACGCGTGGCAGCATCTCCCAAAGGCTTTCTTTGAAAGCTGGGGGAATGCTTCTGCGAGGGCTCCGTCGGCGCTGATGTCGCCCATATGTGAGGACTGATTCTTGCTGTCCCTGGAGAACACCTGTTACAGGTGAGTAACTAAGCTTTTCCTTGGGGGGGGGGGCATGCTCCACCCCTGAGCCAGCCAAACTCCATTCTGCTGCGATCGCTGGCCTTCCCCTCGTCTGCCTGCAGGGATCAGATCTCCCACAGGCAGACAGGAGGGATCTGTGCTGTGATTGCAGTGCTCTTCTGCCTGCAGGGATCCCTGCGGGCCAAAGTAGGGGAAGCTTCGATCGCAGCAGTGAAGTTTTGATGGGGCGCACCCCTTTCCGATACCTGTGCTCTGGGGCTTTCTTGGCAAGATGCAACCAGAAGTAGATTGCAAGGCCTAACTTCTGCATGTATTCATCTCTTTATTGCATGTCGTTGAAGTTATCTATCTTTAGAAATATACATGAATTATTTTTTTCTTATGGGTCTATAACGAAAGAAAGTCTTGAGTCCCCATACAAACATAAATGCTTCAGCAGACAAGGGGCCATGTTTGCTAAATATTAGTGATGCTATCTGCCACTGTTATCAAAAGAAATGACAAGGGTGCTGCAGCAGATAACACACGCTAACATTTAGAAAACATGGCCCAAGGTGTCATATGCAATCACAGATCCCTGAATTGGGCCTAAAATAAATAGGGCATAGGGTGTTAAGGATTCAATTCTTGATCTGCCATCCTTGTTTCAACCTAAAACCCATCAGTCTTTGAGTATCGGTCTCCCTGGCAGTGAAGGAAGAATGTTTGCATGCCTTCTCCTTATGGCTGCCATCTCAGCATTTGCACCATGTGGCATGAACCTATGGGCTCTGTCTTGGAACCAAGTTTCACAAGCTACAGCATTGTAAGCAGGAGCCCAGTAGCCTGGACTTTTCAATTTTTTGAACTTCAGAACTTTGCATCTTGTGAGTCAGGTCCCCTAGGTTGAAAAGAAATTGAGAAGCAGAGAGAATGAACTAATTGCTTTGCAGAGATTTTTGAAAATTTATTTCATTTTACAAACGTTTTGCTTGCAAGACTCAAGTGGGATCTACCACTTGGACTGGATTTTTCCATGTCATTTCTTAATTGCAATAGAATTCTTGGTTTGATTTTCCTTGATTCATAGTTCCTAGAAATTGGGACAAAGCTGAAGCATAGTTTACCCAAGCAAACCTGGAGTTTTGAAGTACTCCGTGCCACAGGAGCACGGTAGCTGTCCTCTAGCGCTGCAACAAACTTTGTTTTCTCTAATAAGAGCAAGCTCCCTCAGAGAAGGAATCACAGTGGTTTTGGGACCAGAATTCAAGTTTTTGAAGCAGAATCCTTTTTTCTGCTGTGTATGAAAGCTGTTTTGAGTAAAGATGACTAAGAAAGCTTCCAAACTTCAAGGATGTGGCAAGTTGCATATTCTTGGATCTTGTTGCATTGATAAACTTTAACCAGAATGTGGTGGAATTGTGCAGTGTGACTCTGCTGATAGATCCTAACATTCTGTTGGCAAATTGGGGAAGCATTTGTCTCTTTCATTTGTATGTTAGTTATGCCTCCCTTTTACATCCTAGAGTTCTCTAGTTCCAGCCACCGCCTTAACACGGTTTTACTACTTTGAAGTAATCAAAAATGATCACTTCAAGGTGTGTCTCAGTTACTCTTTATACATAATACTCTGCAGTTCAAATAAAGATCATACATAAGGAACCCTAATTGCTTATACTTACTGCACGTTAATTTCCAAAATTCATTTGCGGTAACTGAAAAACCTTTGCATTTAAGTGGCAGGGGTGTTCTGAGTATTTTTGCGAAGACTGCTTTGCAGTTAATGCAGAGGAAAGATTGCTACTGTGTCTTGACCACTTCATCACAATTCCAGGAGTTGCTAATAAAGTTGATTCTTCTTTTTGTTAGACATCCTGGCCTCATTTGTCCTCTAACAAAGGAATAAAAACAAAAGGGATGCCCCATAAAAATCAAAAGCTAAAACAAAATGAGGAGTGGGGGACTGAAATTAAAAACAAGGGATTTAAGTAAACCCAACACAGCCGTGTTTCAGCAGCAGGTGCCTGCATCAGGGGCAACTTTGTAATACAATAAAACCAAGCATGACGAATTTTACAAATTAAAACAATTAATACAAATATACATACATACATTATTTATATATATATATATATATATATAGAGAGAGAGAGATATAAATAATAATTGATATACATACCCAACTGGAAAGGTCAGGAAGCAATATAAAATGGGAAAACAGAATATATGAAATATATAAGCATAAAAAGCATCAGCAAAATGTCTAAATGCTGCCTAAGTGATCAGTGTGCTGGTGAAAGAGTGAGTATCAGAAATCATACTTACGTATATAGTAATAATAAAAAATAACTAAATAAAATAAAATAACCTAAAGAGGAATTTAAAAATGAACATATAAAACATAATATCCCAACAGTTGGTTCTCTTTGGCACAATGCATTAGTAGTTGGTTTGAGAAAGTGAGATGGTACTTCACATACCCTGGCTTAGGAGTGATGTTCATGACTGTCATGGTATGCGCAAAACCAATCCCTTTTTTGGGTAGAAATTGCCCCTGAAGAAACATTTTAATACAAATTATTCATTAACTGCCACAAATTTTGCCTCAAACTGTCAAAAAATATCCCCCGTCGCAGCCTGTGGCTATCTGAATAACAAGTGATCACGGGAATTCAGTTTATTTATTTTGGATTAGGATTTAGCTCATGTCTTTTCATTAGTAGCTCAAAAGGAGTAATTTAGAGGTTAGAAAAGCAGGTTGTGAACTAGGGAAGCCTGCTTCTCCCACAGACACTCTTCGTAACCTTGGGCAAGTCACGTCCCTCTCCATTGCCTCAGCCTCAATTAGGTTGTGAGCCAATATGGGCAAGGAAATAAGTCATGTACTGGAATATGCAATTTGCCTTGAGTCCTGATTTAAAAATGATCCATAATAAATCTAAAATGCAATTCTGAACGTACAGCAGGTATTTCCCTGTCCCTGCAGAGCTGATAATGATTGCACTACCTAATCTGTCTTCCTTGGTCTATTATCTGCTAATTGTAATAGTTCTGAGAACTAATTCTTTTTAGTTTCCTTTATCACCTCTTCCTATTTGTGAATCTGTGTGGCATGCAGTGTTGTTTAATGATGACTTATCTTTCCACCTCTTTTTTCCTAATGACATACCTGCTGTTTTAATAATTGCAATTCTGAGTGTTATCAAGGAGATTCTTTTTAGAAGGATATACCCACACAATGCTTTGCAATTCAAATGGTCAACCTTCTCGTTTAAAGACTCCTCTGGAAAGGAGTCGACAAAAAAGTCCAGTCATCCCATTTTTCCACTTCTAAATCTTTGTTACTGCTCATAACTAATTTAACATTTTGTACTGATTCTTAGCTGCATCCATTTTTATAACAAACCCAATTAAAACATGACGTCTGGTCTGAGGGAGAATTCCAGGACAATGCCAGCCTGACTGGTTTGGCTTGGAGCTGTGCTTTATATTCCCTCTACATATTATTTCCTCTTACTTTTTGTTACCTTAAGGTGCAGCAACATCAAAGTCAGTCAGGCTGATAGATACTTTCTTAGTTGGCCCGGTACCATGGCTGTTTGTCTGGAAAGTTCGCTGGGACTAGTGGAGGCAGAAGCAGGTTCTTTGCTGTCCCCTGAGCCCAATACTACTCTATCTCTGGAGTTGGGAATTCACCCAAGATCACCAGGAAGCTCAACAGAGGCAGAGCAATTGAGCTCAGTGATTGATGTATGCAGCCACTGTGAGAGTTCCTGTGACCCTTTCTGCCCAAAAAGGGGTGAGAAGGAGACAACAAAGAGAAGCGGAAGGGGGTGTGCCTCATATAATGCCCAGGGCAAGGAACAGATGGCTCAACAGGATTTGGAGGAACCAGACATTGTATATGGTCCAGGATAATTGAGCTATAGGGACTCAGACCCGGCAGCGAATCAACGCTGCCGGGCACAGGTGAGGCAGCAGCAGGCCAAGGGTTAACCTTGGCGGGGGGCGGAGGGAGCGGGGGGGGGGCGTGGTCGACTAGAAAAGCGGGGAACGGGCTGCGGCCTGCCCTCTTTCCCCACATCGGGCTAGCGGCTATGGGACAAGCGGTGAGCGAGCATGTTTTACTCACCAGTACCCCAGGAGTGGCTTGGAACGCATGGCATCCAAAACGCCTCCTTGACGTGCAGCACCAGCAAGCTAAAAGAAAAAAAAAAAAGGAAGCACAATGTGGGGGGAGAGACGGAAGCGGCCTACTGTTGGTCGCGCCTCAGCAGGGCACTCACGTCCTCAGGTGGGGGGGGGGGAACATCAGGCAGGATGCCGGCTGAATGGGGCAGCGGCAGCACAGAGCCCTGATCACCGAGCATAAGGAGGCAGGCAGAGACCCGATCAACAGATCAAACATGGGGCAGGTTCACTCAGTGCCGGAGGATAGTGAGAGCAGTGTCAGCTATGAGAGGCCGGAGGCACCGAGCTGGAACACATGGAGAGCAGTGCTGCCGGTCGATTCTCGGGAGTGCATGGGGCTAGGTGGATGGGAGCAGCCAGTATTGAGGGGAAAAGGTAAAACTGGAAATGGAGGCCTGTTGAGGGACACCTGGAGAGCGCGGAGACATGCAAAAACAAAAAAAGAGGACGGAGGAACACGGAGGCCTAGCGTTGGCTATGGCTGCCATCTGGTGGACATAAGTGGGTATAGCAGTAACTATAACAGGCAGACCTTGAATATTGTGAGGGGAACGGATGGCAGTAGATTCTCACATCCTTATAAAAAAATTAAAAAAAGAAAGGGGGGGGGGGCAAGCGGAGAGATGTAATTAAATATCTAGTTAACTATATATAACTATATAATGCCAAAAAAAATGTGTGTTGGTAATATGAGAGATAACAAGAAATACAAACGAATATTTCAGGAGGGAAGCCAGAGATAAGTCTGAAAAGAAGGAGTAGCACGACAATAACATGCGGTATTAATTTATGAACAGGAGCAGAGTACTAACATGTCTTCTTCTCTTTCCTCGCTGCTTCTTCGTAGTACAATTGCTATATACTATAGATGTGCCACAAAAGGTCAGCCAGAGCGATAAAAGGGCCCGCAGTGGCCGGCAGAACACAGAGAGTGGTCGTAGGAGTGAGAACGTAGAAAGCACAGCATGCAGGACAACAGGCAGTGCAGCAAAGATGGCACCCACAGCGGTAGCAAAGAGGAAGACAAATAGTGGGGACACAACGCGCGGACGTGATGCGAACAAAACAGCAACGCGTCGGGGCAAGCAGGCGCTACCGCAGCAAAGCACAGCCACCCACGCCTTCTACGTCCAGCCAGGAGTTGGATGAACTGTTGCAGGTCATTCGTGAACAGGTGAACCAACACGGCCTGAGCGCTTTCAAGCAACGGCTGGAAGCACCCAATACAAGGTCGGAAGAATTGCAAACGGCAAGCACCAGCACGGCGATTGGTAAGTCACGGGGTGTAGGGGGGCACTTGAATTGTCGTCTTCATCATCCGAGGAATCTGCTTCTGACACAGATGGGGAGATGGCTTTAGCGAACGTAATACAGAATGCCTTAAAAACCTTAAAAAAATAAATCAAAAAAGAAGAACCCTCTAGCAAGAGTATGGGCAACGCACAGCGAGCTATCCACACAGAGAACAGCAAACCAAGAGGCCGGCATAACTGGACCGGTGACAGCGGCACCGGAAACCCTATCTGCGATAGGGGGAGATCCGTATTGTGGCATGAGCTCATTAGCCAGCGCTGTGCCTAGGAAGTTGAAGAAGCACATTTGGCGAAGGGAATATATTGATATATTCTCATTGCTGCTTAGGGACCAAGAAGGGGAGACGAAAGAGAGCAAGGATAGGGAAAAAAAACTGGGAAAAGGACAAGAAGCCAAGAATTTTAAAATCCATAAATAATTTGATATCATCTTTCCGCATATTCATGAGTGTGGTCATTGAGCGGGAGCCAGAATAGAGTCCATACCTAATTAAGTACCTGGACACCATTACCCGGGTGCACAAGCGATTCGGAGGGTGGGCCTGGTTGAATTACGATGTCAAGTTCAGAAAAAGTGTGACGGAGGACCCAACCGTGACATGGCAGCACAGAATCTTGGATCTGTGGCTGGATGAAATGGCCCCCAACAGGCCATGGAGTCAGGAAGGGCTACCGCAGCCCTTTCAGGCACCACAATGGCGGCAGATCTACCAAATGGCCGGCCACCGAGCATGCCGTCAGTACTACTACTAAGCATTTATAAAGCGCTACCAGGCACACGCAGCACTGTACAATGAAAACACAAAAAGACAGTCCCTGCTGAAAAGAGCTTACAATCTAAAAAGACAAAGCAAGAAAAGGAGTAGAAAAAAGATAAGAACAAGGGCAAAGAGACAAGAGCAGGAGAGACAGGACAAAGGAAAGAGGTAAGAAAAAGTGTAAGAGGAAGAAAGAAAGGTGAAATAAAAGAGGGTAAGGAAGGAGAACAGCAAAATCAAGAGCCAAAGGCAGAGGCGAAAAGATGAGCTTTTAACTTGAGTTTGAAGAGGGGCAAAGAAGATGCCTGACGTATAGACAAAGGAAGTTTATTCCAAGCGTAAGAAGCAGCAAGGTGAAAAAAGCAGAATCTGGAGTTGGCAATATAGGTGAAGGGCATAGCAAGAAGCAACTGGGAAGAAGAACGGAGTATACGAGGGGGGAAACAGGGAGAAATGAGAGAAGAAAGGTACTGAGGAGCCACAGAGTGAATGCACTTATAGGTCAGAAGGAGAAGCTTAAAGTGAATACGGAAGTGGATAGGGAGCCAGTGAAGAGATCTGAGGAGAGGAGTGATGTGGGCAAAATGAGGCTGATGGAAAATCAAACGGGCAGCGGAGTGCTGAATAGACTGAAGAGGGAAGAGATGAGACTGAGGGAGACCAGCAAGAAGGAGGTTACAATAATCAAGGCGTGAGGTGATTAGGGAATGGATGAGGGTTTTAGTAGTGAGCTCAGAGAGAAAGGGGCGGATTTTGCCAATGTTGAAGAGAAAGAAGCAACAGGTCTTAGCGATGAGTTGGATATGAGAGGAGAAAGAGAGCGAAGAGTCAAAAATAACACCCAAATTGCAAGCAGATGAAACAGGCTGGAGAACAGAGCCATCAACAGAGACTTAAAAAGAAGAAGGAGAAAGGGAAATTTTAGGAGAAAAAACGAGAAGTTCAGTCTTGGCCATGTTCAATTTCAGGTGACGATGGAACATCCAGGCAGCAATGGCAGAGAGACAGCAATGAAGAGACGGCGAGGATCATAGGCATGAGAATTAGTACAATATGGGGAGCTGCACATGGCACCCATGCAAATTCCGACACTCATATTCGGGCTGCGGGGGCAGTCTCCCGGCTTCTACTTGTCGATCGGGAAGAGAGACGAAACCATTCCAGCCAATGCAACAGCAGGGAAATGAAGGTCATGGCCCCAACACCCATCAAGCTTGAGCACATGCACTCGTGGCTGCAGGTCTACCCACTGCGAGACAAAGTTCTCAGCATTGAGAGTGGCTTTGCCTATGGTTTCCCTATTCCATCATCGGTTCCAACGCAGGAGCATGTAATCCGTAACTCCCCCTCAGTTAAAAAATTCAACTTGTTAGTGCACCAGAAGCTGGCAAAAGAAATAGGCCTGGGAAGGGTAGCCGGATCATTCAAGAGCCCACCCGCTCCAGATCTGGTGCTGCCCCCCTTAGGAATAGTGCCAAAAAAGGAGCTTGGCAAATTCCGTTTGATTCACACTTATCATACCCAGAAGGGAGTTCAGTTAACGACCACACTGATCTGTCGCTATGCTCGGTGAGATACGCGACGATCAATCAGGCCGTGACAATCATACGGAAGTTAGGACAGCAGGCTCGATTGGCAAAGGCAGATATTGAATCAGCCTTTTGACTGCTTCCGGTGCACCCGGAGTCGTTTTCACTATTAGGGTTCACTTTCAATGGGGAATATTTCTACGACAAATGTCTGCCCATGGGCTGCTCAATCTCATGTGCTTATTTCGAGCAGTTTAGCGCATTCATACACTGGGTTTTGAAGGACATAGGGGGTCACAATACGGTAGTGCACTACCTGGACGATTTCCTATTCATTGGAATTGATGTTGAAGACTGCAAGAGGATCCTCAATGTTTTCGAGCAGGTCACTCAGCGTTTTGGGATTCCTCTAGCAAAGGAGAAGACCCGTGGGCCCGTGTGGGTGATCACATTCCTTGGCATAGAACTTGACATGATAGCACAATTGTCACGGTTGCCAGACGAAAAAATAGAGAAACTGAGGAGCGTCATTCAGAGCATGCAGGGGTGACAGAAAGCAACATTGGAGCAGTTCCAATTGTTGCTGGGCTTGCTGTGTTTTGCTTGTAGGGTCATTCCGATGGGGTGAGTCTTCTGCCGGCACATGGCACTGGCAACAAAAGGAGTCAAAAAGAAACACCATAAAATCAGGGTCACCAGAGACATACGGGAAGACCTACACATGTGAGAGCAGTTTCTGCAGTCATTTAACGGGCTTGCGTTCTGGCAAGAGCATCCGGTGTCGAACAAGGACCTGGAATTATTCACTGATGCTGCTGAGGCGATCGGCTTCGGAATTTATTTCAAAGGGACATGGTGTTCCAAGAAATGGCCTAGTGAGTGGCACTCCGGGGGAACCACAAAGGACATCACGTTCCTGGAGCTCTTTCCCATTATGGTAGCCTTGTACATATGGGCCCCATGGCTAGTCAACAAAGCAATCACATTCCACACGGACAACCTAGTGGTGGTACATGCAGTGAATGGAATGCGTGCCCATACACCGGGGGTGGTGACATTGTTGAGACATATGGTGATGTTGTGCCTTACACATAATGTGACTATTAGGAGGGAGCATATTCCAGGTCAGCGTAATAACCTTGCCGATGCTCTTTCTTGTTCCAAGATCCCGCTCTTTTGGGCACACGCCCACGAGGCCGACGCAGTCGACAGCTATCCCAGAGCAGGTATGGGACACCTTGGTCCGCCGAGGTTTGGGAGCTTTTATTGAGTTCACTAGCCAAGCGAACGAGGCGAAAATACCTGGCGGCATGGGAGAAGTTTTAAGCTTTCTGCAGAAGTAGCAGGATGGGGGACACAGACAGTCACACAAGGGACTCGATCCTGCAGTGGATCCTACATTGTAAAAGTAGTGGAGTTAGGAAATTGGCTGTGCAAATGCAATTGGCGGCAATCACATTCTTTGCTACAGCAATGGGTAAGAAGAGCCCAAGAACGGACTTCGTTATCGCAAGGGTAATGAAGGGCTGGTCTTCGAAGCAGGGCTGCAGGAAGGACAGACGACGTCCCATAACACACCAAATATTAAAGAAACTTATAACGGCCAAAGGCCAAATATGTTTCAATGTATTTGAGGCTCGGCTGTTCAGATGTGCCTTTTCCTGGGCGTTCTTCAGAGCATTCAGAGTAGGGGAGTTGCTGGCTGCGGCAAGTCGCGAGCCAGCCGAGGGGGGTATTAGGAGGATGGATGTGAGCTTATGGGACGGGGCATTAGTATTATACGTCCACAAGTCCAAGACAGATACTGAAGGAAAAGGTGCCCGGGTGGTGTTAGCCCCGCTACCAGATGACCCATCCTGTCCAGTGAAAACCTTCACGGAATACGAACAACTCCGCCCAGTAGGGGGCGAACAATGGTTAGCGCATGCGAACGGTGTCCCCCTATCGTGTTTCCAATTTGCCAGAGTGCTTAAGCTAAGCTTGGAAGCAGTGGGTCTGGAGGCGCGCTTTTACGGCACTCACTCCTTCCGCATCAGGGCCGCTTCAACAGCAGCCAGCATAGGCATGACAAGGGAACAGATTGTGAACATTGGAAGATGGCGCTCAGACAGGAATAAGCTATATGTACGCCCGGTTTGACGCGGTACGCCCGGTTCAATGCCGGCGTATGTGCGCACGTTTTTTGCCGCCAGCATATTGAGCAGTAATTGTTTGTGTGGGTTATTGTAAATGAAGGTGAAGGAGTCAGGGATGGTTATGGTAAATGGAAGTTGTCATAATGTTGAAGGGAAGTTAAGATTTAAAAAAAAATAAAATTTAAAAAAAAAAAAATATATATATATATATATAAGTAAATAAATAAATAAAAGAGGATTAATGAGTATAAGACTGATAACCCGAGATCACTAGTATGAGTTACTAATGTGGGGGGCCTGAGGATGTTTGAACGGCATGCAATGATGCACCGATAACAATGTAATCTTTTCAAGATGCACAGGTAACAATGTAATCTTTTGTCAATAATATAACATAAGTGCCAATTCCCCTCAGGAAGCATGGATATACGGCCATTCTTTTGTTCACTGGGCGCAAAAGAGAACATAAGATATGCCATACTGGGTCAGACCAAGGTCCATCAAGCACAGTATCCTGTTTCCAACAGTGGCCAATCTAGGTCATATGTACCTACCATTTTCCCCAAAAGACACAGGTTCCACAATGCTTGTACTGGGTCAAGCATTGATATCCTGGGTCCCTTCTTAATAATGGTTTATGGACCTTTCCTCCAGGAACTTGTCCAAACCTTTTTTAAACCCAGCTACACTAACAGCCTTTACTACATCCTCCAGTAACAAATTCCAGAATTTGATTACACGTTGAGTGAAAAAATACTTTCTTTTATTAGTCTTAAATAGTTTACCCTGTAGCTTCATTGCATGTCCCCTAGTCTTTCTATATTCTAATAACGTAAACAATTGAGCTACGTTTACCCGTTCCACTCCGTTCATTAATTTATAGACTTCTATCATATCTCCCCTCAGCCGTCTCTTTTCCAGGTTAAAGAGCCCTAACCTTTTTAGCCTTTCTTCATAGGAGTATCCTTCCATCCCCCTTACCATTTTGGTGGCTCTTCTCTGAACCTTTTCTAATAACGCTATATCCTTTTTAAGATATGGCGACCAGAATTGCACACAATATTCAAGGTGTGGTCTCACCATGGAACGATATAGAGGCATTATAATATCTTTTGTTTTGTTTTCCATTCCTTTCCTTATGATACCTAGCATTCTATTTGCTCTCTTGGCTGCCGCTGCACACTGGGCCGAGGGTTTTAACATGTAATTCACAATGACGCCTAAATCTTTTTCCTGGGTGTTGGCTCCTAATGCGGAACCTTGCATCGTGTAACCATAGTTTGGGTTGTCCTTCCCTAGGTGCATAACTTTGCACTTGTCCACATTAAATTTCATCTTCCATTTTGATGCCCAGTCTTCCAATTTATCAAGATCCTCTTGAAATTTTCCACAATCCTCTTCGGTTTTAACAACTTTAAATAGTTTTGTGTCATCTACAAATTTGATAACCTCACTCGTTATTCCACTTTCCAGGTCATTTATGAATATGTCAAAAAGCAGCGGACCCAGCACAGATCCCTGGGGTACACCACTATTCACCTTTCTCCATTGGGAAAATTGGCCATTTAGCCCTACCCTCTGCTTTCCATCTTTTAACCATTTCCTGATCCACAATAGTACACTGCTTCCTATCCCATGACTCTTTAGTTTTGCCAAAAGTCTCTGATGAGGGACCTTGTCAAAGGCTTTCTGAAAGTCCAGATACACTATATCAACCAACTCACCTTTGTCCACCTGTTTATTCACACCTTCAAAAAAACATAACAGATTAGTAAGACAAGATCTTCCTTGTCTAAAGCCATGTTGGCTGTCTCCCATTAGGCCATGACTATCTACATGCTGAGTAATTTTATTCTTTATGATGGTTTCTACCATTTTTCCCGGTACTGACGTGAGGCTCACTGGTCTGTAGTTTCCCGGATCACCCCTGGAACCCTTTTTAAAAATTGGTGTTACATTGGCGATCCACCAATCTTCAGGTATTAGAGATGATTTTAATGATAGTTCACAGATTACTAATAGCAGGTCTGCAATCTCATATTTCAGTTCTTTCAACACCCTTGGATGTATACCATCCGGCCCAGGTGATTTGCTACTCTTCAGTTTATCTAATAGTTGTAAGACATCTTCCCGATGTATCGATATTTCCTTCAATTCTTCCGCACCTTTAAATACCACTTCAGTCATGGGTAACATCCCTACATCTTCCTCAGTAAAGACCGAAGCAAAGAATTCATTCAGTCTCTCCGCTATTGCATTGTCACCTCTTAGTGCCCCTTTAACCCCTCTGTCATCTAATGGACCAACTGACTCTCTCACAGGTTTTTTGCTACGAATGTAATTCAAAAAGTCTTTATTTCGCGTTTTTGCTTCCGCAGCAAGCTTCTTCTCAAATTCTCCCTTTGCCTGCCTTATCAATGCCTTGCATTTGACTTGCCAGTGCTTGTGCTGTTTCCAGGTTTCATCATTTGGCTCTTTTTTCATTTCCTGAAAGATGCTTTTTTGGCAACAACAGCCTCTCTGACCTCACCTTTAAACCATTCTGGCAGTTTTTTGGACTTCCTTCCACTTTTCTTAAAGCGTGGAATACAGCTGGTCTGGGCTTCCAAGATAGTATTTTTCAACAACACCCAAGCTTGATGTAAGTCTTTAACCTTTGCAACTGCTCCTTTTCGTTTTTTCTTAACTATGTTCCTCATTTTATCATAGTCTCCCTTTTGAAAGTTAAAAGGTAATACTGTGGATTTCCTTACTATCCCTCCTCCACTAATTAAATCAAAGGCGATCATGCTATGATCACTATTGCCAAGTGGCCCCAACACCCTTATCTCTTGCACTAGATCTGGTGTTCCACTAAGGACTAGGTCTAATATGGCTTCCCCTCTGGTCGGTCGGCCAGGATCAGACCACAAGGGCTCAACCTGGGCTTGCCAAATGCGAGAGTGTCAGTTACGTGGATGGGCCGCCAGGGTATAGTGTGGGACCAGCTACTGCCATTCCTCCTGCAAAAGAAGAGAGCAGGGGGAAAGCCATGGACGATAGTGCTCCATCTGGGAGGTAACGACCTGGCAGGTACACGAAGTGTCGAGCTCACGAAGAATATGCAGAGGGACATGCTGACACTGACAGATGCCTTCCCAGGGACATTGCTAGTATGGTCACACATCATACCGTGATGGGTTTGGAGGGGTGAATGGTCACACCAGGCGGTCGAAAGGACGAGGCGAAAAGTGAACAGGTGGATGGCCCATTTCATGGAGGCAATCGGTGGGTACAGCATCATGCATGACCTCATAGATGAACACTGCCCCGGTCTGTATTGCGCTGATGGGATACATCTCTCAGAAATTGGGATGGATGTGTTCCTCTGTGCCATACAAGACACGGTTGAAAGACTATGGCAGAAACAGGTGTTGGCCACAGCTGCGGAGAAGGGTGGTGCCCCACACGACAAGTGAGGAGTCGCTGCTGTGAGGGGTTGGCAGGAGAGCTAGGGCCCCCTAGGAGAGAGCACACAGCCCAGACATGGAAAGGGGGGAGTGGTCGTATAGGAGCTGACTTGTCCCCCAAGGGTACACAGAGTTGAAGCATGAACAGTGTGTAGGGGGCCTCCCTATGCTTTCACGACAGAGGGGGGAGGGAGGGACAAACATGGAAATTAGGAACGGAGCCCTGCTGCCGACCTTTGATGGGCCTTGGGCAGAGGCAGATCGGGACACTGCTGCGAATAGGAAGGGAGTATTAAAGACCTGTTTTAAAAGCAGGCACCCCTTACCTAATGTATGGTAATCAGGACTGCAGGCAGTGGGGAAAAGTCTTGGATGGCATTTTCCAAAACATCCCTGCCGGGCGTCATTGGATTAGGAAGGGTTGTGCCTCTTAGAGGGGAGGAAGGGCAATCTAGAATAGGATAGCTCTAGAAGGAAATGGCAATGTACTGGTTGTTGTTATTATGTGTGGTATGATGGAAATTAATGTTTTAGGAATATGCAGATTATGCTGTGGCCAACAGTCTTTTACTGTTATTTCCAATGCTGTCAAATAAATAAACGATGTTTTGTTGAAAACTAGCAGAGTCCATCTGATATGTCTGGGGGGGGGGAGGGGGGAAGGGGATAGGAGTAGCAACCCGAGGCCCTCATGCTGGTTGCCCAGCTGTGGCTGGAATCTTTTGGTAACACCAGAACAATTTAATTTTCAGTCCCTTTGAGATAGTCTAGCCCTGGAATGCTATTAGGATAATTGCAGGAGATTGTGGTAAAACTGCAAGATTTTTTGTCTCAAATGAATGAAATTAAGCAAGAAATTTGGACTGTTAAACAGAGAGTCCAGGAGATGGAAGTAAAGGTTAATCTATCTCAGGACAGGAACGAAGCCCCATTGAAAGACTTGACTGTTCTTAGAAAAACTGAGACACTGAAGAATTCTGTTAGACCATGGAGTCTTCATCATTTAAATTTTCCATGAATATTTTGTATTTCTCAAGTGAAATTTTTAAAAAATATATGTAGAAGTATGCTAAAAGTTCCATTAGTCTGTTCCTCCCCCATCTAGAGTAAGAGAAGGATGAATGAGGAAATTGAACAGCAGGTTCAATTGACTAATGATAGTTTAGAGCTGATGAGTGTCTTACACCCTGCTAGACACTAGTTATTAAGAATGGCTTTTCACTCTCAAGATACTCTATCCATGAATAGTCATGTGAGAATGTTTTTGGATGTAGCCAAGATATGCAGCAGAAAAGAAAGCAGTTCCTCCTCTTAAGACTTCAGGCAGGTTTACTAAGCTGCAGTAGCTGTTAGCACAGGCTTGAGGGCACGCTAATAAGCTGCAATAAATGTTAGCATGCATGCTAAACAGATAGTGCAAGGTTAAGTCTGTACTGTCTGCTTAGTGTGCGATGGGGAGTGAAATGGGTGGAGTACAGGCCTCTTTACACATTGCAGTTAGCACGGGTGCACTTAAAAATGTCCCATTGAGCGGCATTAAGTGTATCCAAGTTACCGTCAGCGTGCGTTAGGGTACAAATCAGTGCAGTATCTGCTGGAACCTCTAACAGGTAGTGCATGACTTGGGTGCATACTCTGCATTGATTTCTAACTTAAGAATGATACCTGCAAAACCCTAGAACATTTTAGTAAAAATACCACCTAGCGTTCCACAGATTTGTGCATTGTTTTTTCTGTTTCCCTTGTAAATCCTTGATTAAATATCAAGGTGTTAGATATATCTTCTTTGAACCTCAGCAGTTAACTGTTTTTCTCAGTAATAAATTAAGTGGGATGCAGATCTCAACCCCTATTGTGATGTCTCCTGAGGTGCCTGGCCTTTTATCTTTAGTGGTTGAGGCTAGATAACTCACTAGAGTTTATGTGCATCACATCTGTACTTACTTTTCTTCTTTCTGGAAATTTTTCTCTTGATCTGTGGCCGGGATCCTCCTTGATTATTGTGGACTAGAAGGAAATACTGATATTCTGATGAGGGGCTTTTTTTGGTTCTTCGTGTAATTTTCTTCAATTCTTTTTTTCTGTAACAAGTAAACAGATGCATATGGACAGACACACCAACACAACAAATGGAACGTCCCCAGTAGGCTCTATCACATATGCAAAATGCACCTAATAAGGGGGGGAGGCATGACCCTTGGCTGTGCCCTTTGGCAGTGCTTCTGTAGCAGCACCATACAGTAGCTGTCTTACTCCACAGTCTTGGTGCTGATGACCTCAAAGGGTGGAGATAGTTCTCCTGTGCCGAAGACAGTAGGAACAGCCCCAGAAAGCAGCTGGATATGTTGGAAATCCTGGATAAAGTCCAGAAAGGATGACCATCAATATTTCATCCCTCAACATTTATTGCTATGCATATTTTTGTATAATGGCACTTAGCTGACAAGCACTAGATCACTCCTCATTCTACTTGGGGGACATTTCTCCAAATGGGTTAGTTCTGCACATACCAAGACAGTCATTAACCTCACTCCTTAGCCAGGATATGTGGACTATGATCTTAGTCTCTGAAATTTACTGTTAATACTTGCTGTAGTACTTGCATCCTGCCAAAGAAAGCCTCCTTCTGGAGTTCATAAGATGCAACATGTATAGGCAACTTGTCATGGTGTGATTAGAAATTCCTCTTAATCAGGCCTGTGACTCCCAATACAATGGGAAATATTTCTGTAGCTTTCTGACACATTTTCTTGGTCTCTGACTGTATTTCTTGGTACTTCAGGTTCTTCTCCCTCTCCACACAATTCACAGAATAATCACTTCGAACCAACACCTCTCTTACCGATGTTGTTATGGTATTTTTCTCTTTTTCCACTCCTTGGAGGGCTCTATTGTCTTTTAGATCTTATTGTATTTGGCAAAAAGTCAGGCTTTTCCTACAATTCTCTCAGAAAAATTACTCTCAAGCAGGGCCGGATTTACCTTGAGTGAGGCCCTAGGCCAACAAAAATTGTGGGCCCCCAGAAAAAATAAAAACGAGATCAACTTACCAAAACAGAAATGGCAATAGATGTATAGAATTGCCTGACATAAAGAGGCAATAGGGACAAAATCAGCATTGGAATTCAAGAAATACATTAAAAAAGACATATTCCAGTTAATAAATTCAAAATAAAAAGTATTTTTCTACCTTCTGTTTGGGCATTTTTTCAGTTGCAATTGCTCCAGTCACTTTCTTCTGGTTTCTTCGTGTCTTCTGCTAGCTATCCATTTGTCCTTTCTTCTCTTTTAGATGTTTTCCATTCTCTCTCTATTTCTGCTTTAACATACTGATTGTTTCCCTTTTGCTCTTTCCCCCAATTCTTTCCTTATTCCTTTATCATCCATTTAAATTTCACCCTTCCATTTTCAAGCCCCTCTTACTCTCCCAATACCCAGCCCATCATAGACTTTTCTTCCACACAAAATATTTTTCCCCTCTCCATTCTCATTCCCCATCCATTCTAGTCCTCCCCCAAAATCAGTTCCCTTATAGTCCTAGACCCACCCAGCATCCACTCCCTTCTAGTCCCATTCTCCCATGCCCCACATCAGCCCATTTCCAGTCCTATTCTAGCTCTTCATCAGCCCATTTCCAGTGCTAGCCTTCACATCACAGGCCATTTCCAGTCCTAGCCCCCCCCCATCACAGCCTATTTCCAGTCCTAGCCCCCACCATCACATCCCATTTGCAGTCCGAGTCCCCCTGCACCATCACAGCCCATTTGCAGTCCTAGTTCCCCCCCGCCCCACCATCACAGCCCATTTGCAGTCCAAGTTACCCCCCCCCCCATAGCCCTTTTCCGGTCCAGGTCCCCCCCATCACAACCCATTTCCAGTCCAAGTCCCCCCCCCCATAGCCCTTTTCCGGTCCAGGTCCCCCTCCCCATCACAACCCATTTCCAGTCCATGTCCCCCCCCCCCATAGCCCTTTTACAGTTCAGGTCCCCCCCATCACAGCCCATTTCTTTCCAGTCCAAGTCCCCCCCCCCATAGCCCTTTTACAGTTCAGGGTCCCCCCCCCCCATATCACAGCCCATTTCTTTCCAGTCCAAGTCCCCCCCCCCTAGCCCTTTTCCGGTCCAGGTCCCCCCCCCCCCAATCACAGCCCATGCAGTCCTTGGCCCCCCCGACCAGCACCGCAGCTGTCTGAGAGGCTTCAGAGGGAGCCAGGTAAGCTCGCGCGAGGCCCCGGCTCCCTCTGTACAGCCGCCAGCGTGAAGAGCCTTTTCCTTCACGCTGGCGGCTGTATCTGTGAAGCCGCAAATGCTGGGAAAGGTTAAAGGGCATTGCCTTTAACCTTTCCCAGCAATCGCGGCTTTACAGATACAGCCGCCAGCGTGAAGGAAAAGGCTCTTCACGCTGGCGGCTGTACAGAGGGAGCCGGGGCCTCGCGCAAGCTTACCCGGCTCCCTCTGAAGCCCTGTGGTGTGTGGGCCGGCCCCGGGTGGGCCCTTGCCAGCTGTGGGCCCTACGCCATGGCGTACATGGCGTATAGGTAAATCCAGCCCTGCTCTCAAGGTATTAAACAGAACTAGTCCCAAGACAGTGGGAGTGGTGTCCAGTGATAATTGGGCATCAATGATATCAGATACGAGTATTGCTGCTGCCTAGTTAGCTTCATTGCTATCCAGTTAGCCCGGATATTCAATGCCGATGACCAGATATGGCTCCACAATTAAATCTCTGGGTCTGAAGTTCAGGGGTGGCTAGCCATTTTAGCAGTGCTAGCTGCTGCCGCTGAATATCGAGCCCTTTGTATTTAGCTTACACTTTTCCATAAATTGCAATTCCAATTCTCTGTGCATGATTTTTTTATGAAAAGGTACCCACACAAACTCTCACTTGATTTACAGCTTGTCATGCTGTGAGGGCTTGTGTGCATCAATGATGCTGAGAGCTAAGCTATGGACAGCTGAGATGCCAGACTAAGACAAACCACCCATCTGGGACAGTGTTGGCAATGGAGGATCACATTTCTGTGACAACAGCAACAACAGTAGCATTACTTGCACAGAAGAAAAGCTTGTAAATCTATTTCCATATCTTGTTGTGAAAGCCCCAGTGGATAGTCACAATAAAACAAATCGCACTATGGTGCTGAACGATGAGACCCCCAGGTCAGAAGGCACAGCTGGCTACTGGGGATGAGCTGAAGACTTTTCAGAGTAAAGTCAGCATTTATGATGTAGTTGGATCAAAGCCCTCAGGACGTCTGACTGCTGATTTAGCTTCCCATGAAATGAGAGTCAGACATTGCAAAGATGTCTTATATATTGGGACATGGAATATATGAAGCTTAAACCAAGGGAAGTTGGAGGTGGTCAAGAATGAAATGGAATGTGTACAACTTGATCTGTTGGTTGTCAACGAACTGAAATGGACTGACATCAGACACTTTGCATCTGATGATCACATGTGGGTTCATTCCGACCCATGAATAGCGGGGATGGATATCCCAATGGACGTCCCTGCCCGCTATTTGTGCCCCTTCCCACTGGTGGCTAACTTCCCTGCCGGTTGTACAGGGAAGTTAGACAGGGGTGGGGAAGGGGTGGATTGAGGCAGAGTTAGGGCTGGCGACCTGCACGAGGAAGTTATTTCACCTCCAAAGGTGGAATAACCCCTAGTCACCAGGGTTCTGCGGGCCTGGGGCCAAAAAGCGGCAGGAGGGGCAGTGAGCATTCCCTGCAGTCCAACCCTGGCTTTGGGAGGCCGGATCAGGGGTTGGGCTGCAGGGAATGCCGTGCAGGAGACAGCAGCCGGGATCGTGGCTTTACAATGGAGCTGCAGTGCCATGGCAACCGGATGCCATGGCGCTGCAGCTCCATTGCTATAACCGGGTACGGCGGACCGGTCGCTCCTCCTCCCTTACAACCCACCCCCCCCCTCCCAATTCCCCGGCCCCATACATTTCTTAAACAAATTACAACACACTGTATTGGGAATTAAACTGGTCGCAGCTTTATTAACCATAAAAATAACCAACAACAATTCAACACAGTTAACTTTACCCCCCCCCCCCAGCAGAGCGAGCCCTCACCAGCCATGTGAGTAGCAAAGTGATGCCGCTTCCGCTTCCACCGGGTCCCAGCCCCGGCAACTTGCCTCGCCTCCCTCATTCTGGCTTCGCCATATTATTAGCAAAAGCCTGAGGGACTGTCCGGGTCGGGGGTACCCCACCCCCGCCCTCCAGCTTGGCTCCGGCTCCGGACCCCGGAAACCTCCGGGATCCCGCCACGCCCCCCCCCCCAGCTGCAACACCCCACAACCTCCAAAACCAACTCCAAACCTAAACTCTGGGCGGGCGGGTGGGACGTCCGGCTCCCACAGCTCCCACAAGGGAAAGGACGTCGGACGCCGCCGCGCCTACCAAGAACCCCTTGCCTCCTGCCTACCACCTTTCCATTGGCTCCCGCACCTTTCATTGGGCCGCGGGAGCAAATGGCCCGCAGCCGCCGCTAGGGCCCGCCCCTGCGAACCCTCGCGGCCGGCTCCCGAGCGAGCGCGCGACCAGCCGCCCCCCCCGGTTAGTGCCAGCCACGTGCACCGGGGGCTCCGCAGCCTCGCTATAACCGGGTACGGCGGACCGGTCGCTCCTCCTCCCTTACAACCCCCCCCCTCCCAATTCCCCGGCCCCATACATTTCTTAAACAAATTACAACACACTGTATTGGGAATTAAACTGGTCGCAGCTTTATTAACCATAACAATGACCAACAACAATTCAACACAGTAAACTTTACCCCCCCCCCCAGCAGAGCGAGCCCTCACCAGCCATGTGAGTAGCAAAGTGACGCCGCTTCCGCTTCCACCGGGTCCCAGCCCCGGCAACTTGCCTCGCCTCCCTCATTCTGGCTTCGCCATATTATTAGCAAAAGCCTGAGGGACTGTCCGGGTCGGGGGTACCCCACCCCCGCCCTCCAGCTTGGCTCCGGCTCCGGACCCCGGAAACCTCCGGGATCCCGCCACCAGCTCGGGCCCTCTAATAGCCCGAGCTGACCCCCCCCCCCCCCCCGGCAAAGCTGCGACCAGCACTCTTCCCTCGCAACACATCTTCCAAGGTCTCCTGCCAATCATTCAAGAGCAAATCTATCCCAACCGGGGATAGGTGTACTCCATCTGTTCTATACAGGCCGGCACAATCTACATCGGCCCACAGGTGCAAAATTTGGCACCCCCCCCTGCTCCCCCACCCACCTGCCAATCTGGCGATTAATCTTCGTCAGACCCCGCGACCAGCGCCGCTGATCCCTGCAAGCAGGCCTGGGAATGATGTCCGACCACAACAGATGCACACCAGGGAACATTGTCAAGATCACGCGCAAATCCTTGAGGACGGTCCGTATCAGCTGCCGACAAGTCCAGGACACCAGGTCGTTGCCACCCAGGTGTATCAGCAAGGCCTCAGGTGTCCCTTGCATCCGCTCGTGGTGCCGCAGCAAAGGCAGGAGCTGAATCCAACGTAGCCCACGCTCGCCCAGCCATGAAACAGTCACCCTGAGCGCATCCAGTCCAATATTCCGCCCCACCGGGCGCGTTGCTGCTCGCCGACCGGCCCAGAAGACAAAAGAATGGCCGATCACCCAACAGCGACATGAAGATGGAAATGCTTCTGCAAAAGAAAGAACACAGGGTTAGCCTGCCCCCCACCACCCCTACAGGCGGACATATCTGCGGAAGGCACCAGACTGCCATCTACCGATCCGTCGTATGTCCCCGTCAGGTAAACACACCGCTGCGGCACTAGTCGCCGCCCCAATGTGAAAGGAACAACCTAGGATCCTCCCCGATATGGCTCAAAGCTAGCCTTAGGACCACCATAAACTTAAACCGCGTGAGCACCGTCTTGTCCTCGTGAAGAAATAAATTACCCCCGCCCGGTGGCCGCTCTTGCAAGTAAGCCCGCAGCAGCCCCACCAGACAGGTGGCGGACTCTGCCACCGCTCTCAATCGCACCCACGTGCCCCTCCCTAATTGATCCGTTTTGGAACGCGCCAAGTAAAGACCGACGCCGCCCCCCGCCCACTTCACGTGGTGCACCTGCAAGCCCCCCCCACCCGCAGTACGACCCGACTCTGCAATCAATTCCCCGATTGCCCCAAAAAATGCAAGCGAAAACACCGCCCGGAAAAGAACACATTCATATCTGGACGAAACCACTTCTGGCAACGCCGAACACAGCCGCTGGAGCAACTCGTGTGTTATGGGCTGCCGCCCATCCCTTAGCGTAGGAAGGGAGTGCTCCCAGCCTTGCAACAGCCTGCGTGTTAAAAATCCCCCGCCAGCTGCCCCCCACCCCACCACCTTCACGAAGAACGACTACCCCGCCAAGTGCCTACTCACCGTGGATCGTGACAATCCTGCCGCCTTCGCTACCGAAACATACTGACCCACCATATGATCAGAAGGCGGCCCCCACTGCCATCCCCGCTCCTCCAGGAACGCCACCACGCTGTCGCAACCCCGCTGGTAGGCCATCCACGTGGCCACTGACACCGAAGACTGCAGGAGCTCGATCATGTCCCTAGGCCAATCCGCCATAACTCTGCGGGGACAGCTCCCACTTAAAATGAGAAAGAGCATCAGCGACTACGTTAGTGTTACCAGGAATGTGCCTAGCCCGGACCACCACATTCAAACACAAGCAGGCCAGCACAATCTGACGCATCAGGTCAGCCACCAACTGGCAGCGTGGCGTGTAGTCATTTATCACGCTGACCACCGCCTCGTTATCGCACCACCACACAACACGCCGATTGCGAATCCGATCCGGCCAAAGCGCCAACACCACCATTAACGGGAACAATTCCAAGAAAGTTATATTAGTCATCAGGCCCGCCGCTTTCCATGAAGCGGGCCACGCTTCCGCGCACCAGGAGCCTCCGAAATATATACCTAGCCCTAACCCGCCAGCCGCGTCCGTAAACAAGTGTAAATCCCGACTGGAGATCTCCCGTTCCCGAAGCACCGTAACCCCATTGAAATCACGCAAAAACTCCCCCCAGATGGCCAAGTCGGCCCAAATGCTCCGCGACACCCGGAGCCGATGATGCAGCTTAACAACCCCCGCCGTTGCCGCGGCCAGATGTCTCAGGAAAACTCGGCCCATGGGAATGACTCTGCAAGCAAAATTCAAAGTACCGATCAACGCCTGCATCTCCCGTAAGGTCATCCTCCGGGAACCTAAGACGTTCGCCACAGGACCCAGAGTCTGGCAACCTTTGCCGACGGCAAGCGTGCCTCCATCGCCACCGAATCCAGTTCAATACCCAAGAACGTGAGACGCGTCACCGGGCCTTCTGTTTTCCCCGCCACCAGCGGAACACCCCACTCTCGTGACATCTGCGTGAAACCGTCAAGCAACACCTGGCACAGACCGGATTGTGCACCCCCGACGAGCAGGAAATCATCCAAGTAGTGGACCACCTGATCACACCCCACCCGATCCACTAAGGCCCAATGCAAAAAGGTGCTAAACCGCTCAAAGTATGCACACGAGATGGAACACCCCATAGGCATGCACCGGTCGAAGTAAAAGCTGCCCTCGAAGCAAAACCCCAGCAAAGCGAAAGCCGATGGATGAACCGGCCACAAACGGAAGGCCGACTCAATATCCGCCTTCGCCATCAAGTATCCCCGCCTGCAACTTCTCACCAACTCCACGGCCGCATCGAAAGAGGCATAGCGGACCGCACACGCCTCCTTGGGGATCCGATCGTTCACAGAGGTCCCGCTGGGGAAGGACAGGTTATGAATCAACCGATATTTGCCACTCTCTTTCTTCAGAATGACCCCCAATGGGGACACCACGAAGCTAGTGAAGGGCGGCTCTTTGAAGGGGCCCGCCACCCTCTCCAGCCCAATCTCCACGGATAATTTGTCCCGCACGATGTGGGCGAACCGCCTAACAGAGGGCGCATTCCGCCCTGCACGTACCGCGACCGAACCGGAAACTGGAATCTGAAAGCCCTCCTGAAAACCCTCCTCCAAGATCACTCTATCCGACTTCCTGGGGTACCTGAGCAACCAACCCCGCAATGCATCGAGCCATATCGGGGTCGGAGCTACCTCAAACCAGCTCCTACTGCTTAGGGAGGGGCAAGCCGGCGCCGACCGGCCCCCTCCTAATGCATTTGAGGGCGGAATGCCCACCATTACAGATGGAACAGGCATGGCAGAATTTGCAATCCGAGAAAGGGCAGGAGGATTTGTTGAAGCACCAGCAAACATCCCCCGCGCCCCCCCTCCGGCCCCTTTTTGCCCCACCGCCGGCTCCCCAGCCCGAAAGGGCTGCAGTGTCCCCGGCGCCGCTCCCACCCCACCCTTAGAACCTCCCGCCAACCCGCCGGCCGGCCTGGCTGCCATTTGCGTGAGCCACAGATTAATGTCCTGTGTAGCCCATGACAGCGTCCGGTTTTCCTCCATCTTATCACGGAACTTCTCATCATAGTTGAGCCAAGCCCAACCATCATGCGACTGAGACACTTCCAAGATGGAGTCCGCATATGCCAACAACATCCCATAGTGCGAAGGATGCGCGCGACCCCAAACACTAGCTAGCCGTAAAAATGCCCTAGTCCAGTTAGTCACATTACGTGCAACTCTCCGTACTCGACCTGCTTTCTCGTCCACTTTCCGTTTCCGCCGACTGTCCCCCGAGCGCTTCCTACCCTCTAACAACCGAAAGATATCTATGTAGCGCCGCTCCTGAATTTTGCACCACAACCGTTTCGGGACGCCTTCCCAAAGCTCGGAGAAAATTGCCACGGAAGGCGCGGCACCAGAAGCCCCCGCAGCCCCCTCCCGCCCCCATTGCCGTCGCCCTTGCTACCGCCAGACGAAGACGAAGACGACAAAGACATGGAGGACATGGAGGAGCCGGATCCCGACGTCCTACGCCGGTGGCAGGAATGCCGCCGCTTTTTCTTCAAACCCCGCCCCCTCTTGCCACCCCCGGGCGCTCCCCCGGACTCACCTGCCGCAGCTGCCGTCGACTCCGAAACCTCCACGACCTCTGGGCGCCCCGTCGCTGCCGGATCCACATGCTGCGACGCTCGTGCCGCCCTTCCGGGCGGCTGGGCCTCGACACTCCGTGACGCTTCGGCCCGCACCGGTGGACCCTCCTGGCCTGGGTTCGCGGTGCTCTGCCATCCCGAAGGCACCTGCAGAGATAAAAAAGGAAAAGACCCCACGGGACCCCCCGCAGCACGAGGCTGCTGCCACGCCCCCGACCAATCCACCCTCGAGGAGCCCTGCCCCCCACTCAGCCAGTGCTCCCAGCCAGGAGCGCACCCCCCTCCCAGGAACCCTGGACCACACATGGGGCCCACCATCCCCACCAGTCATTACCGCTGGCCCCCCTGGCTGACCAAGGCGCCCGTGACAAACCGGGCCGCCCCGCCTGACCACTTCCGCCAGGTGCCTCAATGCCGGGTCCTCCCCCCCGCTGCCCCGCCTCAGTATTGCGCCATCCCCCGCCCTGCTGCTCCCCCTAGATCTTCTTCCACGGCTGGGTGCCCTCCCCCTAGCCCTCCCATGCCCCCCCGCACCAGCGGCTGGCCCGCCTCGTGTCCTACCTCCCCACCCCCTATTTCCCCCACTAGCCTGCGCCTCACCAGACCCAGCGCCAGCCTGCTTCCCCCCCGGACGCCCATTCCATCTGCTCACCCCTTGCCCTTACGCTTATCAACCCCCCCAACCTTCCTCGGGGTCTGCTTGCCAGCACCTCCCATATCCCCTAGCCACGGAGACTGTACAAGTAGGAATACTTACCAGCAGTATCTGCACACCACCCCCCCCCCCACTTGCCCAACTCTAAGCCCCCCTACACCGACCTGCCTGGCCCCCACCAGTCCCTCCAATCAGACAAAAGCCCCCCAACTAAGAGGCTCCCCAATAACCCCTCTACCAAGGAAACCCCCAGCTGTATATATATATATAGTTTCTTTTCTTTAATTGTGCGATTGCGCCTCCCACCAGCCCCCCAGTAACATGCTCGCCTGCCCGGGCCGCAGTTACTCTACCCGATGCCTGGGGTCCCCGCAACGCACCGCACTGACGAAGATGTCCGGCTCCCACAGCTCCCGCAAGGGAAAGGCCGTCGGATGCCGCCGCACCTACCCAGAACCCCTTGCCTCCTGCCTACCACCTTTCCATTGGCTCCCGCTCCCTTCATTGGGCCGCGGGAGCCAATGGCCCGCCACCGCCGCCAGGGCCCGCCCCTGCGAACCTTCGCGGCCGGCTCCCGAGCGAGCGCGCGACCAGCCGCCCCCCCGGTTAGTGCCGGCCACGTGCACCGGGGGCTCCGCGGCCTCGCTATTACCACCAAGGGGTCCTTTATACATCCAGTAAAACTGACCAAATTTCCTCTTAAAGACTTTACAAATTGCAACTCAGAAAACATGATATATTTAGTTGTGTCCACATTTGCAGGAGCATAAAGACCAGGATTATTGAACATTGTAGTGATATCCACTATTTAGCTATTAAAAAAAACTCTTGTGAGCCACTGGATCGAAGCGTCACACAGTCCTTTGGATTTGAGATTTTTGCTACTGAATAAAGTACGTCCACATTGGCGTGGTAGAAATGTAAATAAGACTCTTCTCAGATTAGAACAGAAACTAATCCATGAGTTAGATACATTACATCCCAAGGGTCTCAATCAGGAAGTGGACCTTTCAGTTTTCTGATGAAGTCCTTGACACTGCTTCTTCATTACATCTATTAGTTTTTTATAGAGACTCATGTTTTTTTTAGTATTTTGTTTTATTGTTTAATACCCCTTTTTTTAGTTAGTATTGTTTTTAATGACTTTTTAAATTTTACATTGATCATTCTTATGGATCTTCCTTTATTTTAAACTATTGGTTTTTATGATTATTTTTTACTTAGAATCATGGGACAAATATACCACATTTTAAATATGCATATATCTTTGACCAATTACATTAAGATGGATGGGCCGGCCCCATTTTAGAGATGGGGTTTGATGTCATGCATGTTTCAATATTTTCCCTCCTTTTTAAGGTGGGTATCCTTTTTAAGTAGTTACACATTTGATTTTATTGCCTCAAGTGGTTTTCCACTGCGTTTTTTACTTTTTAGTATCATCATTTTAGATAATTGGTTTAATTATTTATTGTCTTTGATACATTTGAATATTTATTATTTTATTTATTTATTGGTTTTGATATATTTAACTATTATTTATTACGTCTTACTATTATTATTATTCGTTCTCAGCCATTGGTTGAGCAATCTGAACTATATGTTCTAAAGAGCAAACGTATAGGACAAGTGCCCCTTCTCTGCCCTTTGTTCTATTATCAAGACTAGTCCTGAATAATACAATCTAGCTAACCTCCACTGGCCATGTTTTTAATTTGTTCTATTTTTATTTTTTAGTTTCTGTAATTCACGTGATTCCTCTGTCTTAGCGGAGTCCCAGTTATTTTTGATTAAAAAAACAACTGATTTCTAGTGGCCGAGACATGGCCCAGTGGTCTCAGTACCATGCATAGTCAAGTGTATAGATTTGACGGTATACTCAGTCTAGCTGCTGTGGTGGTTTTCTTGGTATTATTATTATTATTATTAACATTTATATACCGCACTATTCGATATCAGCACGGTTTACATGGAACAAGAAACTTCAGACAAGTTACATTTATCTGTTCATTACATATAACAGGGAAGTCAACCTGGATAACAGGGGGAACTATATACAGGAACTATATACAGAAGCAGATCTGGTAGATCTGTTGTTACTTTTACCTGGATAAAAATAGCACTATGGCTTTCTCTATTTAGAGACAATCGCTCTCTTCACAGTTTCAAGTTGACATAATAGGGCCTGGGTTTTTTTGGGAGGGGGGGGGGTTGGATTACAATAGTAGAATGATTTGATCTTTTCATCTATAATATTCTCATGTTTGCATTTTTTGATTAATGGTAATTCTCGCTTTATGAACAGTAACGTTAAACCTTTGATAATGATCCCTTTGTGAGCACCTTTACACCAGAGAAGCCTCATTTTAAATTGGCACCACAATGAATGCCCTTTCTTTTCACACATATCGAGCACCCATGGGTGAGTTGCACGCTTACATTTACCAAGCTTAGGAAGGTTGATAAATTTGCGAATACGTTTTTAAACTTACTATTGGCACAGACTAGAGATACTGCTGGGTAGGGCTTGGTTCATAGCAACATCAGATGTTTTTGGAATGTTTGCTATTACTTTACTCTTTAACTAGTTTTGTAATACATTCACCTATACCAGGGGTCTGCAACCTTTAAGACGTAAAGAGCCACTTGGACCCGTTTCCGAAGGGAAAAAAAAAACTGGGAGCCGCAAAACCATTGCGACATTTAAAACAAATCTAACACTGCATATATTGTTTCTTACCTTAATGCTATATACGACCCCCTACTTTTCCTGTTAAAATATAGGTGTTTGGCCTATACTCGCCGTATAAGACTACCCCTCTTCCTTCACACACCAAAAAAAAAAAACGCCAGAAAATATCACAACAACAAGTAACAATATTTGATTTCAAAATTATGATGATTTTGTAGTCAAATCACTAATATGAAATAAAATTATTTTTTCTACCTTTGTTGTCTGACCAATTTATTCTTTGATCATGCTGGTCCCGATCTGAGGCTTCTGCTTTCCTGTCCTTCTCTTAGCTCTCTTTCTGTGGTCTATGGTCCATCTGCCATTTCTTATCTCTTCTTTCGTTTTGTTCACTTCTTTCCATCAGCCTATTTCCAGTCCCAGTAACCCTCCCCAGTATCAGCCCCTTTTCCAGTCCTCACTCCCAGTACCTTCCAGTGCTAATCCCCCCTCAACCCCATTACCAGTGCTAGCCTCCCCTAATCAGCAGCCCAATACCAGTCCTACCCCCCATCAGCTCATTAACCAGTCCTAGCCTCCCCTAATCAGCTCATTTCCAGTGCTCGTCACCCCTCAACCCCATTACCAGTGCTCCATCCCTCCATGTCAGCCCCCTCCCTCCCTCCCTCCATCCATATCAGCTCCCTCCCTCCATGTCAGCCCCCTCCATGTCAGCCCCCTCCCTCCATCCATGTCAGCCCCCTCCATCCCTCCATGTCAGCCCCCCTCCCTCCATCCATATCAGCTCCCTCCCTCCATGTCAGCCCCCTCCCTCCATCCATCCATATCAGCTCCCTCCCTACATGTCAGCCCCCCTCCCTCCATGTCAGCCCCCTCCATCCCTCCATGTCAGCCCCCCTCCCTCCATCCATCCATATCAGCTCCCTCCCTCCATATCTGCTCCCTCCCTCCATGTCAGCCCCCTCCCTCCCTCCATCCATATCTGCTTCCCTCCCTCCATGTCAGCCCCTCCCTCCATGTCAGCCCCCCTCGCTCCATCCATCCATGTCAGCCCCCCTCCCTCCATGTCAGCCCCCTCCATCCCTCCATGTCAGCCCCCCTCCCTCCATCCATCCATATCAGCTCCCTCCCTCCCTCCATGTCAGCCCCCCTCCCCTCCCTCCCTCCCTCCCTCCATATCTGCTCCCTCCCTCCCTCCATGTAAGCCCCACCCTCCATGTCAGCCCCCCACCCACCCTCCATCCAAAACTGCACCCTCCCTCCATGTCAGCCCCCCTCCCTCCATGTCAGCCCCCTCCCTCCATCCATATCTGCTCCCTCCCTCCATGTCAGCCCCCCTCCCTCCATGTCAGCCCCCCTCCCTCCATCCATCCATCCATCCATATCTGCTCCCTCCCTCCATGTCAGCCCCCCTCCCTCCATCCATCCATATCAGCTCCCTCCCTCCATGTCAGCCCCCCTCCCTCCCTCCCTCCCTCCCTCCCTCCATGTCAGCCCCTCCCTCCATGTCAGCCCCCCTCCCTCCATGTCAGCCCCCCTCCCTCCATCCATCCATATCTGCTCCCTCCCTCCCTCCATGTCAGCCCCCTCCCTCCATCCATCCATATCTGCTCCCTCCCTCCATGTCAGCCCCCCCCCCCCCGCCATGTCAGCCCCCTCCCATCCATCCATATCTGCTCCCTCCCTCCATGTCAGCCCCCCTCCCTCCATGTCAGCCCCCCCTCCCTCCATCCATCCATATCTGCTCCCTCCCTCCATGTCAGCCCCCCCTCCCTCCCATCCATTCATATCTGCTCCCTCCCTCCATGTCAGCCCCCCTCCCTCCATCCATCCATCCATATCAGCTCCCTCCCTCCATGTCAGCCCCCCTCCCTCCATCCCTCCCTATCTGCTCCCTCCCTCCATGTCAGCCCCCCTCCATGTCAGCCCCCCTCCCTCCATCCATCCATATCTGCTCCCTCCCTCCATGTCAGCCCCCCGCCCGCCCTCCATGTCAGCCCCCTCCATCCATCCATATCTGCTCCCTCCCTCCATGTCAGCCCCCCTCCCTCCATCCATCCATCCATATCTGCTCCCTCCCTCCATGTCAGCCCCCCTCCCTCCCTCCCTCCCTCCCTCCCTCCATATCAGCCCCCCTCCCTCCCTCCATATCAGCCCCCCTCCCTCCCTTCCTCCATCCATATCAGCTCCCTCCCTCCATGTCAGCCCCCTCCATCCATCCATATCTGCTCCCTCCCTGTCAGCTCCCTCCCTTCTTCTGCAGCCGCGGCTCTCTGCCTCTTAGGGAACCGCGGCTGTGCTTTTAAAATCATCTCGGAGCCATTCCTGTCTTGACGGGCTCCGTGCAGCATTGTCCCGCCTCCAAAGCATGTTCTGCATGCTTTGGAATGTGTGGTTTTACTATGTACTTTCAAGTCAAACCTTTGATTCAATTAGCCTTTATTTATACTTTGTATGATTATATTATTTATTTATTTAGTTGTTGTTGTTACTGTTGTTTTTATATATTCGTGTGTTATTTATCATTTTTATAGAGGTCTTATTCCATTGAAGAAGACCCCTGGCCGAAACATGTGTCGGGTTGACCTCATGTTTGGCTGAATAAAATTGTCCTTCCACGGTGATTTGTGTCCTGCTTTCCTTGTGTACAATTGCTCTGATCCTACATGTCAGCAAGATTCTACTCAAGATCAAATTGGGAACGAGAACTGCCCGAAGAGCTAGCAGGGTTCAGGAAAGTGCGAGGAATGAAAAACATCATTGCGGATGTGAGATGGATCCTTGAAAAGACAAATGAATACCAAAAAGGATATCTATATGTGTTTTATAGATTGCAGCAAGGCTTTTGACTGGGTAAACCATGGAAAACTCTGGGCCACATTAAGAAGTATTGGTATACCAGAACATCTGATAGTTCACTTGCACAATCTTTACACTAATCAAGAAGTAATAGATTGAATGGAACAAGGAGAAACAGAATGGTTTAAAATCAGCAAAGGTGTACGACAAGGCTGCATACTTTCCCCCTACCTGTTTAATTTATATGCAGAACAAATCATCAGAGAAGCAGGAATGTATGAAGACTCATCAACAACCTTTGCTATTCTAATGATACCACAATACTGGCTGAAAGTGAAGATCATCTGAAACATTTGCTTCTCAAGATCAAGGAACATAGTCATAAAATGGGTTTAAACCTTAATGTACAAAAGACAAAGATCCTCACAAATGGCAAAGTCAATAAGTTCATCATTGATGGAGAAGAAATTGAAATAGTAAACAACTTTAATCTGCTTGGATCAATAATCAGTAAAGAAATGACAAGCAGTCAAGAAATCCGACAATGCATTGCTCTTGCAGAATGGCTTTGAAGGACCTAGACAAGATTCTCAAGAGCAGAGATATTTTTCTCCATACACAGATTTGCCTTGTCCAAGCCATGGTATTTTCAATAATGTCATATGGATGCAAAAGTTGGAAAGTGAAAAAGATAGATAGGAAGAAAATTGATGTCTTTGAATTATGATGCTGGCGAAGAATAGTGTGTATACCATGGACTGCCCAAAGAACAAACCAGTCAGTACTAGAGGAGATCAAACCTAAGCTTTCTTTAGAAGCTCAGATGACAAGACTTTGACTTTTATACTTTGGACATATCATACAAAGAAAGAGATCATTAGAGAAAGACATTCCAAGGTTAGAGTTCGCCTGCTCAGTGCAGCGGCGATCGCGGATGCTTAGGGTAACACCGGTGGAGCGGTGGACCTCTCTGCCTTTTGAACTTTATGCATTGCAGGACCTTTTGGGATTCCATAAGCTGCTGAAGCCAGTTCTGTTTGTAGAGGAAGAGGGTTGAGACAGGTTGAGGGGTGGGCCTACTGTGGAATTGTTCCGGTCTGTATGGGAAGAAGGCTGTGATTGTTGAGGGGTGAGTCTTTTGTGGGATTTCTATATTGTTTGGATTTGTATTCTGTGCACCTTTTTGATTGACCTTGATCAAAATGGGGTATAAAACATTATAAATAAATAAATAAAATGCTTGGCAAGGTTGAAGGTCAACGCAAAAGAGAAAGACCAGCAATGAGATGAATCACTACAATAACTACAGCTATGGATGCCACTCTATCAACAATGAGCCACCTGACTGAAGACCAAACACAGTTTAGGACAACTTTCCAGAGGGTCGCCATGACTCGACTCTGGTTCAATGGCACTTAACAACAACAACAACCCACACGAAAAGCAAACGCTATTCTTCATGGGTGCTTTGTAGATGTGGCAAGTTAAAAAGCAAAGTATGCATGCCCTTTCATTTTGAAAATTGGTGCAAAGGCCACAGAGTCCGATTCCATCCCCAACGTCCAGGCCCTCTATGCGCCTGGTCGGAACCAGCGCACAGAGGGAGTCACGATTCTGATCCCGTGGGGCACGTCTAGCCCTGTGGGATCAGAATCATGAACAGGCCTCTACGTGCAAGCCAGGACCCCAATTCTGCCCAGCCTGCACGTACAGGCCTTGCCCGACTATCTCAGTCAGGGCTTTTCAATATCTGGGTGTTATTTTAGATAGAGAGCTATCACTTGAGCAACACTTGAGTGTAGTCGTCAAGCGATCTTTTCTAGCTCTCTGGCAATTGTGTGCTATACGTCCCTTTCTGGATGACGCAGCTTTAAGAAATCTTGCACTAAGCCTTCTTATTTTGTGCCATGATTATTACAATGCACTTTATACTGGCCTTCTTTTTCAAAATTAAAAAGCTTCCAGACAGTCCGAAATTCTGCCATCAGATTGCCATGTGTATAAATAGGATCATGTTACTCCACTGTTATTTCAGGAACATTGGTTTCCAATTAGTTTTCATATTCATGATAAGATCTTAACCTTAGTTCACAACGCCATATATACTGATAACCCTAGGTACTTGGTTTCTTCTCATCTCCTTTCATGTCCTGGCCAGAGTCTTGCACTCCACTCAGGGCCAACCCAACATCCCTCTAGACCCCCAAGCAAAATTAGAAAATACCCAGCTTGTCACATTCTTTTGCAAAGCCCCTAGCGTCTGGATCAACCTTCCACTGTCTACAGATAGCAACTGTTTATAAGGCTTTTAAAATTGGCTAAAGAGCCCATCTATTTCAGCTGGGATTTGGGGAAAGCCAGTGCCTGTGGAATAGGAGAGTGATTACTCTTATTATTCTGTTATTGTTTATCTCATAAAACGAGCTGCTCTTTTTTATGTTTTTCCTCTTTCCTATCGATGATTGGAATTCTTTTCTAGTTTGTTTAAATTTTTTTGTAAATTACTTTGATATTTTTTTAGAAGAGGTATAATAAGAATAAATAAACCATTAACCATAATGATTGGAAAATGTTTTGCATGAATATTAATCCGTTTTGCCATTTGATAGGAATCTAGAGAGAGGTGGAAAACTCACAGTTGGTAATCATAAATTTTACTCACAATCCAGGTATTATCAGAAGTGAGTTTGGCCTTGTTACTGTATTTTCTTGGGTTCTTCCTATTATAACAAGGAATTCTGATGTAATAAAGCCTCCCTACAGGCATGTATGACCTCTACTAGTCTGCCTGTCCTGCTGCAGCATCAGACCATGTATCATCCCACTACTAAATGAACAAGGATCTGGCTTTATTGCAATGGTAGATGCACATGATTTCTAACTGATTTATTCTTCAAAAAAAGAGTTTGATATTTCAGTTCTTTAAAATAGTGCACACACATAAAATTAAACAAAAGTGATTAAGTGTAAAGATAAATTTAAAAATAAATATAAAAATGACAAACAATACAGCATGTTAATACAAATAAACAAGTGGCAACCTCCAATAGATTAGAGAGGCCTGTGCCAACTTCTTTCATATCTCAGGACCCAGACAGAAAATTCCCCAATCAGATGCTCAGGCTCTCACTGCATTGATCTCATAGTAGAGGAAACTTTACATCATGTGGTGGCCACAATTAGGTCTGCTTTGCAACAGCCACTGCATCAAATATTTTAAATGTGCTGTTAGTTTCCAGCTGTGTTTGTTTCTTCTAAACTGGCTGGAGGAGCTGTCCAGAGCCTGGTGCTGAACAGCAGATAAATGTGTATAGATGTGACTTCCTTGTTCATTTGTGGTTCAGTTTTAAATTTTGACCTGAATTGAACCATGGTAAGCTTAGGGTCTTGGACTTCAGGAGAGTAGAGGGAGATGATGACTGATAATGCTGCCAAGATCCTATGTGGGTATCTGAGATGCGATGGGGTCAGCTAAAGGGAGCACTGAAAGGGCAACAAATCTCTGCATAAGGCAGACTCACAAAGGGAAAAGCCTGATTCTCTAAGCAGGTAGCAGAAGTGTTAAGAGTGAAGAGATTAGCATGAAAACGTACAGGAAGAATTATCAGGAAAAACAAAGGGAAACAGGGAAGGTAGTTAGAAGAATAAAGGGCAAAAAAGAGGAGACCATTTCCTCCTAAAATCTCATTAGATATGTAAGAGACCAAAGGGCAAAAAAGGTCAGATAAAAGGATGAGATCTGTGAATAGCAGATTGGCAAAGGCAGATGACCCAGTATTCACGTTTACACATATATATAATCAAGTACTGCAAATGACATTCACCATAAATGGCTATTTTAGATGTGGATGTGCTTACCACATGGAACTAATAAGGGGGTGTGGTTAGGGAGTTACCAGTGCAGGGCAAAACTCAGCATGCATATTTCCCATTTCATATAAGGAACACACATGCCTGACCAAAAAATCTCTACATTGGGATTTATATCTGCTTTCTGGCATATTTAGCTTTTTAAAACATGCTTGTTTCAGCCAGCTCATCACGGGTATCTTCCTTAATCCCACACGGTTTATTCCCCCCTACAAACTGAAATTAGATAAAGATAGGAACATCGGAAGGTGGCATTTACATGTGTAAGCTTGCAAAATAGCCGACATACTCTGTAAGTGCCAGCACTTAAACATGGAAGATGTGAAATCTGGCACTTACACATGTATGATGACCACGTTCCCTGTTGCTTTTTCCCATATGTACAATTAAAAAATGGTTCCTTCCACTCCATGCACATACACACGTACTCCTGCACCTCTGTATTCGGTATTTTAGGAAAGGCTCCATGTTTAGCAGAGCTTTTTCTAAAATGTCATCAGAATTGTAAATGTCATGACTGTGACATCTCAGTTCCAATCTCCACATATTTCTAAAGTATTCCTTCACAGAGCGGAAACGAAACACATAAGTGCTGCTGAAAATTCTTAGAGATTGTCCCAGTCGTACTATCCATATTGTGCCAGGGTAGAGCGTAGATGTTCTACCTACATATAAGGTTAGTGACAATATTCACCACTACCCATGTAGCTAAGTGGTTTAAGTTATGACATCAAAAAAGTACTGCCTACAGTGACTCCAAGATCTTTTTCTTGGGTGATGATTCCAAATTCTGAACCCGGGATTTTATAACTGTAATTGGAATTATTTTTCCCTATGTGCACCATTTTGCACTGGTCTACATTAAATTTCATCCACCATTTAGATGCCTAGTCTCCTAATCTCACAAGATACTTTTGAAAATCCTTGCAAATTGTCTGCCATTAAACAATTTTGAATAATTTTGTGTCATCCACAGATTTGACCACCTCACTCATCACTCCTATTTCCAGATCATTTATACGTATTTTAAACATCACAGGCCCTCTGAGGCACTCCACTAGTGACTCTTTTTCATGCGGCTGACTGACCACTTAGTTCTATTCTCTGTTCCCTGTCCTGCAATCCATAAAAAGGCATAAGGGCTTGTTTACAAATGGGGCCGTGGCTCCGATAACGATCGGAAACCGCTACTGTGGCTTTGTAAACAAGCCCCATAGTCTCCTATACCATGACTCTAATTTCCTAAGGAGTCTCTCATGAGGGACTTTGTCAAACACATTCTGAAAATCCAAATACACTATGGGCCCGAATCTGGGATGCGGCTGTGCGGCTGTGGGGCTGCACATCCCACCAGAATGTGCAACCCACAAGCCATCCAGGCATGATTCCCCCTCCGGCTCTCCCCATATGTCCTCAGCATCAGGATTGGGAGAGCTGGCGGGGGGTGGGAGGGGGTGGGATCTGGGTGGAGCAGGGGCGGGCCAGCCTGGCAGGATGTACAGGGACAATTCAAGTCACGGCCCTGTAAGTCCTGCTGGGTAAAAGGGGACTGACAGGCCAGCCGTGGGTTGACAGCAGGGATGAGGGGGCTGAAGCCGCAGGAGTTGGGGGCACCTGTAGGGAGGAAGTCAATCCCTACAGGTGGCAGGGGCATGCCAGGTCATCCATGGGCCCAATTCTGGCCATGGCATTTAATATCTGGTGTTAAGAATTGGCGGGTAGGGCTATGCTCCATAGCAGTGCATAGCCTGACAAATTCAATATCGAGCCCAAAATCAATATGTGCCAGTACCTAAAATTCAATAGTCATCAACCAGAGACTTGCACTGCTACCCAGTTAGATTCTGCAGGTAAAACTAAGCCAGCTTTTGCTACGCCTAGTTTTACCAGCCAATCGCTAAATGGGTAGTGGTGCAATATTGCCCCATCCAGTTAACAATAGTCTCTGTCTCTGCACTACTCCAGAAAGACCCCAACACGCCCTGATGCTAACCGCATAACACTGGGACATTTAGTAGGGTTAGAAGGGGATATTCAATGACACTAACCATGTAAGTGAGCTGTAAACCGTGTAAATGACTTTTGAATATCAGGCCCTTTATTATTAATAAACATTGCTATTGTAATGTAGAAAGTTCACTATTTATTTATTGTACTTTCTTCTCTCTTTTTTTCTCTTTTGGCATTCTAACTTCCTCATTTGCCAGTATCTTTTGAAGATATCTCACTACAAACCATGAACACCTGAGCAACGGTCAGCTTTCCACCAGATTCTAGTTTAAAAGCTGTTTTATGTGGGAATGCAGACTTTGTATCAGGGCTTCACAGCCACCAGTTTTTTATTTAGAGGGACAAGAGGATAGAACAGGTTGAGCAATAAGATACTGACAATAGCTCCATATTATCTTTTGCAAAGGTGAAAGCCCAATATGGCTAGCGAGATAACAACTATGAACTTGTAAATTCTCAGAAGTACTGCTATGTTAAGGGACTGTGTAAAGACTACCTGACCAACAATTTCTGCATGGATCTGGAGGGTGGGCCAGGAGTCGGTTTCTCAATTGCAGCTATCATTGACGGAGACTGGGACACCTAGAAACTGCAAACTGTTGGCAAATATGTGGAATAGAGAATTCAGATTATGGCTATTGGAGGGAGACACTTTTGGGGCATGAATGCACATTTTTCAATTAGTGGTGAATGTAGGGTTGAAGGATATGCAATAGGAACTGGAACATTGGGCCTATTTTTCCCCAATATGGGCCTTCTGCTCAGAGTAAGTGGCATCCACAGACTGTGCAAAGGGTGATGAGGCAAGGGGTACATTAGGTCATATGTTTTGTGGGTGCTCATGGGTGGAGGACTTATGTCCTGGGTTTTGGACACTTGTGTTAAGAGCCAACCCAAAGGAATCCTATTTGATGATTGCTCTAATTGTAACTTATGGGGGGGGGAGAGAGGAGAGCAGAGGATATGGGTCAGGACAGCCCGGTTGCTCAGGAAGAAGGTTATATTACAACACTGAGTAACTGATCAAAGCCCCTCTTATTGGTGATAGCAGAATGCTCTCCATCAGCTATTATTGATGGAGAGGGAATTGGTTTGGGGACAAGGTTCTCAATAGGATAGTTTCCTGGAAATCAGGGGGGGATTATATACAAACTCTCTGAGGCTTGTAGTTTGATATTGAATACAAAATAGTTGATTTGGTGATTGGTGAATTGGGGCTGGGTACCATATATGTAGGTTGCGAGCTGGGTAGGGTAGAAAGTTTTGGATAGGGAGGGAGAAGGGTTTCAAGAGATAGAATAGGACTTGGTAGGGTGGGGGAGGGGAAAGGATGCGAGTCAAGCTTCCTGGCTAGATGAAGGATCCTAAGGTGACAGAGTATTGATGAAGGAGACAGGGATTTGGTGAAGGGATGCCTGTGAGTTTTCTGTTTATGTGGATGTGTCTGGTCTCAAAGGGGGTCATTCTGAACTGGATGTCCATTCCCGCTATTTGTGCCGGCTTCAGCCCCCCCCAACTAACTTCCCTGTCGGTTGTGCGGGGAAGTTAGTTGGAGACAGGGAAGTTAGTCAGGGACGGGGAATGTGAGGCCCGTAGGGCAGAGAGTGGGCAGGCAGTGGGCAGTTGCTGGCCCTGGACATACAGGCGAAACCAAAAACAACTGTGTGTCTGTAACCGTAAGCAGGAACCAAAGAGCAGACACAAGGACTGGCAGTAGAGAATGAAGGTTTTTATTCAATGACCCCTACGCGTTTCGGACGTTAGGCCTTCTTCAGGGGGTAATATACAAGAGGGCAAACCTCAAAAAATAAAATAAAATCATAATACATAATTAATAAATAATCATAAAAGCATAAAACCATATAAAAATGAACAAACCATCAATCTTAATGATAACAAGCAATATAGTAATAATGGTAATAATAATGATAATAAATAGGAGACACACATATAATGATAAATATCACAAATAAATACCATCAAAGTGATATCTAAAACCTCAAAACAATTAAAAATGCGATAAATGAAAAAAAGTAAAAAATAAAACCAAAAAGAGATGAGGAGGATATACATCAATAGTGTTATAATAAAATAATAAATAATGAATAAATACATAGTTATTAAAATAAGACCATACAAATGATTAAATTATTATTGACTAGAAAACAAATCAGCAAAACAGTGAACACATTACATGAGTAAATATCTTCTGAACTGTAGTTATCGCATGAGAAGACACAATGGACCACTGAAATATAAATATAACACACAAACATCAAATGGAAACTCATTAAAAATTATAATATCGTTGTGAAATAATCAACTGATTGTCTACATGAAGCAATGAATAAAAAGGAATAAAGGAGGAGCTCTGTTGCCTGTGAAAATGACAGATCAGCCGAAATAAACGTGTTACCATCAAAAATCATTTTGATTTTTAATATATGAGCATTTATGCTTTTTCATGCTATAGGTATTGCCTGTTGGTTTTATTTTCAAGTTTATGGAGTTTTTAATTAATAGATTCAACATGTAATTAGATCTATACAGCAAATGAAATTTGTTTTGGTTTTCCGATTCTGTTCTTAAATCCTTACACATTTTTATTTATGTGCTTGTTAGGTTCGGATGTTTTGATTTACACAAGTTTCATTCATTTTTAATTTTATTGCTGTTTCCTCTTAGTTTTGATTTTTAATACTCGTTTATTGTAGTCACAATTCGTTGTGTAACTTTAAAATATTAAATCTTCACTTTTACGAGTTGGTCATAACACAACATGTGTTTGGAAAATGTTATCTGCTTGCGATCGAGGCTCTGCCGATGTCGGCGCTGCAAACGTACATTTTACCTCAGTAGCGTTCTTAGAAACGACTTGAGACTTTCAAGTGTATATATTCTTATTAGCTTATATTACAAGCATAATTATAAATGCGTGTCTATACAAATTTTGTCGGCAATATCTTTATACAAAATGATTTTTGATGATAACACGTTTATCTCGGCTGATCTGTCATTTTCACAGGCAACAGAGATCCTCCTTTATTCCTTTTTATTCATTGCTTCATGTAGACAATCAGTTGATTATTTCACGATATTATAATTTTTAATGAGTTTCCATTTGATGTTTGTGTGTTATATTTATATTTCAGTGGTCCATTGTGTCTTCTCATGCGATAAGTACAGTTCAAAAGGTATTTACTCATGTAATGTGTTCACTGTTTTGCTGATTTGTTTTCTAGTCAATTATAATTTAATCATTTGTATAGTCTTATTTTAATAACTATGTATTTATTCATTATTTATTATTTTATTATAACACTTTTGATGTATATCCTCCTCATCTCTTTTTGGTTTTATTTTTTACTTTTTTTCATTTATCGCATTTTTAATTGTTTTGAGGTTTTAGATATCACTTTGATGGTATTTATTTGTGATATTTATCATTATATGTGTGTCTCCTATTTATTATCATTATTATTACCATTAATACTATATGCTTGTTATCATTAAGATTGATGGTTTGTTCATTTTTATATGGTTTTATGTTTTTATGATTATTTATTAATTATGTATTATGATTTTATTTTATTTTTTGAGGTTTGCCCTCTTGTATATTACTCCCTGAAGAAGGCCTAACGGCTGAAACGCATAGGGGTCATTGAATAAAAACCTTCATTCTCTACTGCCAGTCCTTGTGTCTGCTCTTTGGTTCCTGGACATACAGGGCCAATTATAATATTGGCCCTGTACGTCCAAGGCCGGTGTGCATGGAATGCTACACTGGAGGTTCTGTGTTTCAGCTCTCTACCAAAAAACCTAAACTTGGTTACCAGAACTTTCTTCTCACACTTTTCTGAGTCATTTATGCCACATATACCAAGGCAGCTGGCTCCTCTCCAATAAAATCTAAAATCTTATCTAGGTGATATGTGGGGTCAGCCACCTTTGCACCAGACAAGCAAGTTACCAAGTGATCCTAACACCCACTCGTCATACAGCTATCTACATTCCTAATGATTGAATTGCCATCTACAATGGCTGTCCTAGCCCTTCCCGCTAGGGGCATATGCACCTGGAGATACATCCTCAGTGCAAGAATAGAGGACAGACAATTCCTAGCTACAGGACCATGTTCTGTCACACCAACCTGATGCTTTCCTTCCAGATGACTTTTCTCTTCAATGGCGGCTCAAAGGTTGCCAGGCTGGAGGCGGGTCCTCTTTACTATGTCCCTAAAGGTCTCCTCTGTATACTGCTCTGTTTTACTCAGCTCCTCCAAGTCTGCTACTCTAGCCCCAGAGATCTGATTCATTTTCTGAGAGCCAGGAACTCTCTAAACCAAGTGTACACATACAACCTCTCAACAATTGGGAGATAATCACACAGGGGCACTCAGTGCAAAAGACTGATTAGTCCCATCTCATTGCTGGAATGCTATCTGCATCCTAGTATTGGTAAGTTATTATTTAAAGTTGCTAATGGAATAAGGATACTTAAACTAATATAAATTCCCATAGGTTTATAATGTATTTTATGTTTGTTTCTCAATGAACTACAAGGACCTATAATCAATCTATTGCTAAGGATTAATCAATTGCTGATGAAAATTCCCATTTAAACTTTGTGGTGAAAAATATCCCCCATCTTCTTAATGAACTCAAAATGCTATAAATCTGCCTTTAAACATGCTTGGAGGGGGAAAGGTGGGAGAGAGGTTGATAGGCTGTTTGTTTGAGAATACCAAGGGCCCCTTTCCAAGCGGGGCATATCCGGGCCACTGGTCCGTCCAAAAAATGGATGGCCGAATGTGTACCCAATTCTACACCCGTGGGAGCTAGATGTTCCCATGGGAGCAGAATTGGGCACTAAGATGGGCCAGATGGGCCCTAATTCTGCAGTACTGGACAGCCATCAGATTCTCCGGCTACTTCTCCCTATGCTCCTGCTGGAGCCCCGGTGGCATGGTGTCTCATCGCCATGGCATTAGGACACCATGCAGGAGCTCAGGCAGGCCAACGCCGGTCCCACTTTTCTTTCCCCACCGCTCGACCTCCGGGATCGGTCGGCAGGGCCCTACCTTGCCACTGCTGTGCCATTTTGGGGGGTCTGCGTAGCCCAATCTCTACAGCCCCAGGGACTTGTTCTACCTAAGTGGTTGAATAAGTTTCCCATCCTTCCTGCCTCCTGTGGACGTACAGGGCAATGTCCAGAATTGGCCCTGTACATCCAGGTGTACAGACCCACCCTCGATCCATCCACCCTCTGCCTCCAGCCCTCCCCCTTCCAGAGCTCCCCGCACACCGGCACAGTACGTATGGGGAGCTGCTGCCACAGAATACAGACGCTGTGAATGGCGGGGGTTGCACGTCCGACCTGGACATGCAATCCCACTATTCGCATCTCGAATGACCCTCCAAGTCACAAATACACAAGAGGGTTTAAATTTTATTCTATTGATTAAATGCTCTTTAGTACTGGTAAGAGATCTGTGATATAGTAAACCATTGCATACAAAAAAAAGGCTGGGCCTGGTGTGGGGAGCTGGGGGAGCAGAGGGTTGAAATCTGAGAAAAAAATACTTAACTATCCTATTAGTTTATTTATTTTATTTATTTAACAGTTTTCTATACTGTCTTATCTTGTATTCAAGTCGTTAACTGGCTGCTTTAAAATACACAATAACAAAAGGCTTTAGAAACTAGCCTTTTGCTTGACTGACTTTTTTTAAATATGCAAAAACAGAAATGGTTGATTTTTAAATTCTGTGGTTGGTGTTTTCTTAAACACCTACCGCAGTAACTCTGGTAACCCGGAAGCCCTCCTCGCCTCCGTCCACCTCATTACACAGCCCCACGAGTACCTCAACCCCCCCCCCCCCCCAACAAAATCACAAACAACTGTATTTGGTACAAACATTTTGGTCGCAGCTTTATTTACAACTTGTAAACCGCCCAAAGGGCCTGAATAACCGTTAACATAACCCAGCCCCGCACCCCTTTACCGGAGGATGCCCCCCCACCCGCCATCCTAGTAGCAAGGCGGAGCATCCTCCTCCCCCCCAAACCCCGCCGCCTGCCTCGCCATCCTAGTAGCAAAGGCCGGCTCCCACCCCCCCGCTACCGGGTCGAGACCCCCAACCGGGCTGTCTCGCCCCACCCCCAAGGAGCATTTCGCCCCCCACTGCTCATAACCAGGTCAAACCCGCGCCGCTCCTGCGAGCGCAGGCTCTGTACCCCCACCCCCACCAGCTGCGACAACTTCACCACCCCATCAAAAAGGGGGCGGGTGGGCGGGAACACGACCGGATTCCCGAGGAGCCGCGGCCAGAAGAAGACGGCCACGCGGCTCCTCGCCGGCACAGCGCCGCCCCCCCGCCGACCGCCGGCCAATGAAATCGCTCCGACGTTGTGACGGAGCGATTTCAAATGCCGCGCTCGCCGTTCCCTCTCACCCCTCCCCCTCCCTCCCCCCCCCCTAGCAACCAAGCACGCTGGAGGCCGAGGCCGGGCCCGGGCCCAGGTTACTGACGGCCGCGGGACCCGGCCCGCGGCCTCGAGCATTACTTAAATAAAATATATATACTCTGCGCTGCTGAATATAGATAAATAATGCATCTAGCACCTGAGTTATCTGAGTAAGAGCAATATTCAATCTGCTATCCGAATAACTATCCAGATAACATAGGAGAGCCATCTTCCTTGTCCAAAATTATCCAGATGGTGAGCCGAATATTGCCACTATCTGGATAATTTCTGGGACCACCCATGCACTGCTCCAAGGCAGTCTGTAAGGATGTCCAGATGGTGCTACTGAATATTCATGGCTTGCAGTGGCTAAGGTATTTACATGTATCCACTTAACAGCAGCTGTTATCTGGATAAATACCTTTGAATATTGACTCAAAAGCTTTTAACTAGTCTATTACTTAATTGACTTAAATAGACAAGGCCTAGTCATGATCACCACTGAATATCATGGTTGACTGGGCACCACACATGCTATCTGATTATGGTGATATTTGACCATTAGCCAGATAGCGCCAAGTGGTTAAAGTTAGTGCAGCCATTCACCTGTCCTAACTTTAACCATTTATGCTATCCGGTTAGTGCCAAATATCCCCACTAACTGGAAAGCGGCTGTCACCAGCCCCGCTCCATCCACAGACCGCCCTGATTGGGTATTCAGGAGCACTAAGTGAGTGCTGCTGATGAATATCATGGTGATTATATTTCAGCTAGTTAGCAGGTTTGCTAACTGACTAAAGGGTTGTGAATATACGCACCACAGAACTGATAGTTTAACTCACAATCTCCCTTTTTCCCACGTTTTAAGATACAGCTTTCCAGCAGATAAATACTCACACATGCAGATTCCTTACCAGCAGTGGCAGGTTCTGTCTCAGCACTCCTTGCTACAGCTACGGTGACAGCTTTTCAGAAAATAGCACAATGCCATAAACACACACTAGCCTATAACTGCGGGAACAGAAGCTTGCAAGCCCTTGACAATCCTGATACTGTACATTGCTTCTCCAATCAGCCTCACAGCTCAGGTAGGACCAAATCCTTTACTCTTTGTTCAAAGACTTTTATAAGTGATCTCCGACAGATCCTTTACAAATAGAACTGGTAAGACAGGCGCACTGTAGTACAAAAAAATCTTTTTTAATCATAAGCAAACAGAAATTAAAATACGGAGGCCTTTGTACTTTATATTTTTAAGGTAGACTAAGTCACTCAAAATGGTTTACAGATGTGCTTGACAATAGTTGCTACTATTTTGAAAGTTGTTTTTCTTTGCAAAGGTGTATAGGTCTATGGAATAGCAGCACACACTCACAACTGTTCATTTACATGTGCTGAAATGTATTTTATGCTGATCAAAGCGAAACAAGAAGAAAACATTTGCAAGGGATACTGGTATTGAGATTAAAGGGGCTAATTCTATATAGGGCGCAGAGATTTATGCACGTGAAATGTGCATAAGTCTCTATTCCGAATGATTATGATGGGATGATGACACACCTAGTGACATGCCTAGGCCATAGTGTTGTATAACTTATGCACGCAGATGCCCAGGTTCTGCACCCATGAACACTCCAATTGAACATAGGCATGATGGGACTTATGCACATGCTTTGGACAGCTGCTGTTTTGCAAGCATGCACATAATTTATGCACATAACATCTCCAAAGTTGGCAGCTGCTGCAGGAGAAGTGTTCATGGTCTCCGCATCCTCTCCTCCTACCGCTGTGCTAGTCTTGTGATAAGAGCTGCAAAATCTTGCTGCTTCTTGTGAGACTAGCACCGCAGTAGCATGAGAGGAGTCTGAGCCTAAATATTTTTGCTGCCGCTGCTGACTTGGAGGGGAAGGAGGGGGTGCTGCAAGGGGATGACTCAAAGGAGGATTAGAACAGACAATAGTGCGAGTGTCAGAGACGGATTTCTTGACTTTGATATACCTTGATAAAAGGCATTCAAGGTCACTTCCCCGTACACACCCACCCCTACTCCCAATTTTGCCACCAGTATCTGATGGATGCTCATTATGGTACTGGCGGTCCATTAACTTTATTTAGTGTTATGTTTTGAAATGCAACATGAAACTTCAACAAAATGTCCTATTTCATTTCATTTCGTTTTTGAAAAGAAACTAATTAAAACAAATGAAATCTCATTTGATTTTTCTTTCCTTTTCAAAACCAAAATCACAAGCAGTCAACTCTGGGGTCTCCCCATTCACCAATATAAGCTGTACTGCCAGAAATGTAAGCAAAAGAAGCTCTCTAGGACTGCCACCATTCCCCAGTTCACCCCCCACCCCCCCTCCTTCCAGGGCCTAGCAGTCCTCACCATGACTTACACCATCCCTGGGTCTTTTAGGGACAGGATCAATCCCTAGCTTCTCCTGCCCCATAGATCAAAATAATATCATAGTTTTGGTATTTGGTCAGCCAGTGCCATAGTGAAACAGATCAGCAATGGTGCAGGTGTGACTACGGGTCACCCCTGCCCCTGAAAACCCAGGAATGAGTAAGTCACAAAGTGGGAGACCTCGACCACGTGAACAGATGGTGCCGGGCTCAGGAGGGAGCTTTAGACACTATTTTAGTTTGGTTAATTGGCAAGGCTGACAGCCAGATTTTAGTATGTGCCATTGAAAAATAGCACATGGTAGAAAACTAAAGAAAACCCACTACGAAAACAAACAGAGCAAAAACAAATAAACTCTCCACACTCCCAAAACAGGCAAAATCCTCATTTAGTTCATCCCCAGCAAACCTCTCTTCCCCTGTCTGGCCATAATAATCTAACTAGTCACCAATACTAGCACAGTTCATGCCTGAATATTCATTCTTATGTCTTTGTGGCCCCACAGACATAACAGACATTTACCCTATCAGAGACATTTACCAGGCCTAATCTAGATCCTGATTGATTAGTGATGATCAAACAGGATCTGGATCAGGCTTGGTAGACATCTGTAATAGTATACTTAGATATGGATTCACAGAATATCTGGCACAAGAACATGGCAAAAGAAACTTTTTGTGGAGTAAATCTCTACAGCAGGAGTCAAACAAAAATTCCTATTAGCATTTTCCACAGAGCTGCATGCCAGAGATACTTTGGACCAATCAGGAAAGAGGAAGGAAGATCACAAATAATACAAGTGCAGGCTGGCTAAAACCAGATGTCATAAAGATTTGATGGCTCTTTTGCAAGATGCCTGCTTTTAACCCCAAAGGTCAGTGCTTCAATAAGAGCCTCTGACTGTAAAAACAAGCCACATGTTTTTTTTTCATTTGCCTCTACCCTCAATAACCTTTCAGCTATGTTTTTCATTTAGGCAACAGCCACTGATAATTGTGGTCAACATTATAGGCACCTTTGCATTTTAGGTATGTTGTGTACAATATCTTGAGAAATAATTGGAAATATTCCAACTGTACATCATCATAATATTTTCATAGTATGTTCAAAGGTATACAACAAAATAAAGATGTCTGTGCAATTTAAATATAGTAATTTCTGTTAAAAAGAAACACAGCAAAATAGGATCTGGAAAGAATTAATGGCACCCTTCACTAATATTTGGTTGCGCAATCCTTGGCAGTGATGACAGCCTCCAAACATTTCTTGTAGCCATTTATAAGTTTCGTACATCTGTCTGCTGGTGGTTTCTCCCACTCTTCAAATGTGATTTGCTCCAGCTCATGAACGTTTCCAGGATTCCTTTTACCAATAGCAGATTTCAGCTCTTTCCAAAGGTTTTCGATTGGATTGAGATCAGGACTCATTGCTGATCAGTGTAAAACAGTCCATTTGTTCCTTTTTAACTATTCTTTTGTACTTTTGGATATATGTGTTGGGTCATTGTCGTGCTGAAGGACCCATAACCTTTGACCCAGACCTAGCTTTCTGACACTAGTAGTACATTTTGCTTCAAAATACCTTGGTAGTCCTCTGGCTTCATGATTCTTTTAATACATTCCAGGTCTCCAGGTTCCTGAGGCAGCAAAACAGCCCCACAACATTATGGAACTTCTATTATATTTAACTGTAGGAAGGGTGTTTTTTTTCCTGATAAGCTTCATTTCTTCACCTGTAAATGTATCACTGGTCTGCATTGCCACAGAGCACAAGTTTGGTGTCATCTATCCACAGAACATTTTCCCAGAAGGATTGTGGTTTCTTAAGGTGGATGTGGGCAAAGATCAGGCATGCCTTTTTATGCCTTTCAGCAGTAGGGTCCTCCTTGGCCTTTGCCCATGACGTCCTTCTTTGTTTAGTGCGCAGCATATGGTGTGGGTTGAAACCACCACTCCAGATTGCTCCAGGTCAGCCTTAAGCTCTTTGGATGTTGTACATGGTGTGTTTTCAACAGTTTGCACTAGCCTTCAAAGACTTCTTGGATTAATTTTCCTCTTCCCATCATGTCCTGGGTGATTCTTGACAGTTCCATAAGCAGAAAGGTTCTTAAAAATATTGTGAAATACAGGAATTCCAAGGTCTTGGAGATGGCCTTGTACCTCTTTAAAGTTTGATGTTTGGTGATAATAGTTTTCTGATGGTCTCAGGCAGCTCTCTTGTCCTCACCATTGTGAAATGGAATAGGGAGTAAATGTGGCCATTTTAAACATTAGAATCATCATTCATTGGTTGATTCAAGTAATGTGAGTACTGACAATTGCTCACAGGTGCATGGAATTTTACTGCAATGGGAATGTGGTTCTTCTGTACAAATTGATTTAAATTGTTTATAAGGGTGCCAATAGTATTTCCTTTTTTAATTTGTCTCGTTTTATTTGATTGGTCTCGTTTTTATTTGATATATAGTCCAAAGTCATTTCACTGGCCGCTTTTTTTTAGGAGATATAGGACATTAAGGGGTTGAACTGCAAAGATATCAATAATGTTGGCCACAACTGTACCTTTTTAATTAACAAAATTGCCCTAAAATGAAAATTTATAGAATTGGCCCAACGTTTTGTCCGGTCTGGAACTCTATAAAAATGCTCAGTGGATTATTTTGCCTTGTAAATCTATTGACTTCTGCTGTAGAGGTTTACTCTAAAGACTTTTCTTTTGCCATATTCTTGTGCCAGAAATTCTGTGAAACCATGTCTAACCATACTATCAAAGTCTTGGTAAAAGTCTAATCTAGATCCTGTTTGATCATCACTAATTGGACAACCAGGATCTAGATTATCTTGGTAAATGTCTCTGATAGTGTACTTAGACATGATTTCACAGAATTTCTGGCATAAGAATGTGGCAGAAAAAAAATCTTTGGAATCAATCTGTACAGCACCAATCAATAAATTCACAAGGCAAAAAATATCTAGTTAGCATTTTTCATAGAACTGCAGACCAGACAAATTTTGGGCCAGTCAGGAAACAGGAAGGAAGATTATCAGCAATACATTAAGTAAGAGCAGGCTGACAAGAACCAGCCCCATGGAGGTGTGAAGGCTCTTCTACAAGCCGTCTGCCTTCTAGCCCAAAGATCACTGGTTTGAAACCAGCCTCTGACGGTGAGGAAAAAAATAGAAATTACACTTACCTGGTAATTTTTGTTCCTTTAGGGACTCCAGTTTAGTCCTCCACCTCTGGGTTGTGTACCTCCTCCTGCAGCTTGGAGACTGGGCATGTCAAACTCGTGACATCACTGGATATATCCTGCTGGCAATTCCCAACATCCCCAGTGAACTATTGACAAAGCTGACTCAAAAGAGCAACCAATAAGCAGCTAAAATTTAATTGTAAATATAACCATAAGCATAAGAAACCCAACTAACAATTTTCGAAGAGGGAAAGTCGCAATAATAGCCCTCCCCTTTATTTTAGTTCTTTTTTTTTTCTTTTGATATTCTTCCCATTCTTTCATCTTCCCCGTTTTACCCTTCAGAGCCAAAGGGAGAGAAGAAAGTGCACCAGACTAGACAGTAATACTCACTGTGATCCAGCCACCTTAAGAAGTTATCCGTTCATCCAAAGAAACTGATGCTTCTTCCCAACTGAAAAAAACCTCTGAATAGATTATCCCTTAAGTGGGAATGAGGACTAAACTGGAGTCCCTAAAGGAACAACAATTACCAGGTAAGTGTAATTTCTATTTCCTTATCGGTCCTCCAGTTTAGTCCTCCACCTCTGGGATGTATCAGAGCAGTAATTAATGGAAGGGACCTTTCCAACCGGATCGCAATACCGCCGACCCACAACAAGTATCACTTGCTGCCATCACGTCCAGGTGGTAGTGTCTACTGAAGGTATGCAGAGAGGACCAGGTGGCTGCTCTGCAAATCTCAACTGGCGAAACTAACCCATGTTCCACCCATGACGTCGCTTGCGCTCTGGTAGAGTGAGCCCGTAAGTCCTCTGGCGCCTGATGGCCTTGCAAAATATATGCTGACATAATAGCTTCCCGAACCCATCTGGAAATGGAAGCCTTAGACGCCGCTTCTTCTTTGCGGGGGCCCCCGAACAGAACAGAAATCCGATCTGATTTACGAAAAGGCTCTGAAAGCTTCAAGTAATGCCGTAACACCCGTTTTATATCCAAGAGATGCAGATTGCTGTCCCGAGCGCCCCCCTCTGTGGTACCCAATACCAGTAAGTACACCTCCTGATTCAAATGAAAGGAAGAAACCACTTTAGGCAAAAATGACGGCACTGGATGTAACACCACCTTTTCCTTCAAAAAGGCCAAAAACGGTTCCCTACACGAGAATGCCTGCAACTCCGAGACTCGTCTAGCCGAACAGATGGCCACCAAGAAAACTGTCTTTAGAGTGAGGTTCTTAACCGACACCTGTCGCAATGGTTCAAAGGGTTTCCTAGTTAATGCCCCTACAACTAGATTGAGATCCCAAGCCGGGACCACAATTATTTATTTATTTACATTCTCTTATATATTCTCTACAATTTGGCGAGTAGGATGCAACTTAGACACCACTTTAAGGAAACGCACCACATCACTGTGTGCTCCCAATGTCACCCCTTGAACCTTACCTCTATAGCACGCCAGCGCTGCTAACTGTACTCTTAAAGAACTGGCAGCCAGACCTTTCTCAAAACCATCCTGTAAAAAACTCAACACTACAGGAACAGACACCATAGCGGCCCGCACCTGTTGCCGTGAACACCAGTCCTCAAAAATATGCCAAATGCGCACATCAGTCTTATCCCTGCTGCCTCTCTATCCCCCCTGCATCCAGCATCTCCCTTCTGACTCCCTATGCCCATCCACATCCCAGTGCCCTCTCTTGTCCACTCCTCCCTTCAATGCCCCCCTGTGTCCACCCCTTATATGTACAAGGGGCAGAGCCTGCCCACAGAGCAGCACATCCCATGGGCAGGGGCTGTGCAAGCCATGATCTCAGCTCAGAGAGGCAGGGCACAATTGGCCTTGCAGGCTCTGCTTCTCTGGGCCATGATCATTGCCTCCCACACCCTTTTGCCTGCGGAAGCAGCATGTTCTGCAGACAAGGACTGTGCAAGACATGACTACAGCCAAGAGAAACAGAGCATGTCCTCAGGAGCAGATGTTAGGAGGACGCTGTCTCTGGCCGCCCACCTCCACCCCCCATTCAGGATGACCTGAAGAGTGCTGGCAGCCTAGTGGAGAGATTGCCTCTGGGTATCATAAGGAAAGGAATGGAAAACAAAAGATATTATAATGCCTCTATATCATTCCATTGTGAGACTGCACCTTGAATATTGTGTGCAATTCTGGTCGCCGTATCTTAAAAAGGACATAGCGTTATTAGAAAAGGTTCAGAGAAGAGCCACCAAAACGGTAAAGGGGATGGAAGGATACTCCTATGAAGAAAGGCTAAAAAGGTTAGGGCTCTTTAACCTGGAAAAGAGACGGCTGAGGGGAGGAGATATGATAGAAGTCTATAAATTAATGAATGGAGTGGAACGGGTAAATGTAAATTGATTGTTTACTTTATCAGAATATAGAAAGACTAGGGGACATGCAATGAAGCTACAGGGTAAACTATTTAAGACTAATAAAAGAAAATATTTTTTCACTCAACGTGTAATCAAACTCTGGAATTTGTTACTGGAGGATGTAGTAAAGGCTGTTAGTGTAGCTGGGTTTAGAAAAGGTTTGGACAAGTTCCTGGAGGAGAGGTCCATAAACCATTATTAAGAAGGGACCCAGGATATCAATGCTTGACCGAGTACAAGCATTGTGGAACCTGTGTCTTTTGGGGAAACTGCTAGGTACGTATGACCTAGATTGGCCACTGTTGAAAACAGGATACTGGGCTTGATGGACCTTGGTCTGACCCAGTATGGCATATCTTATGTTCTTATGACACAAGACTGAGTAGTGACTGCGGTCTCTCACAGTCTTCTGCCCGCGGGAGCAGTGTGTCCTACGGGCAGGCTCTCCACTGGGCCTATGGTGCTCCGCAGGTCATCCTGAATGGGGACTAGGGGGGCAGATAGCTATTGATGGAACCCTCCTGACGCCCGGGTCCCCTGGCCATGCTTACCCAGCTACCGGGTAGTGCTGGCCCTAGTCCAGCGTCATGCTTCCCCACCCCCACCCCTGTTGTGCAGCATTTGTCTTTCTGCTTCCCCCACTGTTGTCCAGCATTTGTCCTCCAGTTCCTCCCACCCACTATCCAAGTAGCAACAGTCAGCAATAGATTCTGATAGCCACACAAACTTGAAGAGCCATTAGTGCATTCTTTTACCTGCAGGAGAAGGGGCACACACATACATGCAAAGCAAAGTTAATGTTTAAACGTATGATGCACAATTATGCATTTTTACAAGATTGTTGCTGGAAGGGTAGTGATGACTGAATATTACTGCTTTCTGTATAGCTAGTTCCACTCTCACTTTGCCCAAAGCAGTTGCAGAGATGTTCACCAGTACTATCTAGATGATCCACTCGAAATGCACGAAGTGGGGATTTATACGTTTAGTGTCAGGTGCTTAAAATAGGTCTATTTGAATATCAACAGCATAGTCCAACATTGAAGGAGGGAACTTTCTAGACAATTTATGTCGGGAAAATGCTTTTTATTCACATAAATCACTTTGAAAATGGCACTCCCATGAACAGCACAAACAGTAGGTTTCATTTCACCTGGATAGTGGTTTACATGGTTACTTTCTTTGGTGCTTAATATTTAACTGGCTCTTGTTGCATCAAATTTTTAATAAATAGAAAATGTAAAAAATAAACTCACGCAAAAGAAAGCAAAAGCTCAATTAATCAGAAAGTAGTTAGCTCATAAAAATACAGTATAACCCTTTTAGAAATTAGATGACTCATATCTGTTGAAATCTAAATAAACTCGTCAGGACCAGCCTTTCCACTAGGCAGATTAAGCATCCGCCTAGAGCACCACAAATCTGGGGTTGGTACTGGCACCAGCACGACAGCTCTCAGCAGCCCTCCATCAGGCCAACTCTACAACTTAGCAAAAGTGGTCACCACACGACCTTGAGCAGACACACACTCAAGGCCTGACAAGTTCTTGCCACACCCCCGCAGCACTAGTCTGGAAAAGGCAGGATGCAGCCTGCCTCGCGCATGCGTGTCTGCTCAAAGCTTCGCACAGCTGCTTTCCCTAAGCTTTGGAGTTGGCGGCAGCTTTTGATTTAGCTGCAGCAACCAGGGCACAGCTGAACACCTGAAAGGGAGGACGAAGAGTTACTCGACACCAGAAGAGGTGTGAGGGTGGGGGAGATGCTGGGGAGGCAGGAGAGGGTAGGGCCAGGGAGGAAAGCGAAAATACTGAATGAGGGAGGGGGCATGCATGGGCATGGAAGATGCTGGCATACTGGGAGGCTCGGGGGAGGGGGGGCACGGCTGAGGGTTCACCAGGGCATCGGATAGCCTTGGCCAGTCCTCCTGGCTCCAGCCCATGAGAACTTAAGTAACAGAAGCTCAGCTCAGGCGCATGTGCCTCTCTTACGAGGCTGGCTGCCGAATGGAGGAAGCCTGGTCGGGCCGGGCCAATCAGAATGCAGCTTTTTATGTTCCAGCTCAGCACCTGCCTCCAGCGTTACAGCGAGGAGCCATTTTCCTTGAAAGCAGAATAGAATAGTTTGAGAGTATGTTGAACGTGTTTAATACATAAAGAAAGGTGGAAAATGTGATCACTTGATCTATTAGTTTTCTATTTGTTACATTTTCATCCATATGTAAAACTGGCGGCATAAATAGGAACCGAAAAACTTTAATGAAAGGCATAAACCAAAAACCCAACCAAACCAAAAAACCCCACCATATAGCACTGTGGGGAAAGCAGTGCATCAGGCCTTAAGTAAAAAAATTACGCAGGGCTTTGCCCTAATGTCAGCATAGAAATATTGTAATATTCACATACATTGCAACTTACAGGCATTGTAGTTAATTTGTATTCCATTATCTGTATTTAGCTCACATCATAACGTCCTCATTCATCGTGATGTGGCTTGACAGATTTGCACAATGCCTATAAGCAGTCACTTGGCATTACCATCGCGATGCAAAATCCCCCGACAGGATTTTCCTGCTCGCATGAGTGCGACTTACCCCTTTCTCAATATATTGCGCCTCTGCAGTGTTTACCTAGGACCAAGGAAACTTTCTATGTTCTTTCCGGAGCTGGAAAGGTTCAGACTTTTGATTTCACAAATGGTAGCACAGTCCTTGGCCACCACGTCGCTGGGAAAGCCTTACGGCTGTGAATCCGGAAAAAATACAGCTACAAATTTCATTTCATTTGACAAATCGGAAAGAAGCCTGAACCGCATTCAATTACCGTTTATGCTGTGCTACCGAAAATGATAAAGGACACACATTCCCAGCACGTAGTTAAACTTTTCAACAGAAAATGCAGGCATACAAAATATAATTGTGTGGATATACACTTCAGGAACCAGTACCTAAAAGATGTACTCTCTATTTATTTCTGTGCAGTATGAAAATATCACAATGGAAAGAAATATTTTTAAACGTTTAAAATCTTCACAGCAGTGAGTGCTAACATTTATACAGAAAGGCAAGTTGACATTCTGCCAACTGTAAATTTATGTAAAAAAGATTGAATACTGTACCTTTGTGGTTATGGAAAACATGTATTATTAAACATAAATAGAAAATCGTGTGGCATTGGTCATGTTAAACAGAGGGAACTGGGATCTGTTTAGCTGATGTGCTCTCATAGTCCTGTATCAACTCATTAGTCGTATGATAATGCATAGCGATATACGATTTGGCAAATCCAAAAGTGGAGTTCACTGGCTGTAGGCTGTTCGGGGTGCTGACCTCCTGGGAAGGGCTGCTGTTATAAATACTGTAATAAGGTTCTATGCGAGTATTAATGGGCGTGGAACTGCTTTGCGCGTGGTGCTGCAGTCCGGCTGAACCCTTGGGGCTCAGCACGCTCTCTTTCGAATGACTTGGACCACACGCTTGGTCCACAAACTTTTTCTGCGGTTTTGGAGACAACATGTAGGCAGAATTGGTCTCATGATGGGATGACTTGTTCCTGTTGACTTCCAGACTCCCTTTGCCCATGGCTCTGAGCCTGGTCTTCTGCTTGCAGCAAAGGAAGCCCAGGGCTACGTATTGGATGCACCAAAGGACTCGTCGCCTGAGCCCAGCGCTGTTGCGGGAATAGATGAAAGGGTTTAGGCCGGATTTGAAAAAGATGAGGGTGAATCCACAGAGCTCGAACTGGTAGAGGATGAAGCTGCTATTGCTCGTCAGGACATCCTGCATGAGGGAGATTCCCAGCGGAAGGCAGCACAGCAGCACGGAGAGGACGATCACCACGCACGTTACCACGGCTTTGGAGTCCTTGGCAGTGGAGAGATTGACCGCAGACACCAGCTGGAGCCTGCTGGCCGGCGCCTGGTTTAGTTTTTTGGCATAGGCGTGTGTCTGGACGTGCTGCAGTTTGTTGTAATTCTGGTTCCTGTACAGCGCAGGCACAGCGCACTGCACCCCATCCACTCCCGAGCCGATGAAAGGCTGTGGCCTGGTCGCATCCATGGTGATGATGGGACATTTCCTGACTTGCGCGTTTTTCCTAAGCGTCTGGGCGATCGTAATGTAGGAGACGGACACCACTGCCACGCAGAAGGTGAAATCGATCACGTACAAGTAGAGGATGATTTTGCCCTCGCCGCTGACCAGGCTGTACATGGGGAGGCAGATCCTAGACTTGCGGGTTCTCAGGGTAGCCAGGGTGGCCAACGTGAAACTTGTAATCCACAAGAGCACCGTGAGCACCAAGGTGCAGGGAAAAGAAGCTGTCCTGTTGGGCTGCTGGCCCAGGACCATCCGCAGCCGGTGCAAGGCTATCACGGCCACCGTTTTGAGCGACATGATGATGAAGCCAGAGCTGGTGAGATGGAAAGTGAAGCAGAAAGCCTCCGGGACATTGCTGCCAATGTCAAAGAAGAGGACAAAGGCGAACATGGGCGCAGTGATACAGCAGATGAACAGGTCACAGAAAGACAAGTTGAGAATCATAAAGTCGAAATTGGTCCTGAATTTCCTGAACGCTGGATCAAAAAAGGACAAGAAGACAATCAGGTTGCCGTAAGAGCCCAGGCAGAAGATGACGACCAGGAGGAAAGAGCAGGTGACCAGGGTGGCCGTGTGGATGATCTCCTGGATGCCCCTCAATGTGCCGTTCCCCGTCTGGAATAAGGAGCTGCTGTTCAAGTAATGGTACCGGCTCTGGGCTTCGAGATCTGCCATCGTCTCTGTAAGGTTCATCTTCCCCCCAAGAAAGAAACCCTTTACTCCAAGCCGAGATCCATGGAAGAGGCTCGGGACATCGTGTGAGGCTGTCGAGACGCTTCCACGGCCGATAAAGCCTAAACACAGAAAGAGAAAGGGAGAATGGCACGGAGGAAGGCAATGTCGCCGAGTCCATAACGCGCGCTGCAAGGGGCTCCCGTGTGTAAAATAGCGCGCAGGACAGGCTTGGCGGCAACCCTGTTAGCCTGCCACGGTGCAATCAAGGGCAGATCCAGCTCCCAGCCTCGGCACCACGCTCCTTCGCGCCTTTGCCCTTCTGGTGGAGGAATAGGGGGCTTTGCCTCTGCCCTCTTCCCCCCCCCCCCCAACTTCCCACTACTATTCCCGCACACCTTTACCCTTCAGGCCCGGTCCCCGTCACCATCCTCAACACATCACACAGACACACCTCTACCACAGAGCCTCTCCTCCTCCTCCCTGCAATCTCGGCCCCGGCCTCTTCTGCTTGCGCGCTTTCCCTTTCAGCAGCACAGTCGCAGCGAGAGCGAGAGCTGCCCGGAAATCCTGGGTCCCGCCCCCCGTCGGTGGCAGAGGTGGACGCGAGATCCCGGCAAGATGTCCGATCGCCTCTTACCTCCGGCGCGCTCAGGCGCTTTCGCTTCCCGGGCAGGCAAAAGCGACTGCTGAAGTCCTCGGGGACGCGCCTCGCTCCAAAGCTGCCGCTGTCATCATCCCCCTCCCCCCCCCCCCCCCCCCCCCCGGTGCCCTCTGCCAGGGGAACCCCGCTACTCCCTGCCTCTGCATGAGGGACAGCGATGGTAGGAGCTGCAGTGTGACCGGGGGGGGGGGGGGGGGGGGGGGGCGGCGGCTGCAGAAAGATGGGGGAAGGGCATCCGCTGAGTGGTGGTCTCTAAGGGATGTAACCCCAAGTTTAGGAACTACTAATCCAGAGGGTCGCTATGAGTCGACACAGACGCAATGGTCCCTAGCAACAGCATTTCCATGTTGAGGAGACCAAATCAGGACTTTTTCTCAGGAGTTTGAGATGTCACAGAACAGGATTGTGGAGTTTCTTGAATATGGCAGATGGGTTCAAGCAGAATAGAGCAGCGAGCAATATAAATATATTGAGACTAGCAATTTGCTGGAGTAGAGAAGAGGGACGTGCAGGTGTTGGCTCGGCCCAGCCCACAGGAGAAGAGAGGCTACCTGGCAGCAGTGGGGAAGGACAGTCAAGGAGATGCACCTGCACTGCTCAAGAAGAGAGGACTACTACTGCAGTTTTCATGTGCCCCTCTTAAAGGGGAAAGTGCACCCACAGAGGCATTGTTTACAAGCGAAGGGTAGGGTAAGGTAAGGTAAGACGGGACTGAGGGGCTAATGCTGGGAGGAACCTAACTGGAAAAGGTTGAGGGGCTAGTTGGACAGAGCTTGGGGGGAAGAGACAGCTGGAGGGGTTAGAAGGGTCAGTTGACTGGGGCATTAGAGGGAAGGGTTGGCTAGAGAGTTTTAGAAGGGGTATGGCCAGAGAGGGGTTTAGAGGGAGAATTGATTGAAGGGAGGGGCAAATTAGAGAGACCATAGAGGTGGGGAATCACCTGGAAATGAGGTTTAAACCCAGCACCAGGAACAGTGTGGGGGAAGAGAGTCAGCAGTGGGTACTGGTAGCTGTCATTGGTGAGCTGAGAGCAGCTGGGGGTGAAGAGAGGGAAGAAAATGTTCCATCCAAATCTAAACTGCCTGAGTAGAGGGAATTTTGAGATGGGGAGATAGGACATTAGCTCTTGGGGTGACGGGTGGGCTGGGGAACAAAAGAGAAGATAGCAGAGAGGAAGATCAATGGGGAAGTGGCGACTAGACATGGACCTGGTCTGCAGTTGAGCTGCCTTTTCTGCACCATCTCCTTAGAAGGTTGCCAGATTTAGAGTCACTGCTTCCCTATGCACCCCTAAGTCTTTAAGGGGGCAAATGCAGACAAACCCACTGCTCCTCGATGACTTCAGGAAGAGGACTGGCCATGAGCGCATTGCAAGAGCACTGAGACAGGACAGGAGGAATACCAGCTGCAAGCGAGGAGGAGTGGGCTGTGCAAACCTGGACAGGAAGGAAATGTTGAAGTCCTCTGCTCACTGTGCAGCAGTGGTGAAACAAAATAGATTGTTAAAAATGATTTGCAAATAGACAAAGAATAAAGCAGATATTATAATGCCTCTTTATGGATCCAAAGTGCCACTGCACCTTGCAGACTATGGGCAGTTCTGGTTGCCCCATCTCAATAAAGAAATAGCAGAACTAGAAAAGGTACAGAGAAGGGTGAACAAAATGAAGAGACTAAACAGGTTAGAGCTCTTCAGATTGGTGAAGGGATGGCCAAGAGGAGATTTGATGGAGGTCGGTGAAATCACCAGCAGGGTGGAATGGGTAAATAGGAAGTAGTTGTTTATCCTTTCAAAAAGGACTCAGGAGTCGCTCCAATAGGTAGCACATTTAAAACAAATCAGAGAAATTATTTTTCTTTCATGCAATGCACAATTAAGCTGTGGTATTTATTGCTGGAAACCATGATCATGCTTATTGGTATAGCCGGGTCTAAAAAATAAAGAGTTTAGATAAGTTCCTTGAGGAATGGTCCCACAAACCCTTGGCCTTCTAGATGTGAGAAACTCGCCTCATATCTCTGGGTGTGTGCAAGAAGTGGATCCTGCTAGGTATTTGTGAGCTGAAGTTCATGGACCTTAAGTCGAACCAAGTCCAACAACCCTTTTTATGTTTGCATGTAATCGTCAGTGCAGCACTTGGGGAAGGGGATTGGATTGACTGATGTGGAAAAGGATCTAGGGGTGATCGCATCTTATTTTTCAAGTTTTTCAAATAGAATGACAAGGTAGTGGTGAGAGCCAGAAAAATTATACTGCACACATAGGGTAAATAATAAAAAGTGGGTATGTTGGTACAGTCCCCACCCATAGGTACTTTTACAACCTATAGGGTTTGCATATAATCAACGGATAAACTTTGTCAGTGGAATTGCTTTGGTTATTGTCAAATCAGTGTGCATAGCTTTGCATAATCCAATCTATACGTGTAACTCAATCCTGATCCTCTTCTTGCCCCTGGGAACTCCTCTGCAGTGCCTTGTATGATTTATTATTTATTTGGTACCCATTATACTACCTTTCATAAGAAACAAAGTGGCTTACAATTGACTAAAACATAAAGAAAGGAACACCATCAAAATTGAGATAGGAAGGAAAGACGTTAGGAAGGGAAGAGATTTCCTGACAGGCATCTCCGGACCCCGAGGCCCTCCTTACAATTGCCCAAAGGCTTCCTCAAAGAGGAGGGTCTTTAGGCTGGCTTTAAATTCGTTATAGGACAATTTTAAGCATAATTGTGGACGTAAACTGTTCCATAGAAGTGGGGCTTTAAAAAAGAATGCAAATTGCCTATTGGTCAGTGCCAGCCCTACCGTCAGGCAAACTGGCAACTTCTGGGGGCAGCAAAGAGTGAGGCAGTCACAGCTAAACCATAGATTCTGACAGCCAAGGAGGGTGCAAAGCTTAAAGTTTTTCTAAGGCTTCAACACCTTGAATCAACCCTGGGCCGGCCCCTGGAAGGAGGTGGAATGTACAAATGATTTCCATGGAGAGAGCATAGCAAACGAATGGGAGCACAGATATTTATTTATTTATATTCTCTTATATACTGTGCTATTCTGCATCAGTGCAGTTTACATTGAACAAACTGAAATTACATTGAACAGGGCATTATAACTTGGAGATAACTATTTTACAGGGAAAATGGGCTATGGAGGGTTAAGTGGCTTGCCCAAGACCACAAGGAGCACCTGTGGGACTAGAAACCCCAGTCCTTCTGGCCCAAGGTTGCTGTCCTCTAGTGGGATTTGAACTCCTGACCTTCTGGCCTGAAGTACCTTGCCCCAACCACTAGGCCACTCCTCCACTCCATGCATCCTTTTATGTACAAAAAGCTTGGGCAATTTCTAAAGCTCAATTCTCATTGGTAAGGTGCTTTTTTACTCACAGAAAGGGCTTTTGATATTGCCACTCCTATACTGGTGATAATGCTCCTATGCAAATCATTGATCAGACGTTAACTGGTATATTGTGTTCTGTTTTGAAGCCACATCTCAACAAGGATACAGCCATCAGAAAGCTGCCAAAGTGACCATATCATCTATGAAAAGGGACTTCCAAAGCTAAATATGTAGTCCTAGAGGACAGGATAGAGAGGGGAGGTATTGAAGAAACATTTGGAGGCTAGCCTATGAGGCTCTTGTAAAAGGAATCATGACAGGAGGATGGGGAGGGCACAGATGCTGAACTATAACGAGGGAATTATTCTTCCCAGAAAGGATGGTAGATATATGAAATAGCATGCCAATGGAGGCGAAGGAGGGAACGCTGTAACAAAGTAACATTACTATTACTATCATATGTATATAGTTCAAGTTCTATTATCCTTTGTTACAATTACCCCTGTTTTCCAAGTTTTTCTTCCTGTTCCATGTAAAAACAGATATATGTATCTTATCTTATCTGATGTTTTGTAGTTCTATGTAAACCGCGCTGATAATAAATAGTGCGGTATATAAAAATGTTAAATAAATAAATAAATAAATAAAGTATGGCTTAGCTCTGCGATGAGAGTAAATCTGGAAATGAGGTGGATTGTGAAGTGTTGTGGCAGGAGAGGAAATAGGCTTAATGGGGTTTTGGTTGTTAACTGATGTCACCTTTCTAGGTTTTAATGTTTCTCACACTGATATCTAAAGCAAGGAAGAGCCATTTAGACCATTTCACACCTGTGCTTAACACTCAAGCAACAGCAATCTTTTCAGTTAGTGAGCCAGGAAATGGGAATGCCAGGAGTGCTTCCTCATCCCCCCTTTGCAGACCTGCGTAACGGACAGTGCCATCTATGTTTTTTCCTTAAGAATGTTACTGCAAATTAATCTTACAGCGTGGCAGGCTGGGATTTTGGAAAAGGAGTCTCTTTTAAAAATCTGTCTTCACACTTACAGATGTTGCTAAGATGTTAGGTTTAGAAATCTGCTTCACCAGAGAGCTTCCACCATTTGACTTTTAAACGCTTCATTGTAGTAAAAGGTATGCTTTGTTAAATGGAATTAAACCTGTATCCTATGTTTTCTTTTTTTTTTCTAAACCACAGTGGGAATGCTCTGTGCATTAGCAGGTTATAATTTTACAAAATAATCTAGAAAAACGATTCCAGTGGTATGGCAACAGCTGATGTCACTGCAGGAAAAGCATATATGAAAAATAAAGGTTCCACTATTGCTGTTTTACATATACATACTGTACATAGCATGTTCCTCTCTGGAACAGTGTTTCCCAAATCACAGCCTCTTACTGCAAGCCATTATGTAAGAATTGCCATTCTGGGTCAGACCATAGGTCCATCAGGCCCAGCAGCCTGTTCCAGCAGGGACCAATCCAGATCACAAGTATTTCAAAAGTTTCCAAAGAGAAGAATTATTGCTTCTCATGTACCCCCAGGGATAAATAGTGGCTCTCCCAAGTCTACCTGGCTAATAATAGTTTGGGGGCCTTACCCCCTTTATAAACCCATCTTGCAGTGACAAAATTCCACATTCTGCTTTTTTTTGATTATCATGGCACAATTTATTTATTTTATTTATTGAACAGGTCTTCTGTACCGCCTTATCATTAATTCAAAGCGTTTACATAGAACATTACAGCAACCAGCTTTTACATAGAACAGGGGGCCAAGGATATTAACATATTGTCTACAATGATGCCAATATTCTTTTTCTGTGTGGTGAACCCTAATACAAAATCCAGAACCATGTACCATTAGTTTGGATTATTTTTCCCTACATGCATTTCTTTGTACAAGTCCACATTAAATGTTATCTGCTATTGAGACACTCAGTCCCTGAGTCTCAAGGTCCTCCTGCAAATCTTCACAATCCTTTCAGGATTTAATAATTTTGTGCCATCTGCAAATTTGGTCATTTCACTCATCATTCCCTTTTCCAGCATTATAAATATGTTAAAAAGCACAAGTCCCATTACAGATCTCAGGAGAATTCCATTAATCATTCTCCAGTTCTGCTTTCTTTTAACCAATTCTCAATCTTCAGTAGGACATTGCCACATATCCCATGACTTTTTAATTTGCTTGGGAGCCTCTGTGAGGGAACTTATCAAATGCTTTCTGGAAATCCAGATATATCAACCAGCTCATTCTTATCCAAATATTTATTAGCCGCTTTAAAAAAGTCTAGTAGATTGGTAGAGCAAAATTTCCCTTTGTTAAATCCATATTAGCTCTGCCCCTTTAAGCCGGGGTAATTGAAATCACCCATTATTATACTGTACTGTAAGTTTCATTAGCTTCCCTGATTTTTTTGAGCATTTCATCATCCATTTGTTCATTCTGGCCAGGATGTCGGTAGTACATCCCCACTGCTATTGACTTCCCCTTCTTACATGGAATTTCAGTCCATAGAGGTTTTACAGTGAATTTTTTTCCTGTGAAACTTTAATCCTTTGTGACTCAATACCCTCTCTAAAATAGAGTGCAACCCCACCACCAATTTGATCTGCTCTGTCATTATGATATAGTTTGTACCCAGGTATCACAGTATCCCACTGGTTGCCCTCCTTCCACCATGTTTCTGAGATACCAATCATATCTAACCTTTCATGTAATGCTATATATTCTAACTCTCCCATCTTATTTTTTAGGCTTCTGGTATTTGCATACAAGCATTTTAGAGGCTGTATTTGTTTCATATTAATCTGGTTATCTGTAGGCAGGGGTAATTTGGCATCTAGGAATAAAATCTACAGTACTAGAATGGTTTACCTCCTACCTAACGGACAGAACTCAAACAGTACAAATCGGTAATCTTACATCAAATACATATAATCAAGAACTGGGCCTCCCCCAAGGCTCAGCACTGTCAGCGCTACTATTTAACATATACTTAAAACACATCTGTAAAATCTTTAAAAAATTTAATGTCCACTATCACCTATATGCGGACGACATTATGATGTATGTTCCATTCAAAATAGCAAATATCCCTACGCAACTCATTAATAAATGCCTCAATGAAATAAACACTTGGCTAAATGAAAACAACCTATACATCAATCACTCAAAAACAGAAGCCCTAATAGTAACAAAAAACACAACGTTCATTCCCCCCTCACATATTACATTGCAGAATAATGATATCAAACTAAAAACCGAAGTACGTTACTTAGGCGTAATACTAGACAAACACCTCAGCATGGACACACATGTAAGAAACATAACAAAAAAGGTTTATTTCAAACTCAAAATATTAAAGCAACTCCGCCCCCTAATGCACCTACAAGACTTTCAACGAATTATACAAGCGATAATAACCCCCCATTTCGATTTCGCAAATCAAATCCTACTAGGTGTAACAAAACAGACCTTGAAAAAGCTCCAATTGGCACAAAATGCGGCAGCTAAGACCATTACAAAGGCCCCACCTTTCCAACATATAACCCCTATTTTAGAATATCTACACTGGCTCCCGATTCAAAGTCGAATAGATTATAAAACTATTTTAACCACCTACAAAGCCCTAAATAAAACAGCACCCCTGTCTATAAATAACCTCATTAAAACTGAGTCCACTCATAACCTTCAAAGGAGAGACCAGCTAAACAAATTAACAACACCAAAAGAATTTATTAAGGCCAAAAAGACCACAAACAAGAAAGCCTTCTCCCATGCTGCCCCCATTCTTTGGAACACTATCCCATCAGAATTAAGATCCTTACCCAAAATCATGGAGTTTAGGAAAAAACTCAGAACACACTTATTCACAATGCACTATGCATCCTTGACGAACTCACCTCCCACCTCACAGCTAGATAAAGGATAGTCATATTTCAGCCAATATAACTGTTCCAAAAAAGGATCGAACTACTAAAGCCCGAAAACAATGTATTCAAAGACTAATGAATAATAATTTAGCCTGTATATAGCTTAACTCTGTTACTCTGTACATAGTTCACAAATTGTTAAATGTAAGTTACAACTTGTTATCTGTAAAAACAGTTCTCTGTTTATTGTTGTTCCATGTAAACCGCACCTGATCAATGGAAGGAGCGGTATATAAAAAATCTGTAAATTAAATTAAATTAAATTAATTAAATCTTTAAGCTCTCTGCTCTGTACTCAAGGGCATATGGGCTATTTTTGTCTTTATTGGAACCTCTCTGCTGATATGCCATAACTTCATTCTTTTGCTAGTATCCTTCAAGAATACATTGTTCCAAACCATGCGCTCTTGGGCGAATGCCGACTTTCCCCTATTATCTAGTTTAAAAGCTGCTCTATTTTCTTTTTAAAGGTTAATGCCAGCAGCCTGGTTCCATCCCAGTTAAGGTGAAGCCCATCCCTTCGGAAGAGCCCTTCCTTTCCCCAGAATGTTCCTCAGTTTCTAACAAATCCAAAACCCTCATCCTTGCAGCATCGTCTCATCCATTGAGACTCCGGAGCTCTGCCTGCCTTTTGGGTCCTGCATGTGGCACGGGAAGCATTTCAGAGAATGCTATCCTGGAAGTTCTGGATTTCAACTTCCTACCTAAAAGCCTAAATTTAACCTCCAGAACCTCCCTACCACACTTTCCTATGTCATTGGTACCAACATGTACCAAGACAGCAGACTCCTCCCCAGCACTATCTAAGACCTTGTCTAGGTGGCGCGTGAGGTCCGCTACCTTCGCACCAGGCAAGCATGTTACCAGGCGATCCTCATGTCCACCAGACACCCAGCTATCTACATGCCTAATGATCAAATCACCAACTGTAACGGCTGTCCTAACCCTTCCCTCGTGAGCACATGGCCCTGGCGTAACCTCCTCAGTGCGAGAGAGTTTTACATCACTTGGAGGCCAGGTCCTAGCTACAGGATCACTTCCTGCCACACCAGGATGATGCTGTCCTGTCACGTGACCTCTATCATCCATGGCAACAGGGATGTTGCCAGACTGGAGGTGGAACTTCAGTACTACCATCCCTGTAAGTCTCGTCTATGTACCTCTCTGTCTTCCTTATGTCCTCCAAGTCTGCTACTTTAGCTTCCAGAGAACGGACTCGTTCCCTGAGAGCAAAGAGCTCCTTGCACCTAGTGCACACGTATGATCCCTCATCAACTGGGAGAAAATCATACATGTGACACTCAATGCAAAAGACTGGAAAGTCCCCATCTCACTGCTGGACTGCTGTCTGCATCTTAGTTTTAGGGTTGTGTTTAGGTAGTTATGTTGTTTATTTACTAAGGTTTGCTGGGTATACTTAAACTAATAAGACTATACCTAATACATTTAATGGACTTTATTCACCTCAAGCTTAGTTAATCTCAAGTCCTTAATGTATGCCTGATGAGGATAAACAGCAGCACCCAAGAGTGAATGTGGCACCTCCTTTCCTTTAAGAGGTTTAAGCACCTATAAAGCTACGATTATCCCAGGGGTGGGTGGCAGTCAGGGAGCGAGGGAAAAATACTATTAAAAACTGGCTGCTACACAGTACCCTGTCCTGTGCTTCTAAGGTAATCTGTGACCAATTTCCTGGATGATTCACACAGCCCTTGCTTCAATAGAGAGAGTCTTTCAAAATGCCCCTTTGATCTGTTCCTTGACTTTAACACCTATTTAAAGCAATTTCACAGGTCTCTTGCCCCCTATCTAGAAGGCGTCTTTGTAAAGGTCTCTAGAAACAATTTATTTCTCAAAGAATACTGACCCTGTTTTTCCTTTTATGCTAAGTTATACTCTGAGTTGATTTAAACTGAAAGCTCTTTGCTGATACTAGGCCCTGAGTATTAAATTTAAACTAGAAGCTCTCCGCTGGGTTTTAAATTTAACCAGAAAGCTCTCTGCTGTGTTCTGATTTTAAACTGAACTTCCTCTGCTGGGTTTTTAACTTAAACTGAAAGCTACCTGTTGAGTTTTCAATTTAACTGAAAGCTCTTTGCAGATACTAGGCCCTGACTGATTTAACAAATACACTGGATTGTAATTTACACAGATTAATCAGTTTTAATCTAAATAATTCCCTTTTCCCCAAGATTTAGAAAAATTCCCAGAAGTAAATACTTACAATTGCAGATCTCTCTCCAGAAGTAGCAGTCCCCTTTTGTAGTCCTTCAAGATTGAAGTAAGTTGTGTTGGAGGGGGATCAGAAGCAGCAGGTCATATGTGCTGAAGCAAATGGCCTGCTGCAGGCAAGGAAGTGGCAGCACTAAGCCACCCACTCAGTTCGATTGGCTGTATGTCCTTTTCAACAGTGTGCAGTGCTGCAAGACAGTCGGGGGGAGGGTGGCACAGAATCAAGAACCAGAACAGCCCTGCAAAGTCTGACTTCTGGGGTTTGTAAAGGTTCTTGGGGAGGGACTAGGATATTCCTGGGAGGCCTACTGCACTCAGTCACGCATTCTACTCTCTTCACTGTGAATTTACTTAAGGTACCTTAAGTCACTCAAAGATCTTCAGTTACAAAAAAATGTCACTCCTTAACAGACAACAGAAAAAATAGAACAAATGACTTACAGCCTCCTGAAGTCAAAGTCTCTTGGCGAGCAGCATCTAGCCTCCTTACGTTGTTCTTCACCAGATCAAGGAGTAACTTAATAGGATACTTCTAGTTTAGGAAAACCATTCCCTTTCAGTATGCAGCCTTTTTATGGCTCTGAGTCCCAAAATCTCTGCCCCCCCTGAATTCTTTTTTTTGCTCTTAGGATGCTATCTCTGATTGTTTCCTCCATGTTCCCGCTGAGGCCTCCTGCAGTACTTTGCTTAAGTGGCCTCAGACAGCTCTCCCTGAAACCCCTTTGTTTAAGCTCAGAGTTGCACCACCACTTCTTCTCTTAAGTGCTTGGCCAGAGATCCAGATTTTAATCAGCACTGGGGTTTTATACCTCCTACGGGTTTCCCTCCAAATTTAGACTCCTCCTTCCCGCTTACATCACCTGGTCAAGGACCATCCCAGCATTACCACTGAAATCTGCTGGACGAGTCAGAGGCCAGAAAATGTCCCCCTGTTCTAGAAACAGACAGATTACAGAAAGGTTAGTTAAAATTTATCTGGTAGAGCCACTAGTGGTTTTAATAAAATAAAATACAGGACTTTAGTAGACTGTACACATGTTTATCAATATGTTCAGAATAGTTGCTTTTCAGAATAGCTGCTACCATTTTGCCTGGCACCAGTGTCAGCTTCACTGATTTATAGTTTCCTAAAGCACCCCTGGAGCCCTTTTTAAAAATTGGTATTACATTGGCCACCCTCCAGTTCAGGAGTCTTATGGTTAAAGCAGTGGGTGGGCAATAGAGAAAGCCAGGTATGAATCCTTCCGCTGCCCCTTGAGATTGTGGGCAAATCACCTAATCACCCATTGTCTCAGATACAAACTTAGATTGTAAACCCTCTGGGAATAGGAAAATACATAGAATACCTGAATACAACTCATCTTGAATCCCCAAGAAAGGCATTAGCCAAATCCAACCTTCTAGAGGAAGAATGCAAAACCAAAAATTCTGATTTTATTCAGCTGATATAGTATTAGAAATATTGTGAGATAGGAAACAATTTCTCCATATCAGTTGAATAAAAATGGACTTTTTGGGTTTGCACTGTGACTTCCAAAGGCTTGGGATATGGATGCTGATGAATTAATTTGCAATATTATAGTAAAGGAAATGTAGTATCTTTATATTTTGAAGGCACCTTGATCTCATGCTTGCTCCTGTTTTTCATAACATGCAGGGATGTAGCCAGAAGGTGATTTTTGAGGGGTCCAGGATTAGCTTCAGGGGCCTACGGGGCCTTGGGGGTGAGCAATAGGCAAAGAGGTGCCCCTCTTGCACTCACTCCTCCAATCCATTTACCTATTCCGTGACTGGCACAGTGGAAGTCATTAGAACTTCCTCCCCCACTTTGCAGCTGAGATACACATGTTTTATCACTGCAGGAAGCATGTTCCATGAATAAGCCATGTGCACCATGGTTTCAGATTGGGGAAAGCCCTGAGAGGGGCTACATCCAAGGTAAGATGGCACCACCCACCCAAGCAGCACTGGAATTCACGTTTGACCCTGAAGCAGTTCAGAGATGAAACAGTTGACCCTGTGGATTAATTCCTATTTGCAGAGAAGTCTGATTTTTTTTACTTGAACTTTTATAGCATACAAGTTGCAATAAGCAAGGAAATTGCAAATATAAGAACAAAAGAAGAACTGAGAAAATTTTACAAAGAGGAAAAAAATATTTTGCTTTCTAGCCCACATTACGGAGAGAGGAACCTGTCTCACTCAGACAGATAAAAATAATCTATTCCCTAGAGAACAACCCCTGTACTCATAATAAAAAGAAATAAGGAAAAAAGACAAAATTAAACCAGAAACATGGGAACTTCAGGGCTAAATAGGATAAGGTCACTTATCTTTAAGAAGATTCTCCAGTTGAGAAGGATCAGTGAACACATACCTAGTGCTTTGGTAAAAAAAAAAAAAAAACAATTTGCAGAGGAAGTGCAAAATGAAAGATGCTTCAACTGAAGGAACCACCTTCTACATAAATGTGTAACCCTAGTTATGTCAGGAAATATCATAATTTTATGACCACAAAACAAAGTCCTTCTTAGAAAAGTAATTTTTCATGATTCTGGGTTTGTCCGCCATTAAATAAAGAGTTACAAACAATGACTCCTGCATGAGATTTCAACCAAGGATGACTCTAAAAAGCCAGTTAAATCCAATTCAGTAGAACCTGCAACCACAGGAGCATTCATTTCCTCTCCTTGCATCAGTATATCTGGCAAAAATAAATATGTGAAACAGCGACAGAATCAGCATCAGGGTAACCTATTTAAGACTAATAAGAGAAAATATGTTTTCACTCAACATGTAATCAAACTCTGGAATTTGTTACCGGAGGATGTAGTAAAAGCTGTTAGTGTAGCTGGGTTTAAAAAAGGTTTGGACAAGTTCCTGAAGGAAAGGTCCATAAACCATTATTAAAGGGGATCCAGAATATTCACTGCTTGACCCAATAAAAGCATTGTGGAACCTGTGCCTTTTTAGGAAACTGCTAGATTGGCCACTGTTGGAAACAGGATACTGGGCTTGATGGACCTTGGTCTGACCCAGTATGACATATTTTATGTTCTTATCAGAAAATAACAGAACTTCCCTCAAATATTTATTTATTTATTTAAAAGGATTTCTATACCGCCTTTTCCTTGAATCAAGGCGGTTTTCACAGCAAACAATCACAATAGTGTTTTAGATGTGGTCATGAAAAAAAGTAATTGGAGACAACAAACGTGTCCTAGGAAAATTCAACAAATGCAAATTCTTAGCCCAAATAGAATTCTCAGTTGCTTCTAAATGCATATATAACATTAAATTATCTTTAATACTAGAAACACCAGTGGATTGCAATGAATCAACCTGAGCTGATAATTTACCCAACTTTTGGAAGACAGCATCCCTGCCAGAATCATGCTCCTGCAACTTTTTCACAGTATCTAAAGAGAACTCAGCAGTCTGGTCAATAAATCCCCTCTTCACCTGGGAGATCGTTTTGCTGCTGGACCCAAGATTTTGGCTTGCTGTGTCACAAGAAAGAGATTGTCAGGACCTGGAGTTGGGCAGTGAGACCTGCCCCTTTCGCTGACATCATCACAAGCAACTTTGGGGACTTTAAAAGCTGGTGCAGCTGTTCGCGGCCCGCAGTGTGCGTGCCCGAAGGGAAGTGTGCCCAAAGGAGAACACCACTTTGGTGACATGTGACCCGGGAAGAGAAAATGTAAAAGTCACAAGAAGATTGTGATGTCATCTACACCTAAAACTATGGCAGGTCCTATGGACAAGTATGTGGTTCAGGGAAAGAATGTCCCTTTGGTATCTCAGACTGAATTGGGTGTATCCTCTTCCATGGAAGTTTCCGGGGTATCCTTAAGCTCTTCTTCTAAGTCTTAATCTCTACCTGTGGCATGGTTAGGGCTTGAGGGTGGGAGTGTAATTACTCTTTTAATATGCCAGGTTGGGAATGAGGGAATCTCCCCTTCAATGGCATCACCGCAAGTTTTTGGGGAAGGTGTTTTAATGCTCGTTTCAATACAATGTCCAAGGGCTTTGGCAGTGATGGGTTTTAAAGGTGTTAAACCAGAATCTGTTACCTCAATGGACATACTTCGTACTGTCTAAAGTTTTAAATGCATTATGGGCCAAAGGTACTAAGGTGTATTACACTTTAATAGCACATTATTGCCATATAACATGCCGTAATTGATGAAAGCGTACATTATTTTCCCTTAGCATATGATTTTTTTACCACAGTGCATATTAAATAATGAGATTCAAATCATGCAAATGCATGCAGAATAGTTCATTATTATGCAAAACAAATGGTGCAGTTTGTGCTAAACTCACAAATAGCATTATCCATAGAAAGATAATGCTACCTCAGCAGGCGTCATTATTCTTCCTCCATGGGAAAAATGGGCTTCTAATGTGCAGCCTGAATCTCCTGAGGACCAACTGAAAGGGGCCAATGCAATCAAAAAGCACCCCCATCATCTAGTGGCATAAGTTCTAATGAGGGGTCCCCTAGCAAAATTTTGCTGAAGGAGCCCATTGTCACAGCAGCGGTGACAGCACACCCTCCCCCCTCCGCCCATGCAGGCAAACTTACTTTAAGTGTTTGCCGCACCACGTCCACTCTTCTAAGTTTTGAAGCTTGGTAGCCATCACCTCCCAGCCACTGCCGGACCAACGTCTCAGAGTGTTCCTTATCGAGAGACTTCAGCCTGGCAGCGGATGGAAGGTGATAGCTGCTGGGCCTCAGAACCTAAAAGAAGAGCAGAGGCATCATAGCAAACATTTCAAAGTAAGTTTGCCGCTCTGCCTTTAATGCCACTGTGAGGTCCTCCTCCTGCCTGGACCCTCTCACATGGCAGGAACTATTTGGGTGGAATTTAAGTCATTGCCCCCACACTCTTGATCTCCTTTGGAAAGTACCCTCACCCCACCACCACGCCCCCCCCCCTTCTGCCATTTATCAGGGGTCTCCCTAATGGGCAGTTTCTCCAAATGGGTTAGTTTTGCGCATCAATCACACAAAAAAACTCACTAAGGCTAAGAACACAATCCAGTCAGAAAAAACCCCTTAGTTATGTATATCTATTATCTTATAAATCAGACCTCAGTTCAACCCAGCTCAATTTTAAATCGAAAGAAGAACTTAGCAGAAATCAATATTCCAAAATTTAATTAACGGGCAAAAAGACCTCCGGGTGACAATATATCCCTCTATGTGGCAGATGAACTACTATAGGTGAAACTGAATAAATCACATCATTGGTCGTAAAAAACTCCCAGAAATTTATTAAATAACAAACTACCAATTAATGGCAAAGCGATTTTCCACCAACTAGAACAAGTTTTAGGCCATATATAGCAAATTACAAATCAAAGAATTCCACTTTGTAGCGCTGTCATCATGGTGTAGCTGAAACTGACTGGCATACGTCTCAGCCCTAAATGGAAAAAGAATAATATGGTAGTATCAAGTAACAATCACAGCATATAGGGATAATACTTCACTGATCTTTTCAATTATCTTTGGATCTGTCAATCTGCTAATGTCCCATTCAAGAAGTAAACTTCCCAAGAAAGATCTTTGTTTCTCCTGTTTAGGGCTTCTTCAGGATCATACAGTTCAAACCGGAGGAAGACTGCTGTACTATTGGCATCTGATGTTACTGTTTTTAAAGAGTAAGTGGCTACAGGGGCGGCCCATAGGGAGTGCAGGGCCATGTGCGGAGACTCATTGCGGGGCCTCATTTGCATAAATTTGCATAATGTTAACGTGCGCTTACTTTTAGTAAACATGCCTCTTAATGAGTGTCTGGATAAAGAAAGACTACCAGATTGCTACATTACTATACTCCAGTGCCAAACGCCAGACACATTAGCAAGTACTACAAACACTGCCCATTTAGAACCCATGCTAATAAAAAATCTGAAATTGGGTCTAGTAGAGCAATGTTAACACCAACTCCAAATACAAAATTGCTCAACTCACTCACATATTCAGAAAATACTGCGTCGTTTAGGGAATTTAGGTCCTTGATGCAATTTAGGGGATTGGAGTTCTAAGGTTTTTACCTGAATGACCCTTCCCCATCCAGTCTGAGACCTATTCCCTAAACGATGCAGTATTTTCTGAATATGTGAGTGAGTTGAGCAATTTTGTATTTGGAGTTGGTAATAAAAAATCTGAACCCGTAGCAAACCCACCATATGATAACAGCACTACCAGTACTCACAAAACACCAAAGCCTACCTATCAAAAAGGCAACACTGCAAATATTAAACCAATACATCTCAGAGAATACCAATACATCTTCTACTGCATTTATATTTAACACTTGAAGCCCCAAAGTGCGTCAGTTGACGCAAATGCATCTTCGAAGTTGTATACCAGCGCCACTGCTAGAACCATGTCAGTCATGTTCCATGACTTTGTTAGCAAGGTCAAGATGTTCAAATATGTGCATCAAAAATTAATGACAGATGCACCAACTAGTGGGAAAATGAATTTATACCTAGAAGCCCCAAAGTACATCAATTGACGTACTCAATTGTCTTGGATGCGTCAATTGACGGACTTTGGGGCTTCTAGGTATAAATTCATGTTCCCATTAGATGCCACATCTCAATCACTGTTTACAGTTTTACTCCAACATTACAAACAATAAACACACGATGACGTCATGTAATGACGTCACATACTGCACCTATTTAACAAATAAGTAATGTCACATTAATTCACATCTGCATTTCATGCTAAACGCAGGTCGTGATAATGCATCAATTGACGCATAAGAAGAAACTTGCAAGAACTGTAATGAAATTCAATGCAATCAGTGAATGCTTAATTTCTACTCATCTACGAGGAATGCCCATTAACACAACTTTAATTCAAGTATATGCCCCAATAACAGCTGCAGAAGAGGAAAAAATTGGTGACGGACAAGTACAAGCTGAAATTGACTGGAATGCAAAAGCTGGCAACAAAGAAGGTGGCAAAGTGGTTGGTAAATATGGACGGCAACAGAAATGAAGCTGGAGAAAAACTGATAGAATTCTGCAAGACCAACGATCTAGTCATCTCAAACACTTTCTTTCAGCAACACAAGTGGCAATTGTACACATGGACTTCACCCAATGGATTGTACAAAAATCAAATTGACTACATCTGTAGAAGTCAATGATGGAAAAGCTCTATAACATCAACAAAGACAAAACCTGGAGCTGACTGTGGTACAGATCATCAACTACTAGCATGCAAACTCAAGCTGTTGAAAAAGAGCAAGCCACTCATGAATGTAGCAAAATATGACCTTGAGAATATACCACTGGAATTTAAAGACTGCCTACAAAATCGATTTGCTGCGTTAGATACAAATGACAGAGCTCCAAAAGAGTTATGTGTGACATCAAGAAGGAAGAAAGTGAGAAGTCTCTACAAAAGGTAAAAAAGCATAAACGGCCCAAATGGATAACCGAAGAAACTCTGAAGATTGCTCAGAAACGCAGAGAAACTAAAGCCAGAGGAAAAAGAGAGGCAATCACAGAACTCAAGAGAGATTTCCAACGTGCAGCAAGACAAGTCAAAAAGTGCTACAATGATGCATGCAAGGAAATAGAAGCAGAAACTATTAGAGGAGGAGCAAGATCGGCTTTCCTAAAGCTACGAGAGTTAAAGAAAAAATTCCAGCCTCAAATTGTAATGCTACAATATGCTCAAGGATCCATGTTGAATGATACTGAGAAGATCAAGAAAAGGTGGAAAGAATATAAAGAGTCATTATGCAATAAAGATCAAGTGGACCAACAGCCATTTCAACCTGTACCTAATGATCAGGAACCATTGGTGATGAAAGAAATAGTAAAAGCAACATTGAAAGCCTTATCAAAGGACAAAGCACATGGCATTGATGGCATTCCCATTGAAGTATTACAGTAATCAGATGCAGCTGTTACCATACTTACAAGGTTCTGCCAGGAAATTTGGAAGACCACATCATGGCCTACTGACTGGAAAAGATCTGTGTTTATACCAATACTAAAGAAAGGTGATCCAACTGACTGTGGAATTTATCGTACAATCACTCTGACCCCACATGCCAGCAAGATTCTACTCAAAATTATTCAACAGACACTACGACCATACCTGGAACGAGAACTGCCTGAAGTGCAAACAGGGTTCAGGAAAGGGCGAGGAATGAGACACACCATCGCAGATGTGAGATGGACCTTGAAAAGACTAAAGAATACCAAAAGGATATCTATATGTGTTTCATTGACTACAGCAAGGCTTTTGATTCAAAATATGGTTCCATTTCTGAATGAACACATCATCTTCCAAGCATATACTAGGTTCTTTCCATATCCGCAAGCCTTGGCGGAGTACTGTCATAGAGAGGTAATCTCTAAAGGCTTGCAGATATGGAAAGAACCTAATATGTGCTTGGAAGATGATGCATTCATTCAGAAAGGGAACCATATTTTGAAAAAGCATTCCCTGGATCTGATGTTGTTATAGAAGCTTCAACTGCACATTCCTCTTAGATTGATTAAGATAAGAATCCCAACAAGGACATCCATCATCCTTATCTTGTAGCAAGGGTGGGATATTTAGTATTTCTTTAGTTTTTTCAGCACTATAACTAAAAGTATCTTTCCAGCCACTGCCATTGTGGTATCAAAATATAATTAATCACACCAAAAAACTGCACTAAGAGTAACAACACAATCCAGTCAGAAAAAAACCCTTAGTTATGTTTATCTATTATCTTATAAATCATACCTCAATCCAACCCATCTGCACTTTAATTCGAAAGAGCAACTTAGCAGAAATCTATATTTCAAAATATAATTAAGGGAGAAAAAGATGGTTGGATGCCAGTACCTGTTTCCTGCATTTTCCTGCTTTGCTGATTGGTTCCTTGAATCCCACCTGCTTTGCACATCAACTGAAAGGAGTTATTGGGGCTATAAAACACCAGCCCCACCGCAGCACTCAGCCACCTGTGCGTGTTCCAAAGGGGCAGGAACCTGCCCCTTCAGAGCATGGGAGGAGTCTCATGGAAGTTACCCTCTTTTCTGCTTGCCCATTTACACAAAGCGTATCTCATTGCCCGAACGTTAAAGCTGTAAAGGTAATAGGTCCGATGGATTCTCACATGAAAGTGATGTCGCTATCTCAAGAACTTGTACCGTCTGTTATGTCGAGCTCCCCTTCAACTGTGAGTACCCCTTCTCTTGACTCCCCTTTGGTTATCGGGGGCATTTTAACCACGCCCAATCAAACTGTGACTGTTTTGGCAGAGGCTGCTGCTGCTCCTGGGAAAGAGCGGTGTTCTTCCCCATCTTCTCTTCCCCCACACTCTGCAGTATCTAACTGTGAAGTTTCTTTAAGATCTCGGACTGGTCCATTACTTACACCAGTGGAATATACTTTTTCTTCTGAAAGACCTACTCCTCCATCTGATATTCCTTACATGATATCTGGGAATCTATTGCCCGGATGGAGCATTCTCTTCAATCTTCTCTTCAGAAGGTTTCTGACTTTTCTAAAATAGTAGTAGTAAAATTAGCTAAGCATGATTTGAAGCTTTCTGGGTTAGAGAAAGTATCTCTGAAGAAGGATTTTCAGATAGTTGAAATTCAGGCTTCAGTATCATCTGTTGTATTAGATTCTATGACTATTCTCACCAGATGGAAACTTTGGAAAATATTTCCAGAGGTAAAAATTGACATTTCTTGAATTTCTCTCGGACACACTTCCTCTCGCTGATAATATTATTTACAAAATATTTTAAAAAACTTCTCCAGTATCCCAATGCAGATGCTATGTGTCTCTCCAAAATTTATTATATTTCTAAGGATAATGACAGGGTCAAAAGGAAAGCATGGTCTAGATGGATGATCTAGATTCAGTCTTGCTGGCTGATAGCTTAGATATGTCGGCCTATTTGGAATCTTCTATTGACAAAATTCCATCTCGGGCGACATTATTAATATCTTTTATGTCAGAAATAGATAAGGATCATATCTTACAATTGGTTTTCACCAAGTGTTAGGATAAGTTTAATGGACAGTTGATTCAAGTATTTCCAGATGCTACTAGGGTACTGCAGCAGCAGAGGAAAGCATTTTTAGAGCTATGGCCGACGGTCTTCGCCATGGGTGTCACCTTTACTCTGCATTTCCCCTGTAAGTGTCTTGTTTTCTATCAGGCTCCGCATTATGTTTTTGTTGAGGATGGTGAACTCCAGACGTTTTGCAGGGTAAGAGTTCTTGATATTTCTCGTAATTTTCTCCTTTTGATCTCGATAAATGGGTTTATATTTAGTTTAAAGTAACCTATTTTTCCGAGTCCTTCCACTTAGTAGTTTAAATTGTGAAGCAATATTGATAAACTGATTTTTCTGTGTAATTTTTTATGATATGCTCTATTGAGGATTCAATATTGTATTGTTTTCTTGTTTCATGTTAAAAGCCAAATAAAGAGATAATACAAAAAAAGGGGAGAAAAAGACCTCAGGGCAACAATATATCTCTCTATGTGGCTGCTGAACTACCATAGGGGAAGCTGAATAAATTGCATCATTGGTCTTAAAAAAACTCCCAGAACTTTATTAAATAATGTAAACCATCAATTAATGGCTCAGCGCTTTTCCACCAATTAAAACAATATTTAGACTATATACAGGGTGGCCCAAAAAAGTGAGAACATCTCGTAGCATATAAGTTATTTAAAAATTCAAAAAGACAGATGTAAACAATTGACACATTTTTTAAAAAAAAGATGGCGACCGGAAATTGTCGAAATAAAGACGTTATATTGTTAAAAAAGGTAAATAAACTATTTAAGCTTTTAATTTACGAGATGTTCTCACTTTTTTTGGGCCACCCTGTATAGCAAATTACAAATTAAAGGATTCCACTTTGTACCACTGTCATCGTGGTACAGCTTGAAGCTGACCAGCATACGTCTCTACCCTAAATGGAAACAGAATAATATGGTAGTATCAAGTAACAAACACAGTGTATTGGGATAATACTTCACTTATCTTCCGATCTGTCAATCTGTTAATGTCCCATACAAAAAGTAAACTGCCCAACAACGATCTTTGTTTCTCCTTGTAGGGCTTCTTCAGGGGCATATGGTTTAAACTGGAGGAAGACCCCTGTAATATTGGCATCTGATGGTTCCACAGGGTACCCCATATGTCCATAACAGTTGGTTATTTTTGCTGCAGCAAATGTATTTATTGCAAAATTATGGAAGGATTAGCTTTGGACATAAATGGATGTTCTTACTGTTAAGAACATAAGAACTGCCACACTGGATCAGACCAAGGTTCATCAAGCCTAGTATCCTTTTTCCAACAGTAGCAAATCCAGGTCACAAGTACCTAAAAGAAACACAGGTTCTATAATGCTTGTATTGGAGCAAGTCGTGGATTACCTGGGTCCTCTTTAATAATGGTTTATGATAAGAACATAAGAACTGTCATACTGTTTGAGGTGGTCGACTTCATGCACTTTTTCTTAAGAACATAAGAACATAAGAAATGCCATACTGGGTCAGACCGAGGTCCATCAAGCCCAGTATCCTGTTTCCAACAGTGGCCAATCTAGGTCATACGTACCTAGCAGTTTCCCCAAAAGACACAGGTTCTGCAGTGCTTGTACTAGGCCAAGCATTGATATCCTGGGTCCCTTTTTAATAGTGGTTTATGGACCTTTCCTCCAGGAACTTGTCCAAACCTTTTTTAAACCCAGCTATACTAACAGCCCTTACTACATCCTCCGGTAACAGATTCCAGAGTTTGATTACACGTTGAGAGAAGAAATATTTTCTCCTATTTGTCTTAAATAGTTTACCCTGTAGCTTCATTACATGCCCCTAGTCCTTCTATATTCTGATAGCGTAAACAATTTATCCACGTTTATCCGTTCCACTCCATTCATTAATTTATACACCTCTATCATATCTCCCCTCAGCCGCCTCTTTTCTAGGTTAAAGAGCCCTAACCTTTTTAGCCTCTCTTCATAGGAGTAGCCTTCCATCCCCTTCACCAATTTGGTGGCTCTTCTCTGTACTTTTTCTAATAACTCTATGTCCTTTTTAAGATACGGTGACCAGAATTGCACACAATATTCAAGGTGCGGTCGTACCATGGAGCGATACAGAGGCATTATAATATCCTTTGTTTTATTCTCCATCCCTTTCCTTATGATACCTAGCATTCTATTTGCTTTCTTGGCCGCCGCTGCACACTGGGCGGAGGGTTTTAACATGTTATCCACGATGACTCCTAAATCTTTTTCCTGGGTGGTGGTTTCTAATGTGGAGCCTTGCATCTTGTAACTATAGTGTGGGTTGTTCTTTCCTAGGTGCATAACTTTGCACTTGTCCACATTAAATTTCATCTGCCATTTGGATGCCCAGTCTTCCAATTTATCCAGATCCTCCTGCAGTTTTCCACAATCCTCTTGGGTTTTAACAACTTTAAACAGTTTTGTGTCATCTGCAAATTTGATAACCTCACTAGTTATTCCCTTTTCCAGGTCATTTATGAATATGTCAAAAAGTAGCGGACCCAGTACAGATCCCTGGGGTACTCCACTATTCACCTTTTTCCATTGGGAATATTGGCCATTTAGCCCTACCCTCTGCTTTCTATCTTTTAACCAGTTCCCGATCCACAATAGTACACTGCCTCCTATCCCATGACTTTTTAGCTTCGCCAAAAGTCTCTGATGGGGGACCTTGTCAAAAGCTTTCTGAAAGTCCAGATACACTATATCAACCGACTCACCTTTGTCTACCTGTTTATGCACACCTTCAAAAAAACAGATCAGATTAGTAAGACAAGATCTTCCTTGTCTAAAGCCATGTTGGCTGTCTCCCATTAGGCCATGACTATCTACATGCTGTGTAATTTTGTTTTTTATGATGGCTTCTACCATTTTCCCTGGTACTGACGTCAGGCTCACCGGTCTGTAATTTCCCGGGTCACCCCTGGAACCCTTTTTAAAAATTGGTGTTACGTTGGCGACCCTCCAATCTTCAGGTATTACAGATGATTTTAATGAAAGTTCACAGATTACCAATAACAGGTCTGCAATCTCATATTTCAGTTCTTTCAACACTCTGGGATGTATACCATCCGGTCCAGGTGATTTGCTACTATTCAGTTTATCAAATAGTTGTAATATATCTTCCCGGTGTAGCGATATTTCTCTCAATTCCTCTGCAGTATCACCTTTAAATACCACTTCAGTCTTGGGTAACACCCCTACATCTTCCTCAGTAAAGACCGAAGCAAAGAATTCATTCAGTCTCTCTGCTATAGCCTTGTCTCCTCTTACTGCCCCTTTTACCCCTCTATCATCTAATGGTCCAATTGACTCTCTCACAGGCCTTTTGCTACGAATGTACTTGAAAAGTCTTTATTTCGTGTTTTTGCTTCCGTAGCAAGTTTCTTCTCAAATTCCCGCTTTGCCTGCCTTATCAATGCTTTGCATTTAACTTGCCAGTGCTTGTGCTGTTTCCAGTTTTCATCATTTGGCTCTTTTTTCCATTTTCTGAAGGTTGCTCTTTTGGCAGCAACAGCCTCTCTGACCTCACCTTTAAACCATGCTGGCAGTTTTTTGGACTTTCTTCCACTTTTCTTAATGCGTGGAATACAGCTGGTCTGGGCTTCCAGGATAGTATTTTTAAATAGCACCCAAGCTTGCTGTAAGTCTTTAACCTTTGGAACCGCTCCTTTTAGTTTTTTCCGAACTATATTCCTCATTCTATCATAGTCACCCTTTTGAAAGTTAAAAGGTAGTACTGTGGATTCCTTTACTATCTGTCCTCCACTGATTAAATCAAACATGATCATACTATGATCACTATTGCCAAGTGGTCCCAACACCCTTATTTCTTGCACCAGATCTGGCGTTCCACTAAGGACTAGGTCCAGTATGGCTTCCCCTCTGGTCGGTTCATGAACCAGCTGCTCCAAGAAGCAGTCATTTATTTCATCTAGAAACTTTATCTCTTTAGCTTGTCCTGCTGTGACACTGTCCCAGTCGATACCGGGGTAATTGAAATCACCCATTATTACTACTCTGTTGTGGCTTTTGTTAGCTTCCTTGATTTCTTTGAGCATTTCATCATCCATTTGTTCATTCTGGCCAGGTGGTCGATAGTATACTCCCACTGCCATCACCTTCCCCTTCATAAATGGAATTTCAATCCATAGAGATTCTACAGCATATTTTATTCCCTGCAAAACTTTAATCCTTTCTGACTCAATGCCCTCTCTAACATAGAGCGCAACCCCTCCACCAATTTGTTCAGCTCTATCATTACGATATAGTTTGTATCCAGGTATCACAGTGTCCCACTGGTTATCCTCCTTCCACCATGTCTCTGAGAGTGCAATCATATCTAACCTCTCATTTAATGCTATATATTCTAATTCTCCCATCTTATTGTTTAGACTTCTAGCATTGGCATACAAGCATTTTAGAGACTGTATTTTATTAATATTAATCTGGCTATTGGTAGGCATGGGTAATTGGGAATCTTTATGCTCTGTCTGCTCCTTACTCAAGGGCATTTGGGCTACTATACTCCCTTTTGGAACCTCACTGCTTTTGGAACCTCACTGCTTTTGGTAGTATCCTTCAAGGATACCTTTGTCCGAACCGTGCGCTCCTGGGTGACTGTAGTATCTATAATTCGCTGTCCCTACTGTAAGTTCTACTTGTGCAAAACCACCCGACTCCTTAAAGTCCGTATGTCTGAACACAAATACAGGCTTGTCTAAGTCTAAGTCTAGAGAAGAAACATTGTATTCAGTACCAGCATGGATTCACAGACCTTTGTTGTTCAATGATTGATCTTGTCTCTCCCAATGTCAGAGCAGGTGATTGAGCGAAGATACTGTTACAGCAGGAGCAGCGTTGGATATTTAAATTGAACCCAACAGGCTTAATGAAAAGATCGAATAGGGAATCTTTTTCTAGTTTTTTTTTTCAGTGCTTTTTGCCCGTATGGCTATGAAGCTTCACCTTTTTCATTCATTTATCTTTTTTTATTCACTTTTAAGACCAATGATGCGATTTATTCAGCTTCCCCTATGGTAGTTCAGCTGCCACATAGAGGGATATATGTTGCCTTGAGGTCTTTTTCTCCCTCAATTAAATTTTGAAATATAGATTTCTGCTAAGTTCCTCTTTCAATTTAAAGTTGAGCTGGGTTGGACTGAGGTTTGATTTATAAGATAAGTAGATATACATAACTAAGGGTTTTTTCTGACTGGATTGTTTAGTTTTGTGCATAGCATGACAGTCATGAACCTCGCTTCTAAGCCAGGGTATGTGAAGTATGATCTCAAATTTACTGCTAATGCTCGGCGTAGTACTTGCATCATGCCAAAGAGAGCTTCCTTCTGGAGTTCATAAGACATAACACGTATGGGTAGTTTGTCAAAACATTACTGGAAGTTCTTCTTTATCAGGCCTGTGGGAAATATTTCTGTATCTTTCTGCCATATTTTCTTGGTCTCTGACTGCATTTCTCGGTACTTCATGATCTTCTCTCTTTCCACGCGATTCACAGAATAATCACTCAGAACAGACACTTCTGTTATCAATGCCGTTCTGGTGTTTTTCTCCTTCACCGCTATGTCGGGTTTCCTCGTATCCAGTTTCTTATCCATCAGAATAGGAATGTCCCAAGCTACATTGCCATTTCAACCAATAAGAAACTAGGTAACGGTGAATTCAAGCTCCTAGCAGTAATCTTTTGGTCCAGCTATTTGGGGTTCAGAGTGCCAAAATAAGGGAGGTACTGCAGGTCAGTGAGTCCCATGGTTCATTTTAAAATAGCCTAAATATACAAAAAAACCTCTCAGTCATTAATAATGATTTATAAATCCTCTTTAATTACTATATAAAGTGACCTCAGTGTGTCTGAACCTACCAAGCACTTACTCTGTTTTTTAAAAAAATTCTATTATATTAAGGCAGAGACCTCAGAACGGCCACAATACCCTTCACACGACAAAATGCCTTGTCATAGGGAATAGCGAGATACTCACATCACTGGTCTCAAATTCCTTTCAATTTTAATCCTAATTACTAACGTTATCAAATCTAGGAAAATACTTTACAAGATTCTACATCACTAATTCATTGCTTTTAATTAATAGTATCTCAATCTTATAAAATATTCACTAATTTTAACTATCATCGTGCTCTATCAGAGCATCGCATAGAACTGCATTCCACTCCTCCAGAACTCCTCCACAACGTTCACACTACTCCTGTAAAGACAGAAAAGTAGCGATAGCAAAATACATTTAAACAACATCTATAAAAATCCATAAACACTTAGCTTTCATTATGGATCTTCTTGAAGAAGTCATTAATCGCCAACAGCCCAACAAAGGCCTTCGTTTCACCCCAATAGAGGCTTCCTCAGAAGCTTAGAAAATAATCGTGATGACCAGTTCAAGAATCACTCTTAGCATGATTAGATAACGTGGAGCAAATGCAAGATGTTCACACACCAAGGAACTAAAAGAAAGAGCGAGAACCACGGCAGTTTATAACTCCAAATTATAATTCATTTGTATTTTGTTGTTATAAACTGCATTATGGTACTTCCTGGAGTCGGCGGGGGGGGGCGAGGTTATCGCTTCCGCCACCCTTCTGCTTCCGCTACTGCTGATTCCTCCAAAACGAAAGCAGCCGTGGGAACATTTCTCTGTTCCCGTGGCTCTGCTTTTTAAACTGCTAAAAGCATAGCCGCGGGAACAGAGAAATGTTCCAACGGCTCCTTTCATTTTGGAGGAAGCAGCAGCAGCGGTAGTGGAAGGGTGGCAGAAGCGATGACCTCGACCTCCAGCCGGCTCCAGGAAGCTGGATGTGACCCAGCAGTTTGAAAGCAGAGCCGCGGGAACAGAGAAATGTTCCCCTGGCTGCTTTCATTTGTTTTTAAAGGATGAATCTGGCTGGACGGCGGTTCTATCATAGGCTGTTTCTAGGGAGTAGAAATAAGGCAAATCAGTGCTGCCCCCTAGAAACTGCCGACTGAGGTCACCGCCTCAGTTGGTCTAATGATAGAACCGCCCCTGAGCTACCATGTGGCATATAAAAAAATACCATGTGGCAGCTGCATGGCCCTCCAGGTGCATGTATGCATTGCTACATACCCTCGCATGCAGGGGAGGTGGGGTTCTGACAGCACGATTTGATGCCAAATTGTGATGTTGCCAATATGTTAAACACCTCATTTGCATGCCCCACATCCTGCTGTACTCTGCTGGCTCCAACTCTGGCTATGTGGCCAGTACTGGTTGAAGCACAGAGCATAGACCCTATTTCCCAATACTCCAAAAGCATATAACCCAGCAGCCCTCTGACATCTATCCAATGAATATGAAGACCTGAAGAGCTGTCAGTCAAGAGAGCCATTAATGTTTCTGTAGATATTTGCCCACTGTCCCAGCAGGATCACTTCTGACTTGCAGGCCATGCTTTTGTCACTATCAGGTTGTTATAAGAACATAAGATATGCCATACTGGGTCAGACCAAATGTCCATCAAGCCCAGTATCGTATTTCCAACAGTGGCCAATCCAGGTCAAACAGATTTCAATCTGCCTATCCCAGGGGTAAGCAGTGGCTTTCTCTGGTCCTCTTTAATAATGGTATATGGACTTTTCCTCCAGGAACTTGTCCAAACCTTTTATAAACCCAGCTAAACTAACAGCTTTTACTACATTCTCCAGTAATGAAGTCCAGCGTTAGATTACACGTTGAGTGAAAACATCTTTTCTCCAATTAGTCTTAAATGGGCTATATTGTAGCTTCATTGCATGTCCCCTAGTCTTTCTACTTTTTGAAGGAGTCAATTTGCTTTTACTCGTTCCACTCCATTCATTTTATCATATCTCCCCATAGCCGTCTTTTTTTTCAAGTTGAAGAGCCCTAACCTTTTACGCCTTTCCTCATCCTTCCTCATCTTTCTATCCACTTTACCATTTTGGTCACTCTTCTCTATACCTTTTCTAGTTTTGCTATATCCTTTTTGAAGATATGACAATCAGAACTGCACACAATATTCAAGGTGCGGTTGCACAATGGAATAATAGAGGCATTATAATATCCTTTGTTAGATTTTCTATTCCTTTCCTTATGATTCCTAGCATTCTATTTGCTCTCTTGGCTGCCACTGCACACTGGGCGGAAAGTTTTAATATATTATCCATGATGACACCTAAATCCTTTTCCTGGGTGGTGGCTCCTAATGTGGAACCTTGCATCATGTGATCCACTGAACAGGTGGCTTCGGCAAGCACTTAGGTATTCTGCTGACATTTTCTATGTGTTTATCCTGTTTCTGCCCTTCATATTTTCTAACACTCACGTAAGAACCACATATTCACTATGCACTAGCAAGACAGGTGCAAATATCAGCTGCTCAGAGGTAGGTGGTAGTTGCACCCATGCTAGCAGCCTCTTTGTTCCTCTAGAGCAGCCCTAGTGCGGTCATGCTAACAGTGCTGTGCAGCTACCCACTTTTTGCCCCAACTCCACCCTACCACACCCATCCATGCACTGCTCCGGTAGCACAGCGGTTTTATTGCAGGCACATTTCAGCTACGGACTCCCAGCTACCGTGTGCTGAAAACACTCGTTCGCCCCATGCTAAACCCTGCATTCCCAGCTTCCACGCTTTAGTAAACATGCCTTATAGTTTGCAGTCTTGAAAACAAGGAAGCAAAGATTAAAAGAGGTTGATGTTGCCATGATTTTGTTCATTCTACAGTATGAAATGACTACAATATTCATGTAAGAATTTTCTCTGTTCAGTCTGTCTTGTTCTTATAGATCTGAGCAACAACTCTTTTATACGCTTTGTTTGCCACCTCCTGCAAATATCCCCGCCTCCTATATAAATCCCTAGATAACTGTTTAGATTCCTTCCAATCACATTCTGTATTAGAGCATAACATCTATAGTGAAAATGGAAGTTGTTTATGGCTTTCTTTATTGTTTGATATTTCACTTTTAACCAATAGCAGCAAAGTGGTTTACAAAAGAAACATTGCTAATAATATAAATAAATAAAAAGAAAGTAAAACAGTAGAACAGCTTCAAGATAAACATTTTCATAATGGAGAAACATATTCCAATCTGTACGTTTCTTGTACACTCTACTCTTAAACCATCATCCTTTTCATTATTTTAATACATAGAAAAAATGAGACGCCCAATTTATTTGAATGAAACATAAATCAACTGTTATCACACAAATTCAAAACCTTTTCTAAGAATGATCCTCACCCTGCCATAAGGGAAAAAAATCACCAATAAACCTCCAGCACAGTTTAATAGGGTCTCCAAATGGAGAATGATAGAATGATATACCCAACCCCTTTCAAATTTCACCATAAACAGATTAGCAAGAAGGGAGACTCAATGGCCCCTATCCCAATACCAGAAATTTGTTGAGAAATGCATCCTTCAAAACAGCAAAAAAAAAGTTCTTAAGAGCTATTGAAGTGAAATACATAATAAAGCTAGTAGCAGGACTGGCCCACCCATTAGGCAACCTAGGTGACTGCCCAGGGCAGCTGCTGGGGGGGTGGGGGGGGGGGAGAGGGCAGCAAAACACAGCAGCAGTCAAAGCAGAATAACAGATTGAGAAACAAACTCGAAGAAACATTAGGACATTCGTTTACTTGCAGGGAGAGTGGGCACCCCACTTACAAGCCAAGCAAAGTTTACTATTTAAAAGCATGAAATGCAATTATGCATTTTTACAAGATGGTTGTTGGAAGAATGGTGATAGATGATCATGATTGTTGAGTTTAATTATCAAGATCTGGGGGTGGGGGGGGGGAGCGTAAAACTGAAGGTTTGCATAGGGCATCCAATTCTCCAGGACCAAGCAGGAAGTCAGTCCTCACTTATGGGTGACGTCGGCGCCGACGGAGCCCTCGCGGAGCAATTTTCCCCAGCTTTCGCAGAAAGCCTTTGGGAATTGCAGCGCGCATGCGCGGTCCCCTTCCCGCCCAGGGATGCCATCTTTCTCAGTCTCCTTTTTTCCGCGGAGCCCTACAGACGTAGTTTGTTGTCGCCGCTGAAAAAGTTGATTTCTTACTTTATTCTGTTATTTTCTTGGTTCGTGTGTCCTCTTCCTGCCGGGCCTCGCCTAAGGGGCCCGTTCACCGTTTTATTTTCTTTTTTCTCTCCAACTGGCGTTCCCGCCTGTTTCTCCTTCTTCCCTGGCAGTGTGGTCTTTCGACCTTGCAGGGGCCCTTTTTCCCCCGATGGCTGCCAGCGGGTTTAAAAAGTGTGATCGTTGTGTCAAACTCATGTCTCTTACTGACACGCATGACTGCTGCCTCCGCTGCCTCGGGCCTGAACATGACCCTATGAGTTGCAGTCCGTGCAGCAAGATGTCCTCGAAGGCGCTAAGGAGTCGGCAGTCGCAAAGGGATAGAATCTTCTCTGACTCCGTGTCCGGTCGGGCCCGGACCTCGTCAGAGGCCTCGACATCTCGTGGCTCCGGCTCCGAGCATCATCGGAGTTCTTCTGAGTGGGGGTCCCCTGGCCGGGAACACCGTCAGGAGAAGAGGCCCGCGAGGGTGGCGTCGGAGGACGCTCCTGGTCCCTCGAGGGCCAGGTCGCTCAGCCCCGTCGGACACCCCGGGTCCTCGGAGAGGGAGAGGCCTGCGAAACTTCCTCGTCTTGAGATGGAGTCGTCTGGACACGTGAGTGCTATAGTCCTCCTGGACTCTCCCCCAGGAGAACCGACGTCGAGCCCGATGCCGTCGGGGCCCGAGTCGGCGGCTGCTGGGTCTTCTGAGCTTGGTCTCAGACTGACGACCTTGGAGCGCAGTATCGCTGCCTTCATGGACCAGCAGCGGGCATTGATCACCGGCCTCGCCAGTGCATCTGCCCCGACCACCGGGACGTCGACGCCCAAGTCGACCCCGGAGGCCGAGTCGATCCTCGAGTCCATACGAGCTCGAGTTGATCCTCGACCTAGGTCTCCCTCGGCTTCCCGTTTGGGACCGAGGTCCTTGACGCCGGCCTCGGCGTCGGGGCGGAGGTGTCCCGCCCCCGCCCGCATGGAGCTCAATTCCTCCTCGGAGGAATCGGGCTGGGACACGGAGGAGGACGAGTCACCCGGTTCTTTTCAGACTCGGTGCGTCCCCTCCGACTCACCCGAGTCGGAGCCTCGGAGGCGGTCCCCCCCAGAGGATACCCGGTTCTCAGATTTCGTGAGGGATATGGCCAAGGCTTTGGCCTTCCCCGCGGATCCGGAGGAGGAACCTCGGGCCAAAGAGCTCGAGGCCCTTCAATATGACTCTCTCCCGAAGGAGGCTTTTACCGTACCGGTTCCCCCGATGCTGGAGCGACTTCTCTTCCGCATGTGGGAGAGCCCGGCCTCGACGCCGGTGTTGAGCAAGCGGGTCGATTCCATGTATCGAGTCCGCAAGAGCCCCGGGTTCCAGAAGGCGCAACTACCACACCATTCCATGGTGGTGGAATCGGCCATGCATCGGCTTAAGAGTCAAAAGATGCACTCCTCGGTGCCTCTGGGTAAGGAGGCCCGGAACCTGGATGCCCTCGGTAGAAAGTGCTTCCAGGGCTCTATGCTTGCTTGTCGAGTCCAGACATATCAGCTGTATATGGGCATGTATCTTCGAGACCTGGCGAAAGAAATTGCGGAGTTCTCGGCTGGTCTCTCCGAGGAACCTTTGCAGCGGTTCCAGGCCTTGTCCACAGGGATTCGAGAGTGTTCAAAGTTCATTTCTCGAGCGGCCTACGATGGCTTCGAAGCATCGGCTCGGGTGGCCGGAGGCGGCATCGGGGCTCGCCGCCAAGCGTGGCTTCAGTCATCCGACCTCGAGCCATGGGTGCAGGACAAGTTGGTCGATGTTCATTGCAGAGGTGAAAACCTCTTCGGCAAACCCATGGCCGAAAAGGCGGCGGAGCTCGAGTCGGAGACCCTCACCAGGACTCGCCTTTCCAGAAAGACCTCTGCCCCTTCACAGAAGAAGAAGGGCTCGGGGAAAAAGCCTTTTTACCCGAGGAAGGTGTTTGCTTATAAGCAACACCACCCACAATATCAGGCCTCAGCAACCCCCCGTCAGGGGCAGCAGCCTAAGGGGCAAGGTAACGGATCCCAGAGGCAGAAAGCCCCCAAGCCCGCTACGCAGGCCCCGGCCCAGCAGGGTGGGGTTTTTTGACTATGCCTGCATAGCCTCTCCCCCTCAGGGGCCTTCGCCCAGCACGGGGGGCAGGCTGACCCACTTTGCCCACAGGTGGTCAGCCATAACATCCGATTCCTGGGTGCTGCAGGTGGTTCAAAGGGGCTACCTCTTACTTTTTCACCAGGTGCCCCCCCCCCCTACTTTCCAGGGGAGCCTCCCAGACCCCCTCTGCAGAGGGACTTACTCCTTCAGGAGCTGCAAGGTCTGCTTCAAGAACGGGCTGTGGAGCCAGTACCCCAACACCTGTGAGGTCACGGGTTTTACTCAAGATACTTCCTGATTCCAAAGAGAACAGGAGGCCTCAGACCCATTCTGGACCTATGCAACCTCAACAAGTTCCTGCAGCGGGAAAAGTTCAAGATGCTTACCCTTGGAACCCTACTGCCCTACCTCCAGCAGGGAGATTGGCTATGCTCCTTGGATCTAAAGGATGCTTATACACACATCCTTATTCATCCGGACCACCGGCAATATCTAAGATTTGTGGTGGCAGGGAATCATTATCAGTACCACGTACTGCCCTTTGGACTGTCCTCCGCTCCCAGGGTATTCACGAAGTGCCTGGCAGTGGTGGCAGCCTTCCTGAGGCTTCAAGGCCTCTTCGTCTTTCCATACCTGGATGACTGGCTCATCTGGGCATCGTCTGCTCAGAGGTTACTCAGGCCACTCAACGCATAGTGGCTCTGCTTCAGCACTTGGGCTTCGTCATAAACTTCGAAAAGTCCGCTTTGCTCCCCTCTCAGGATCTCGAGTTCATAGGGGCACGGCTGGACACTCTGCAGGCTCGTGCCTTCTTGCCTCTGGAACGGGCCAACAGGCTTATAGCTCTAGCCGGCAGGTTCAACAGCATGTCGCCGGTCTCTGCCAGACAGTTCCTGCAGCTGCTCGGGCACATGGCCTACACGGTCCATGTCACCCCGAATGCCCATCTACATATGAGACCTGCTCAGTGGAGCCTTCGCACTCAGTGGCATCAGGCCACAGGGAGGCTGTCGGACCTGATACAGATTTCCGACCGTCTGGTCTCCTCCCTGCAATGGTGGCTTCACCTGCCCAACCTGGTGCTCGGCATGACCTTTCAGTCTCCCCCACCATCCCGGGTGCTCACGACAGATGCCTCTCTCCTGAGATGGGGGGCGCATTGTCAAGGGACATGCACTCAAGGCCTTTGGACACCTTGGGAAGCCGCCCAGCAGATAAACTTCCTGGAGCTCCGGGCGATCCGCCTAGCTCTGCGGGCCTTCTCTCACCTCACGTTTTGTCAGTCCATACCAGCAGACGGACAATCAGGTTGCAATGTTCTACGTGAACAAACAGGGGGGCACGGGCTCCCTCCTCCTATGCCAGGAGGCTCGGAGACTGTGCTCTTGGGCAGTCGGTCACGACATCCTCCTCAAGGCGGTTTACCTGCCAGGGCTGGACAATTGCCTGGCGGACAAACTGAGCCAGATTCTGCAGCCGCACGAATGGAGGTTGAACCCCGCAGTGTCCCAGCAGCTCTTCCGCCGGTGGGGATCTCCCACCGTGGATCTCTTTGCCAGTCCCCTGAACCGGCAGCTTCCCAGGTTCTGCTCCCAGCACCCGCATCCGCTCAGAGTAGCGCCGGATGCTTTCCTCATCTCGTGGTCCACGGGTCTGCTGTATGCCTTCCCTCCCACACCACTTGTGTCCCGGACATTGTTCAAAGTTGTCCAGGACAGGGCCTCCATGATCCTGGTAGCGCCCTGGTGGCTGAGACAACCGTGGTTCCCTCTGCTTCTACAGCTAGCAGTGGACACCCCTCTTCCTCTGGGGTTTCGGCCCGATCTCCTGACCCAGGATCAGGGTACTCTTCTGCACCCCAACCTCCGGGCCCTGCACCTGATGGCCTGGCTGCTGAAAGGGTAGTCCTAGCTCCGCTTCTGCTACCCCCGGAGGTGGAAGCCGTCGTCCTAGCGTCTCGGCGTCCCTCCACCCGGAAGTCTTACGCCCTTAAATGGCGTCGCTTCTCGGTCTGGTGTTCTCAGCGATCTGAGGACCCCTTCGCCTGTTTAGTATCGGTGGTACTGCAGTATTTGCTTCACCTCTCCAATCTAGGCCTCAAATCCAACTCTGTCAGAGTCCACCTCAGTGCTCTCTCCGCGCACCATTCACCGGTGGAAGGCCAGCCTCTTTCCTCGCACCCCTTGGTGGCGCGTTTCCTTAGAGGCCTCCTTCTGCTTAAACCTCTGTTCCATCCTCCGGCCCCTGACTGGGACCTCAATGTGGTTCTGCAAAGGCTTACCTGTCCGCCTTTTGAACCCATGGCTACCTGCCCTCTTCGTTTCCTCTCCTGGAAAACTCTCTTCTTGGTAGCCCTTACTTCCGCGAGGCGCGTAAGTGAGCTACAAGCCCTAGTGTCGGAGCCCCCGTACACTAGGTTCCACAGGAATAGGGTAGTCCTAGGGACCCACCCTAAGTTTCTTCCAAAGGTGGTCTCCCATTTTCACATCAACCAGGAGGTGGTTCTTCCGACCTTCTTTCCCAGGCCGCATACCAGCCGAGCTGAGTCTGTTCTGCATACCCTGAACTGTCGAAGAGCCTTGTCCTTCTACCTTGATCGTACGCGAGAGCATAGAAAAGCGGTCCAGTTTTTAGTATCTTTTGACCCCAATCGGTTGGGGGTACCTGTCTCTAAACGTACCCTGTCCATCTGGGTGGCTGACTGTATCGCCTGGGCTTACGGGGCAGCCGGCCTCTCCTTGGAGAGGCGCGTCACGGCTCATCGTGTCCGGGCGAAGGCTGCGTCCGTGACTCATCTTCGCTCTGTTCCATTGGTAGACATCTGCTGGGCCGCTACTTGGTCTACAAGCCAGACCTTTGCGGCTCATTACTGCCTGGAGAGGGAGTCCCGCAGGGACAGTGCTTTCGGTCAGGCCGTCCTCCACAATCTCTTTGAGGTTTAGGCAACTCCTACCCTCCGGCCCTGGTGTTGGGCTACCGGCCGGATTCGTATTCAGAGAAGATTCCTTCCCTCTGTACTGTTGAGCTTGGGGGAGCTCTTTAGGCTTGAGGTCTCCATTAGCCTTAAGCTTGGGAGTCCCATAAGTGAGGACTGACTTCCTGCTTGGTCCTGGAGAAAGAGTATTTACTCACCTGTAACAGGTGTTCTCCAGGAGCAGCAGGAATCAGTCCTCACTACCCTCCCTCCTCCCCTTGGAGTTGCAGTCACTCTTATTGCATAGCTTTGCTAACTTTTTTTGCTGTCTTTCCGCTATGTCATCAGACTGAGCAAGATGGCATCCCTGGGCAGGAAGGGGACCGCGCATGCGTGCTGCAATTCCCAAAGGCTTTCTGCGAAAGCTGGGGAAAATTGCTCCACGAGGGCTCCCTCGGCGCCGACGTCACCCATAAGTGAGGACTGATTCCTGCTGCTCCTGGAGAACATCTGTTACAGGTGAGTAACTACTCTTACCTTGCACTGGCCCGGACTAGTAGGTTCATCCTATGCAGTCTCATAAGATCACAATAGTTACCGAGCTTGCTGGAATTTAGTAAAATTTTCTTAATGTGAAGATTCGTATCACCAGTTCGCACATCTCAGCCCTGGCTCTGATTGAGCAGGAAGCCTTAAAAAGCAGGAGAAACTTACCAAATCAAACATAAAATCATAGCTCACTTTCTTTGAGAAATGAGGTAGAGGACAGCAACATTACTGTCATGTAACGTTAGTTCTGCTGATATTGGTTTTGTTTTGTGTTACTTATCTTCCCCTTTTTATGCTGAAGAAGTCAAGCATGAAGTAAGAATTGGTAAAAGTTCACAGCCTTAAGCCATTTGTTTAAGGAACCTTTGGTGCACACACAGATCTTGCAATTTGCACTTTCAAGAAACTCTTAGGATAAAAGGCACTCAATACAATCCGGCCATGAGCTGCTTCTGCTATACTGTCTGACATATGTAATCTTCGTTCAGGGCTTTTCCCAAATCTGTGCTGAGGACTTCGCAGTCAGTCGGGTCTTCAGACACTGGAAACGCAGTATAAGTGAATCTCTCATACACGTTTATTGTAGATACCCTGTGGAGTCCCCAGGACGGGTTAGGGAAGTCCTGGTTTATTCACGGTGTTTGATTCTACTTTCTGACTACAGAATATGTGAACTGAACTGAGCTCCAGGTAGCTGCTTGCCACATGCCCTGATTTAAGATGGAGCTCCCACAGGGCTGGTGAAGGGTATTGGGTGCTCTTGGTGAACCTTCAGCCTTAGACCACTCCACCCTCCACCCCTGAGATTTTGCTAATTAAACTCAACAGTCATAATCATCAAAACACTAGCAATCCTTTAAAACTGCACACTAGGACACCATGGTCCCGATATTCAGCACTGGCGGCTGAACTTTAAACCCAGATATCCAATGGCCAGGGCCATATCCGAGCTCTGGCATTGAATATCTAAGCTGCCTGGTTAGCTTCTGTGGCAAAACTTAGGCCAAGGGTTTCCTGCGCCTGACTTTCATTGCATGTCACTAACTGGACAGCGGCTCAATATCACTGCTACCCAGTTAGCAACAGGTGCCATCCCGGAATGCCCCCGGCATGCCCCACTGTTAACCAGTTATCATCGGGGCATGTAGGGGTGGCACCCACGGATATTCAGGGGCAGTAACCATGTTAGTACTGCTGAACATCCTGCAGAGGGCATTTACACAGTTTGAAGGTCTGCAAATGGTGTAAATGCCTTTAAATATCCCATCTCCCATATTTTATTTGCATTCAGACAATTTATGAATGTTTTATATTTATTTATTTATTTATTTGAACAGGGTTTTTTTATACCGCTCCTTCCAGCGATTGGGGCAGTTTACATGGAACTACAACACAGTGCTACATGTAACATATTTAACCATTACAATTTAAACAAGGAACTTAGAACAATAACTATATACATACCAGTGCACACTAATTACAGAGGCATAGTGATGGCTGGATTTTCTTAGCTATATACATTGAAATAAGGGAGGGAAATGGGAGGTGTTAGACTGTTGGGGTAGAAGGGGGGTGGAGTTATTGGAGGTATTGTTTATTAGGTGAGCATTATAATATTGTGAGAAAAGGTGTGTTTTCAATTCCTTGCGGAAAGCTAGGAGATCTTTGGTAGCTCTGATTTGGTCAGGGAGGGCGTTCCAAAGTATAGGGGCTGTGTATCTGAATGCCCTATTTCTTGTGTGCTGTTTAGTTTTGCGTATAAGGGTTGGAACTTGCAGAAGGTTTTGAGCGTACTTTCACTTGAGATTTTATTATAGTGGAGAGGTAAGAGGGGGGATATCGTTATACAATTTAAAAGCAGTGAGGATTTGCTTGTTTTGTATTCTGGAAGTTATTGGGAGCCAGTGAAGGTGTTCAGATAGGTTGGTCTTGGTTATTATCCTGGCAGATACATTTTTAACAAGCTGGAGGGTGTAAATGGACTTCTTTGATAGACCTTGTAAAATACCATTACAATAGTCCAGATGAGGGTTCACTTGCGCTTGAACTATTGTGCGAAAGTCATGTGGGTCTAGAATTGGTCTCAAGTGTTGAATACTTTTTAGTTTATAGAGTATTGTTCTGGCAGCGAGTTTGATATGAGATGCCATGCTTAAGGCCCCGTCTATAATGACCCCCTAGATATTTGACTTCTTGTTTGACAGACAAGATTAAGTTGTGTAATTTGAATGAGGTAGGGAGGGTGTACTTTTTTTTTTTTTTGTGGCGATTAATATTTCTGTTTTTTTAAGGTTGATTTGTAGGTTGTTTTTGCTGAGCCAGGATTCAGCTTCATATTTGTACTTGCAACCTGTATGGCCGTTGAGGAGGGTAATTTGGAATATTTCTCTCTGCTTGTTCTCTATGTAAATACCTCTGGGCTGCTTCAGCTTTCATCATAACCTCTCTATCGGGATATTCTAACTTACTCATTGAGCCAGTATCTCTTGAAGATACCTTATTCCGAAGCATGCTGTCTTGAGCAACTGTCGGCTTAAAAGTTGCTCTCTCTCTCTCTTTTTTAAAGATTGGTGCCAGCAGCCTGGTTATATCCTGGCTCCCAACAAATTTACGTCAGGTTCCATGTCTGGCCCTATTCAAATCCAGGCTAAAACCCCACTTCTTCAAGGTTGCTTTTGGATCCTGACAACCCCTCCCCCCCATTCCCCTATTTATTACTACTGCATATCGTTTGTATAGCGCTACACGGCATACACAGTGCTAACTCATATGTGTTTTAATCATTTCCCTTAAAGAATTATCCCAGTCTCCTGTTTGTTCTTTTCATTTGTCTTGATTATATTATAAGCTCTTTGAGCAGGGACTCTCTCTTAGCAGTATGTGTACAGTACATGCTGTGTATGACTAGTAGCACTATATAAATGATAAGTAGTAGATCTTAAACTTTGCCTTGCATGTATGTGTGGGCCCACTCTTCCTGCAGGTAAAAGAATGTGCTGATGACTTCCTGAGTTTCTGTGATTGTCAGGATCTGTTGTTTTGTTTCGACAGCCCCCGTTCTTCCCTTCCTTTCAGAAGCTACTACCCTTGGTGAATACCTAGCCTTATAGTTGCGTTGACCCTGCTCTTCCAAATTCAAAATAGTTGCTTTGGTCCTGGCTGGAGAAAATCAAAAGACCTTCAAGCACTAACAGGAAATCCCTGCTGTTTATAGTCTTAGATCCATTCAGACAGATACGATAAAATGGTCTAATTTGAACTTCAGAAGCCAGCACATGTTCTGTATAATTGCCAATTAATGAATTTCATTTTTTTGGGTGGATACCTTGTGATGGAGTCTATCAATCAAATAACACAGAGTCCTCAAGAAAGATTAAATCTCTTCTTTAAAAAAAACTTGCTGCAAGAAAATACTACCAGAGATGAACAAAGTGCAGTATTAATTCATAAATCCATAATGATACCACTTAAGGCTCTATTATAATTAACAGCTCTCAGGCTGAGAGAGCTCCCATGAGAGCTCCTAGGGAAACTCGGCAAGTGTGTGTTGCAAGTTTATTTTATGAAAAAAATGTAAAGTCTGGAAGGGGTTATTTGTTAGAGGGTGTAAAGAACCCATTAGGGCCTGCTCTCAGCTGTTGGAAGGCATTCACAACAGGAGAGAGGTTTGCAGGCAGTCAAGGATAAACTACCAGGCGTGCAAGCCAGGCATCTGACTAGGGCAACAGCAAACAGCAGCTGCCGTGGTGAAACACCAGGTCTTGACAGCTGTACAAACTCAAAGCACCATCAGGAGTTCTGTATTTCAATTATGTAGTTATTGAATTTTAAATTTTACAACTTGAGAATCTAATAAAAAATAATTTATTTTCTACTCGTGCTTTAATTCTTTGATAGTAACATTTACTATTAAAGGAGGGGAGCAGATTGTAAAAAGTTATAAAAAGAATCAGTGCTTTTATTAACTTTGCATGTCTTTCATGATGAGTGCAAACAAACACCAGCATCAGGTCCTGCTTTGTGACATGGCTTTGTTTATTTTTGTGGGGTTTTTTCGGCTGTATTTCTGTTTAAATCTGGCATCCCTCGCACTCACCCTATGATGGATATTAAGGGGGTTATTTTAGAAATCCTATTCATGCCTTGGCCATCTGAAAATGGGCATAGAGATGTTCCTGGAGTCATTTTAGAGACTGGGCTTGTGGACGTCCAGAGGACGTCCAAGTTGGAATGGGAGCATGGTGGAGACATGGCTAGGGGGCTCCCAGGAACTTAGATATCCCTGCCCAGTTTCAGAAATGTCCTGGATGTCCCGTGTTGCATCAAAGGTTATACCTGCTCTAGGCATGGTCATCTGAAAAGTGCTCGTTTTGTCAGGCAAACATCTGGAGAGAGTGGAGAAGGAGGTACACTCATATCTCTGCTATTTTACAATTTGTCAGCGAACACTGATGGGGCATATGCGCTCATGTTTTCATTTTGCCATGCTGGTGGGTGTCCCTGTATGCAGCCTTGCTTGAGATGGACGTCCCTTCCCTATAGTTTCATACTGGGGACATCTATATGAATACCGGCATGGACATCCACGTCTGGCATCTCTGTTTCTAAAATCGGGCTAAAACATATATGTCTCTGGTGTTTTTCTGCATGTTCTGTCTTGGACGTCCAAGATTGCACTTGGACTTTTTTCTAAAATGCCACTTCACTTGTTGGCCATTCTGTTATGTCACAATGGAGGAGGAAACCCAAGCTAAAATGGTTGATCTTCAAGTTTGTTATGTAAAAGGTAATGTATGAGGTGTGGCCTTTGGGGTAAAGGCACATTGGAAGGGGGGTTGAAGATGGTCACCTTGGAGGAGAGGGCCCTCATGCTGAGACATGGCAGGGAGCCCAATTTCATGGTGGGCAACTGCTGGACAGTATTGGAAACTGTGATGGTTAAAAGCAGCTTTCTACTGGGCTGGGGGGGGGGAGGAATTTCCCCTTGTTCTATGTTGATGAATTCTTGCAATGGCTTGGGATGGCTTGATCAAATAAACTGTAGCCTTCTTTAAATCTAAAGGGGTGTCGCATGGGTTTTGGTTTAATTTTCTTTAAATATTATAAAGCGAGGGAGAGCAGGGTTGACTTGTTGATGTTATTAGGATAGTAATCTGTAGTCTGTTATTAAAATCAACTGCAGTACTTGAAGATTGGAGGGTAGTCAAGGTAACATCAATTTTTAAAAAGGTTCAAGGCACGATCTACAGAACAGTGAGCCTGACATCGGTGCTGGACAAAATGATAGAAATCATCATAAAGAACAAAACAACACATAAATAGATATGGGCTAATGGGACAAAGTCGACATGGAATTAGCCAGAGGAAGTCTTGCCTCACCAGTCTGCTACATTTCTTTAAAGATGTGAATAAGCAGGTGGATAAATGTGAACCAATTGACATGAAGTGGCATTTTAGAAGGGATGTCTAGTAAGAATCTGGAATGTCAGGAGCATAACATCTAAAACGTAGGGGGGGGGGGAGCAGCAATGCAGGCAGGCGCATATAAGTGCCTTCTGAAATTGCTCTGTCTCCACCCGAAAAAATGAATGTCCCTGTAACTGGTTATGGAGGCTCTGCACAGAGCACTTCACAACTGTGAACGTCCCCAAATTGCACATCCTCAGAACTGGGTACTGGGATGTGCTGGGAAGGGTATTTCAAAATGGGGGCGATTATGCTATGAGACCTGCACATTCCCGCCTGCCTTTTCCGATACTCAGACATGCGGCATCAGGCCGGTAATATGTTTGGGCAGGAAATATTAACTGTGGCAATGTAAGTGTATTATGTGCTTTCCCCTGGAAGAGTCACATCCATGAAACAAGCACTTTTTTCACCTCATTCATGGTCAGGAGCAGATATAGGCATAGATAAGTCAACAACCAGGGCCTGGTGTACATGTGCCCTTCTGAAATTGCACCATAACATGCATCTCCCTTGCTCAGCCCAGGACATGCCCCCAACACTCCCCTGTGCTACATAGACATTTTTTTGTTGATGATAGTTTATATCTCTGGCTTCTAAAATGGTCTAGGGATGTCACCATGCTTTGCCTGTCTAAATTCCCATTTTCAGATGTCCAACTCACAAATACAGTTTCTAAATAGCCTCATAGCGTATCAGGATTTTTTAGAAAACATTTGAGTAAGTTCCTTATCAGGGGCGGCTCTATAATGAGGCGGAGGCCTTAGGCAGCAACCTTTTGGGGGCGGCAAAACTTGCCCCCAAAAAGACCGCCTCACTCAGCCTTCAAAAAAACCCCTAACAAACAAACAAAAAAAAAGATCAAAAGAGCCGGAGCCGCTGCCGCTGCAGCAGAATGAAGAGCACCGCGGCCCCCCGCCTGAGCCCTTACTGTCTTTCCTTTCAGCGCTGGCTGCTTTAAAGCTGAGCCCGCCGGCGCTGATGGGAAACAGGCATTTCTTGTTTCCCATCAGTGCCGGCAGGCTCAACTAACAGAGCCGCAGGAAAGGGACACTCTCCCTTCGCGGCTCTGAAAAGCAGCCGGCGCTGAAAGGAAAGACAAGGAGGGCTCTGCCGGAGAGGCAGGGGGCTGTGGGGCTCTTCATTCTGCCACTGACGTGGCAGCAGTGGCTCTAGCTCCTTTTATCTTTTTTTTTTTTGTTGTTTTAAATTTCCCTTTGAAGGCTGGGCTGGGCTGCATTGGGGGGAGGGCTAGGACTGGAAATGGGCTGATGGGGGGTTAAGAATGGAAATAGGCTGATCGGGAGGGGGGCTAGGAGTGGTAATGGGTTGATTGGTGGGGTTAGGCCTGGAAATGGGCTGATTGATGGGGCTAGGACAGGAAATGGACTTATTGGGGGGGGGGTAGGACTGGTAATGGGCTGCTGGGGGGTTAGGACTGGAGTGGCCTGAGGGGGATAGGACTGGAAATGGGCTGAGACTGGAAATGGGCTAATGGGGGAGGGGAGGAGAGGACTGCTGGCCCTGGAAGAAAACTAGGGGCTAGGGCTACAAATGGGCTGGTGCAGGGGGATGGGAGAATAGGACTGTAAGAGAGTGGAAGGAGGGGGCAGGAAGGGAGCTGACACAGGGAAGGAGGGGGCTGGAAAGGAGCCAATATGGCGGGGGAAGGAGGAGGCTGGAATGGAGGTGATACCTGGGATGTACTGAAGGGGGATTGGAAGGGAGCTGACACTTGGGGATGGGAGTAGTAGGTGGCTGGGTAATGGGGAGGAGACTGGAAGGGAGCTGACTGGAGGGGTGGCACTGAGAGTGGATGTGAGCTGATACCTAGGATGGTATTTGGACTAGAAGAGGCTGGACAGTGGGGAAGGAGGGGGATTGGAAGGGAATGGACACCAGTGGCAGTCGGGGAATGCAAGGCGGTTTACATTGGAGGGTACTGGGAGGGGAGGACTGGAAAGGGGGTCGATACTGGGGAGGGTTACTGGATCTGGAAATGGGCTGATGGAAGGATGTGAAGAAAACCAAACAAGAGATAGGAAATGGCAGATGGACCATAGAGACCACAGAAAGGGAGATAAGAGAAGACAGGAAAGCAGAAGCCTCATATCCGAACCAGCATGATCAGAGAATAAAATGGTCAGACAACAAAGGTAGAAAAAATAATTTTATTTAATTTTAGTGATTGGATTTTGTGCTACCTTTATATTTTACACAATATGGGGTAACTGCATCTTTTATTTATCCGATGTTGCACTGCATGCGGAGTCTGGCTTCTTGGGGTTTCAGTTTAAATTTTGTCTACATATTTTTATTTTTACTTTAGATTGTGATTACTTATTCTGTACTTGGTGAGGGTCTGTGTTCTGAGTGTGTGAATGAGGCCAGGTGTTCTGTTAACATGGAGTTTGTACATAAAGATCTATAGTGTCAGAGGCGGCTCTATAATTAGGCGGAGTGAGGCGGTGGCCTCAGGCGGCAAACTTTTGGGGGAGGCAGGTAGCCCCCAAAAGAGCCGCCTCACTCCACCTTCGAAAAAAAAATCCGATGGAAGAGCCGCTGCCAGGAAGTGCCCCGCGGCCACAATGGAAGAGCCCTCTCCTCTCCCTCGCCACCAGCTTTACAGAGCCTCGAAGGGAAAGTTTCTCTTTCTTACGGCTCTGCGGCACCTTAGCAGAGCCGCAAGAAAGGGAAACTCTCCCTTTGCGGCTCTGAAAGCTGGCAGTAAGGGAGAGGAGAGGGCTCTTGCGTTGCAGCCACAGGGCACTTCCTGGCAGCGGCTTTGGCTTCAGCAGCAAGTTTATTTTAATTTCAATTTCCCTGGGGTGGTGGAGGCTGGGACTGGAAATGGTCAGATGGGGGGAGGTTAGGACTGGAAGTGGGCTGATGGGGGGGGGGTTAGGACTGGCAATGGGCTATGGGGGGTTAGGACTGGAAGTGGGCTGATGGGGGGTTAGGACTGGCAATGGGCTATGGGGGGAGGCTGGAACTGGAAATGGGTTGATCGGGAGGGGGCTAGGGCTGGTAATGGGCTTTTGGGGGTGGCTAGGACTGGAAGTGGGATGATGGGGGGGTTAGGACTGGTAATGGGCTGATGGGGGGGATAGAACATGAAATGGGCTGTTCGGGAGGGGGGCTAGGACTAGAAATGGGCTGATGGGGGGTTAGGACTGGAAGTGGGGTGATTAGGACTGGTAATGGGCTATGGGGGGTTAGGACTGGAAGTGGGCTAATGGGGGGATAGGACTAGTAATGGGCTATGGGGGGCTGGGACTGGAAATGGGTTGATTGGGAGGGGGTCTAGGGCTGGTAATGGGCTTTCGGGAGTGGCTAGGACTGTAAGTGGGCTGATGGGGGGGTTAGGACTGTAAATGGGCTGATGGAAGGGCTAGGACTGGTAATGGGCTAGGGAGGTTTAGAACTTGAAATGGGCTGATTGGGAGGGGGAGGCTAGGTTTGGTAATGGGCTATTGGGGGTGGCTAAGACTGGAAATGTGCTGATAGGGGTTAGAACTGGAAATGGGCTGTTCGGGAGGGGGGCTAGGACTGGAAATGGGCTGATGGGGAGGTTAAAACTGGAAATGGGCTGTTCGGGAGGGGGGCTAGGACTGGTAGTAGGCTGATTGGTGGGGTTAGGCCTTGAAATGGGCTGATTAGGGAGGCTAGGACAGGAAATGGACTTATGGGGGGGGTTTAGGACTGGTAATGGGCAGATGGGGGGCTAGCACTGGAAATGAGCTAGGTCTGGTAATGGGCTGATTGGAGGGCTAGGACTAGAGTGGGCTGATAAGGGGGATAGGACTGGAAATGGGCTGGGACTGGAAACGGGCTAATGTGGGAAGGGAGGGGAGTGCTGCTGGCCCTGGAAGAAAACTAGGGGCTAGGGCTACAAATGGGCTGATGCAGGAGGATGGTAGAATAGGACTGGAAGGGAGCGGATAATGAGAGGGTCTTCCAGGGGAAGGAGGGGGCAGGAAGGGAGCTGACATGGGGGAAGGAGGGGGCTGGAAAGGAGCTGACACCTGGGATGTACTGAAAGGGGACTGGAAGGGAGCTGACACTTGGGGATGGGAATGGTAGGTGGCTGGATAATGGGGAGGAGGCTGGAAGGGAGCTGACATGTGAATGGCACTGGAAGGGGGATAGACAGAGGGTAGGGTGACTGAAAGGGAGCTGACGGGGGGCACTGAGAGTGGACGTAAGCTGATATCTGGGATGGTATTTGGACTAGAAGGGGCTGGACAGTGGGAAAGGAGGGGGACTGGAAGGGAATGGACATCAGTTGCATTCGTGGGGATGCAAGGCTGTTGCCATTGGAAGGTACTGGGAGGGGAGGACTGGAAAGGGGGCTGATACTGGGTAGGGTTACTGGAACTGGAAATGGGCTGATGGAAGGAAGTGAAGAAAACAAAAGAAGAGATAAGAAATGGCAGATGGACCATAGGCCACGGAAAGAGAGCTAAGAGAAGACAGGAAAGCAGAAGCCTCGGATTGGGACCAGCATGATCAGAGAATAAAATGGCCAGACAACAAAGGTAGAAAAAATAATTTTATTTCATTTTAGTGATTGGACTTTGTGCTATTTTTATATTTTACACAGTATTGGGGAACTGCATCTCTTATTTATCTGATGTTGCACTATATGTGGACTCTGGCTTCTTGGGGTTTCAATTTAAATTTTGTCTACATATTTTTATTTTTACTTTAGATTGTGGTTCCTTTTCTGTACTTGGTGAGGGTCAATGTTGTGAGTGTGTGACTGAGGTCAGGTGTTCTGTTAACATGGAGTTTGTAAATAAAGATCTATACTATACTGCAGTAATTTGACTTGTTCAGCTTTTCAGATAGGTTTATGGATGTTCCAGGGCCCACTGTAGTATTTACAGTGACGCTTTTATGGATGGTCTTCTTGTATGAGTTTTGGAAGTTTGTGCTGATATGGTATGGTATGGTATGATATGGTATGGTCAATTTGCTCTTTGTTGTAGGGTTTTGTATTAGTTCACAATATGCCTGGTACTGGAGAATAGTGGTTGTTGTTGCTGTTAGTGAGATGACCAGAATCAGATTTTTTTTTTAAATATTTTATTTATTTATTTATTTAAAGTCTCTTTTATACCGCGCTATTCAGCATCAGTGCGGTTTACAATAAACAACGAACATACACATTTCCAATAGTACTTTGTGTTTACATATGAACAGGAGAACAACTTGGCTAACAGGGTAACTATATACAATAACAATATATACAATTTACAGGCTGGTCATGTGTTCTTATGGTTTCAGACAGAGGAGATTTGTGAGGTCTCGGTAATTGGTGCTGAGCTTTCATTGGTTTCTGGGTAATGTAGGAGGAAGAGGTAGTGTTTCACAGCCTTCCTGAATTGGAATATGTCTGGGATTGTTCGGATGTTGTGAGGGAGGCTGTTCCAGATCATTGGTGCATAAAGTTTGAATGCCCTGCTGGATGTTGACTTGGTGCATTGAGTCATTGATCTTGGGACTATCAAGGTGTTTTGTGCTACTGACCTTCTGTCCCTATTGTGGGGTGTCTTCTGGACTATCTCTGATAGTGATGTTGACGAGAGACCGTTGGTGGCTTTGAAGGTGAGTAGCAAGGTCTTGAATGTAATCCTACCTTGAATCGGGAGCCAGTGGAGCTGTTTCATAATGGGTGTGACATGGTCTTTCCTGGATGCTCCGTGTAGTACTCTTGCTGCGGTGTTCATTGCCATTTGCAGTGGGTTCAGAGTGGTTTGGGGGAGTCCTTGCAGTATTGCATTCGCATAATCGAAATGCGGAATTATTAGTGCTTGAAAGATGGTCCTGAAATCGTCAGGCTGCAGCAGCGATCGTAGGTATCTGAGGGATCTGATTTTATGGTATACTGCCCTTACAGTGTTACTTATATGCGCCTGCATATTTAGGTTCTGGTCTAGTGTGACGCCAAGGTATCTGATCGCGGATTTCATCTGGAGGTCAGCTTCCTTCACCTTTAGTACTGTAGGCGCAGTGAAGTTACGATTTCTTGTAATGAACATGACCTCCGTCTTTTTGTGTTGAATCTGGAGGTTTTGAGATTGTAGCCAGTTGGATATTTCTTTTATGCAGCATGTTATTGGTGAGAGGTCTGGGTTTTCTGTTGCAAAAGGCATGTATAATAGCACGTCATCTGCGTATATCATGCAGTTCACGTTGAAGGACCGGATAAGGTTGCAGAGAGGTTGCATGTATATATTGAACAGCAAGGCAGAGAGGGAGGATCCTTGTGGGACACCTTGGCTTTGGTGGAATGGTTCTGAAGATGTGTCTTTGGATCGAACCTGCTGCCATCTGTCAGAGAGGTAGGACCTGCACCACTCGAGCGCTTTACCGGAGATTCCTTTTTCTTTGAGGCGTTCTAAGAGGCGTTCATGGTTCACGGAATCAAACGCCGCCGCGATGTCAAGGAAGACAAGGACAAAGCCTTGGCGGGTATTGTTGATGCCTGATATTATGCTGCTGAAGAGTGTGGTAAGAAGGGTCTCAACCCCGTGTGCTTCTCTGAATCCGTGTTGGCATGGATCCAGTGGTGCATTGGAGTCAATGTGGTCTTGTATTTGTCTCTGAACTTCCTTTTCCATTATTTTTGCTAGCATCGGTATGCTTGCTATAGGTCTGTAGGATTCCGGTTTCTGTTGGTCGAGTTTGTTGTTTTTTAGTAGAGGTCTTATTGATGTGTGTTTGAGGGTGCGTGGGAAATCACCTGTTGTGAACGATTGTTGCATGAGTCTGGCTATGATGGGACTGAGGTCTGTTCGTAGTTCTTTGATCCAGAATGCTGGGCATGGATCAGATTGTGCTGTAGTCGTGTTGATAGCTGCTATGGTGTTTTCGATGCATTGTTTGGATGGGGTCATGAAGGTAGTGAGTGATGTTTGGTTGTAAGGCTGAAGGATAGTATTGGACGCAGAGTTGTTGTTTATCTGACATAGTTTGGTTTGTAGATAGTCTGCATATATTTGAGGATGGATTCCATTTGCTTGTTCTGATGCAGGTTCTGTTGTAAGTCGCTTAACAAGGGCAAACAGGTCACGAGGTTTGTTGAGGGATCTCTTTAAGGTGTCAGCGTGGTAACGTTTCATGGTTTCAGTTACTGCGGTACGGTGCGCTGTGAGCTGTAGGTTGTATGCACTTTGGTCTACTTCTGAGCGTGAGCGGCGCCATCGTCTCTCAAGTTTTCTTAGTGTCGCGAGTGAGGCTTTCAGCTCAGTAGAGTACCATGTTGCTGTGTGTCGTTTCCCTTGAGGTCTGTTTATTGCTGGGCGAACAGCTATTGAGCTGAGTATCTCATTCCAGCTGGAGACTAGTTCGTCTGGGTTGTGTGCTGTTGAGGTTATTAGTGGGATTGTTGATTCCAGGATAAGTTCTTTGTTGAATGGTTGGAATCTTCTTGGCGGATTGTTGGATTGACCAATTGTTGAGTTATCTACCTTTTGGCCTTGGCTTGGTTGAGGAATTTGGAATAGGATTAATGAGTGATCAGACCATGGGACAGCGGTAATAGATAGTTCAGGGATGGTTGTTCCTCTGCTGGTTGGGTCTGTGGTGAATATTAGATCAAGCATGCCTCCTTTTGTGTGGGTAGGATCCTTGATTAATTGGCTATATCCTAGATCCTTCAGGGCTTCGAGAAACGCCTTTGAGTGAGTGTCTTGCAGGGAGGGGAGGTTGAAATCTCCTAGTACCCAGCTTGTTGTATGTGGGCTCTGGGAGTTTGCGGCCGTGTCGATTATCGTTGTTAGTGCATCTGGATCGGATGATGGAGCTCTGTAGAGTAGATTGATGGAGGAACACTTATTCGCTATCGAGATTGAGTCTAGGAGCGGCGAGCTGGTTGCATCTTTTATGTTGAAATGAAGGTCAGATCTGGTGATGGCGAGGACACCGCCACCCCTTTTGCCTGATCTGTGACATGTATGGACAGAGAAGTTAGCGGGCAAGAGCTGGTTGAGTATCACGTTGTCATCACAGGAAAGCCATGTCTCGGTGATCAGTAGCAGGTCAAGGTTGTGTAGTGTTATCGTATCTGAGATGATTGGCCATTTTTTACGTACCGATCGGGCATTTACAAGGGCACATTTCAAAAGACGTGGGAGTCGCTGTGTTTTCTTTTTACTATGCTGTATTGATATATGCAGGAGGTGGTGGTGGTGTGTTTGAGTGGTTTCTAGTGATTCATAGAATGGGGCATCTGGCCACCTCTTTCTATAACTGTGGATAGTTGGTATGTGATTGTTGTTAGTATATAGGCCAGTGACATTGCCTAGTCCTGTAGCAAGGAGGTAGAGGGCAATTGAGATGGTGCAGGATAGGGCCATTTTGTGATCTATGTTGAGGTGTGGATTTGGGCTGGGATGTTGGTTGGCGGTGGTGGGTCAGCTAAGCTGCCTGGTTATGATAGTTTTGCTTCAGTTGCAGATTACACGGGTAGTAGAGACTGCAGCTTAACAGATAACTGTTGATATTGGCTAACTGCAGATTACACAGGTATATTGAGTCAAAGCTAACTGGGACTAGCTGGTTCGTAGATTATACAATATATCTCAGAGGTAATTGTAAATAGGAGGTTAAGCTGATAACATCTGATCATACAACAGTAACACTAGTAGCAGGTTACGCAATTATCACTTGTTTGAGCAAACTAGATCTAGTAGGTTAGACAATTATGCTACATACATCATAGAACAAGTGTGGATAATACATTAATCTGGTATTATAGGATATATGTATGAGCAATATTTCTTAGAGTATATAGTAAAGTTCGCATATGAACTACTTTGCTTGGGTTATCATGTATATCTGATTCTATGATGGCTACCGTGTAGGGTAGGTGCTAAGCTGAGGGTGGAGAGATTTTACTTGCGTTTTCGCGGTTTAATGTTCTGGACTTTTCTCTGCTGTTTGGATGTCGGTCTGGCAGTTGGATGTTGGGTCAGTCTGAGTCCCAGGTTATCCGTTTAGTACTTTCCTGACGAGGGAGACGTTTTCTTCGGGTGAGGGTTCCGGTTTCGCTGGTGTAATTACTGAAGTGGCACTGCCGGTTAGATTTCAGCATTGATTGGAGTTGGTTGATGTGGTCCAAGGCGCAGCCGTATGGCCTTGTTCCTTCGGTCCACGCCTAAGGGCCACGCCAAAGGGCCCTCTGGCGAGGCCCTCAGGCGCGGGCCCGCCAGGCGCGGGCACGCCTGCCGGCGCTTCCTTAAATGGTGGCTGCTCTGCCCCGATTGGGTAGAGCAGCAGGCTGGAGGAGCTGCGTTGCTCCGGCGTGCTCCTCCCCGATCGGGAGAGCAGTGGCTGGGCCGGAGGGGTGCAGGCCATGGAGAGGCCTGTGCGCCTGCCGGCGCTTCCTTAAATGGTGGCTGCTCTGCCCCGATTGGGTAGAGCAGCAGGCTGGAGGAGCTGCGTTGCTCCGGCGTGCTCCTCCCCGATCGGGAGAGCAGTGGCTGGGCCGGAGGGGTGCAGGCCATGGAGAGGCCTGTGCGCCTGCCGGCGCTTCCTTAAATGGTGGCTGCTCTGCCCCGATTGGGTAGAGCAGCAGGCTGGAGGAGCTGCGTTGCTCCGGCGTGCTCCTCCCCGATCGGGAGAGCAGTGGCTGGGCCGGAGGGGTGCAGGCCGTGGAGAGGCCTGTGCGCCTGCCGGCGCTTCCTTAAATGGTGGCTGCTCTGCCCCGATTGGGTAGAGCAGCAGGCTGGAGGAGCTGTGGGTGAATGTCCTGGTTCTGCTCTGTACCTACTGTGAATGCAAAATATGTTGAAAAAGAAAAAGCAAGAACCATAACGCAGTTTATAACAAAATCAAAATTAGTTATAATTTAGTTTTATAAACTGTACTGTTGGTTCTTGCTGTCTTTTAGTTCCTTGATGTGCAAAAAGCAAATGGGACCGTATCTAGACCTGTGCAAGCGGTGCAGCCGCACAGGTTGGAAAGGCTTGGGGGGCCATTTCGTCTGTCTGCTTTTGCCCTGCCGCCACTGGCAGGACAGTAGCAGGCAGCCGAAATGCGCTCCCCAAGCCTTTTCGCAGCACTTTAAGCAGGTCTGGTTCCTCCCTCCTCCGACGCGATGTCAGAGTAGGGAGGGACAGATCTGCTTAAAGTGCCGGTGCCTTTCAGATCGGGCACATGCCCCCCTCCTCCTGCCCATACCTCCGTCCAGCGCTGCCTGCAGTTTCCCTGCTGCCGGAGTCACCATGAAAAAAACAGAGGGCAGCAGCAGCAGGGAAAGAGCAGGCAGCACTGGACAGAGGTATGGGGGAGAGTGGGGGCATGCACTCGAGCTGCAAGTTGCACAGGGTGCGATTGCAGCTCGATACGGCTCTGTGTGCAAACATCTTGCATTTCCTTCATATAATCTAATTGCCTTTTTGGTTTGGTTCAGTCTGAAAAATCCCCGCCCCCTCTAAGGTGTGTGTGGGGGGGGGGCCATTTCAGACCGCCTCAGGCAGCAGATTGCCTTGAGCCACCCCTGTATAGTGTACTGTATTAATTTGATTTGTTCAGCTTTTTAAATAGGTGTATGGATGTTCCAGGGCCCACTGAAGTATTTACAGTGACCTTTTTTTGCATGGGCTCCTTATGTGAGTTTTGGAAGTTGGTGCTGATATGGTATGGTATGGTAGATGTGCTCTTTGTTGTAGGGTTTTGTATTAGTTCACAATATGCCTGGTACTGGAGAATGTTTGTTGTTAGTGAGATGATCAGAATCAGTTTTTTTTTTATATTGAGTTCTGTGGATGAATGTCCTGGTTCTGCTCTGCACCCACTGTGGATGCAAAATATATGTTGAAAAAGAAAAAGCAAGAACCATAACGCAGTTTATAACAACAAAATAAAAATGAGTTAGAATTTGGTTTTATAAACTGTGCTGTTGGTTCTTGCTCTCTTTTAGTTCCTTGGTGTGCAAATATCTTGCATTTCCTCTATATAATCTAATCGGTTTTTTGGTTTGGTTCAGTCCCTGACTGGAGCTCTGAAAAAGCCCCACCCACCTCTATCGGGGGGGGGGGGGGTGCACGCCATCTCATCCTTCGCCTCAGGCAGCAGATTGCCTTGAGCCGCCACTGTTCCTTATAAACAACTTCTGAAGAAATTAGGACATTACCTCCTGTCTCATGGCTATTATAGACTGAGACCTGGTTAAAAGAAAGCAGAGAGTAGGCTTACATGGCTAATTTTCTCAGCCGAGAAAGGTGACTAATGGAGTACCCCAGGGATCATACTTGGACTGATGATTTTTAATATATTTATAAATGACCTGAAAATGAGAACTGAGGTCATCAAATTTGTGAATGACACCAAATTATTCAAAGCTGTTAAATTGCTTGAAGATTGTGAAAAATTGCAGGAGGATCTTCTGAGACTGGGCATCCAAATGGCAGCAAAATGTAATGTGAATAAGTGCAAAATGATGCACGTAAGTAAGAATAACCTGAATAATATCTATATAACACTAGGATCCACATTAGGAGTCGCCACTCAGGAAAAAGATCTATAGACATCTTCATAGACAATACATTGAAATCTTCTGCTCAATGTGCAACGACCACCAAAAAAGCAACCAGGATGTTAGGAATTATTAGGAAAGGAAAGAGAGAATACAACAAACAATAGTCCCCCCATGCTAATTGAATGTTCTTGTGCCAAGGACTTCTAAAATGGTTCTGGGAATGTCTACCTAATTTGCCTATGTGCCCATTTTCAGATGTCATGAATAGAGCTTCTGAAATATGTCCCTTAGCTTTTAAAGCGTTGCACTGTGTTGCACCCTTCAAACTTGCATCCTCTTGAATTTTATATCAGCTAGGTCACACAGTCTTCACAACAGGCTCTCTTGAAAGTGCCACCTTTTAAATCTGTTCACAAGGGTATATACATGGTAATGGATTTGCTCCTCCATCCTTGTTCTATGTAAATGTTTCCAAGATTCCTTTGTATTTACACTGCTTTGACTCTCAAAAAAGTAATCTATAAAAATAGCTAAATAAATAAATTTGAGTTGTGAGTAGAAATTGATGCTCTTACGTTTAGGAAGCTATTGAAAATATATTGGGTTACTTATGGTTCTGATTTATAATGTTCGTTATAGAATTCAGTTGGAAGGGTTAGTTTACTGGTATGTACAAGAAGACTTTAATTGGTGGAATATAAATTTTATAACTATAAAGATATATTTATTACTTAACACTGTGTTTAGCACTAACAGTTTGTTTGGGTTTTTTGGCTTTGTTTTTTTGGGGTTTTTTTTAGCTTTGAAGCACACACCTTAGCTTCATTTCCACATATTTATTACAAATTCCTTTTGAATATAAAAAGTATCCAAAAATATATTACAATAAGAAATGCTAAGACAATGTAAACATTTTTGAAAGATATCTTGCGTGTGAACGTTTAGAATTACCAAAACTTAATCTGCTAATCTGCACAGTAAGCAGTTGAATGAGGTTATCTACTAATACTTTAAGAACCGTTTCAAATAATTTCCCCACATATTCCTTTTCACAAGATCTATCTGTGAACATGAAAAAAAGTGTTAGCACTAGAGTATTGCATACTAAGTCCGCTCTGCCTGACTTACAATGAACACTGCAGAAAGCATTGTGCACAGCATAAATAAGATAATTATAACTCAGGTCTTGTATTCGGGAAGTGAAGAGCGTGAACAGAGGTAAAAGGATCTCCATGGAAACGAGGAACAACACTACAATCTATTTTACTTTGTAAATGTAAATCTCTTCAGTCCTCCCCTTCTGAAGAGAAAGTCTGACAAAAAATTAGCCTCCGTCTTGGGCAGAGGCTGGGGGATATTGTACTGCTAATTTTTGCTGCCTCTTTCCTTTAGCATGAAAGAAATTAACCTTCTTGCTATATACAACTGGTCATCAACGTCTGGATAGGTGAGACGACCAAGAGTTTAACTCCCTTCAAGGAGAATCACTTTACTGAAGCTACAAGAACCTCTCAAGATGGTACAGATTGGAAAAAATGGGAATGAAAAAAAATTCAAACTAGAAAACAGGGCTGGCCAATGTGACCAGCAAGCTGTGTGGGAGTCCTCTGTCCATGCTGCTGTCAGTAGGGAGAAGATACTGGGATATGGATTTTTAGTTGCGAGGAGCTGGATTCCCACACAGCTTGGTGGGAATATTGGGGCTAACAGCCATAACACAGCACCGTTCATCTCTCTGCCCCTATCTTCAACATCACTACTGCTGCATCCCTCTGCTTTCCCCTCCCTCTCTGTTACGGTCAGTCTCTTTCTCATTCTCTTCCAATTTCATTGGTACCTAACCAAATAGTACTTTCTGCTCACCCCGAGAAAGAACAATGGCCACAGTACACTCATTCTAAGAGTAAGCCCTATTCTCAGAACCACTTCCACTCAGAGACGGATTAGTTTATGCAGAACTTCGGAAAAATCCAGAAGGGCTGGCGAGCTGCAAAGGATGTTCAGCTGCAAATACAGCTGATATTTTTGAATAGTGCAAACCATATGCCATGGAAATTGCCAAATGTGTAACAGTTAGATGCTCATTTAATATTAGCATAATTAAAAATAAAGCTTGTTCAAGGAGATCCAATAGGAAGTCTTAGAAAGAGGCTGTGTCCTTGTGTTAAATGTTCCTATTTACTTTTTTCTTTGGAAATTGAAACGATGAAGCATAAAAGGCAACTCTATAAAATTTGCAGACTTAAAGCTGCAATTTGTGGACTAGTTTGGAATCTGAGGCTGCTGGTCAGCTGGGCATGGAGGGGTCATTTAGCCTGGACAAAAGGCAATCGCTGGCACTGTCTGTACATGGGGCAGATGTGGCTGTATGCGGTGGCTCACTGTCTGCCTCTGTCAGTGGTGAGTCAGTGGTCAATGTGCCACTCAAAACCATGTCCCCTGTGAGGCAATAGCAGTTGAAGTTAGAGTGAAGGACGGATGATCAGCTCTGGTGGAAGCTGCCCTTTTAGTAAAGATAAAAGCAATGATTGAAGTCCTGAGTCGTGGGGGTTCCCAAGGAGCAGCAGCAAGTGATGGGGTAAGGGAAGGGGTTCTTAACTTAGGGTCCATGGATCCCCAAAAGGTCTGTAGATAGATTTCAGGGGGGTCTGTCAACTTGGATGGGAAAAAATTTGCATCTTTATTTTCGCCAACCTCTAACTGTAATTTTGCATTTCTTTCAATTATGAATGTAGGCAACAAACCACAATAGTATTAGCAGCACCCGTACTATTGTTTTGTCACCAATAGAAATCACAGATATTTTCATATCACAATATAGTTGTTACAGATATCTCAAAATATCATTTCCAAATACATCCTGCTAGACCAGTCCAGACTAGTGGGTTGTGTCCCCCCTGCCAACAGAGGGTGAGACAGAAAAATTCTCAAAGCTTTGTGACATCACCCTGGGTATAAAAACCTGGCTTTTGAGAGGACAAGTCTTGACATGCTTGTTCAAACTAAGAGCAGACATTTCAATTTTTTCTAAAAAAACAAAAAAACCTACTCTTGGAACAGTTTGCAAGAAAGGATTTTATTCATGGGTTGGCTTACCTGACAGCTATTTTTGACCATATGAATGACATAAATCGTTCTATTCAAGGTCCTGAAGTCACTTATGGATGGTGCTGAATTACTACAAGATTTCTTGGCTAAGCTGCTGATGTGGAAGAAGAGAGTAGAGACAGACATCCTTGCAAACTCTCAAATGTTGGAGGAAGTGTTCAGGGCCGGCCCATCCTCTAGGTGGCCATCTAGGGTGGCAGGCCAAGTGTGCCAAAGCACATGGCCTGCTACCACTGCGCTGTCCTGCCTACGGAATGGGCAGCAATTGGGGGGGAGGGGGTGTGCCCGGCCCGGGCTTCTGCCTTGGGCAACAGAAACCCTTGGGCCAGCCCTTGAAGTGTATTACCAAAATGGAGTTGAGATGCAAAATTCTCTGTCACTTTCTTTGAACACCTAGAAACACTTCAGAACTCTTTCAAAAGCTATTTCTATTTTGATGGCATTAAAGTTGAACCAAGGATACACAATCCTTTTCTTTCTGATTTAAACTGTATTGAAGATGTTCACATAGCCTAGGACAAGAAACTTAGTACAGCTGGAGTTTAACTCATAAAGCCTTGAGCAATCCAGTGTTCCTTGAGAGAAGCCTATCCTCACCTTGTAAAAGAAGCTTTAGAGGCTTTAATTCCATTTGCAACAACATATTTTTGCAATTCAGGATTTTCAACGCTTGTAACCATCAAAACAAAAAATCAAAATCAATAGGATATCCAACATGACATCTGTGTTGCTTTGTCAAAGACCATCCCACAGTTTAATGTTCTTATTCAAGTTAAGCAGCAACAACCATCACAAGGTTGTCTTTAAAAAATAAAATTTATGGTAAATTTAGCCACGGAAGGAAATAAGACATCTATATTGAAATGATATTTTCACAAAAAACAAGCTATTTGTTGTGGCCGTAGGCTAAGATTTTTCCTGATGTTTCAAGAAATGACTAAAGTGCAAAAAAAGCTTTTCTGATGTTGAAACCCAAAGTCTTGGTTATTGCTGCCCATTTCTTTCTAGAATTTCCTTGTAAATGTTTAATAACATATCAAGGTAATCAATTTGTGTTTTTTCCTTGCAATTGGAAAATTTCCTTAAAGATTAAGAGGGTGGGGATATCAGTGGCAGCGGCTAATGTGATTACTGTGGCTAGCCATTGCTGTTAAAACTAACCCCCAGATATTCAATGCCAAGGCGATATCTGGTCTCCAGTATTGAATATCTGGGTTAGCTGGAGAAACAGGAAGTTAACAGGGCAGCAGTGATATTCAGCCGCTGCCCGGTTAGCTTCTGTGTTGAAAGTTAAGCCACCCTTTCACCACTCCTCCCAAGGAACGCCCCCGAAGCTAGCTGGTTAGCACTGGGGCGTGCAATGCCAGAATCCCCCTAAGTTGTAATATCGGGTTAAAGCTGATGTGCTGGATGACGAGGTGAAAGCCTGTGCTGTTTTTACTATCTTAGTTTCACAAAGGATTACTGGAGTGATGGAAGTAAACTAGTAATTAATATTTAATTTGCTCTGGCTGTTTGGTAGTCTCATTCCCTTAACATGGGTTTACTGTTTTGTTTGTTTTTTTTCTACAAATCTTTTATTGGATTTCAAGATAAACTGTAACATGCTTGTTAATTCAACACTTACATCAAATGCAGTCAAGAATATTATATTAGAACTTTCAATTTGGTCTGTTTTATTTTTTAAACCTCTCTTCCCCCTCCCCCCCCCCCTTCACCAGTACAATTAGTCACTATTCATGGCTAGATATATCTAGAAGTAAGCCTCTCTGTGCACCATGGGTGCTCTTACACCGCGATCTGAGACCACCAAACATACAACACATCCATACTCTCATCCCTTTTCCCACCCTCCTATCCAATCCCCTCTCTCTCTTCTTCTTCTTTCTCCAACAGGTTCTGCAGACAGACCCAGACCCTGACCCATCCATATCACTCATATCTCCAACATGGAGATCCAGCTATAGGCCTATGGATCATATATACACCTCCAGGTTTTCAACCCTCTAGCTCATCATTACATTGTCAATAGTTCACTCCAGGCTACCAATGTCAGTGTATGAATATATGTATCCCACAGTACCATGAATTTCACCCATCGTTTTGTGTTTCCTCTGGATGCCCCGCATTCCATTAACATCAAGTGATGAAAACTATTTCACCATTCCTAATATGATGGGGCTGTGGCCTCTCTGCAGAAGTTGTTTCCCTATTATGCATGCTTTCATCACTAACAACCAGGCCCAGCTCCCTTAGGGCAGGAGGGAGTTAATTCATCCAGCACTACTAATGCACCTGTCCACTGCATGGGTTGTCCTGTCAGCATTGCTAGATACCTCTGAATCTTTTGCCAGTATGGCTGTATTCACCAGCATTTCCACCACACATGCCCTAAGTCGGCCATGCTGGTTCCACAGCGAGGACAGTGACTACTCTGTACCACACTGCTACGGAGGGCTCTTCTAGGAGAAAATTGTGCCCAGCTAAGTGCCCAGAATGGAAGCTCTTGCAGTCGTACTCCTTTCACCAGGCCCGAAAGTGGTGCTATAGCCCATCGCACTGCTCCCAGCCCTAGTGTAATACCCAATTTTGTTACCTAACATCCCTCCCTCTGTTGCCGTAAAATCCGATGATGAAGCCTGATCTTGTAGTTTATGAAACAACTGCAAAATTGGCATATGTTCCTGCTCTCTCAATTCAAAAAATTGTAGTACTTGGGTCGTTGTCTCCACCCCAAACCTTTTCGAGAGAGAGATTTCATGTAATGGCTTAGTTGTAAATATATAAATACATGAGTTTACTTCAATTCAAAGTCCATGCGGAATATGGGGAAGACTTTGACATATTTGACATATTAAAACTTTCCAGCTGCTGCAGCCATCTTAGGAAGCTCCCCGGTCGGGGTAGAGCCCAGCACGAGCAGCGATTTCCCGCTCCTGAACTCCAGCCCAATCGAGGGCTGTGGGAGGTCACAACGGCGCACATAAGAAATGCCGCCGGCAGGAGACAGCCTTTCCAGCTGCTGCAGCCATCTTAGGAAGCTCCCCGGTCGGGGTAGAGCCCAGCACGAGCAGCGATTTCCCGCTCCTGAACTCCAGCCCAATCGAGGGCTGTGGGAGGTCACAGCGGCGCACATAAGAAACGCCGCCGGCAGGAGACAGCCTTTCCAGCTGCTGCAGCCATCTTAGGAAGCTCCCCGGTTGGGGTAGAGCCCAGCACGAGCAGTGATTTCCCGCTCCTGAACTCCAGCCCAATCGAGGGCTGTGGGAGGTCACAGCGGCGCACATAAGAAACGCCACCGGCAAGCGGCGCCCGCGCCTTGCGGGCCTGCGCCTGAGGGCCTCGCAAGAGGGCCCTTTGGCGTGGCCCTTAGGCGGGGCACGATAAGCAAAAAGCTATATCCTAACAAATTCATCTGAGGAGAACCCTCTCTCCGCCCGGAGACAAGTAACCGAAGCACCAGCCACTATGAAAACCTGCATTCACAAAAGAGATCTTTGAATGTGAATCCCTCTCCCTACACCAAGAACTACCACTAAAGCAGCAGACGCAGAGGTCACGTCCATTCAGAAAAGAGCTCCTGTGTAGTCACGACTAGCATCTATCACCACCGTGCAATCGAGGCACGACCCCTAGGCTAAGACGCCTAAGACTCCAATACTTATGATACAATGAAGAAACAATCAACACTGAGTCCAGCATCTACACCCAAGTACAGCTGAGCTCCCCTAGAGGGTCGAGATTGCGTACTTCACCTCCTCCACAGAACTTCAATCACAGCAAGTATACCCTTCACAAACTTTATCCAGCTGACTTTTCCCCTTTCTTAGCTTTCTTACATTACTGTTGTCAGTAGCAGCTGTCAGTAACAGTTTCATATTACTGTTACCAATCAGCCATTACATTTGTAATACTGTTGCCAGTAGTGTCTCATTTATATTACATGTATAATACTGTAGAAATACTGTTGCCAGTAGTGTCTCATTTATATTACATGTATAATACTGTAACAATACTGTTGCCAGTAGCTGTCTCATTTATATTACATGTATAATACTGTAACAATACTGTTGCCAGTAGCTGTCTCATCTATAAAACTGTTTTCAGTAGCAGTCCCTCAATTACCCTGCCTAAGCTGAAAATCTCCTCAAAACCGCAAAATACTGCTGTATCTCTACCCATACTCTAGCTTTCTTGAATTATAGCTACCACCAATTGATACTAGAATTATAGCTATTACAACACCTTATCCAGGGTCTTCCATGATAGAAGATTAATTCTACTTGATTCCATATACCGTTAGTAGCTAATTATATTACTTGATTCTTATATAAACCTCTATACTGCTGACAGCAATTAATCACACATTGTATTATTACTAGTAGCTAATTGTTAACAGTAACTAGTTCTCTCACCTTCCTCTCAGATATTGATATATTGTTATATTGTCATCTGTAGCACATATACTATTGTATTGTTATTTGTAACCCAGTAGCTACAACACTATAGAGTATATCCTATTAGTCATCTACTATTGCCAGTAGTCACCCAGATCATCGAAAACTGTCACAGACAGCTATATACCATCAATACACAGACACTTCCACGAGTCCCCATTCCCAGAGCCCCGTTCTCAGAGTTCCTTTGCCCACCAAAATATATACACAATGTCTCCCACAAGACAGGTAAACCTCCCACTCACTCTCATTCTAATAACTCTCCTAACTCAACACATCTACTCGTACAAAACCAATCAAAACCCCTACAATCATATCCCTATCATACATAATCATTACAGAAACCCATATAACAACATTATCACTAACCACAATCCTCACCAAAACACACCACACTGTTCAACCTTTACACACACCCACAATAATTACTCAGGCAATGACTCAAACAGACACCATCGCAGACTCATCCAAATAAAACACCAGCCACACACTGGTTTAAGCGACAACACAACCAACATAGATACCCAAACAAAGCTCATCCTAATAAACGTTAGATCCATACGAAATAAAATACCAATCATCAACGACATGATAAAAGACACAAACCCGGAAATCATCTGCATTACTGAAACATGGCTCACTCCTACAGACACCGTACTACTAAACCAGTTAACATCACATCAATATGATACATTCAGCTGCCATCGGGATGCAAAAAGAGGAGGTGGCACTCTCATACTCGCTAAAAAAGACCTACAATTCACCTTAACATGCTTAAACAATATAGATGGAATAAACATTATCAACATAGAAAATAGAACCCTTGCACTTACTCTCATATATAGACCCCCTTCAACTGATCAAAAAAACCTCTCCTCCATCTTAGAACTTGCATGCACAGCATCACCAAACAAACCTCTCATAATCCTAGGTGATTTGAATCTCCCTTCCCTGAATAACTCTCAATCAGACAATTTCATGGATGCCATGACCCAAATGGGTTACACTCAGATAATACATGCTCCCACCCACATAAAAGGCAACACCTTAGATCTCATCTTCCTTCCCTCCTCCCTTCTTAATAACCAACACCAACATACCCCTCCAACTATAACAGAGGTACCATGGTCTGATCATTACCTTATCACACTCCACCTCCCAGCTCAAGCAACACTAAACACAACAAACTCATCACCCCACATATCACGTTTTACACACTTTGACAAAGCTAATTTCCTTGACAAAGTATTACCCATACTCAACACAAACCTCCCAGACATTGAATCCGCTGTAAACCACTGGAATCAAACAGTCCAGAAAGCAGCTACCCCCACACATACCATGCATAAACAAGTAAAAAAGACAGAAAAATGGTTCACGAGAGAACTAGCAAATATAAAAAAACAATTGAGGAAACAAGAAAAGAAATGGAGGAAAACTAAATCTGACGAAAACAAATCCCAATATATGACCACCCTCAACAATTACAAAAATGCAATTAACAAGTCAAAAAAGGATTACCACTCCAAAGTAATAAACATGGCTATCAACCGCCCCAGAGAACTATTCGCAATCGTAAAAACTTTGACAAAAGCTAAAAACCAAGAGCCAAAACAGTCGGCTATAAGCATACAGACCTTAGCAACCCACTTTGCAGAAAAACTAAAGTGCAAATCCAACACCATACCAATGACGCTACCTACAAACACTGAATCTAATAACACATGGACCTCCTTCCACACGATAGATCAAAAACACCTTCTTAGGATCATAACACTTATCAACACCACAACTTCTCCACTTGACCCATGTCCTGTGTCATGGATCAAATGCACAAAGGAAGAACTCGCTGAAAACATCCAACAAATGGTGAACCAATCCCTTGTCCAGGGCATCATGCCCAACGCCCTAAAACTCACAACGCTTTGACCAATAATAAAAAACAATAAACTTGACCCAAAAGATCCAAACTCTTACCTACCGATAGCCAGCATTCCATTTATAGCTAAAATAATAGAAAAAAACGTCCAATTACAATTACAAGACCATATCGATGAACACAAACCCTTAGATTCTCACCAGTTTGGCTTCCGCCCCTATCACGGTGTAGAAACCCTTCTAATTACACTAATAGACTTCCTCATCAAAGGCACAGATGATAGCAGTCAAGGCTTCCTACTCCTCTTCATAGACATTTCTGCCGCCTTTGACAACATCAACCACCTTACTTTGATCAATAGACTAGAAAATCTAGGAATAGGTGGGACAGTACTCAATTGGTTTAAGTCTTATATCACAAACAGACTAATACGTGTTCAAATAGACCAGGAAGTGTCAGAAACCTTCCCCCAAGGACAAGGAATACCCCAGGGATCCGCCCTTTCTGCCCTCCTTTTCAATCTGTACCTCCAACCCATTACAAAAATATTCAGAAAACACAAAATTAGTCACTTTATCTATGCTGATGATATCATGCTTGCTCTCCCCATATCCACCAAAAATCCTACCTACGATGCCCTATCAAAATGCATGGTGGAGACCACCTCCTGGATGGAATCTAACTACCTTAGCATCAACCTCAAAAAAACTGAGGCAATGTTCGTAACAAGATCACCCGTGACTGAGGACACCTATCCAACATCAATCTCAATCATAAATACAACTATACCCGTCAAAAAAGAGGTAAAATACCTAGGGGTAATAATAGACCATACACTCACCATGCTACCACATATAAAACAGATGGTAAAAACCATATTCTACAAACTCAAAACCATACAACACCTAAGACCCCTTCTTGACACCCATGACTTTAGATCAGTTGTTAACACACTCATCACCCCACACTTTGACTATTGTAATAGTCTCTTAATTGGCCTACCACAAAAAAGTACATACCTACTTCAAAGAGCCCAGAACATCTGTGCCAAAATAGTCACTAAAGCCCGCCTAGTAGACCATGTAACCCCAATAATGCTGGAACTGCATTGGCTCCCTATAAACAGCAGAATCAGATATAAAATCCTCCTAATCACATTCAAACTCCTGAACAACATCGCCCCCTCATATCTATCCATGCTATTACATGCCCCATCAGAATCAAGAACTCGCAGACTAAACGCAACACACTCACTTGAAATACCAAATTCATTCAAAAAAACTAAAAAATCCACCAGCACCAGAGCCTTCTCATTCACTGCCCCCATGCTCTGGAATAATCTCCCAATAAACCTTCGGATCATAAAAGACCTCACCCAATTTAGAAAGGAACTCAAGACATACCTTTTCTCCGAACACTATGAAATCCCATACCCCCAAGTCCAACCGCACACCATCCCCAAACACTCAAACACAAAGCCCTAAAATCACACTCAACTACCCACACACATACACCCACCACATACTCCCACCACATACACCCCAAAATACTCTCAAGAGATGAAAAAAAAGGAAATAAATTCCTCCACACACACACATATGAAAGGTAGAAAACTCTGACTACCTGTAAAAAGGTAGAAAAATTCTGATCAACACTACGATACAGAAACGTATTAATGTATATAAAATGTATATAGTTCCGACAATTAATGCACAGTTATTTGTCTAAAGTTACAATGTTATAAATCTCTGTTCCGTGTAATATAATAACTATTATCTGTATAAAGTTAAAAATTCTCTGTTCCATGTAATGTATACATTAGTATACAAATTTGTTTACTTGTTCCGTGTAAACCGCCCCTGATCTCTGGAAGGGGCGGTATAGAAGAAATAGATAAATAAATAAAAAAATAAAAATAAATAAATATCCTTTGAGGTCTATCACATGGCCCAAACTGTATAACCCTCTTCCTTTCCCAATCCCGAAATGCCTGATTTTCCCTGCCTGGTATAAATTGGGGGTTCCTCCATATGAATAGAAAACTGGTACTGGTAGGGGAGATATGCCAATGTGAACAGAGTTGCCTCCATATACCTCGTATTGGGGCGACTATCAAACTGTGAGTAATCCTCAGTGGCAGTTGTTGTCTTTCCAAATGGATTACCACTAACAATGAGTAAGGTGCTACAAACTCTTCCTCTAGCACCCTTGGGGTGAACACTTCTGTGTATCCCAATCAGTTTCGCAGGTGTCGAAGATGACAAGCTTGTGAGTAATGGAATGTGTCAGGGATCTCTATACCGTTTTGCTGCTTGTTTTGTTTTTTTATAGTTCTTCTCCTGCATTGTCTTGTACTTTATCACTACGTTTCCTGAATTTTGCTCCATGTAAAAATATGGTTTTGAAAAGTTCTTAAATAAAAAAATAAAATGTAACTTTAACTTACCTATATCTTAAACATATTGTCTTGTTATTTAATGTCTTAATAAAAAAGCATATATATTACTATATCACAAATTTGTTTTTTTAATATTTTGATAACTATTTCCCTATAATTGATTTCCTTTGTAATCCTATGTATCTTAGTTTATGCATTTAAAAACAGTATTCTGAGAAAAGGTCCAAAGTCTTCACCAGACTACCAAAAGTAGTCCATGGCATCAAAAAAGTTAATAACCCCTGTTCTAGGTTATTATCTTCCTTAGCCACTCTTAGGGCAATATTTAAACTCCACAGTTGGCATTTTTTTTAAACAATGACTGTGCTGTTTAAATAAAATCTAGACAGTGATCAGAACTGAATATGTAGATTCACAACTGGTCACCGAATACTGTCCAGTGGCAGTATATTTTCAGCTCCCTATCTGGCTAGCTAGCCACATAGCTCTTAGGACATCTTTTTGCTGTCCTAAATTAGGTAGATAGTTATCCAGATAGCAGTGCTGATCATTGTCACTATTTTCTTGCTGTATCCCAGCTCTGCCTGAGAGATAGTGCCAAGGTGGTCTGGCACACAGGGCTTAGCAGGTGATAACTGGATAAGGTTTTTGTTTACATTAAAAACTCAGCAGGTAGCTTTCAGTTTAAATTTAAGACCCAGAAGACAGCTTTTAGTTTTAATTCAGAACCCAGCAGAGAGCTTCTAGTTTAAATTTAATACTCAGTCAGGGCCTAGTATCAGCAAAGAGCTTTAATTTAAATCAAATCAGAGTATAACTTAGTATAAAAGGAAAACCAGGAGGACTTCCGGTTTGGCAATGAGCTGATCGGACGGGTCACGATCAGCTCCGGGTAACTTGCCCCGCAAAAAGTCTACAAAACCCTTTCAAACCTTTTTGTACCACCTGCATTGACTCTCCCCTCACGGGGTATTAAGCCTCCAACACTGAAGAGACTCGCGGCCATCCTTGCCTAATCAGGGCAGGCAACTAAATATAACTGAAAGCGTGCTGGGGCCGATCGACACTTCCCCCACCGCCACCATCAGCTTTTCCCTCAAGGGGTATTGTGCCTCCAGCGGCGAAGGGACCTGCGGCCATACCTGCCCGATCGGGAGGGACCATTGCATATATAGAAAGTGTGCGGGGGCACGATCGGACATTTCCTCCACCGCCAGCATCAGTCTTACCCTCACGAGGTATTGTGCCTCCGGCGGGAAGAGGCTTGTGGCATTCCCTGCCCAATCAGGGCAGGCAACTCTATACAACAGGAAGTGCGACGGGGCGTGATCGGGCATTTCCCCCACCACTACCATCAGCTCTTCCCTCAGGGGGTGCTGGCCCCCAGCGGTGAAGAGACCTGCAGCTGCCTTTGTCCGGCCGGGGCAGACAATTGCACATGAGAGAAAGAGCACCGGGACGCGATCGAGCACCTCCCCCACTGCTCTTATTAACTCTTCCTTCAAGGGGTATTGTATCTCCAGCGGAGAAGGGGCCTGCGACCATTCCTGCCCGGTCGGGGCAGACAGCTGCAGCCAAACAAAAGCGCGATTGGGCACTTCTTTCATCGCCATCATCAGCTCTCTCCTCATTTGGTGAAGTGCCTCCAGCGGTGAGGGGACCTGCGGCCATCCCTGCCCAACTGAAGTGGGCAACTGCATCTAAAAGTAAGCGCGCCAAGGCGCGGTCGGACGTTTCTTTTACCGCCCTCCTTAGCTTTTCCCTCCCGGGGTATTGAGCCTCTAGCAGTGAAGAGGCCTGCGGCTGTCTTTGCCCGGTCGGGGCAGGTAACAGCGTACAAGAGGAAGCACGCTGAGGCGAGACTGTGATTGACGGGCCCGCGCTGGTGGGCCTTGCCGGAGGGCTTCTTTTCTAAGGGCAATCACAAACAACGGGAAGTGCCGCGGATTAACCCTGAAAAATACCTATACTTGCTGAGTGGGTTCTATCTCCATATTTCCTAATTCTTGCCAAAGGGGGTGTTCATCTGGTGCTGGAAGCAGTTCCCCCCCCCCCCCCGCTACGAAATCGGATGGCGACGAAAGTGCCACGAAGGGAGAAGCCGCGTGCCACGGAGGGAAAAATGGCGGAGGGAGTGCTAGTTAGCCCGAAATCTAGTGGCACTCCAGATCTGGTCACGGAGGTGAGTGCCGCGGTGGTCCAGGCGCTAGCTACTCGATTCCAAGACCTGGCCGACCAGATACAGACTGTCAGCCAACGGTTTGCTGACTTTACCGGGAGGCTAGACCAAGTAGAGACCCGAGTCTCAGATGTAGAGGACACCCAGCACTCCCTAACAGCTAAAGTGGAGGCTTTGGAGACTCTGGTAAAGCAGCAGGGTGACAAGCTGGACGAGCTTGAAAACCGGGGGAGGCGCAAGAACCTGCGTTTCATCGGGATACCGGAGAGTGTGGCGGATGGCGCCCTTTTTTGGCAAGTTGCAGACCTGGATTGAAAACCTGTTGCACAACCAGGACGGGGATCCCGTAAAGTTGGAGCGCATGCATAGACTTGGACAGCGGAGGGAGCAGGCGAGGCGGCCGCGAGCGGTTATTGCACGCTTTTTGGACTACCGACAAAAGGAAGCTGTGTTAAAAGCTGCCCAGAGTCGAAAGCTGCGACCACAGGGTTCGGAACCGATACTTGTGTTTCAGGACTACTCGGCCCTAGTTAGTCAGCAGCGCCGGGCCTTCTCGGGGATCTGCACACAATTGCTGAATAAAGGAGTGTGATTCTCGCTGTTGTATCCTGCCCGGCTTAGAGTGGAGGTCCAGGGACAGATCCGCTACCTGACGACACCGGCAGCGGCCGCTGCTCTTTTGGATACTCTGAATGCCCAAGCTGCTTCGCCCTCGTGAAGCTTGGATTGCCAATGGGAATGGCATTTGGATGTCTCGCTGACGGAGATGGGCCCAAGGACCTGATGTAGCTCTGGACTAGAGCAGCTAGTTTTTTCTCTGCTCCCAGTGTTGCACTGTTACTTTCTTGGTTTGTTTAAGATGTGCCTTGTTACATTTGGCCATATTGTGTCAACTGCTCCTTTGTCTAAGATCTTTAGATGGCAACACTGTTAAACTGTTACTATGTTTCATTTGTTTTGTTGAGCAACTGTATGTGCAGTTTACTACTGTTTAAGCTGGGTGAATGGCATATTTGTATGTGTGGCCGGGTGCAGATCTGAGTATGGAGGGGGGGGGTGTGTTATGGGTGTAAGAGTGGACTGAGCGGATGAGTGGGTTGTTTATGTTATACCTATGACATTTTCTAGATGTTTAGTTTAATTCCTGTGGTGGCCTTTAGAGGTTTAATGGGGCCCCCTATGTCATTTTGTGAGTAATAAGATGGCAGCCCTACCAAATCGAGGAGTGGGGGTGTGGTATGGGTAGATTTAATATGGTGGCCTTCGATTATGCCTCAGAGGTGAAATATGGTTATCTTACCTATCAGAGGGGGGGGGGGGGCGATATGGAGGGGAGGTGTAGGGCCCAAGAATTGGGAATGGAGGGGATAGGAGACATGGGGGACAAAAGCCAGTACGTAGGTGTATTGGATGGGGGGGGGGGGGGGCTGGGGGTACTTAGTCCCAATACCTAATGGAGTAGGTCAGGGAGTGTTGGGGCCTTAGGGATGAGTGAAGAGGGGCAGTGGTGGGGAATATTGTAATTTCAATCTTGGGGTGGTTTAAAAGAGAATGGAATCCTATTAGCTAGTTAGGTTTAATGTTGGATCCGGGGAAGTATGGGGCGGACCCGACTGCCATAGGGAAGTTGTCCAGCCTGATGGGTGGACTTGATAGTTTAGGGGTGGGGAAGTGGAGGGGGGGGTGGGGGTGGGAGGGGGTGGGGGACGAGGGGATAGGATAGTGCACACTTCGCTGTTTGCTTGTAGGTGGCTCTGCTTTTTTTTTCTATTGGCTATTAGGAGGGGGGGCTCCAGGCTGGGGGAGCTCTTCTATTGCGCTTAGAGTTTTCTGCATGGCTGGACCTTGACACTGCCCCATGCCTCTGAAGATTATTACTTGGAATGTCTGTGGGTTGGGGAATCCTATAAAGCGAAATAAAATCTTGCAGGCCCTGGCCCGACAATGGTGCGATGTTGCCCTCCTTCAGGAAATGCACCAGACGGAAGAAGAACATAGTAAACTCCATAGAGGCTGGGTGGGACAGGTATGGGGGGCTCCTGCGCGAGGGAAGAAGGGAGGAGTAGCAGTCCTGTTTCACAAACGAGTCCGTTTTGCCCTGGAAAAAACTATTGTTGCGGAGGATGGGCGATTTCTTTTGCTGGCTGGTCGGCTAGAGGGGAAGCCAGTGATTATTGGGAATCTTTACGGTCCTAATGTGCTGGACCCTAGCTTTTACAATGGCCTGGCCTCCAAAGTAGAGCAGCTCCCGGAATACCCGCTGCTTCTGGCCGGGGATTTTAATGGAGTTCTCGATGTGGACCTTGACACTTCTAGAGGAGGGGAGGCGAGAGATAGGATCCCGACGACTCGGATGTTGCAGCACTTTCGTAGTAGATTGGACTTGGTCGACCCCTGGCGCCTATTACATCCTTTGGAAAGGGATTTTACCCACCAGTCCCGGGCACACAGTTCTAGTGCTCGAATCGACTATATATTGGTGTCGGGGGATCTGTTTGCTCATACGAGTGAGGTGCAGATTGGCCCACTAGAGATATCGGATCATGCGATGGTCCGAATGGAGCTGAAATGGGGGATAGACAATGCTCGGGCACGACTTTGGAGGCTTCCCATAGGGCTGTGTCAGGATGTTCAGTTTCAGCAATTTCTGAGGCAGCGATGGAAGGAATTTATGAGTGATCACCAGTGCCATAGTGAAGATCCTGAGTTGGTGTGGGAGACTGCAAAAGTAGTGTTACGGGGCGATATCATTGGATTTGCAGCCCGGAAACGTCGGTTAATAGCAGAGCGAATAATTGGTTTAGAGCGCCTGGTTAGCAGGTTGTGCAAGCTCTGTGCGCGTTGTCCGATGCCCGCAAATAAGAAAAGGCTTTGGGAAGCTCAGGTGGATCTCAATGAGCTGATACACCAGAGAGCCAAGAAATCTATTCTTTATTATAGATATCAGCTACATTGCTACGGGAATAAACCGGGGAAGTTGCTAGCCTGTTGTCTGAAGGGTCAACGGGGATCCTCGTTAGTGGCAGCAGTCCGAGATGATCAGGGACAACTGCATCGGGAGTCCATAGCAATCGCCCGGGTCTTTCGGGGTTTTTTTCAGGATTTATATAAGGCGCAATCTACATCCACCATAGAGCTGGGGGATTATCTGAAAGAGTTGGACTTGCTGCAGCTTACAGTTGAACAACGGGAGATGTTAGAGCAGCCTATAACCCCACAAGAGGTGCACTCCGCGATTCTGGCAGCTCCTTGTAACAAAGCACCTGGACCAGACGGTTTGGGGGCCGAGTTTTATAAACTTCTAGATGAATCTGTGAGCCCTGTCCTGGCAGAGGTCTTTAATAAGCGGGCGGCACAGGGGGCCTTTCGATGGGGACGTAATCATGCCCATCTTGCGCTGATTCCTAAACCGGGTAAGGATCCTTTGCTGGTAGGATCATATCGTCCTATTTCTTTGCTCAATTTTGATATCAAATTAAATGCAAAAGTGTTGGCGATACGACTGGCAGCCGTTTTAGGGCATTTGGTGCATGACTCGCAGGTGGGGTTTGTCCAGGGGCGCTATGCGGTTCGGAACCTGCGTAAGATCTTAGCTTCTTTGGAATGGGTGAACGCTCATCGGTTACCGTCTCTGCTTGTCAGCTTTGATGCGGAAAAGGCCTTTGACAGGGTGGATTGGCAATACCTACGTAACCTTCTCCCACGTTACGGATTGGGTGTTCAGTTTTGTAGAATGGTGGAGAGCCTTTACGCCCAGCCAACAGCTTGGGTTTTGTGTAATGGGGTACTCTCTGAAGACTTTCCCTTGGAACGGGGTACGCATCAGGGATGCCCCCTTTCTCCTTTATTGTTTGTCCTGTCACTCGACCCCCTGATACGGACCATCGAAGCCTCCCGCGAGATACAGGGAATATGAATGGGCACCCAGATGTTTAAACTCTCCGCCTTTGCGGATGACGTTTTGGTACACCTACTTACCCCGGATCAGTCGCTGCCAAAGTTGTTGGAGGAGTTTATGAGATTTGGTGGTATTGCGGGGCTGTGGGTCAACAAGGATAAATCCAAAGCCTTAGATGTCTCGGGCCAGCTGCGAGGGAGTTGGGTGGGAGTCTTTCCTCTTAAGTGGGCGATTGATGAATTTATCTATCTCGGCATAGTGCTGACCTGTAATCCCCGGGCCCTTTATGTGCGTAACCTTGAGCGAACACTGCGAAGGTTGCAGGTACAGTTGAAAGCCTGGGATCCCCTGCCTCTCTCCTTATCAGGGAGGATAGCGGCGGTTAAAATGGTGCTCCTACCATGGCTGTTGTACTGGTTTCAGACATTACCTGTTTGGTTACTGCGCCGAGATGTGCGCCGCTTGGAAGCCGCTATTAGATGTTTCCTGTGGAAGGGAGGGAAGGCGCGTATTGCTTGGTCACGGTTGTTGGGGACATGGCGTGACGGGGGGATGGGTCTTCCAGATCTTGTAGGTTATGCTCTGGCCTGCCAGGCTCGGCATCTTGGAGATTGGTTGGGAGGGACAGATGTGTATATGCCTCGGGCTTTGGAGGAGTGCTTTGTGGCGCCGTTGACACTGTTGGGGGTCCTACATGGGACGCAGCAGGTTCTCCCCAGTCAGGTAGGGTGGAGTGAGTTGATTGGTTCGGTTATCAAGACTTGGAAACAACTTAATGCCCACTGGAATACAGCCTGGAAGGTTTCTAGCTGGCTGCCCTTGCAGGGCAATGCTGCTTTTATGCCTGGTTCGGACATGGAGACCTTTCGGGACTGGAGTAATCGGGGAATACGGAATGTGGGGCACGTAGTGGAGCCGTCCGGGCAGTGCAAATCTTTTTTGACCTTGAGTAGGGAGTATGATTTGCCCACTAACCATTCCTTTGCTTATATGCAGATTGCTCATTATGTGTCCTCTCTGCCACGAGAGGAGTTACACGTTGACAGGTCCGCCCGAATATTGGAATTTTTTGGGTTAGGGGGGGGAAAGTCCCCCGTCGATTAAAGATCTCAAGAAGCATTTGGCTCGGCTTAGTATAGGCCATGATTATCGAGGGGTTGAGGTGGCTTGGGAAGTGGAGTTGGGAGAAGTCTTACCCCCCGGATCAGTCAGGCAGGGTTTAAAAGGGATTGTGAGGCTGACACAGGAAACGCGCTGGCGGGAGATACAATTTAAATGTGTAACCAGAGCGCATTTTTCTCCACGGAGGGCGCTCCGTAGTCGACTGACCACTGATGGCTGTTGCCCTAAATGCGCCGAACCATTAGCGACCTTGTTACATATGTGGTGGGGTTGTAGAGAATTGCGCTCCTATTGGGCCAAGATATGTGCTTTTCTAAATCGGTTGCTACAGAGACGGGTGCGCTGGTCCGGGGCCCTTGTGGTGCTGGATCGGCTTGACCCCCCCTTGTCCGGTGGTAGAGGGGGAATGCTTGTTGGTGCGAAAGGCCTGTTTGGTGGGGAAGGGTCCCATTCTTCGCCTTTGGAGGGATTGCAGCGTGCCCACCTTTGGTGAATGGCGTAACTGCTTCCATCAAATGATGTTAACAGAACGATGGGGGGCGCGGAGCAGTGTCAAACGTTGGACAGCCTTCATGCGTGTATGGGAGTCCTACATTCAACAGTTAAGTGCCAGGAGTCGTAATGAGATTTTACAAGTTGGCAGCTGAGCTATTGGTGGGAGATGTGGGGTGTTTGTTCCACTGGGGGTTCCAAGGTATGGGGAGTGTGCTGAGGGTAGAGGGGGGAGGGGAGAGGGGTGGTGGGGGATGGGGTTGGGGGAATATAAAGGGGGAAAAATGCTCTTCCACCTCTTTTGTTCTGCTCTGTTACTATTCCGAGGGGGGATCAGAGTTCACCCCTCTTGGAAATGTATATATCTGATGTATTGTATTCGTTGGTGGTTATAAAATAAAGTATATAAAAAATAAAAAAAAAAAGGAAAACCAGGGTCAATATTCTTTGAGCAATAAATTGTTTCTAGAGATCTTTACAAAGAGACCTTCTAGATAGGAGGCAAGAGACCTGTGAAATTGTTTTAAATAGGTGTTAAAGCCAAGTGACAGATCAAAGGGGCATTTTGAAAGACTCCTTCTATCAAAGTAAGGGCTGTGAGAATCACCCAGGAAATTGGTCACAGATCACCTTAGAAGCACAGGTCTGGGACCTTTGTAGCAAGTCAGCCTTTAATTGAGTGGCATTGAGTCACGTAGGATTAAAGTTTTGCAGGAAACAAAATACGCTGTAGAATCTCTATGGATAGAATTTTCATGTAAAAAGGGAAAGCAATGGCAGTGGAGGTGTACTACTGAATGCCTGGCCAGAATGAACAAATGGATAATGAAATGCTGAAAGAAATCATGAAAGCTAACAAAAGCTATAACATAGTAATAATGGGTGATTTCAATTACCCAGGTATCGATTAGGTCAGTGTCACAGCAGGACATGTTAGGGAGATAAAGTTTCTAGATGAAATAAATGACTGCTTCTTGGAGAAGCTGGTTCATGAACTGGCAAGAGGGGAAGCTATTTTGGACCTAGTCCTTAGTGGCATGCAGGATCTGATACAAGAGATAAGGGTATTGGGGCCACTTAGCAATAGTGTTCATAGCATGTTCACATTTGATTTAATAAATGAAAGAAGGACGGCAAAGAAATCCACAGTACTCCCAATTAACTTTCAAAAGGGAGACTATGATAAAATGAGGAAAATAGTTAACAAAAGACTAAAAGGAGCAGCTGCAAAGGCTAAAGATTTGCATAAAGCGTGGGCATTGTTTAAAAATACTATCTTGGAAGGCCAGAACAAATGTATTCCATTCTTTAAGAAAAATGAAAGGAAGGCCAAAAAAACTGCCAGCATGATTAAAGGCGAGGTCTGAGAGGTCATTGTGGCCAAAAAAAGCATCTTTCAGGAAATGGAAAAAAGGAGCCAAATGACGAAATTGGAAGCAACATAAGCATTCCCAAGTTAGATGCAAGGCATTGATAAGGCAGGCAAAGAGAGAATTTGAAAAGCTTGCTGTGGAAGCAAAAATGCATAATACATTTTTTTTTCAAATATATTAGTAGCAAAAAACCTGTGAGAGAGTCAGTTGGACCATTGGATGATAGAGGAGTGAAAGGGCGCTAAGTGAAGACAAGGCCATAGCGGAGAGATGGAATAATTCTTTGGTTTGGTCTTTACTGAAGATGATGTAGGGAATTTACCCGTACCTGAAATGGTATATAAAGGTGATGTATCAGAAGAATTGAAAGATATATCGATAAACCGGGAAGATGTATTAAAACTATTTGATAAACTGAGGAGTACCAAATCACTTGGACCGGATGGTATACATCTAAGGGTATTGAAAGAACTGAAATATGAGATTGCAGACTTACTATTGGTAATCTGTGAACTATCATTAAAATCAACTGTAGTACCTGAAGAGTGGAGAATGGTCAATGTAACGCCAATATTTAAAAAGGGTTCCAGGGGTGATCCAGGAAACTACAGACCTGCGAGTTTGACATCAGTACCAGGCAAAATGGTAGAATCCATTATAAAGAATAAAATTACTGATCATGTATATAGTCATGGTTTAATGGAAGAAAGCCAACATTGATTTAACCAAGGAAAGAGAAGGCTGAGGGGAGATATGATAGAAGTCTATAAATTAATGAATGGAACAGAACGGATTAACGTAGATTGGTTGTTTACTCAATCAAAAAGTAGAAAGACTAGGACGACACACAATGAAGCTACAATGTAACCCGTTTAAGACTAATAAGAGAAAATATTTTTTTCACTCAACGCGTAATCAAAATCTGGACTTTGTTACCAGAGGATGTAGTAAAAGCTCTTAGTGTGGCTTGGCTTGAAAAAGGTTTGGACAAGTTCCTGGAGGAAAGGGCCATAAACCATTATTAAAGAGGACCCTGGAAATCCACTACTTACCCCAGTAGGAGCATTGTGGGAGCTGTGGACTTTGGGTACTTGCCAGATATTTGTGACCAGGATTGGCCACTGTTTGAAACAGGATACTGGGCTTGATGGACCTTGATTTGACCCAGTATGGCATTTGTCTTCTTATAAGCTCCACTAATAATCAGGCCATTTGATTACAAAGTGCCTGTAACCAGTCCCCCCTCCTCTCACACCAAGGTGACTCTGGAATCCATCTGGTCAGCAGTGGCTTTAGTTGAAATATAATTTCTTCTTTGGTAGTTATTACAGCTGATATTCATGCAAGAGTACAGAGTCCAGAAAATGTTTCAACAGAACTGCCGGAGAAAATAGGAAGCCTAGAATTTGGAGAACAAGTATCTTCAGTGCAGCTGGGCTTGATTTAGGATAAAGGTGTTATACACTGCAAAGTGAAATATCCGGAAAATGCTGCTAGATCCTTTAACTTGCACTTTGTGAACTTCCGTAAGTCCCCACTGGTACCGCTGTTAGAATTTTTTCAAGTGATAACTTCAGTAGATCTTAAAGGTAAAATTAAGCATATTTCATATGTTAGCGAAAGATGACAGAGGCAGGTTGAAAGGACTAGACTGGGCAAAGCAACATTTTCAATGGACAGTCTTGGTTTATGCAGGTTATTTGAAGGGTCTTCAACTGAGGAGACGAATAGAGTCACTCTTCTGGTGACATTTGTGATTCTCCAAAATCTAGGCAGTATTCAGCACCTTCACTTTTGCTATCAACAGGACCTTTATATTTAGGGCATAGAATTTGGTGTTTAGGACCAGAGGAAAAGATTCATAACAATGAAGAGTTAACCTCTCCTAGTGCTACTTAATTGATTTCCACGTAAGTATATTATCAAATTATTGGATTTTTCATATATTTTTCAAGCTCTCTCAACTGAGATTCTTCTTAGATGCTAAATTGCCCAATGCTCAGAGGACTTGGTAAGGATGGATTTATAGGCCCAATTGTGTAATCTAGTAATGGACCAGGATTGATTCCCTCTATTGTATTAATATCCCTTTTTCCTTTTCATTGTTTATTCCTAGTTCATGCTTTTCCATTGGAGCTTCCTCATCTCTGGAGGCTAGAGAGGCAGATCTGGAGAAGCAGAGGCAGATAGGTATATAGAGGAGACCTTCAGGGAAACACTACATTGGTCGCACCTTTACTCTGGCAGCCCCTGTGCTGCCTTGGTAAGGTACGGTCACCAGGAAGGAGCATATCATTTTGGCGTGGTAGGAAGTGATCCAATAGCTAGGACCCGCCCCCAAAGTGCTATAGTAGCCTGTCATACCAAGGATGTCTCTCCAGGGGCACATGTCCAGGAGGGAAGAGTTATGACTGCTGTTGTAGTTGGGGATTTGATCATTAAGAATGTAGATAACTAGGTGGCTGGTGGGCCTGAGGATCTATTGGTAACTTACATGCCTGGTGCAAAGATGGCAAATCTCATAGGATTTTCAACAGTCCTGGGGAGGAGCCATCTGTCATGGTACATTTGCGTGCCAATGGGACAGGAAGACACAAAAGAGAGGTTCTGCAAACCTAAATTTAGGATCTTACGTAGTGTTTTGAAATCTAGAACCGTCAAGGTTCTCAGACATGCACGCCATTCTAAACTCAGAATACCAGAGGCAGGCAGAGCTCCAGTCCCTATGGGTGTATGAGACAATATTGCAAGGAAGTGTACTTGAGGTTCGTTAAGAAATTGGCAACATTCTGGTGAAAGGCAAGCTTTTTCCAAATGGATGAGCTCCACTTTAATCAAGGTGAAACCAGATGCTGGCACTGACCTGCAGAAAGGAGATAGAACAGCATTTAAACCACATCATAGGTGAAAGATGACAGTTGCTCAGGATTGCATGATTCAGAGTGAGGCATCTTCAAAGGATACAAACAAAACAGGGAAGTTAAGGCATCCCGATAGAGATGTTACAATAAAGGTTAAAGTAGCTGAGGTGCCTTTAAGTACTGAGCAGAATTGAAAGATTGCAAATTAGCCCCTTTAACTGCCAAGTAAGCTGTAAATACAAACAAAATACCTACTTTGAAATGTCTGGATACCAATTTTAAAAGTCTGAAAAATAAGAAGATGGTAGTAGTGTTAGAATGTATAACACTGAGTGAAGAGCTAGCTAGAATAGGCAACTCAGGGAATTGGCAGGAGGATAATAAATGGGACACTGACACCAGAGTAAAAATTATAGCACAATGATAGAGTGGATCAGATTGGTGGAGGACATAAGAAATGCCATGCTGGGTCAGACCAAGATCCATCGAGCCCAGTATCCTGTTTCCAGCAGTGGTCAATCCAGGTCACAAGTATCTGGCATGTTCCCAAAAGGTTCACAGATTCCACAATGTTTGTCCGAAGGTAAGCAGTGGATTTCCCGAGTCCTCTTTAATAATGGTTTATGGATCTTTCCTCCAGGAACTTGTCCAAACCTTTTTTAAGCCCAGCTTAAATCCATAATGAATTCCAGAGATTGATTATGTATTGAGTGAAAATGGGTTACGTTTTAGCTTCATAGAATGTCCACTAGTCTTTCTACTTTTCAAAGCCGTAAACAATCTACATTCACTCCATTCATTAATTTATAGACCTCAGCTGTCTCTTTTCCAAGTTGAAGAGCCCTAACCTTTTATGCCTTTCCTCATAGGGGTATCCTTCTATCTACTTTACCATTTTGATCACTCTTCTCTATACCTTTTTTAGTTCTGTTATATCCTTTTTAAGATATGGCGACCAGAATTGCACACAGTATTCAAGGTGCGGTCACACCATGGAATGATACAGAGGTATTATAATATCCTTGGTTTTATTCTCCATTCCTTTCTGTGTGATTCCTAGCATTCTATTTGCTTCCTTGGCTGCTGCTGCACACTGGGTGGAGAGTTTCAATGTTTTGTCCACGATGTCGTCTATATCTTTTTCCTGGGTGGTGGTTCTTAATGTGGAACCTTGTCTTGTGTAACCATAGTTTAGGTTGTTCTTTCCTAGGTGCATAACGTTTGCACTTGTCCACATTAAATTTCTTCTGCCAATAGGATGTCCAGTCTTCCAATTTATCAAGGTCCTCTTGCAATTTTTCACAATCCTCTTGTGCTTTAAGTACTTTGAATAATTTTATGTCATTTGCAAATTTGATTACCTCACTCGTTATTCCTATTTCCAGGTCATTTATGAATATATTAAAAAGCAGCAGGCCCAACACAGATCCCTGGGGTATCTGCTCAGTACTACTTAACCTTTTTTGCATTGTATGATTAATTGATAGCACTAATGGTATTAATAATAATTTAGTTAATAGTTCTCTTAAGTTATCTCTTCTTCTAACTCTTCCTCTCCATTCTTCTCTTCTTATGGCTCCACATCATTTTTCTTCCTGTTTTTGACACTCCCTAACTTTCTCCTCTTATACCAACATCCTCATACCTCCCCTTCTTTTAACTCTCTCTCTACCTTTTTCCATTTCCTCTCCCATTTATCCTCCTCCCTCTCCTCAGCTCTTGCACTTCACTTTTTTCTTCCCCTCATTCATCCCTTTCTCTTATCTCTTTCTGTCTCCTCTCTGCCTCATACTCTCCTCCTTCTTTCCTGTAGTAACATTAATCCTAACCCTAGCCCCCCCTAGATTCTCCCACTCCTCTCTCTACCACTAATCTCATCCATATTCCTCTCCTTTACCCCTCCTCTCTCCCTTTCTCTGCTCATTACATATCCAATAAACTTCCCTTTACTTATAATCTTTTCACTTCTAACTCTTTCCATCTCTTAGTTCTCACTGAAACCTGGCTACACCCTCATGATTCTGCTTCAGTTGCTGCCCTCTGTCATGGCAGCTACCAATTTTCCCATAACTCCTCGTGCCACTGACCATGATGGTGGTGTTGGGTTTTTGCTTTCTCCTTCCTGTCAGTTCCAGCCCCTCCTTCTACCTCCATCTGAATCCTTTTCTTCCTTTGAGATTCATTCCATCTGCCTTTTTAATCTCTCCATATAGCTGTACAGATCACCAACTAGTAGTATGCAAGCTCAAGCTAAAGTTGAAAATAAGCAAGCCACTCATGAATGTAGCAAAATATGACCTTGAGAATATACCACTGGAATTTACAGACTGCCTGAAAAATCAATTTGTTGCTTTAGATACAAATGACAGAGTTCCATTAGAGTTATGGGATGACATCAAGAAGGTTATGTTGGAAAAAAACGAGAAGTCTCTACATAAGGTGAAAAAGAAAAAAATGGCCAAAATGGATGACTGAAGAAACTCTGAAAATTGTCCAGAAATGCAGAGAAGCTAGTCAGAGGAGAAAGAGAGGCAATTGCAGAACTCAGAGATTTCCAACGTACAGCAAGACAAGACAAGGAGAAGCACTGCAATGACACATGCAAGGAAATAGAATCAGAAACTATTAGAGGAAGAACAAGATCGGCTTTTCTAAAGCTAAGAGAGTTAAAGAAAAAATCTCAGCTTCGAATTAGAATGCTACAAGATGCTCAAGGATCCATGTTGGATGATACTGAGAAGATCAAGAAAAGGTGGAAAGAATATACAGAGTCATTATACCATAAAGATTGCGTGGACCAATAGCCGTTTCAATCTGTACCTTATGATTAGGAACTATTGGTGATGAAAGAAGAAGTCGAAGCAGCATTGAAATTCTTATCAAAGAACAAAGCACCGGGCACTGATTGTATTCCCATTGAAGTATTACAGCAATCGGATGAAGTTACCATACTTACATACCATTTCTGCCAGGAAATTTGGAAGACAAATTCATGGCCAACTGACTGGAAAAGATCTGTGTTTATACCAATACTGAAGAAAGGTGACCCGACTGACTGTGGAAATTATTGCACAATTGCTCTGATCCCACATGCCAGCAAGATTCTACGCAAGTTCATTCAGATTAGACTACAACCATAGCTGGAATGAGAACTGCCTGAAGTGCAAGCAGGGTTTAAGAAAGGGAGAGGGATGAGAGACATCATCGCGGATGCGAGATGGATCCTTAAAAGACTAAAGAATACCAAAAGATAACCAAATGTGTTTTTTGACTACAGCAAGGCTTTGTACTGTGTAAACCATGAGAAACTCTGGGCCACATTAAGAAGCATGGGTATACCAGAACACCTGATAGTTCTCTTGTACAGCCTTTACATTGATCAAAAAGCAACAGTTCGAACGGAACTAGGAGAAACAGAATGGTTTAAATCAGCAAAGTGTACAACAAGGGTACATACTTTCCCCCTACCTCTTTAATTTATATGCAGAACAAATCAGCAGAGAAGCAGGACTGTATGAAGACAACTGTGGTGTGAAGAATGGTTGAAGACTCATTAACAACCTTTGTTATGCTGATGATACCACATTACTGGCTGAAAGTGAAAATGATTTGAAACATTTGTGTCTCATGATCAAGGAACAGTCTTAAAATGGGTCTGCACCTTGATGTTAAGAAGACAAAGATCCTGACAGCTGGCAACATCAATGTTCATCATAGATAGAGAAGAAATTGAAATAGTTGACAACTTTAACTTACTTGGATCAACAATCAATAAAGAAAGGACTAGTAGTCAAGAAATTCAATGGTGTATTGCTCTTGGTAGAATGGTTATGAAGGACCTAGACAAGATTCTCAAGAGCAGAGATGTCTCTCTCCATACAAAGATTAGACTTGTCCAGGCCATTGTATTTTCAATAACACCATATGGATGCAAAAGTTGGACAGTGAAAAAGATAAGAAGAAAATTGATGTATTTGAATTATGGTGCTGGTGATGAATACTGTATATATATCATGGACTGCCTTTCTCTTCTATTGCTCAGACTTTGCTCCTTTTACCTTGCTGCTTCTTATGCCTGGAACAAACTACCTGAATCTGTATGTCAGGCACCTTCTCTAGCCCTTTTCAAATCCAAGCTGAAAACTCACCTCTTTGCTGCAGCTTTCGGATCTTGACTCACCTCGTCTCTTTTGTGTTTCCTTAACATTCTCCCTAATGTATCCCATGTCTACAGCTACTGTGTTGTCTGTCTTGACTAGATTGTAAGCTCTGATGAGCAGGGACAGTCTTTTACATGTGTTTGTGCAGCGTTGTATATGTCTTGTAGCGCTATACAAATACTCAGTAGTAGTAGTAGAATCTTCCCTTTGACTCTCTCTACTATTGTCTCATCATCTCTCACCTCCTCCTTGTTATCTAACTCTGTTGATGAGACTATAGTTTCCTATAATACTGCCCTCGCTCTAGATACTCTTGCTCCACCTATCCCACGTCCTGTAAGATGCAAAACACCTCAACCCTGGTTATCTTCAACTACCCGCTATCTATGCTCCTGTGCTCGCTCAGCTGAGCACATTTGGCTCAAATCCTGCTCCCTCTCTGACTTTCCTCACTTCAAATTCATACTTACCTCTTTCCAATCAGCCTTAGTCCTCGCCATGCAAAACTACTATGTCCATCTGATTAACTCTCTTGCCACTGATCCTCGCCGTCTCTTCTTAGTTCTCAAGGCCCTTCAACCTCCGATCCCTCCTTCTCTTTCTGCCCAAACCTTAGCTATTTCCATGACAAAATCCACAAGGTCACTCTCCAATTCCTCACTAAATCAGCTTCATCCCCTCTTCCGCCACCTCAATACCAACTTTTCCCCTCAATCTTTGTTATCCTTTTTTCCTTTTCTAAAATCTCTGATGAGGAAACTTCTCATCTACTTTCTTCCTCCAAACTTACTACTTGCTCTTCTGATCCTATCCCCACCCATCTACTTAGTTCCATTTCCTCCTTTATCATCCGTTCCATCTCACATATTCTCAACCTCTAGCTCTCCATTGCCATAATCCCTTCAGCCTTCAAGCCTGCTGTGGTCACACCTTTCCTTAAGAAACCTTTTATTGACCCTAGTTGTCCTAATTATTGACCCATCTCCCTTCTTCCTTTCATTTCTAAACTTCTTGAGCATGCAGTCCTCCATCATTTCTTGAATTTCTTTCCTCTCAAGCCCTGTTGTATCCACTTCAATATGGCTTTCGTCTCTTTCATTCTACTGAGATGGCACTTGCCAAAGTCTCCAGTGACTTATTCCTGGCTAAATCCAAAGGCCTTTATTCTGTCCTCATCCTCCTTGACCTTTCTGCTGCTTTTTACATCATTGACCACGACCTTCTCCTTGACACATTGTTATCTCTTGGTTTTAGAAACTCTGCCCTGTCCTGGTTCTCTTTTTATCTCTCCTATCACTCTGTCAGTGTTTGTTCTGGTGGTTCCTCCTCTATTGCTATCCCACTCTCAGTTGCTGTACCCCAAGAATCTGTTCTTGGCCTTCTTCTTTTCTCTCTCTACACCCAGTCCCTTGGTGCTTTCATCTCCTCCCATGCATTTCAGTATCATTTTTATGCTCATCTCAGATCTATCTTTCTACATCCAATATCTTTTTGACATGCCAGTCTCACATCTCTACCTGCCTGTCTGACATCACCATCTGGATGTCTCACCGACATTTGAAATTAAACATGGCCAAAACTGAACTTCTTATTTTTCCTCCTAAACCTTCCTCCTCCCCTTCCTCCCTTCTCTCTCTCTGTGGATAACACTCTTGTACTTTATTTCCTCAGCCTGCAACCTTGGGGGTCCATCTTTGACTCTTCCCTATCCTTCTCCTCACATATCCAACAGATAGCTAAAACCTGTCATTTCTTTCTTTATAAAATTAACAAAATTCACCCCTTCCTTTCTGAACTCACTACTAAAACACTTTTCCACTCTCTAATTACTTCCTGTGTCAACTATTGCAACGTCCTCCTTGCGGGTCTCCCTCTTAGCCATCTTTCTCCCCCTTCAATCTGTGCAGAACTCTGCTGTGCAACTAATTTTTTGCCAGGCTCGATATTCTCATATAACCCCTCTTCTCAAATCACTTCATTGGCTTCCCTTCTATTTCCGTATCCAATTCAAGTTTCTCCTTCTGACCTATAAGTGCATTCACTCTCCTTTCTACCTTTCCTCTCTTCTCTCTCCCTACACCCCTCCTCGTGAGCTCTTCTCTTCTTCTGGCTTGCTTCTATCTCTGCCCTTTTCTTCCACTGCCAACTCCAGACTTCGATCCTTTCACCTGGCTGCTTCTTATGCCTGGAACAAACTCCCTGTATCTGTACATCAGGCTTCATCTCTGTCCCTTTTCAAATCCATATTAAAGGCTTACCTCTTTGAAGCTGCTTTTGGATCCTGACCCCCCAATTTCTTTATGTCTCCTTACCCTTCTTTTCCTCTTATTCTTATCCTTTGTCATGTCTGTCTTAATTAGATTGTAAGCTCTCACAAGCAGAGACTGTCTCTGTTTGTACAGCACTGCATATGCCTTTTAGTGCTTTATAAATGATTAGTAGTAATAGTACTCCATTATTCACCTTTTCCCATTGAGAAAATTAGCCATTTAGCTCTATTCTGCTTTTTATTCTATAACCAGTTCCCAATCCACAATAGTACACTGCCTCCAATCCCATGACTTTTTAATTTGGCCAAGAGTCTCTCATGAGGGACCTTGTCAAAGGCTTTCTGAAAATCCAGATACATTATGGGGGTGATTCTGTCCTGTGAATAGCAGGGATGGACGTCCTGTTGAGACGTTCATCCCCACTATTTGTCCACCTGCTGGCTGCGGCAATATCCTCCCCATACGAACAGCATGTTTGTATGGGGAGGCCTAGGAGGGGGCATTCTGGAGGTAGAGCAAGGGTAGGGCATGGGCGGGCGGTGACCCTGGACAAATAGGGCCAATTCAGAGGTCATCCCTGTACGTACGGGGCCTAAAATCTAGACGGGGGACTTATTCCACCTCTAAGTTGGAATAAGTCCTCCTGGATGGAGGAGGATCGCAGCGCGGGTTGCAGGTGAGGCAGCACAGGCGGTTCACCGCAGCCCGACCCAGGCCTTGGAAGGCGAGATCGAGGGTCGGGCTGCAAGAAAAAAGAACTTGGTCAGTGGCCAGGGATCGCGCCTCCTGAATGGAGCTGCGGTGCCATGACAATGGGATGCCATGGCAGTGCAGCTCCATTCAGGAGCCTGGCTGAGGTAGCCGGGTATGTGGCTGGGCATGCAGGCTGATCAGAATCGGGGTCCAGCAGACACATCGAGGCCGTAGACCCAATTCTGCCATGGGCATATCTAGCCCCCCGGGATCAGAATCGGATCTACCTCTGTACACCCCGCTTCTGATCAGCTGCATGGCTTGTATGGAACTGTCCTCCACATCAACTGACCCACCTTTGTCTATCTATTTATTCACACCTTCATAAAACTATTGTATAACAGATTAGTAAGACAAGACTTTCCTTTGCTAAATGCATATTGGCTTTCTCCCATTAAACCATGATTATTGACATATTCAATAATTTTATTCTTTATAATAGAGGGATGACACTGTATGTTAGAGAGAGCATTGAGTCAAACAGGATACATTTTCTACAGGCAATAAAATGCACTGTGGAATCAAAAAATTCTATTTCTGAAGGTGAAGAGAATAGTAGTGGGGATATTCTGCTATCTGCCTGGTCAGAATGAACAGAGAGATGATGAAATTCTAACAGAAATTATGGAAGCTAATAAATTTGGCAACACAATAATAATGGGTGCTTTCAAATACCCCTATACTGACCTACTAAATGTCACATCAGGATATGCTTGGGAAATGTTTTTCAGATTAAATGATCTCTTTGGGGTAGATTCTGTGGACTGAATAGTGGGGCTGGACATCCGGGATGGATGTCCAACCCCCGTTCAGGCCCTGGACACAATTCTTTGCACAGAGCTCCCTGCACGTATAGAGGGTATGTGCGGGGAGTTCTGGAGGAGGCAGGAGGGGGAAGGCTGAAAAAGGAGTGTAGGTGGAGCAGGGGCGGGTCGAAGCACCCAGACATAGAGGCCTATTCCAATCAGGATCCTTTACGTCTGGCGGTGGGAAGATTGACGTGGGACTTATTTCACCTCCGATGTGGAATAAGTCCCATTGAATGGAGCATTCCAGGCAGGTGGGTCCCCCGATCCCAACCAACCCCGCCAGGTGGGAAAATCAAACCTTTCTGCTCCTGCTGGGTGCCCTGGCAATGGAACACCAAGGCATCGGCACATAGGCAGGAGCAATGTGCGGGGCAGAAGAGCAGGCACTTGGACATAGACTGGCGTGGAATGCAGTTCATGCCAGCCTGTCCAAGTGCCCTTATTCTGCAACTGTGGGAACGTTTATCTCCCATGCTTGCAGAATCGGGGTTTTTTGGGGGCGTATATTTTCTGCACGTCTGGGCCATCCGGATGTGCAGAGCTCAGTAAATCAATCTCCACATGAAAGAATTAGTGCAGGAACTGACAAGAGAGGGAACTATTTTAGACTTAGTCCTTAGTGGAATACAAGATTAAATACAAGAACTAAAAAGTGTTGGGGCCACTTGGCATAAGTTATCCTATTGCAATTAAATTTGACTTAATAACTGGAAGTAGGACACTAAGGAAATCTACTGCATTGTCATTTAGCTTTCAAAAGGGAAATTATGATCAAATGAGGAAAATGGTTAGAAAAAAAAACCTAAAAGGAGCAGCTCTAAAGGTAGCATCAGGATTGGATATTGTTTAAAAATACCATCTTAGAAGGCCCGACCAGAAGTACAACATATTAAAAAAGGTGGAAGAAAGGTTAGAGCACTGGCTTGGGAACCAAGAGACCAGGGTTTGATTCCCACTAGCGCTCCTTGTGGCCTTGGGCAAGTCACTTAACCCTACACTGCCTCAGAAATATCCAAGCTATCAATGTCCCTGTTTAATGTACATTACCAAGTTTAAGTTACAATGTAAACCACTTTGATTGAAATGATAAAGCGGTATAAAAAAACCTGTTAAATAAATAAAATAAATAAATAAATAATAGGGTTAAAAAGTGAGGTGAACCAAGCTATCAAAAGCAAAAGAACATCTTTCAAAAAATGGAAAATGGATCCAAATGGAGACAATAGGAAAAAACAAACACTTTAAAGGTAATTGATAAGGCAGGTAAAAAGAGAATTTGAAAAGAAGCATACTGCAGAGGAAAAATTCATAATAAAAGCATTTTCAGATATATTCAAGGCAAACAGCACAAAATGGAGTCAGATGGACCAAAGATGATCGAGGGATATTCTGGGAGGACAAGGTTAAAGCAAAGAGGATAAGGGGATCGTATTAGAAGTCTTAGTCGAGATTTGGGTTTCCAAAGACGCACACACAGATGTCCCCGGAAACATTTTACAAATGACTTTTAAAGACGCCTCCAAATATGCAAGAGGTGTGGCAAAGGCATGTCTGGGGTTGTGCAATGGACTTAGACATCCCCCCTCAATTTGAGAAATGTCAGGGACCCCTCAAAGTTTAAACATGCATCGGGAAACTGCTCATTTTGGCCATAAAACATCCAGAGGGTATAGAGACAGTCCACTGTCCCCAATACTCTCATAAGAACATAAGAACATAAGATATGCCATACTGGGTCAGACCAAGGTCCATCAAGCCCAGTATCCTGTTTCCAACAGTGGCCAATCACATTGATAGCTTCCCTGACCCTAGTCCTCAAATCTAACCATTAGGCTATTCCTGGACAGCCCCAGTCTGTGATGCTATTCTGGAGATGTCTATGGAGACACTCCCAGAGATGCCCAGATTGGGCATGTCCTCATTTGTGAAATCGTGCCTGACTGAGCATGTGTGTGCCTCCTTTTTTTTCACATGTTCTGACTTGGATGTCCCAGATTGCACTTGGAAACAACGGAGAGCAGGAACCCATGCCAACAGCAAGGAACAAAAACAGCAGGTACGAAGACAGATGGTCAAGGCTCTTTATTCATACTAAACCAATCCCAACGCGTTTCAGCCAAAGGGCCTTCTTCAGGGGGTGCAAAACTTTAGGAACATGCAAAATAACAAGTAGATAAGAACATAATAAATACATTTTAAATACAGCAAAAGTTAAAATAAAGAATAATAATAAAAACAATAATGAAAACATGCTGTTTTTAGCAAATCAGAAAGAAAAGTCATAGTGACAAAGATGATCAGTTGAATTCCTTTGCACCCTTATTCCACTATACCTCCTAACCAAGATTATAACTCCAAATCATTTTTTTCAATGGACAATTTGTGGTAGGGATGGAGTCAGAGGACCATCTGTCTGCCGGTATCAGAATCCCGAGAGTCCCTCTTCTCCCAAAGAGGCAGAGGGAGGGGAAGAGGAAGAGGCGAGAGATCATGATTAATGCCTCGGAGGGTGAGGTAGATGGAATTATTAATCTTTCCAGTTACTCACTAAAGGCAGAAGAAATTAGGTGTACAAAAGGGTTTGTCCTTTGTGCCCACACGTAAACATGATCCATTTACCACCAGAGTTCAGCTCTTCAAGTTTTTTCAAAATTTGAAAATTAAAGACTGTTTTGATACTCATGAAGCACCCATTGTTGATACATCAGTTATCAAAAAATCTTTGAATTGGTTACCGCCTAACACACATAATGTCCTGATAGAGGCATTCTAAAGGATAGTTCTTCATAGAGTTGAAGCCCTTAACCGCTGCCACCCAGCCTGCTTTTGTTCCTCCCTCCCAGATTGCACTTGCACTTGTGCCTTTACGGGTGTTATTTTAAAAGTCTTATTCACAATTTACATGTGTAAATACCAGCACTTACAGGTGTAAATGGCATCCATGTGAAAATGATGCTAGAAATGGCTGAATTTGCACTTCATATCCTTGTTGTGTGTATGTTGCAGAGGGTCATGTTGGGTGCATCGTTTGGTCATGGCCAGGGTGGGTAATACACGTGCATGATCAAAATTTTTCCATGTCGGGATTTACACCTCCTTCCTGGAATGTTTTTAAAAAGTGTTCATTTTGGCCAGTCCTGTACAAGTGGGGGGGGGGGGGGGGATTAAGGGGTTTATCCTCCTTAATTCCCCCTTGTTTATTTTCTCCTTTATCGTGAATTTAGAAAAAGATAGTGACATCTGTAGTTAAATGACAGCATTTACACCTTATGTTTGCAAAATGGTTCACACGCGTGTAAATATGCAGCACCTATACCTGGAAGTTGCAAAACACAGGCCTCCATGAGTAAGTGTTGGCACTTACACATGTATGTAGCCATGTTCACCCCGTTGATTTATGTGTAGGGCTGTAAAATGGATCCTCCCACTGTCTATGGGTGCATATCCATATACAGTGCTGCACTTCCTTTTAATATTTTAAAAATGGCTGCATGTTTCCCTCACTCCCTGCAGGCATGCTGCCACTGCACTGCCTATAGTCATATTCCAGTAGCCCATCTGTAGCTAGTCACACCATACCACTCCTGAACCCCACCCCTCCACAAGGGGCAGTAGGCACAGGTGATGCTGCCTTAGACCTCGGGACAGGGGTAGAGGATGTGCTTTGCTGTGCCTGCTGCTGACATATTTGCCATCCCACTGACAGTCATTCAAAAGATAATGAAAATAATGTTTCTGTAAAGATAATGTTGGACCATTTGCCGGGAGGGAATATCCTCTCGAAGTAAATCTTCCTTTTTATTCTTTTTATTAGCTGAACCATCAGCTCAAATCTTTCAAAATGATTCTTTACTCAACCGAGAGAAATTGCACCTCGCACGTCCCTCCGATAAATGTGACGTTACTACAGAAAAGAGATTAATTCAATAATGAATGAAAAAGATGCCAACTTAGCTTTCATTCAAGTTCATCCAATAATCTTTGTTGCCGTTGCTGAAAAACTTGCTAGTGCAGTATGCTCACTTCTCCATTGTGTCCCACCACTCCTATGAATCAAGAAATCTAAATGCTTCTGTTGAAGTGAGACTCAAAGTCGTGTCACTACATAGTGCCATGTTTCAGGCCATCATTATTCGCCTGGCCCTTCATCAGGCAAGACTGACTACTAAAGCAGAATGTTCAATCGTTTATATAGGGAAGAAAAAATGATGTTTATGAGATCCTAGGTTGGCCAATCAAGAATACAAAACACCTCATAATAGACTCCACCAATCCAAGTCCAAATTAAGGCCTAGGGGCATAACTGTGTGCAATTTGAAAATCCAACGTTGCTCCAAGTATTGTAATCGAGCTAGTCTATCACCTCCTTGGTGATTTAAAGGGACCTGATCTATAATCCTCCAGGTTAAATCCTGAAATGAATGTCCCTGAGTAATACAATGTGTGACCATAGGAGCTGATACTACTTGTGTGTTCAATCTAGAACGATGTTTCTGTAGCAGTAGCTTCATAGATTGAAAAGTCCATCCTATGTACTTCAATGAACATTGGCAGATCATATATACTACAAATCAAGATAGACAAGTAGTCTCATGATAAGACCGATAAGTGATATTAGATACTGTCGTGCACCACCCTGGTGGCCAGTGGTCATAAGGGTAGGTGGGACACAAAAATTACTTTATTATGAGAGGAGGGACTTTTAAGAGCCAGGTGTAAACTGGTCTCAGCAGTTCAGCTCCTAACTAAGAAAAATTGTGAATGCAGAGTAGAGGGTTAACAAGGCATTTATTTCCCTTTACGCATAAGATTCAGCTGGGTTACAACCTAAAGAAAAAGTCTTTAACTTCAGGAATGAAATCAACTCAGGTTAATGGAAAACTGTTATGCTTCACACTTGTAACATTGCTTAGTTAACTTTCCAGAGTAAAGCAAATGTTTCAGCACTCTTCTTCCATTTAGCAAATGGATAACATTCTGAAGATAACATATATCATTCACAGGTTTAACAGTGACTCTGCACTGCCTGAAATACACAAAGAACAGTCCATCTCTTCCTGAGATAAAAGGCTTGGCTCGACAAGTTCCACTTGCATCGGCTCAGAATTATCTCTGTCTGTATCAGTGGTTTCACTGGCTATAATTTCTGGACAGGCCCTAGTCCTGTTCTCTGGATGTTTAAAGAGTTCCTCTAGTGTTTGCCAATGAGTATGGCCTACCCTCAGGCGTTGGCTACTTGGCTTATGAGAGGTAGCTTTGCTTTCCTTTCTCACAGGTTTAACATTACTTTCAAAAGGCTTTTTATAAGGTAAGGTTTTCTTCATAGAAACAGAGTCAGTATACCTTGGCTTCCAGCAGCATATAGAACTGGGATTTCCTCCTTCCTGCAGTTCTTCAGGAACACAATTCCTGTGCCAGTCTCCTCTCTGAAAACTTCTGTTACCTTTCGGTTTAGCCCCAGGTTCCTCTGGTACAAGCAGGCTTCTTTCTTTCACTCTGCTTTGCCTCCAAAGGTGATTGTTCCTTTGCCCAGCACTAGTTTTCCAAGTGCTTCTTTCTGCTTGGTCCTTGCTTGTGGTGCTTCTCTCTCGTAAACCTTCAGCTTTACCTCCAGCTCCACACCTGCAAGCACTGCTCTGCCCTCTCCAGTCTCCAGTCTTCCGTTTATAAAGCTCTCCTGTGTTTGAGCTTTCCGGGCTGACTGTCAGGTGCTCTCGATTAGCTAAGTGTGTCCACTCAGGCTCTGTGAGTGCACGCCTGCTCCCTCTAGCTGTTCTGTTCAGATATTGCATCTTGTGCACATCTTTTTCCTCATGAAAAACAGCTTCTTCTCCTGCATTTTTGCTTTCATCAGCCCCTGCTGCATGACATATCCCCCTTCTTAAAATATTACGGGCTGAGGAATCTTCTTCCCTACAGCACGTAATCTGTGACATCACCTCCGTCCTATAACGTAGCTTTCCTTCTTTACGCTCTAGACTACCGTTGTGCGGTTGCAATGTCGTAGGGTTGGATATTTTTTCTATGGATGCCATCAAAGCCAACCTTTCATGCCACTGTCAGAGGACGTTCATGTGATAGACCTGGTTGTGTCCCTTTTTGTCCTGGATTAAATATGAAGCTGGACCCATGGGTTTGACCACCGTGTAAGGTCCCTTCCACTGAGCTTCAAATTTTGGAGTTGGTCCGGACACTAGGAGTATCACTTTCTCCCCTATATCCAATTGCCTTGGTCTTGTACATCTGTCGTAATATCTTTTTTGCTTTTGTTGGCTCTCTTTCAATTTTTCCTCCGCCAGACGAGAAGTCTGCTCTAGACGACTCCTCAAACTTCTCAGAAATTGTGGTATCCCTATTTCAGCTTCAACTGGTTCCGTCCATTGTTCTCATAAGATATCCAGTATACCTCTTGGCGCTCGTCCGTACATTAGTTCGTAGGGCGAGATGCCTAGGGAACTTTGGGTTCACTCCCTGCAAGCATATAGTATGAAGGGTAGCATGATATCCCATTCCGTCATTTCCCCATCCAAAGCACGTCGAAGCATCTGCTTTATGCTTTGGTTCATTCTCTCAACCAAACCGTTGCATTGAGGATGATAAGCCGCCGTCTTGAGATGGTGAATGCCGAAGGCATCCCACACCTGGGCCAAGTATCTGGACATAAAATTGGTTCCCCTGTCCATCAGTACTTCCTGCGGGAACCCCACCTCACAAAATAGCTTTATCAATTCACTAGCGATAGACTTCGCCGAGATGTTTCTTAAGGGCACAGCCCACGGGAAACGGGTAGCTTGATCAATGATAACAAGTATATATTGAAATCCTCTTGGTGTTTTTATAAGAGGTCCCACTATATCCATGGCAAGCCTTCTAATCGGCTCCGAAATTACCGGCATCGGAAGTAAGGGTACCTCAGGCGGTCGTACTGGGGTTTACACGTTGACAAGAGGCACACGATTTGCAAAAGCGAGTAGTTTCCCTAAAGACGCCTTGCCAATAAAATCTAGCCAGTATCTGATCAAGGGTGCCTTGTGCTCCCTTGTGTCCACCTACTGGGTGGTCATGGGCTAAGCGTAGAACCAAGGATTTGAAGGTATTTGGTACTACCAGCTGTTTCCGAATATTTCCTGTCCGGGGGTCCCTACTTTCTCTGTACAGTATTTCTTCGTCTATAACAAATCTGGGAAAGGTATCTCTCTCTTCTTGGACATGCTCAAAAGCGCGGGACAGCGCAGGATCCGCTCTTTGTTCCTTTTTGAAGGAGGGAAATTTTTCCACTAATTCCGAGGGTACCCACGGCATTCCCTTTCCTGCTTCGAGCTCCGCTCTACCCTGAGAGCGACACTTTCTCTCCTTCCACTTCTCTGCTTTTGATTTTCTTTCCCTCCCAGAGGGGTCATTTATCAAACCTTCATGAGAAGGGAGGTCATCCAAAGTTGCTTCTCGGGAACAAGAGGGGATTTCGGAAGTTTTTGCTTGCATGCGCGTCGAAACTAGAGCTTCCCTAGGACATGTGGCCTTTTTTGATTCTTCCAAAAGAGGACTGGGAACTGCTCTAATCTCAGAGCGGGTGCAAGTGGATACAAAAGCTTCCTGCGGAGACAAGCCCTTTTTAAGACCCTTTTTAAACTGAGGCCAGTCTCTGCCTAGCAGTAGCTCTTGAGGTAGCCTAGGTATCACAGCAATCAACATCTCCTTTTCAATACCCAAGCCTTTTACCAATAGCTTGTATACTGGGTAATGTGTAGCAGCACCATGTATGCATTTTATTTTTACTTTTCCTTCTGGCTGTTCAGGTACAGACTCACCATGTTCCTTGATCAAAGACCATAATTTGTGGGAGATCATGGTCTGATCTGCGCCAGAGTCTAAAAGTGCTTTTGCCTCAATGCCTTGTATTTTTACACTTAATACAAACCCTTCCCTCATTGCTTTCATGTTTTCTCCAATGAGAGCAGTACGCATGTAACATTCATTCTTTAAGTGACCCTTTTTTCCACAGGAAAAACATCTTTTAGAGCAGGGGTCTCAAACTCAAATTGCTTTGAGGGCCGAATGAGGACTTGTAAAGTAACCCGGGGGCCGCATAAGACACGGGCCTCATTTGCATAAGGGGCCTAATTTGCATAAATATTTGCATAATGTTGCATAATGAGTGCATGGATAAAGAAAGACTAGAAAATTTCTATATTACTATAATCCAGTGCCAACCGCCAGGCACATTAGGAACTACTACTAACACTGCCCATTTGGAACCCATAGCAAACCCCCCGTATCATAACAGCACTACCAGGACTCACAAAGCACCAGACCCTACCTATCAAAAGGCAACACTGCAAATATTAAATCAATACATTTCAGAGAACAATACATGACCTACTGGGAAAAGAGAACAGGTAGCAATGTCAAATAGGAATTACACAGAATACCTCAGCACTGTAGAAATAAAACTATAAATAATTTCTTGTACCAAAGCACAGACATTAATGATGCACATTTCCCAGAGCTGACATATTCCAGTTAATAAATTCAAAATAAAGAGATATTTTTCTACCTTTTGTGCATTTTTTTTCAGTTGCAATTGCTCCAGCCACTTCTGGTTTCTTCGTGTCTTCTGCTATCTCCATCGTCTGCTGTCCATTTGTCCTTTCTTCTCTCTTCTAGTTTTTTTCCATTCTCTCTCTCTACATCTGCTTTAACATACTAATCTTTCTCCTTTTGCTCTTTCCTCATTCCTATTTCATCCACTCAAATTTTACCCCTCCATCCTCAATCCCCACTTACTCTCCCAATACCTGGCCAATTGTAGATTTGTCTTCTCTTCCAGACAAAATATTTTTCCCCTCTCCATTTCACTTTCCCAGCTCCATCCCATTCTAATCCTCCCCCAACATCAGCTCCCTTCTAGTTCCAGCCCCACCCAGCATCTGCTCCTTTCTAGTCCCTGCATCAGTCCATTTCCAGTCCTATCCTAGCCTCACCATCAGCCCATTTCCAATCCTAGCCCCCCATCAGCCCATTTCCAATCCTAGCTCCCTCCCCTCACAGCCCATTTCCATTCCAAGCCCCCTCCCCATCAGCCATTTGCAGTTCAAGCCCCCCTTCCACTCAGCCCATTTCCAGTCCTAGCAACCCCCCAAGCCCATTACCAGTCCTAGACCCCCCATAGCCCATAACCAGTCCTAACCTCCCCATAGCGCACTTCCAGTCTTACCCCCCCATCACCCCATTTTCAGTCTTACCCCCCCCATAGCCCATTACCAGTCCTAGTCCCCCCATAGCCCACTTGCAGTCGTATCCCCCATCACCCCATTTTCAGTCTTACCTCCCCTCATAGGCCATTACCAGTCCTAACCCCCCAATCAGCCCACCTCCAGTCCTAACCCCCATCACCCCATTTTCAGTCCTAGCCCCCACCATAGCCCATTACCAGTAATAACCCCCCCCCCCTGCCAATAGCCCACTTCCAGTCCTAACCCCCATCTGCCCATTTCCAGTCCTAGCCCCCACCATAGCCCATTAATAGTTATAACCCCCCCCAGCCCATTACCAGTCATAACCCCCCCTGCCAATAGCCCACTTCCAGTCCTAACCCCCATCTGCCCATTTCCAGTCCTAGCCCCCACCATAGCCCATTACCAGTTATAACCCCCCCCCAGCCCATTACCAGTCATAACCCCCCCCCCTCCCCCCTCTGCCAATAGCCCACTTCCAGTTCAGTCAGCCCCTCCATAGCTCATTACCGGCCAACAAAAAAACCCCCAAAACCCTGGCTTCTGCTGCTGCCGTTGCCGCCGTGGCAGCAGCAGAATCAATTGTCAAATTAAAAAAAAAACTGACTTCTGCTGCTCAAGCAGCTGTCCTGCGGCCCCTTTCCCTCTGCCCGGAGATCCGACTGTGCTCTATCAGCGGCGTGCTTTTCAAGCCGCGACGAGAGTATTCCCCTCTCGCGCGGTTTTTCAAGCCGCGCGAGAGGGGAATACTCTCTTCGCGGCTTGAAAAGCACGCCGCTGAGAGCAGAGTCGGATCTCCGGGCAGAGGGAAAGGGGCCGCAGGACAGCTGCTTGAGCAGCAGAAGTCAGTTTTTTTTTTAAATTTGACAATTGATTCTGCTGCTGCCACGGCGGCAACGGCAGCAGCAGAAGCCAGGGTTTTGGGGGATTTTTGGTTTTCCGCCGTCGCGGGCCGCACAAAGTTGTCTCGTGGGCCGCATGCGGCCCGTGGGCCGCGTGTTTGAGACCCCTGTTTTAGAGGTTCCTTTAACATAGGGGTAACATTTTTCAAACCCTTATATGCACAGCGTGAGAGACTTTCTGATGTCTGCGCTTCCATACCAACTGCCAACTTTGGAATCTGCGCCTTTGGTTGGGTAACCAATTCGGCTTCCAAATAACGCTCTGTTAGCGCAATGGCTTCAGTAGTGGTGTGACAATTTTGCAGAATAAGGAAGTTCTGCACGCTTTTAGGAACTGCAGACATGTATTGTTCCAATACTATCACATCCATCAAAGTACTCACTGTTTTTTCATCAGGTTTTAACCATTTTGTAGCCAAACTGCTTATTCTATGTCCTAGAGCCTTAGGCGTCTCGCCTACCTTAAGCTGAGTAGCTCTAAACATATGATTGTATACACAGGGTGTGAGGCCTAGGCGATCCCTGATGGCCTTGATCACCTCTTCATAATTATTGGCCAGAGCAGGGGGCATCGCCCTGTATGCTGACAGCGGCTCCCCTGTGAGGGCTGCTGCCAGGCGAATTGCCCATTGCTCTTTCGGCCAGTTCACTGAACGTGCAATTCTATCAAAGGAGTCAATGAAATCATCCACATCATCAGTGGCAGTTAACTTTCCTACCGACAAGGTGTCACATGTCCATTGTCCTACCGGACGATTGCTCAGTCCAGAGTTCTGTCCTAGCTGAGTGTTGGCTCTCTCCAGCGACTCTTTCTGCTGTGCCAGCCAGGCCTCCATCATTTGCAGAACAGGCTTCTGCTGCTCCTGCATGACATGAATAGCCTGCCTCTGGTTCTGGCAAGCGAGTTCTGCTTGCCGGTCGAACTGCAGAGCCATCCAAGCGCACAGCTCCTTCTGGTCCATGATGATCCCTGAAAAAAAACACAGAGAAAAACCAAGTGCGGCCCAACAACCAACAATGAGCTTCCTTTTTTTATTTTTTATTTTTATTTTTTCTCAACTCTTACTGCTGTATCCAACACAGGTCAGGAATATATACGTTTTACCTGGTGCCAGTGTTGTGTCAGCTTTGCTGCTCCGGCCTGCAGTGCTCCGCCTTCGGTGCCAGCAACCGGATACTTCCCACTCTGATCCACGTCTCCTTCCACTCCGGGTTCATGGCCTTCCGGACCGGGTTTTTCCATTCCACTCCGGGTTTTGCCACTCCATTCTGGGTTTTTGCCGCTCCACTCCGGGTTTTTGCCGCTCCACTCAGGGTTTTGCCTTTTTTTTTAAACCTTGGGGTTAATTTCTTTCTTTATTATTCTTCTTGCAGTGGTGAACCTCAAAATCCAAACAACTACACCATTTATGTCATGCACCACCCTGGTGGCCAGTGGTCGTAAGGGTAGGTGGGACACAAAAATTACTTTATTATGAGAGGAGGGACTTTTAAGAGCCAGGTGTAACCTGGCCTTAGCAGTTCAGCTCCTAACTAAGAAAAATTGTGAATGCAGAGTAGAGGGTTAACAAGGCATTTATTTCCCTTTACGCATAAGATTCAGCTGGGTTACAACCTAAAGAAAAAGTCCTTAACTTCAGGAATGAAATCAATTCAGGTTAACGGAAAACTGTTATGCTTCACACTTGTAACAATGCTTAGTTAAGCTTTCCAGAGTAAAGCAAATGTTTCAGCACTCTTCTTCCATTTAGCAAATGGATAACATTCTGAAGATAACATATATCATTCACAGGTTTAACAGTGACTCTGCACTGCCTGAAATACACAAAGAACAGTCCATCTCTTCCTGAGATAAAAGGCTTGGCTCTACCAGTTCCACTTGCATCGGCTCAGAATTATCTCTGTCTGTATCAGTGGTTTCACTGGCTATAATTTCTGGCCAGGCCCTAGTCCTGTTCTCTGGATGTTTAAAGAGTTCCTCTAGTGTTTGCCAATGAGTATGGCCTACCCTCGGGCGTTGGCTACTTGGCTTATGAGAGGTAGCTTTGCTTTCCTTTCTCACAGGTTTAGCATTACTTTCAAAAGGCTTTTTATAAGGTAAGGTTTTCTTCATAGAAACAGAGTCAGCATACCTTAGCTTCCAGCAGCATATAGAACTGGGATTTCCTCCTTCCCGCAGTTCTTCAGGAACACAATCCCTGTGCCAGTCTCCTCTCTGAAAGCTTCTGTTACCTTTCGGTTTAGCCCCAGGTTCCTCTGGTACAAGCAGGCTTCTTTCTTTCACTCTGCTTTGCCTCCAAAGGTGATTGTTTCTTTGCCCAGCACTAGTTTTCCAAGTGCTTCTTTCTGCTTGGTCCTTGCTTGTGGTGCTTCTCTCTCATAAACCTTCAGCTTTACCTCCAGCTCCACACCTGCAAGCACTGCTCTGCCCTCTCCAGTCTCCAGTCTTCCGTTTATAAAGCTCTCCTTTGTTTGAGCTTTCCGGGCTGTCAGGTGCTCTCGATTAGCTAAGTGTGTCCACTCAGGCTCTGTGAGTGCACCCCTGCTCCCTCTAGCTGTTCTGTGCGGATATTGCATCTTGTGCACATCTTTTTCCTCATGAAAAACAGCTTCTTCTCCTGCATTTTTGCTTTCATCAGCCCCTGCTGCATGACAATACTGAATCAGTCCATTCATAACCTGAAATAGTGGAGGCACAGAAATTGCAATCTCCACATGCATAATGTCCAATGGTTCTAGGTATTAAAGGAAGTGTTACTTGATCACTACACCCCTTATGGCATACCACATAATCAGCTATATTCCGTCCACATTGATGAGCTATCATAATTGGGCGTTTGAAACATGTATGGACAACCAAAATGTACCAATGATTTTTTAAGATCCTGCTAACCTAATCGGTCAGATACATGTATGGTAGAATACCCACCAATAGGGACCGGATCCTTACTTAAATCCTCCAATTGTTCTTGTTGCCACCATTCCGGATGATTATATTGTGCCCTCTTATATGCTTTATGTACTATGGCAGCTGGATATCCTCGTAACAATAAACGTTGAGAAAGTTCATGTGTGTGCTTATGGAACTCATCCATGGTAGTGCATAATCTTCGGATCCATAGAAATTGGCCTAAAGGAAGCCCACTACATAGTGGACCAGGGTGATGACTCCGATACTGGAGCAATGTGTTCCTTTGAACTGATTTTCTATATCAAGTAGTCTATAGTGTATTGCCATATTTGTATACTGTAAGATCCAAAAAATTAATCTGAAAATGATGAAATGTCGGGACAAACTGAATGTTTGGTTTCAAAGAGTTGATCCAATTAAAGAACTCATGCAGTTAAGTAGTAGTCCCCAACCACAGAAAAAATACATCATCCAAAAAGCATGTACATAGAGAAATATATTGATACCAATGAGAAGGATATATAAAATGTTCCTCATAATAAGCCATGTATAGAGTGGCCACTGATGGTGCTACCGTGGCTCCCATTGGGAGCCCAAATATCTGTAAATCATATCGGGATTCATACATAAAATAACTACGCTCCAAAACTATTGTTAATAATGAAAAAATAAAATGATTAGGTAACTGAACTGGTAATGTTAGGGAATATGAAGAGATAATTTCCAATGCCTCCTGTTGATCAATGTTTGTATGTAAGAATGCCACATCCATAGTAACCAAAATAATATTATCCATTTTTAATGTTTGTAACAGAGAAATAAAGTGAAAAGAGTCCCTTATCTAATTGACATAGTCAATGGTTGTAAAAAAGATCACAAAACTGTGATAAAGGTTTCAAAATGGAATTCCAACAAGACACGATTGGTCGTACTGTTGAGCATCTAACGATTTGTGTATTTTAGGTACCATATACAAAATGGGAATTACTGGATGTTTCTGATATAAGAAATCAAATTCTTTTTTAGTAATCCATCCATTAATTACACAGATACACTACCAAAAAACTGCCTCCAGTTTTGCAAATGATTCCTATAGATTTTGGGGTGCTGAATCCAGGAAAAATAGCCAAAATGTTCCATCACGTCACGTTTTCTTGCAAAATTAGATTTCTTACCCATATAAGGAATGTTCACATAATTTCTTTTTAGCCGACTGCAGTTTATTTTCTTGGCCCAAAATAGAGGTTGTAATGGTTAACTAACTAGAAACACTCCCTCATGATATTTTAGAGTGTTTTGTATTCATTTTATACATTAACAGGACAAGTGGGAGGCGGGGGGCTAAATCCAGTACTCGCGCTGGCGCATGTTCTTTCCTGTTCGCCTCGCCTCGTTCGCTCGCTCAAACACGGTGGTTGCGACATGAACGTTCCTGTCAAATTTCAGTTTCTTGCAAGTTCATTATTACCTTTTGTTTGCTCAGTCGTAATCCAGCTTTATTCCGAAGTGGTTCACTACAGTTGTAGTTTGCAGTGCTGTGTATTTGTGATGGCTCACAGAGCCAGAGCTTGCGTCAACTCTCCGGACAGTTTTTGTTTTATTTGTGGGGAATATACCGTGAAAAAGCGGCAGAGGAACATTTCTGCATTTATTAAAAAAGTATATTTCGCCTATTTCGGTTTGAAGTTAGGCGATCAAGGCAAACCGTGGGCTCCTCACAAAGTGTGCAAGACATGTGAGGAAGATCTACGCTTATGGATGAAAGGTAAAAAACAAGCATTTCGTTTCGGAATACCTATGATGTGGCGTGAACAAAGAGACCACAGCAGTGACTGCTATTTTTGCTCTTGCATTGTGAAGGGATACAACTTAAAAAATAAGAACGTAATAAGTTACCCCAACCTTCCCTCAGCAATTAGGCCTATGCCTCATAGCAACGAAGTACCTGTGCCTGAACCACCAAAATCTTTGGATCATATTTGTGTGGACGGTTCTGATCATGATGAGACTCATCAGATGGCTTTTCCCGATGATTCCAGTACTTCCGAGTTTGAAACTGAACCAGATCCGAAACCTGAACTTTTCTCTCAAGCTGAATTGAATGATTTAGTCCGGGATTTAGGACTCCCAAAAGATGCTGCCCAACTGCTAGGTTCTCGGCTTAAACAGAAAAATCTATTGTCACCAGGAACAACTTTTTATTGGTACCGCAACCGCGAGACACAATTTTTGAAGTATTTCAGCAAAGAGGAAGATTTGGTATTTTGCAACGATATATACGGAGTGATGGAAAAGTTTAAACTCAAGTATGATCCTGCTGAATGGCGGCTGTTCATTGATTCGTCAAAAGACAGCATAAAAGGTGTTCTTCTTCATAATGGCAACACATTCGCTTCAGTTCCTATTGCTCACTCTGTTATTCTCCAAGAAAAATACGAGAATTTGGCCCTGATTCTTCAGAAGATTCGTTATGATGAGCATAAGTGGATGATTTGTGGAGACTTTAAAATTCTATCCATGCTATTAGGGCAGCAATTCGGTTTCACCAAATATCCCTGCTTCCTTTGCTTGTGGGATAGCCGGGCCTGCGACCTACACTGGGGGAAAAAAGACTGGCCAATTCTGGAGTATTTGAGACCCGGTGAGAAAAATGTTCTTCATGAGAGCTTGGTACCTCGTGATAAAATTCTATTACCACCTCTCCACATTAAGTTGGGTCTCATTAAGCAATTTATCAAGTCCCTTCCAAAAAATGGTGAGTGCTTTCGGTACCTTTGCTCAAAGTTCCCCCGACTTTCTGAAGCAAAGCTAAAGGAAGGAGTGTTTGTTGGCCCTGATATAAGGAAACTCATTTCAGATGGAGCATTCGCTGAAACGATGTCTGAGAAGGAAAAAGAAGCCTGGGATTCCTTCAAGGATGTTGTTCTCAAATTCTTGGGGAACAGGCGGGATGAGAACTATAAGGATATTGTTGCCAGGATGCTCAATGCCTTCAAAGAACAAGGCTGTAACATGAGCCTGAAAGTCCATTTCTTGCACTCCCATGTGAACTACTTTCCCGAAAACTTGGGGGCGTACAGTGAAGAAGAAGGTGAAAGGTTTCACCAGGACATCAAGGACGCAGAGAGAAGGTACCAAGGAAGATGGAACACCACTATGATGGCTGATTTCTGCTGGTTGCTGCTGCGGGAAACCCCAGATGAAAAATACGCCAAGCAGTGCACCAAGAGAAGCATTCGGGGGAAGAAGAAACGGGCCCACCAGGAGATTGATTGACCCAAGAATGACTTTAAAATCTAAACTGTGTTGACAAATATCGTGTTTTTACTAAACTTTGAAATAAAAATTTGCTAGTTATTACCACAGTGTCGGATCTCATTTATTAGAATTTTATTTTCACACCATCGGATGTTTGTCTTCATGTATTGCAATGGTGCGGTTTGCGTTTTCTATTCTTACATACATACCTGTACAACATTTTTTGCACATCTCTTTGCTTTGCTTTGTGTCTAACCTCGCTCTTATATGCTCAATGTTTGTGCACATGTATGTAGCTGTTTTAAGTGCAGACAATTTTGCTACCATCACAGTGTGTTTTGTTGACATTACTCTATTCTTATGTGCTGCCTTGTTACAATTTTCTTTATTCTTATTTGAATAACTACTAAACAATTAGTATAAAGAATTCATCCAAGAAACTTTTATCTCGATTGCACTCAATCTGAAACGTTCACCTCAAACTGCTAACCCAATGTAGCAAAAAATCTGTACGTGATGGAGCAAATTGGTTACCAGATTTGGATTCAGCGCACCAAAAAACGTAAAAATCAATCGAAACATTAGAGGCAGTTTAAAAAAAAATTTTTTTAGTGTACCTGTGTTATTGCATCATCTAATAAAAATTGTATATCTTTGGCTAAATCCATTGTGGGATCCCTCGGTAATAACTGATAGTAGTGAGTAACTTTAAGATGATTCATAACTGTAGTATTACAATAATTTGTGTCCTTTACAACTATCGCTCCTCCCTTATCTGCTTGGCGTATAACTATCTCCGGCATTGATTTCAACTGTTGTAAGGCTGAACGCTGTTGAGAGGATATATTAAAATACTTGTTGTGAGGAACCTTTTCCAATCTTGTCAAATCCTGTAATACTAAACGCTGAAAAGCTGTTATATTAGGATCTGACTCGCCAGGTGGTATTCATTTAGAGGGGCGAGATTTAATGGAATCATCCAATCCAGTAGTTATCCCTTCCTTAGAAAAAATGTTTACGATCTGTAACTTTCTAAAGAAGTGATAAAACTCTTGTCTCATCTCAAAAGGATCATAATATACTGACGGGACAAAGGACAAACCTAAGTCCAACACCATCCTTTGGGCTTCAGTCAGTTCTTTCTTGATAAATTGATGACTGCTGTTTGGTGAAGGAGCAGGTGGATACTACAATCCATAGTAAGCATTCTTAATTGTGTGTACTGCAATTAAGGTCTACGATGTATGTTCAAAGATTTGGGTGTTGTAGCATTGGGGGGCTGTGGGGATGGGTGGGCGGCAAGAGGAGGGAATAAGACCGAGGGAAGCAGGGATGCTTATGTGTTGCTGGTGCTGGGGTTGGTGTAATATTCTTTGAATAGGTGGGTTTTAAATTATTTTCGGAATCATTGGCGATCTTTTATTCCTCTTAGTGCTTCAGGGAGGGAGTTCCATTGTGAGGGGGCTATGTATGTAAATGCCTTCTTGCTAGTGAATTGTTTGGTTTTGCATATTGAAAGAGGTACCATGAGAGAGTTTTGGTTGGGCATTCTTCTGGCTCTTTTTGTCGATTGGATTTGGATGAGTGAAGAGAGGTGGGAGGAGGCTGTTATGTATCAGTTTAAATGTGGTTATTATTATTTTGTATCTTACTCTTGAGAAAATTGGGAGCCAATGGAGCTCATATAGGATAGGTGCAATGTGGTCTGTGAGCCGTGCTTTCATTATACTCTGGCTGTGACATTTTGGGCCATTTGTAATACGTTCATTGTCTTTTTGGGTATTCATTGCAGGAGGCTATTGCAGTAATCAAAGTGTGGTGTTATGAGGGCTTGGGCTACTGTTCTAAAGTCATTGAGCTCAATGAGTTTTTTAGGTGGTTGTATGATCCTTAATTTCAAGAATATGGATTTAATACATTAATACAGCTGTGGGAGTAAAAGCAAATGCTCACAGGCTATGTTAATGTTCAAAAGAGCTGGAGGGAGCATTGGCTTTTGCTCCTACAGCTGTATTAAACATTAATACAACCATGGGAGAAAAGCCAATGCTCCTGTGGCTGTGCTGCTGCAGGGAGGAGGGAAGGATGGCCAGAGCTGGTGCTACCATTATGCGAACTAGGCAATTGCTTAGAGTGCTGGCTCTCTGGGGGCGCCAATTGCCCCAAATAGCCCTGTGGCACTTACCTTCAAGCTTCGATGCCATGATGCTGTTTTCTTTTGGCCCCCTCTGACTCTCAATGCTGATTTCATGTGTGCACAGGAATTCAGCATTGAGCATCAGACATGCTGTGGAAGCAAACAGCCCTGCGGTGCCGAAGTTGAAGGTAAGCACCACGGGGCTATTTATGCCTATTGCCACCACTGTCAGTCCTAGAGAGGGGTCACAGTGGTGGCAATAGGTGCCATGAGGGGGGGAGCACAAGGGATGAAGTTCACCTAGGGCACCTCATCTCCTTGCACCGGCCCTGAGGATGGCCAATGCTGGGGCTGTTGGGGGGGAGCATGAACTGGGCTGGGGGCTGTAAATGAGCCAATACTGGGACTGGGGGCACTAGGCCTATGGGAGGGAGTTGAGACTGGAAATAATAGGCTGATACAGGGCTTAGGGGACTGACTGATACTGGCAATGGGGGCTGGAATGGGAAAGGGCTGATAATGGGACTGGGGGCTGGTACTGGAAATGGGCTGATATTGGGGCTGGGAGGACTGGAAATGAGCTGATACTAGGGCTGGGGAGCTAGCACTGAACATGGAATGATTGGGGCTGGGAGAACTGGAAAGAGGCTGATACTGGGGCTGGTGACCTGGTACTAGAAATGGAATGATGTTGGGGCTGGAGGACTGGAAATAGGCTGATACAGAGGCTGGAGGGCTAACTGATACTGGAAATGCATGCTGGGACTCAAAATGGGCCAATACTGGGGCTGGGGTGACTGGAAATAGGCTGATACAAGGGCTGGGGAGCTGGTACTGGAAATGGAATGATATCGGGGCTGGGAATACTGAAAATGGGCTGATACTGGAAATGGAATGATACTGGGGCTGGGAGGCTGGTACTGGAAATGGACTGATATTGGGGCTGGAGAGATGGGACTAGAAAAGGGTGGTAATGCTGGCATACTGGGCACACAAGTAGGCAGTCTAATCAGATCTGACGAAGGTTGCCCAGAATTTCATATCTTGCCCACCATCCTGCATGTCCTATATTCTCCATAGCAAAAGATACTGTGGGTCCACGTTGTTCACGTCTAGCACTAGACTTATTGGAAAAGCTAATGTTGCTAAAGACAAACCGTCCTTTCCTTGGTTTCTCTCAATTTCCATGTGACGGTGAGGAGGTAATGAGTTGCGCACACCTTCATTGCCTCCAGTGTCTTCTTGCATTTTTGCCAGGTTCCACTGCAGTTCCTATTGCCTGCCGCCTAGTTTCCTCCTGGGCACTTTTAGCCCCACATGCAAAACCTAAAAAAAGAAATCCCTAAAGAACCCTCTTTTCCTCTTGCCTCTGTTGTGTTGCTGTTGCCTGTGTCACTGATAACTCTTCCTGCCTAGCTTTCATAACCTGTTGCTCTGCTATTTTAGTTAGGTCACTCTAGCAGCAGCCATTGGCGTTACTGCCTGCCTACTACTACTGAGCATTTGTATAGCGCAACAAGACATACGCAGCGCTGCACAGACACATGTAAGAGACAGTTCCTGCTCATCAGAGTTTACAATCTAGTCAAGATAGACAATATAACAGCCGAGAACAAGGATATATCTTAGAGAATTATGAAGGAAACACAAAGGAGATCAGGTGAGTCAAGATCTGGAAGCGGCAGTAGAGGTGAGTTTTCAGCCTGGATTTGAAGAGGGCCAGAGAAGGCGCCTGACGTTCAGACTCCAGTAGTTTGTTCCAAGCATAAAGTGAAAGGAGCAAAGTCTAGAGTTAGCAATAGAAGAGAAGGGCACAGATAGAAGCGATTTGCCAGAAGAGCAGAGTTTTCGAGGAGGGGTGTAGGGAGAGATAAGAGAGGAAAGGTAGTGAGGAGCTGCAGAGTGAATGCACTTATAGGTCAGCAGGAGAAGTTTGAACTGGATGCAGTAACAGATATGGAGCCAATAGAGTGACTTGAGAAGAGGGGTAATATGAGCATGACGAGGCTGGTGGAACATTAGCCTCTCTTCTTATGCTGCTGCCTGTGCCGCTGATGCCACCTCTGTTACTGCCTGCCCTACTGCTGGCGTGATCTGTTGCTCTGTTATATTGTAGCTAGTGCCACTCTAGCTGCTGCCACTGTGTCACTGATGTCCTGCCACTTCCCACGCTTTGTCTGGGTTTGCTGCCCTGCTGTATTGAAGCTTCTGGGGCCTTCATCACACCATCTTTTGTTCTACATCTAAATTCCTTAGGATCTCATTTCAAGCAGTCCATGAAGTTTTCTTCCAGCCATAGGGGATCTGCACTATAGGTTCCTTTACTGGGACAAAAGCCCTCGACTACCAAGACTAACCTGGAAGTACCCAGCGCGATTAGCCTCATCCCCACTCCTTCTACCTGCACTCTTCCATAAGAACATAAGATATGCCATACTGGGTCAGACCAAGGTCCATCAAGCCGGTTTCCAACAGTGGCCAATCTAGGTCATACGTACCTAGCAGTTTCCCCAAAAGACACAGGTTCCACAATGCTTGTACTCGGTCAAGCATTGATATCCTGGGTCCCTTCTTAATAATGGTTTATGGACCTTTCCTCCAGGAACTTGTCCAAACCTTTTTAAAACCCAGCTACACTAACAGCCTTTACATCCTCGGGTAACAAATTCCAGAGTTTTATTACACGTTGAGTGAAAAAATATTTTCTTTTATTAGTCTTAAATAGTTTACCCTGTAGCTTCATTGCATGTCCCCTAGTCTTTCTATATTCTGATAACGTAAACAATCTACGTTTACCCGTTCCACTCCGTTCATTAATTTATAGACTTCTATCATATCTCCCCTCAGCCATCTCTTTTCCAGGTTAAAGAGCCCTAACCTTTTTAGCCTTTCTTCATAGGAGTATCCTTCCATCCCCTTTACCATTTTGGTGGCTCTTCTCTGAACCTTTTCTAATATCGCTATATCCTTTTTAAGATACGGCGCCCAGAATTGCACACAATATTCTCACCATGGAACGATATAGAGGCATTATAATATCTTTTGTTTTATTTTCCATTCCTTTCCTTATGATACCTAGCATTCTATTTGCTCTCTTGGCCGCCGCTGCACACTGGGCTGAGGGTTTTAACATGGTATCCACAATGACGCCTAAATCTTTTTTCTGGGTGGTGGTTTCTAATGTGGAACCTTGCATCGTGTAACCATAGTTTGGGTTGTTCTTCCCTAGGTGCATAGCTTTGTACTTGTCCACATTAAATTCATCTGCCATTTTGATGCCCAGTCTTCCAATTTATCAAGATCCTCTTGCAATTTTCCACAATCCTCTTCGGTTTTAACAACTTTAAATAGTTTTATGTCATCTGCAAATTTGATAACCTCACTCGTTATTCCACTTTCCAGGTCATTTATGAATATGTCAAAAAGCAGCGGACCCAGCACAGATCCCTGGGGTACACCACTATTCACCTTTCTCCATTGGGAAAATTGGCCATTTAGCCCTACCCTCTGCTTTCTATCTTTTAACCAGTTCCTGATCCACAGTAATACACTGCCTCCTATCCCATGACTCTTTAGTTTTACCAAAAGTCTCTGATGAGGTACCTTGTCAAAGGCTTTCTGAAAGTCCAGATAAACTATATCAACCGACTCACCTTTGTCCACCTGTTTATTCACACCTTCAAAAAAAACATAACAGATTAGTAAGACAAGATCTTCCTTGTCTAAAGCCATGTTGGCTGTCTCCCATTAGGCCATGACTATCTACATGCTGAGTAATTTTATTCTTTATGATGGTTTCTGCCAGCCTATCTTGCTGCTTTGGTGGCCCTCCTCTGGTGTTTTATGGCCTTCCAGTTTATCTTGGTGCTGTGTTGGCCCTCTTGATGGGTTTTAGGGTGCTGCATTGGCTCTCTTTAGGTATTCTACCATATACTGTGGGAACAACTTCACTCTAAAATGCAACTTAAAAAGTGTAGTGAGAGGGTGAAAACTGGCCTAGCATCACTAATGAGCCTTTAACTCTCTCTGCAAAGACCTTTTCCAAATTCTATTACCGTACTTGATGACTTTGTCCCACTCTTAGAATATTTTCCTGGTCTGGAAAAATGCCTTAGAAAAAGATCTGATTTATAGACCTCTATTATATCTCCCCCTCAGCCGTCTCTTCCAAGTTGAAGAGTCCTAACCTTCTAAGCTTTTCCTCATAGGGATATCCTTCCATCCCCTTTACCATTTTGATGGCTCTTCTCTTTACCTTTTCTAATTCCGCTATATCCTTTTTAAGATATAGCAACCAGCATTGCACACAATATTCAAGGTGCAGTCACACCATGGAACGATACAGAGGTATTATAATATCCTTGGTTTTATTCTCCATGCCTTTCTGTGTGATTCTTAACATTCTATTTGCTTTCTTGGCTGCCGCTGCACACTGGGCAGAGAGTTTCAACGTTTTGTCCATGATGTCATCTATATCTTTTTCCTGGGTGGTGGTTCCTAATGTGGAACCTTGCATTGGGTAACCATAGTTTAGGTTGTTCTTCCCTAATTGCATAACCTTTTCACTTGTCCAAAATAAATTTCATCTACCATTTGGATGTCCGGTCTTCCAATTTATCAAGGTCCTCTTGCAATTTTTTCACAGTTCTCTTGTGTTTTAACAACTTTAGATAATTTTGAGTCATCTGCAAATTTGATTACCTCCCTCATTATTCCCATTTCCAGGTAATTTATAAATATGTTGAAAAGCAGCGGACCCAGCACAGATCCCTTGGGTACTCCTCTATTCACCTTTCTCCATTGGGAAAATTGGCCATTTATCCCTATTCTCTGCTTTCTATCTTTTAACAAGTTCCTGATCCACAATAGTACACTGCCTCCAATTCCATGACTTTTTAATTTTGCCAAAAGTCTCTTATGAGGGACTTGTCAAAGGCTTTCGGAAAATCCAGACACACTATAATCAACTGGCTCACCTTTATCAACCTGTTTATTCACATCTTCAAAAAATGTAACAGATTAGTAAGACAAGACCTTCCTAGCTAAATGTATGTTGACTTTCTCCCATTAAACCATGACTATCTATGTGTTTAGTAATTTCTATAATGTTTTTACCATTTTGCCTGGTACTGACGTCAGACTCACTGGTCTATTATTTCCTGGATCACCCCTGGAACTCTTTTTAAAAATTGGTGTTTCATTGGCCATTCTCCAATCTTCAGGTACTACAGATAATTTTAATGATAGCTCACAGATTACTAATAACACAGGTACACTAAAAAAATTTTTTTTTAAACTGCCTCTAATGTTTCGATTGATTTTTACGTTTTTTGGTGCGCTGAATCCAAATCTGGTAACCAATTTGCTCCATCACGTACAGATTTTTTGCTACATTGGGTTAGCAGTTTGAGGTGAACGTTTCAGATTGAGTGCGATCGAGATAAAAGTTTCTTGGATGAATTCTTTATACTAATTGTTTAGTAGTTATTCAAATAAGAATAAAGAAAATTGTAACAAGGCAGCACATAAGAATAGAGTAATGTCAACAAAACACACTGATGGTAGCAAAATTGTCTGCACTTAAAACAGCCACATACATGTGCACAAACATTGAGCATATAAGAGCGAGGTTAGACACAAAGCAAAGCAAAGAAATGTGCAAAAAATGTTGTACAGGTATGTATGTAAGAATAGAAAACGCAAACCGCACCATTGCAATACATGAAGACAAACACCCGATGGTGTGAAAATAAAATTCTAATAAATGAGATCCGACACTGTGGTAATAACTAGCAAATTTTTATTTCAAAGTTTAGTAAAAACACGATATTTGTCAACACAGTTTAGATTTTAGTCATTCTTGGGTCAATCAATCTCCTGGTGGGCCCGTTTCTTCTTCCCCCGAATGCTTCTCTTGGTGCGCTGCTTGGCGTATTTTTCATCTGGGGTTTCCCGCAGCAGCAACCAGCAGAAATCAGCCATCATAGTGGTGTTCCATCTTCCTTGGTACCTTCTCTCTGTGTCCTTGATGTCCTGGTGAAACCTTTCACCTTCTTCTTCACTGTACGCCCCCAAGTTTTCGGGAAAGTAGTTCACATGGGAGTGCAAGAAATGGACTTTCAGGCTCATGTTACAGCCTTGTTCTTTGAAGGCATTGAGCATCCTGGCAACAATATCCTTATAGTTCTCATCCCGCCTGTTCCCCAAGAATTTGAGAACAACATCCTTGAAGGAATCCCAGGCTTCTTTTTCCTTCTCAGACATCGTTTCAGCGAATGCTCCATCTGAAATGAGTTTCCTTATATCAGGGCCAACAAACACTCCTTCCTTTAGCTTTGCTTCAGAAAGTCGGGGGAACTTTGAGCAAAGGTACCGAAAGCACCCACCATCTTTTGGAAGGGACTTGATGAATTGCTTAATGAGACCCAACTTAATGTGGAGAGGTGGTAATAGAATTTTATCACGAGGTACCAAGCTCTCATGAACATTTTTCTCACCGGGTCTCAAATACTCCCGAATTGGCCAGTCTTTTTTCCCCCAGTGTAGGTCGCGGGCCCGGCTATCCCACAAGCAAAGGAAGCAGGGATATTTGGTGAAACCGGATTGCTGCCCTAATAGCATGGATAGAATTTTAAAGTCTCCACAAATCATCCACTTATGCTCATCATAACGAATCTTCTGAAGAATCAGGGCCAAATTCTCGTATTTTTCTTGGAGAATAACAGAGTGAGCAATAGGAACTGAAGCGAATGTGTTGCCATTATGAAGAAGAACACCTTTTATGCTGTCTTTTGACGAATCAATGAACAGCCGCCATTCAGCAGGATCATACTTGAGTTTAAACTTTTCCATCACTCCGTATATATCGTTGCAAAATACCAAATCTTCCTCTTTGCTGAAATACTTCAAAAATTGTGTCTCGCGGTTGCGTTGCGGTACCAATAAAAAGTTGTTCCTGGTGACAATAGATTTTTCTGTTTAAGCCGAGAACCTAGCAGTTGGGCAGCATCTTTTGGGAGTCCTAAATCCCGGACTAAATCATTCAATTCAGCTTGAGAGAAAAGTTCAGGTTTCGGATCTGGTTCAGTTTCAAACTCGGAAGTACTGGACTCATCGGGAAAAGCCGTCTGATGAGTCTCATCATGATCAGAACCGTCCACACAAATATGATCCAAAGATTTTGGTGGTTCAGGCACAGGTACTTCGTTGCTATGAGGCATAGGCCTAATTGCTGAGGGAAGGTTGGGGTAACTTATTACGTTCTTATTTTTTAAGTTGTATCCCTTCACAATGCAAGAGCAAAAATAGCAGTCACTGCTGTGGTCTCTTTGTTCACGCCACATCATAGGTATTCCGAAACGAAATGCTTGTTTTTTACCTTTCATCCATAAGCGTAGATCTTCCTCACATGTCTGGCACACTTTGTGAGGAGCCCACGGTTTGTCTTGATCGCCTAACTTCAAACCGAAATAGGCGAAATATACTTTTTTAATAAATGCAGAAATGTTCCTCTGCCGCTTTTTCACAGTATATTCCCCACAAATAAAACAAAAACTGTCCGGAGAGTTGACGCAACCTCTGGCTCTGTGAGCCATCACAAATACACAGCACTGCAAACTACAACTGTAGTGAACCACTTCGGAATAAAGCTGGATTACGACTGAGCAAACAAAAGGTAATAATGAACTTGTAAGAAACTGAAATTTGACAGGAACGTTCATGTCGCAACCACCGTGTTTGAGCGAGCGAACGAGGCGAGGCGAACAGGAAAGAACATGCGCCAGCGCGAGTACTGGATTTAGCCCCCCGCCTCCCAATTGTCCTGTTAATATATAAAATGAATACAAAACACTCTAAAATATCATGAGGGAGTGTTTCTAGTTAGTTAACCATTACAACCTCTATTTTGGGCCAAGAAAATAAACTGCAGTCGGCTAAAAAGAAATTATGTGAACATTCCTTATATGGGTAAGAAATCTAATTTTGCAAGAAAACGTGATGTGATGGAACATTTTGGCTATTTTTCCTGGATTCAGCACCCCAAAATCTATACGAATCAGTTGCAAAACTGGAGGCAGTTTTTTGGTAGTGAACCTGTGTAATAGGTCTGAAATCTCATATTTCAGTTCTTTCAGCACCCTGGGATGTATACGATCTGATCCAGGTGATTTGCTACTCTTTAGTTTATCCTGATTAATGATATTTGTTTCAATTCTTCTGATACATCTTTAAATACCATTCAGTCATGGGTAACTTCCCTACATCATCTTCAGTAACGACTGCAGCAAACATTCATTCATTTCATTCATTTATTTCATCTAGAAAGTTTATCTCCCTAGCATGTCCTAATGTGACGTTGACCCAGTCGATACCAGGATAATTGAAATCACCCATTATTACTAAATATGAATCTTGCAGTCCTGCATAATTTTGTAGGACTGAAAGAGCTCTTGCAAGAGCAGCTGGTGATTGCCACATCATATGAGGGTATTTGGCATTTAAATTATTCAGCATAAAGGTTGAGATTTAGTAAGTACGGTGCAAGTTGACCCCTATTTAGTATAATAAGGGCTTTAAAATTAGGGGAAGTAGTTTAAATTGGTCAGTCTGGCAGAGGAAGGAGCTTTGGGGCAGCTGATGGAGGGAGGCAAATTACTGTGCTCTCAGGAAATTTAAGCCCAATATGGTCCGCTTCTATGTCATTATTTTCAGTGTTTGCAGCTGAGGTATTGCATGGTTGCTGCCAGGTTATGGTTGGATCAATTAGCAGTCAGTCCACACCTCATGTATATATATGAGTGAAGGCTTTATCTTCCACAAAATCCACTTTTCCTTTTTTATGGTTTCCTGTACCAATGGGATAGTAGACCAAATGTGGAGGTAGAGAAGGCTTGAAAAGGGAATTGCAGGGGGGACTTGAAAAAGCAGGAGTCAGAAAACCTTTGGGGGCAGTCTATTCGAGTATCATTATCAGCATCCTTTACATAAACATTATATTTCAAAATACAATGAGTGATATGGACCCCCTATAAAGGAGCCAAGATATGTGTCTCTGACCAAGAAAATTGTTTAAAGCCTCTCCACCCCCACCTAAAAGTTCTGGCATCAGGATGAAGTACGCAGCTTCTCAGCTGTGATACTCTCATTATATTCTCCAAACTCATCTGTGTTTTTTTCTTTATCTGGACTAGTCTGTAGTTGGTGGCATACTGGAAACAAAGGAGACCATATTGGTTACTAAGTGCAATGAAATGGGTAAAAACAGAGCATACATCATCTACTAGAATGGAGATTATTCTGTTAATGGATTGCAAGTCTAACCTACCCAAGTCATTCCCAGAATGCACTGCTCCAGTCAAGCAGCCATTCTGTTGTAAAAGTGCAAATTACTCCCATAACCATGTATATAGTTACATTAACTGGCCTGTATATAGTTATTGTTCTCCCTGTTCTCCCTGTTAAGAAACTTGTTCATTGTATACCCGAGTTATTTTAAATGTTTATTGTAAGCACAAATCACTAAACTGAGATGTGTAGTTTCAATGTTTATTGTAAACCGCACTGATCTTAAATAGCGCGGTATAAAAGAAAATGTAATAATAAATAAATAATGCAATGTTTAAACTAGCAAAGGAGTGGAGGAGTAGCAGCCTAATGATTCGAGGACTGACTTAGTAACCAAAAGGCCAGGGTTCATTTCCCAATAGCACTCCTTGTGGCCTTGGGCAAGTCCCTTAATTCTCCATTGCTTCATAAGAAAGGTCTGGCAATCTACATCTCCAGGAACAAGCAGGAATGTAGTCTTCACATATGGGTATCGTCAGCACCAACGGAGCCTGCGCAGGAACGCTCCCCAGTGTCCAATAGGAAAGCCTTTGGGAACATCCCACAGCGCCTGCGTGCTGCCTTCCCACCTTTCCCAACTGTCCCTCTCCAGTTCTTCGTTTTCCACGGAGCCGACAGGTCGCACATCCTGTCACCGCAGAAAAAAATTCCCTTCTATTCTTCTTTTTTGTGGTCGCGTCTGCCTTCCTTCGACGCTACACCGGTACCGCTGGTTCTTCTTTCTTTTTTTCCAAAAAAAAAAAAAAAAAACTTTTCCAGGTTTTTTTCTCCTCAAGTGCCATGCGCCATTTTGGGCACTAGGCCCAACTTTTCCTTTAAAATGGAAAAACCCGCTTCGGGTTTTAAAAAGTGTTCCAAGTGTGGCGGTACCATCTCCATCACTGACACCCATGAGTGGTGCCTCAAATGTTTAGGTCCTGACCACTCTATCTCAGAGTGTGTTGCTTCTGGGATGATGTTGAAGAGGGGCCAGCAGAACCAAGCTGCTAAACACAGCACCCTTTTTCCCTCCGATGCAGCCTCTGTGGCATCGACGTCTTCCAGGGCTTCGTCTTCCTCCCATGGATCTCAGGTAACTAAACATAAATCTAGCCGGTCCTCAAAGAGTAGATCTCCCTCTAAGCATCGAGATGCCTCTGGCGTTGCCCTTGAGGGACTTTCACCGGCAAAATTGCCCCGGCGGGAGGCTTCGGCTTCCAAAGCATTAACGGGGCTCCAGGATGTTCTCGAGGCCTACACCTCGATAGAACTACTGGTGCCATGCTCTGGGGTACCAGCTGCTTCATCTGATACCAAGCATCGGCAGCATCGATAGACCAGAGATTCTTGGCTATTGAACGCAGTCTGGCAGCTCTTCTCACGGCCTCGATGCCCTTGAAACCGCTTCAGACAATTCAACCGGTACCGGCACCTACTCTGGTACCGGTAACAACTGCATCGACATCGGCAGGTATTCTACCTGGACCGAGTCATGCTTATCCATCCGGTATTGACAAGTCAGTACCGGAACATTCTGATGCCGACTTTGATCGGTACCGGTACCGTGCCTTACACGATCACCCAGATCGGAGGTACTTTGAATCCTCGGATGAGTCTGAAGACTCTGAAAGCTCTGCCGATACCAGAGTACTTCTTCCTGAGGATTCTTCTTCTCCTCAGCATAGGATGTCTCCACCAGAGGATATGTCCTTTCAGGATTTTATCCAAGATGTGGCTCGAGGTCTTTCCATCACAGTGGCTCCTGAAAAAGAGCCTAGGGCAAAGGAATTAGAAATCCTACAATACCCTAAAGCTCCCAAGGAGGCAGCTACCTTACCTATTCATGAGATCTTGCATGATCTCATGTTAAGGATGTGGGAAACACCTCTAACCACATCTCCTCACTCTCGAAGACTCAACACCATGTATTGAGTTCCTCCCTGTCCTGGTTTTCAGAAGCCTCAGCTACCACACCATTCCATGGTGGTGGAGTCAGCAATGAGAAGGATAAAGAGTGCAAAAAGGCATGCATCTAACCCTCCAGGACGTGAGTGTAGGACTCTTGACGCCTTTGGACGTCGAACCTTCCAGGCTTCCATGCTTTCTGCTAGGATCAGTTCCTATATTTTATATATGGGAATGTTCCTTAAGGAGGTCACAAGAGATTTAGAGCTTATGAGCCCTCTCCTTCCTGATGATAAGAGGCAGGATTATCTCGCCCTTGTCAAACATGCTCAGGATGTTTCCAAGTTTGTCAATCGTGCAGCCTTTGACTGCTTTGAGTGCATAAGCAGAACCTCTGCTATTGCCATAAGTGCATGTAGGATTGCCTGGCTCCAGGCATATGACTTGGAACTTTGGGTACAGGATAAACTAGGAAATATTCCTTGCACAGGAGAGAATCTCTTTGGCAAGAATTGGCAGGAAAAAGCTAATGAGATAGATGCTGACAATATCACCTTGGATAGATTGTCTAAATCTACAGCTGATCCTGCAAGGAAAAAATCCTACAAGAAACCATTCTTCAGTAAGAAGAAGTTTTATCCCTCCTATACCCAACAGGGACATCGTTTTGGTCAGTCTGCCCAAAAAGGACAGCAGCAACAACCTAGGCAAAGAAAAACAAAAGTTGCTAAGCCTCAGCAGACTCGGCCTCCACAGGGGCTTTGACTCCTATCTAGAGAACTTTGCCTTCCTGGCCCTAAACAGTCCAGAGCCCTCCACCATTCCAGGAAGGTTATGTCATTTTGCCCCCAGATGGGGTCAGATAACATCAGAAAATTGGACTCTGTCTATTGTAAGAGAGGGGTACAAGCTTCACTTCCTCAGCATGCCTCCTCCTACAATGGTAAGACAGTTCAATTCTCAGACCTCTCTCAACAACCAATTAGGTCAAGAGGTTACTGTGCTCCTGGCCCAAGGGGCAATAGAAGAGGTACCCATTCTACAACAGGGTACAAGGTTCTACTCTCCCTATTTCCTTATTCCAAAGAAAACAGGAGGACACAGACCCATTTTAGACCTCAGAGAATTGAACAAATTCCTGTTCAAAGAGAAGTTCAAAATGATTTCTCTAGGAACTCTGCTGCCATAACTTCAGAGTCAGGATTGGCTTTGTTCTCTAGATCTCAAGGATGCGTACACTCATGTTCTCATCCATCCAACTCATCGAAAGTTCCTTTGCTTCCTATTTCAAGGGAAGCACTACCAATACAGGGTTCTGTCTTTTGGCCTGGCCTCGGCACCAAGGGTGTTCACAAAATGCATGGCTGTGGTGCATTTCTTTGCACCCTAGGAATATTTGTCTTCCCTTACCTAGATGACTGGCTCATTCGAGCCCCTTCAGAGCCAGAGGCCAGGGTTTCTCTCTCTCGCACAATGCGCATACTTCAGTAATTGGGACTTGTTATAAACTTCCCAAAATCCAACCTTGCTCCCACTCAGTCTCTATAGGAGCTCTGCTGAATACCAGACAGACAAGGACCTACCTTCCACAGGCCCGCTGCCTTTGCATTGTGCAGTTGGCTTCCCAAGCAGTGTTAAAGCCTCACCTCACTGATCGGGAGATGTTACAGTTCCTAGGCCACATGGCATCCACCGTGCATGTGGTTCCTTATGCTCGCCTCCATTTGAGGGCAGCCCGGTGGACTTTGTCCACTCAGTGAGCTCAGGCGTCGGGTTGCCTGTCAGACAAAATAGCAAACTCAGATCGCCTTATTTTGTCCCTCCAATGGTGGCAGTCACCCCAGAACCTCTTGGTGGGGTCTCCTTTTCAGCAACCCCCACCCCAGGCCACTCTAACAACAGATGCTTCACAGGTGGGTTGGGGAGCCCACCTGCAAGGCCTCTCTACCCAGGATACCTGGACTCCACAGGAGGCCTATCTACACATCAGTCTCCTGGAACTCAGAGCAATCTTCCTTGCTCTTTGAGTATTCCACACCCAGCTCACTACAAGACAGTCCTAGTTCAAACGGACAATCAAGTAGCCATGTTCTATGTGAACAAGCAGGGCGGAACAGGCTCTCTGTCGCTATGCAACGAAGCTTTGCGACTATGGGCCCTCACCAGAGAGCATCAGATTCATCTCCTTGCGGTGTATCTTCCAGGCATTCAAAACTCTTGGGCAGACAGACTCAGTCGAGTTCTGCTTCCACACAAATGGTCTCTCCATGCGGTCCAGGTGGCCAAAATTTTCCAAATTTGGGGAACCCTGGACATAGACCTCTTCGCAAGTCCGCTCAATGCCAAACTTCCCCGGTTCTGTTCCAGAATTCCGGCTCAGGGTTCTCAGGCTAGGGATGCTTTCCTCCTCCATTGGGGCCAGGACTTCCTGTATGCTTTTCCACCCATTACCCTAATTCCCAAAACCCTGTTCAAGCTTCAGAGAGACAGAGGTGATATGATTCTCATAGCTCCACATTGACTACGGCAAATGTGGTACCCTCTGCTCCTACATCTCTCTCAAGCTCCGCGTCTGGAGTTAGGATCTGCTCCAGATCTCCTTTCTCAGGAGGATAGGATGCTGTGGCATCCCAGTCCCCAGCCTCTGCATCTCAGGGCCTGGTTGCTGAAAGCCTAGAACTTCACGGTCTTAACCTTTCTCAACAGGTAAAGGATATCCTTTATGCTTCCAGGAAGCCTTCCACAAGACGCTCTTATGCATTCAAGTGGAAAAGGTTTACCATATGGTGCTCGCAGAAGGGTCTTAACCCTCTTGCGATACCTCTGGAATCATTACTGGAGTATCTCCTTCATTTGTCTAATGCAGGGCTTAAGACCAATTCACTGAGAGTTCATTTGAGTGCTATTGCAGCTTCTTTCAAGCCTCTAAATGGGCAACCTATTTCCTCTCATCCTCTCATAGCGAGGTTTATGAGAGGCCTTCTTTTAACTAAGCCTCCCATTAAGCCATCACCGGTGGCATGGGACTTAAATTTGGTTCTTGGGGAGCTTATGAAACCGCCTTTTGAACCATCAGCCACTACTTCTTTGAAATTCCTTTCCTGGAAGGTCATCTTTCTTATTGCAATAACATCAGCACGTTGCATCAGTGAATTGCAAGCATTGGTGGCTGATCTTCCTTATACAAGGTTCCATCACGATAAGGTAGTCCTTATTTTATTTATATTCTCTTATATACCGCGCTATTCTGCATCAGTGCGGTTTACATTGAACAAACTGAAATTACATTGAACAGGGTATTATAACTTGGAGGTAACTATTTTACAGGGAACATGGGCTATGGAGGGTTAAGTGGTTTGCCCAAGACCACAAGGAGCACCTGTGTGACTAGAAACCCCAGTCCTTCCGGCCCAAGGTTGCTGTCCTCTAGTGGGATTTGAACCCCCGACCTTCCGGCCTGAAGTACCTTGCCCCAACCACTAGGCTACTCCTCCACTCTTAGGACTCATCCACATTTTATGCCAAAGGTGGTGTCACCTTTTCATTTAAACCAAGTGGTTTACCTTCCTGTATTCTTCCCAAGGCCTCATGCTTCAAATGCAGAAAGGAATCTTCATACTTTGGATTGTAAAAGGGCTCTGGACTTTTACTTACAAAGGACACAGCAACATAGGAAGTCCTCTCAACTCTTTGTTGCTTTTGATCCTAGTCATTTGGGACTTCCAGTCTCCAAAAGAACACTATCCAACTGGATTGCACAGTGTATATCTTTTGCGTATGAGAGTAAAAACCTTCCTCTGGAAGGCCATATCACAGCTCACAATGTTAGAGCCATGGCAGCCTCTATGGCTATCGATGACATCTGCCGAGCAGCCACTTGGGCTTCGGTTCATACCTTCACAGCCCATTACTGCTTGGACAAGGACTCCCGCCGGGATGCCTTGTTTGGGCAGGCTGTTCTTCAACACCTGTTCCATACTTAATCAACTCTTACCCACCATCCCTGGTAGGATGCCAGAGATCCATGGGGGGAAGTGGAGCCCTTTCACAAGTGCACACAACTTCTGGGGTCTTCTCCCTGGCATCAGCAGCTAGGGAGTCCCCATATGTGAAGATTACATTCCTGCTTGTTCCTGGAGATAGCATAGTTACTCACCTGTAATAGATGATCTCCGGAAACAGGAGGAATTTAGTCTTCACAACCCACCCACCTCCCCTAGGAGTTGTATCTCTCTATCTCTTTTTCTTTCTCTTTCCCTCTCTCTTTTGTCTCAGCTATAAACTCAACTGGTCTCACTCAGTATGGCATATCTTATGTTCTTAACTGGAGAGGGACAGTTGGGAAAGGCGGGAAAGCAGCACGCAGGCACTGTGGGATGCTCCCAAAGGCTTTCCTATTGGATGCTGTTGAGCATTCCCACACAGGCTCCGTCGGAGCCGACGATACCAATATGTGAAGACTAAATTCCTGCTGTTCCCGGAGATCACCTGTTACAGGTGAGTAGCTGTGCTTTCTGGTCACACTGCCAAGAAAACCTAAGAACTGCTAGGCTGCCAGAAGTCAGCATTGTCTGGAAGGCACACATTGTATTTAATTACTTTATAACTTCTATTAAGAGAAATTCCCAAGTACTTCATGCTCCCTCTCACCAGACATAGAGGAAAGTGCTGTTTCCATCTTCCTGTTTCCCCTTCCCCCAAGGTGAAAGGCCTCTGACTCAGCATAGTTTATTTGTGGGCTGGAGAAGCTTCGAAAACATGCAATTAATCTCCATGATTGCTGCAGCTCGTTTCTGGCATCTCCCACAAACAGCAGCATATCGTCCGCAAATAAGCTAACACAATATTCTTTCTTTCCCATCATTATCCCCCTAATAACTGTGGAGTCTCTGATCTTAACATCCAGACGCTCCAAAGTCAATATAAACAGGAGGCGGGAAAGGGGACACCTCTGTCAGGCCCCCCTCTTCAAGGGAAAGGCCTCCAGTCTGCTTTCCATTAATTAGCAGCTATGCCATTGGTCTAGTACAGTGGTTCTTAAACCTGTCCTGGGGAAGTCAGGGGTGGAAAGTTGAATCAAGGGTGGCCTTGGTATATTAAATGCCGAGAAAGCCTTTGTCCATGTATTCTGGGATTGTCTTATTCAGATCTTGGAGTTCTTCAGGATCCAAGGGACATTTCTAGAATTGGTCAGAGCACTATGTACTAGACCAGTGGTTCTCAAACCTGTCCTGGGTGACCCCCAGCCAGTCGGGCTTTCAGGATATCCACAATGAATAGTCCAACTGAAGAAGCACCAGGTTACTCGCAAGAGGTCAAGAAACAGGGCGAGTAGTCTAAAAACAATTAAAAAGCACAGGAATGAACCTGAAATACCACAGGAATACCTGATGCTTAACCCATCATAAAGGCTCACTCCTTCCCTAGAGCTGAAATTCCACCTGCCTTTTCCCTTTTCGGCTCTTTTTCTCTCTCTCGCTCACATCAGGTATTCCTGTGGTATCTCAAGTTCATTCCTGTGCTTTTAATAAATTGTTTTTGGACTACTCGCCCTGGACTGGTGTTTCCTTTTATCTACAATAAATACGCATGAAAGAGATTTGCATATCAAGAAGGCAAGTAGGCATGCCAACTTCTCTCATACATATTCATTGTGACTATCCTGAAAACCCGACTGGCTGGGGGTTCCCCAGGACAGGTTTGAGAACCACTGGTCTAGTACATAGTGTTTTGACCCATTCTAGAAATGTCCCCTAGACCCCAAAAGACTCCAAGATCCAAAAAGACAATCCCAGAATACACGGACAAAGGCTTTCTTAGCATTTAATTTACCAAGGCCGCCCTTGATTGACCTTTTTGTCCCTGAATTGCAATTAATGCTCTCATAAAGTTAGCAGAGCCATATTTATGAACCTCGTTTGGCTGCTCTGCAGCAGGTCCAGGAGGAAAACACTAAGGGGTATATTTACTAAATGGTGTTAAGGGAGCCAGTATGCTGTTAATGCCCATTATCGCACCCTTGTGCCCTTAACACAGCGAAAAAGCTGCTTTAATGGGCGTTAAAGACTCCAGCAGAATAAAGGGCACTGTAGGCAGAGAGTGGGCATTAATTTATTTTATTTTATTTATTTAACAGGTTTTATATACTGCTTTATCCTTTAATCAAAGCGGTTTACAAAGAAACAAAGTATTACATCTAAACATGAGCTATATCAAACACAATTACAGTAAACATAAGATTGCATTAGGTATTTGTGTCAGAGCTTGGAGTGGAGAGGGTGCATGAGAGGAGAGGGGAGAGTCTATAGTTAACATTTGAGGTGGAGGTGGAGAAAGGGCATTAACAATGGGTGTTCCCTTAACGCCTGTTGCACTAACGTGTGTTAAAGCCCTTTAACGCTGGAAACCCTAACACAAAGTAAAACCTCACGGAAAGGGTGTATTTTGAGAAGAGAGAGCCTATTTTAATGTCTGTAATGAGATGCACAGACAGGGGAGCCTAAGATAGTGATAGTAGTACTCCATTAGCAGCAAGAGCATAATGCCCAAGTATGAAAGGGCACTATTTTGATGGTGCAAATGGGGTAAAGGAGGTGGCACGTGGGTCATGCAGTGGGGGTTGCAGGTGAACAGGGCAGACCAGGCAACTGCCCAGGTGGCACATTAGAAGATGAGACACCCAAGGAGCAGGACAAGGAACACCGTAGGAAGGATAAATTTATTATTAAACAAGGAGATGCGCCCAACACGTGTTTCAGTCAGGGGCCTTCTTCAGGGGACCAACAACCTCTACAAAAACAATAAAACCAATGAAATAAACCATAAACAATAAAACAAAATATATAAATACATACATGTGATAAATAATTAAAATGATTAAAAAATGCTTCCAAAGAATGGAAAACATCACACAGATTAAAAGAAGTACAATAGTATGTAAAATATAAACTTGAACAACATATAAAATATTAAATACAAAGAATGTAATCTAAACCTGACAATGAAAAATGGGAGAAATACATATGTACAGCTGAATACTCAGAGGGAGAGAGATGATAAGACAATTGCAGGAGCCTAAGGGAACAAACCACTGACTTACCAATTGTAATCTTATAGACCTATAGAAAATAAATCATAATAAGTGTGGGAAAATAAAATGGAAGGACCAATATGTAGTTAAATTGTATCATAAAAGCATGCATATGAAACGAGCAGGAGCCACCAGAGAAACCCTGAAAGTGTAAAACAAGGCAACAGCAGCCTAAAAAAGGGTTTAAACTCAGTAGCAGTGTAGACAAGAGTCAGCAGAGCATAATGAGAGTGTAACTCTGAGCAGCAGCAGATGCGAGGGGATTATGCTTGGTAGCAGTGTGAAAAGAAAGTTGCACATAATATTATATAACAAAGGTGTAACTCAAAGCGGCAACAGACTACAAGTGAAATATAAATTGGTAGCAGTGTGAACAAAATTAAGCACGTTATTATATAATGAGGAATACCAACACCAAAAAGATATATAAAGTAGTGTATAAAGACCAAGCTAAAAAGAATATTCTACCAAAAATTATACCACTAAGTCTGCAAGCTAATTCAAAGACGCTGAACAAAAGTGCCAAACGAGAACGAGGCCATGACGAGTGCCTTATAAATACTAAGTAGTTGTGGCTGTGCTGGTTAGTCGTGTGAGCACCAAAACCTTATATAGTAACTAACCTATTGGAATAACATATGCTGTCAAAGGAAAATACAATTTAATTAGCCATACAGTAAAAAGGGGAGTACAAAATCAATAGGCTTATCTTAATCAAATGGCAGATATGATATCGCTAGCACACAAAAATGAACTGGGGAAGAGGCTGGGAGAGGAACCGGCAGATCTATAATAACAGACGCCAAATGTTGTAGCAGGAGGACTTACATGCTAAAAAGGAGAGGGGGGGGGGGGGAAGGCTACATAATAAAAATGCCTGATAAATTTTCAGGAAAATATCGGGAAACAAATAAGCTAATAGTCAAAATGGAGATGACTCCATAACACGCGAACAATTGATGAAAGAGTACATGTCATGTATATAGGGATAACTTACTCATAAAGCTGTGCAGCGGAAACTCATCGAGAGCAGAGGCAGATGATTTAAAAACCAAGGGGGCTAAACCAAAAATAAAAATAAAATTATAAAAAAGGGGAATACATAAAAAGAAATAAAAATATGACATCCAGTGGTACCTTTAAGCAAATGCAATACAAAGAAGGAAACAGCTAAAAATGTCCACGAAACACAAGTGGATGATCAAACCACCGAGAGGCAAAAGAATAAATAACTAAAAATAGCTAAAAAGGAATAAATATAGACATAAAAACAAAGGGAGACTAAGGACATTAACCACAACTAAGGGGTAAAACCAGTAGGCAATATGAGATAACCAAACATCAATGAAGGAAATAATAAATAAAAACAGTTAATGTATGAAACCCAAAGCACCCTAATAAAGGACCCAACTATATTCAATTAAAAATGATAAAAAAACATAATTGGATAAATATGTATATAAATAAATACAAAAATATAAAATTATAAATATTTACATGAAAAGTGGGAGGGTGCGGTGAGGAAAAGGAAGGGAAAGGGGGAAGGAGGAGGAAAAATGGGAGAGGAGGAAAAATGGGGGAGGAAGAAAGGGGAAAAGGGGGGAGGGGAAGGAAGAAAGAGAGAGGGGGAAAGGGGGATGCAAGGGGGAGAAGAAGGGGAAGAGGGGAAAAGGGGGGAAGGGAAGGGGAGGAGGGAAAGGAGAGGGGAAAGAGGGAGGGGGAAGGGGAGAACAACCCTATCAAGACCAATACATCGAAAAACCTAAACAAAGCTAATGGGCTGAAAAAAAGACCCTAGGTTGCAGACAACCTGATCAAAGTATACAGGAAAGTCATAGAAAAACTGAAAGATCAATTTCCTGATTCAATCCACCTGGGTGAAGGGAACCTAATTCAAAAATCATTCTTTGTTCCAGCCTTTGAAGAGTAATATCCGGGTCTCCACCATGCCAGTGCGGATGAACATGTTTAAGTACCACAAACCTAAGGTCACCGAGTGAATGGGAGGCTTTCACCCAATGGCTAACCAAGGGTTTCTGAACAGCAGAACAGCGACTAGCACTACGGTGCTCTATAATCCTTGTTTTAATGCTGAGTTTAGCTTTACCAATGTAAATCAAATCACATGGACATTGAATAAGATAAATGATGTTTTCTGTATTGCAATTAGTGAAACTTGTCAATTTGATCTTTTTCATGCTGTTAGGACAGACAAAAAAACTTCTGGAAACCATAGCCAACTGGCATACTGAACAAGATCCACATCTAAAATGGCCAACCAAGAGTGGTTTCCTCTGTGCAATAGGGAAAGCCGAGGGTACGAAAATATTAGACAAGTTAGGATTTATTTTAACTCTTGTTCTTCAAAACCGGGAATTGTTTGAATGATATGCCACTCCTGCTTCAAAATTTCCATATTTTTTTGGAATGAGTCGAAAACAAAAGGGAACAAACAAATCTATCATGCATAGATCTATCCTTGGTTTGGAGCAATGTTTGCTGATCCATGCTAGCAGCACGTTCATAGGCCACCTGAATATGTTTAGAGGGATAACCCTTTTGTTTGAATCTGGATTCCAAAACACGAGCATTGTTTTCAAAGGTGGTCTGGTCAGAACATATCCTCCTAATATGCAAAAATTGACTAATTGGGAGGTGGTTCTTTAAGGCACTATTCTGAAAATTACAAAAATCAAGAAAGTGATTGCGATCTGTCTGTTTCCCGTATAAGTCTGTATGGAAGCCATAATCAGCTTTAATAATTTTGATATAATTTCACCATCTTATTACCTTCAGAAGTTCATACCAGCATTTACCCATTAGGGAAAAAGAACAGCTGTCAAGAAGATTCAAACCTTTCAACAAGGAAGAATTCTTACAACAAGTACTCCCAAGATTGCAGACTGAATCGACTGAAATAGAAACCCTGACCAGCAATTGGAATACCGTAATCACATCAGCAGCACAAACGACGACAACCCACATAGGAAACAGAGAGAGAGCTACAATGGCACGCTGGTATACACCCACACTACGGAAATTAAAGACACAGCTCAGACGCATCGAGCAAAGATGGAGAAAGTAAAAAATGAAACAGAGCAAACTATATGAGTGAACTTGACAAATATCGCATTGAAACTGATAATACTAAGAGAGCCTATCACACGAAAATGATAATGTCATCAATTAACAAACCACACGAGCTGTTTGATATTGTCAAGAGACTGATGAAAACCTCTAACACTGTGAGCCAACTGCCAAGCTTGCAACTACAACAACTAGCAACACAGTACAAGCAGCATCAACAACAACCCATCCCGCAGCAGTAAAAACTGACCTTACTATAACCACAAACAGCAAATGGGGAACATTCGCGATGATTTCTAAAGAAAGAATCGAAACCACCATTTCAGGAATAAACACCACAACCTCCCCACTCGACCCTTGCCCGGTAGAGTGGATAAAAAAGTCAAAACAAGAACTTAGTGTTGCCCTGGAAAACATAGTAAATGCATCATTCAAGCAATGCAAAATGCCCAACAACCTCAAAACTTCCATCATACGACCATCCCTCAAAAAACCTGATCACGACCCATTGGATCCCACCTCATACAGACCAATAGCGAGCCTACCATTCACTGCAAAGATAATTGAGAAAATAGTCCAACAGCAACTGCAAGATCACCTGGAACAGAATAACACCCTGGATCCCCAGCAACATGGGTTCCGCCCCTCCCATGGAGTCAAAACCCTCATGGTCACTCTCCTTAACACCCTAACTAAAGGGATACAGGCCAAACAGGCTGGTTATGCGCTGGTTTTTCTGGACATTTCTGCGGCATGTGACACAGTCACACACAACATCCTCCTGTGCAGACTACAACAGATTGGCATACAGGACGAAGTACTACAATGGTTCCAATCCTACCTAACCAACAGGCACCAACTCATTCAAACCAACACCGCCACCTCCCCGCCCTTCCAACAAACTCAAGGAATACCACAAGGGTCCTCCCTCTCAGCCTCACTCTTCAACATCTACCTTCAACCCATCTGTGCAATAATACGGTCTCATATGTCAACTTCCACCTGTACACGGATGACATTATGCTCTATGGACCCATCATGACTTCCAATCCAACAAATCAAAAACTAATGGACTGCTTCAATGATGTCTCCAAATGGCTTCACGAAAACAAGCTTGCCATAAACCTTAAAAAATCCAGAAGCGTTATTTGTAACAAAGGACCAAACCTTCACACCCCCCCCCCCCCACCATTCATCACTCTAGGCGCAACTAAAATAAAAGTCAAAACACATGTAAAATATCTAGGAGTCATTCTTGATCAAACACTTTCATTTAAACAGCAGATTGCAAAGGCTGCTAGATCAGTATTCTTCAAAGCAAAGATGATACAAAGGCTCAGACCACTAATAGACCCACAAGACTTCTGCACAGTTATGCAAGCAATGACACTACCGCCCTTAGACTATTGTAATGCAATCTACCAAGGACTCACGGCCTCCACCATCAATCCACTTTGAACAGCCCTCAACACAACGGCGAGGATCATTCAAAGGCTACAGAAACACGACCACTTCACCCCTGTCCTAAGGGAGCTCCATATCCTCCCAATAGATGCACGTATAAAATATAAAACACTGGTTCTGATACATAAAGCTCTTCACCAACAGCCACCATCTTATCTACAACCCCTGATAACCCAAATGAACTCTGGAAGAACAACATGTCAGACTATGAACAATACACTCATTGTGCCACATGACAGAACAAAATTTAATCATCAGACATGTAACCGTGCATTCAACCTTTATGCACCCTCACTTTGGAACTCCCTTCCTACCCAAATCTGCTGCAACAATGACCTATCTGCATTCAGAAAGCAGATAAAAACCTCTCTCTTCCGGGAGCACCTAGGGACGACGCAGAACAGCACCCAATTAAGTTCCCCAAGGCGGACTAAGACAAAAGAGAAAGTCAGAAATGTAAATAAATTTGAACTATGATGAGACTGAAGAAAGAGAGAGTCTGAAATGAAATCATGACTGATACTTCTCGCGAGAATGTAAATATGTTGTACTCCCCTTGGTAATGGTATGCTCTTCTCCCTACTGTAAATACAAATTACCCTGTTCAATGTATTTCCCCCTGTTTACTGTAAACCGCTTTGACATGGTAAAAAGCGGTATAAAAGCACGGCTAAATAAATAAATAAATGATATCAAGAAAGGCAATCTCATTGAGGTCAAAATGCCCAGTGAATCTCAGATTGGTATCTAGAGTATTAATCCTTTTGAGGAATTCTTGCAAGGTTTGTAAGACCACCATCCCAAATAATCAAAATATCATCAATGTACCTTACCCAAAGTTTCACAAAAGATTTATACATATAATCAGTAAAAACGTTCTTCTCAAAACAAGCAACATAAAGATTTGCAATATCGAGGGCCATGGAAAACCCCATAGCCACTCCCTTTGATTTGCTTGTAAAATAAACAGTCAACACTCCAAATAAGGTCAAATATCAGAGGGTGGTTACTACCAAACCACAAAACAATCCCCTCCACTAATCTTCAGAATTTTCCCGATGACAATTACTTTACTGTCTCTTATTTGTGTGAATCTTACCATCTACGGGTGACAATCAACAGTGAAAATCGGTCTCAGACTCACAACGGCAACGCTTAGAATGTTTCTCCAAAGCGATATGCCTGTTCGCATCAATGACCTTTCAGATTCACTGCTATTTTTACCAGTAATTCATTAATAATACACTTTTTTTATCACTAGATGGAATTTAGACTCAATCCATACATCAGAATCTTCTGAAATTCATCTGCACTTCTTTATACGTGCACTATTATATTTAAGATTGTGCTTTGCTTATCTCAGTATCGCTGGTGCTAATCCCCGACGCCACCAAGTGGGTACCGCTCCTGCGTTTCGTTATTCTTCTTCAGGGGGAATATCTTGATATCAGCACGATCTACAAAACAACCCGGAAATTCTCAGTCACATCAGGATCGCCATATCACTTATGTCTGTGGGATACTATTGATAAAAGATTGAGCACCCACCTGTCAGCTTGCGGCTAAACCATACATCCTCTTTTCTTCAAAGCTTGTAAAGTATGGTGAAAAAACGCCATGCCTGCGTGAAGATGTACTTACTTGAATTTAAATGGAAAGATGGTGCCATCGAAGCAGCCAATCAGAGGGGAGCAAGATTGTTTCCCAATGACTGCTAGGTTACAGATGTACTAAACACCTAATGATTTTAAACACATGCTCGTCATTCAATATAAGTGTTCAAGCCAGTGGCCCCCACGGTCCCTAACCGGAAGATCCATTTTTGTTCCTGGATCACCAAGGTTTGAGAACAGGATTTGCCTCTTCTACCAGTGAGCACTTTTTCTATCGCAAAACACCGGAGATCGGTGAACTCATGGTGATGACTCAAACAATGTGCTACTATGGGCGCTTCTACTGATTTACATTTCAACTTGCTGCGATGTTCATTAATTCTGATCTTCAATTGTCGCTCCGTTTTTCCTATGTACAGCAATCCACATGGGCATTTAAGAGCGTAGACTACATGATCCGTGGTGCAGGTTGTCAAATGTCTCAACGAATAACATCGCCCATGATATTCAAAGTGGGTAAGCTCTTCGGTGACTGCACACACGTTGCAATTACCACAGGATTTGTGTCCCCCGGACTCCGACGGGTTTGGCTCACTTGGTGTTCGTAATTTCGCCGGACTTAGAGTGTCCTTCAAATTTAAGTGCCGGGTCCACACACAGCGGATCGATTTGTCCTGAAGCCCAGGTAGAGTACCCAACACATTTTAATGTCGCTTAATGACACGTTTAATCTCCCCACTCAATGGCGAAAATTTAGTAATGAGATTTACATTGTTATCATCCACTGTTGAATCCTTGTGTCTTGTTTGAAGCAGTAGAGCTCTGTTGTTATACAGAGCTCTCTTGTAGGCTGTTTTGATAATGGACTGCGGGTACCCCCTCTCATGAAAATTTTTTATCAGACGTTTGGCTTGTAATTTATACTCCCCTGCACTGGAGCAATTCCTCCTGTATCTAATAAATTGGGATAACGGCAAGCTATCTCGCAGTTGCTTTGGATGATTGCTATTGTAATGAAGTATAGTGTTTCTGACCGTGGGTTTTTTATAAATAGAAGTAAGCCAACCTTCAGAACTTTTTTGTATTGTGACATCCAGAAAAACAATTTTTTGGGTATGGCTTGTAGAAGTGAATTGTATGTTCGGATCCACCTGATTTAACCAATCCACAAATTGACGAAACTCAGAGCTAGAACCATTCCATAATATAAACACATCGTCTATGAATCTCTTCCATAGGAGCAAGTGCGATTGATATTGGGATCCTGCCAGCCATTGGCTCTCAAAATTGTGCATATACAGATTAGCCACGGACGGGGCACAAGTGGCGCCCATGGCTACCCCAGAGAGCTGCTGATAGATTATCCCTTCAAACTCGAAATAATTATGAAAGATGGTAAGTTCCGCCAAACGGGAGATAAAATCCAAAAGATCGGGGGACAAATTTGATTTTTCACGTAGAGAGGTCATTATTGCCATGTGTGCCGCTGCCTGCGGGATGCTCGTATATAGTGCCGCCACGTCCAACGTGGCCAAAAGAACATTTTCCATCAATGCCCACTGTGAGTACTCCTCCAAAATGTTTAAAAAATGGGAGGTGTCTCTAAGGTATGAGGGAATAGTGGACATTAAAGGTCTGAGATAGGAGTCGATATATATTGAAAGTGGTTCCAAGACCGATCCCCTAGTGGAGACAATCGGCCGTCCCGGAGGATTACGAGCGTCTTTATGTATTTTGGGCACTAAATATAATCGTGCTATGTATGGTGAAGGTTCATTCAAAAATTTGCATTCTTTTCTAATAATAACAATGAGTTCCAAAGCTTGTTTTGTGAGACATTTTAGAACAGATCTGGTGATCAAGCGAGCAGACAAGGGAGGGGCCACAATAGTGATGGACAGGGATCAATATTTGACGGAAGCATATCGACAATTGTCACAATCTGATGTGTATAGAGTTCTAGCGGAGGATCCTACGACCGATTTGCAGAAACAAATAAAATGTCTCACAAAACATGGCGACCCTCTGGTTAGTTGTCCTAAAATGTGTTCAGTCAGATGTCTTTCTCTAGTGATCTCTCTTTTCGCATGAGTTCACCGATCTCCGGTGTTTTGCGATAGAAAAAGTGCTCACTGGTAGAAGAGGCAAATCCCGTTCTCAAACCTTGGTGATCCAGGAACAAAAATGGATCTTCCGGTTAGGGACTGTGGGGGCCACTGGCTTGAACACTTATATTGAATGGCGAGCATGTGTTTAAAATCATTAGGTGTTTAGTACATCTGTAACCTAGCAGTCATTGGGAAACAATCTTGCTCCCCTCTGATTGGCTGCTTCGATGGCGCCATCTTTCCATTTAAATCCAAGTAAGTACATCTTCACGCAGGCTCAGCGTTTTTTCACCATACTTTACAAGCTTTGAAGAAAAGAGGATGTATGGTTTAGCCGCAAGCTGACAGGTGGGTGCTCAATCTTTTATCAATAGTATCCCACAGACATAAGTGATATGGCGATCCTGATGTGACTGAGAATTTCCGGGTTGTTTTGTAGATCGTGCTGATATCAAGATATTCCCCCTGAAGAAGAATAACGAAACGCAGGAGCGGTACCCACTTGGTGGCGTCGGGGATTAGCACCAGCGATACTGAGATAAGCAAAGCACAATCTTAAATATAATAGTGCACGTATAAAGAAGTGCAGATGAATTTCAGAAGATTCTGATGTATGGATTGAGTCTAAATTCCATCTAGTGATAAAAAAAGTGTATTATTAATGAATTACTGGTAAAAATAGCAGTGAATTTGAAAGGTCATTGATGCGAACAGGCATATCGCTTTGGAGAAACATTCTAAGCGTTGCCGTTGTGAGTCTGAGACCGATTTTCACTGTTGATTGTCACCCGTAGATGGTAAGATTCACACAAATAAGAGACAGTAAAGTAATTGTCATCGGGAAAATTCTGAAGATTAGTGGAGGGGATTGTTTTGTGGTTTGGAAATAAACAGTCAAACCAAAAATAGTTCTCTTCTAAAGCCAAACTTGCTAATTGTGTCAGGAAAAAAGTAGGAAGGCATTTGTTAGTCCTAAGGAGCAATGTCTGTTGGACTATCTTTAAGGTTTCTTTTTGTGGTTGTTGTTGTTGTTGTTAAGTGCCGTCGAGTCGGTGTCGACTCATGGCGACCCTCTGGTTAGTTGTCCTAAATTGTGTTCAGTCAGATGGCTCATTGTTGACAGACTAGCACCCATAGCTGCTGTTATTGTATTGATCCATCTCACTGCTGGCCTTCCTCTTTTGTGCTGACCTTCTATCCTGCCAAGCATGATGTCTTTCTCTAGTGATCTCTCTCTTCGCATGATGTGCCCAAAGTATGAAAGTCAAAGTCTTGCCATCTGAGCTTCTAAAGAAAGCTTAGGTTTGATCTCCTCTAGTACTGACTGGTTTGTTCTTCGGGCAGTCCATGGTATATGCAGTATTCGCCGCCAGCACCATAATTCAAAGGCATCAATTTTCTTCCTATCTTTTTCACTGTCAGACTTTCACATTCATATGATGTTATTGAAAATACCATGGCTTGAACGAGTCGAATCTTTGTATGAAGAGAGTCATCTCTGCTCTTGAGAATCTTGTCTAGGTCCTTCATAGCCATTCTGCCAAGAGCAATGCGTCGTCTGATTTCTTGACTGCTTGTTGCTTCTTTATTGATAGTTGATCCAAGTAGATTAAAGTTGTCCACGATTTCAATTTCTTCTCCATCAACGATGAACTTATTGATTTTGCCAGCTGTCATGATCTTTGTCTTCTTTACATTAAGATGCAGGCCCATTTTAAGACTATGTTCCTTGATCTTGAGAAGCAAATGTTTCAGATCATCTTTATCTTTATTAAACACTTTATATACCACCCTTGTCGAAACATGAGGGCGGTTTACAATAAAATATAGATGCTAGCGTCAGAAAAGAAAGGAACGCCATCAAAATAAAGAGAAAGAAGGGCCGAAGGGGCCACCAGAGACAAGACAGTAAATTCAAAGACAATAATCAGACAAATCAGAAGTCAATAGAGGACAGACAAACGGAAGACCAACAATAACCAAACAATAATCACACAAATCGGTACGTCAACAGAAAACAGACAAACGAAAGACTAAACAGGGTGCCCAGGAGGGAGGTCAAATGCCTGTTGGAATAAATGGGTTTTTAGCTGTGTTTTGAAATTCTGGTAAGAGGGTTCTAACCGGAGGGAGGGTGGTAGTGAATTCCAAAGAGAAGGTCCCAGAAAAAAGAAAGCAGCGTGACGTGTCTGTTCTAGATGAGCTTGTGTAGGGGAAGGAAGAGATAAGCGATTAGCATGTAAAGTGCGAAGCTGTCGGTAGGGAGTATGAAGAGAGATCAGGTTTGCTAAATATTGAGGATTGGAGGAATAAATGACTCTATGTGTTAATATGAGGAATATATCTGAACCGGAAACGCAGAGGAAGCCAGTGAAGGTGATACAGAAGAGGGGTGACATGATCGGATCTACAGGCAGAGGTAACAAGTCGGGCAGCTGTATTTTGTAAAAGCTGCAAGTGTTGGAGCTGGTAGGCTGGAAGATTTGCGTAGACCACGTTGCAATAATCTAGTCGTGACATAACCAACGCAAGTACAAGGGTGATAAGTGAATCAGTGGGGAGAGTAGAACGGACTGATCGGAGCTGTCGCAACACAAAGAATGAACGACGGGAAAGATTGGAGATGTGTTCATGGAAAGACATTGAGGAGTCCAAGATAACTCCCAGATATCGGAATGAAGAGGTAAGTGGAACGGGAACAGAGTTTATTTGAGGCGTGATGGTTGGACAAGAGGTACTCAACGAGACCCACATGGCTGTGGATTTGGATGGGTTCAACTGAAGGAAGTTGGAAGAAAGCCAGTTCGCAACATGGGTGAGGCAAGTGTTAAGTGGGGAAATGTCAATATTGACTGGAGAGGTATGGTAGAGGAGGACTATATCATCCGCATAAATATAGATGGAAACTGGGAACTGTTGGACCAAGAGGGGGAGGGGGGCGAGAAAGATGTTAAAAAGTAGGGGAGATAAAACCGATCCCTGGGGTACCCCACAGGACAGGGAAGTAGATGGAGAAGATTAGTGATTAGCACTAACAACAAAGGAGCGGGCAGTAAGGAAGGAACGGAACCAGCTTAATACGGAACCCCTTAAACCAATGTCAAACAGGCGTGAGAGAAGGGTACGATGGTCAATTAAATCAAAGGCTGCTGACAGATCTAGTGAAACCAAGAGTGAGATATTTCCACGGTCATGCGCGACATGAAGCTCGTTTAGCAGGGCTAGGAGGACAGTCTCGGTACTGTGCCCTGCCCGAAAACCTGCCTGACGAGGATGAAGAGAATTAGTAGCTTCAGCATGAGAGGATAACTGCAGAAAGACAAAACGTTCTAGCACCTTTGCTAAGAATGGGAGGTTAGAAACCGGACGCCAATGGGAAAGCACTGAGGGATCAAGAGAGGGCTGCTTCAGGAGGGGATGAACTATGGCTGATTTCCATGGGGAGGGGAAATGGCCAGAGGATAGACTAGAGTTAAACATAGCAGTAATGAGAGGTATCAGCTGTAAAGAGGGTTCTATCAACCAGGCTGAGGGGATAGGATCTAATGAACAGGTGGTTTTTCGAGCCTTAGAGAGAGCCAGGAGTACTTCTGCAGTAGTAAGGGAGTGGAAGGAGGACCAAGTATGTGATAAGGCTTTATTTGGGATATCTGAGTCAACAGTGGACTCTTCGGGGAGAGATAACTTGCCGGGAATCAGAGGGAGAGAGCAAGGCGGGGATAGAGGCAAGGGGGGGGGGGAATACTGAAAGAGGAACGGAGGTTCTGTACCTTCTCGGAGAAGAAAGTAACTAAGGAAGAAGGGGCTGGAACAGCGACCTGGGGAGCAGAGGGTGACGTAATAGACGAGAGTTGCCGCAGGATTAAGTGAAGTTGTCTAGATGAGTGAGCCGCGCTAGAAATTTGTGAAGCATAGAAGGAGCGTTTGGCAGTCTGGACTGCAGAGCAATAGTCCGAGTACAGGGATTTAAATCGTGCCAAGGTTTCTGGCAATGGATGCTTTCGCCAGCGGCATTCAGCTTGACGTAACTGAGTACGTTGTAACCGCAAGCCCGGATGGAACCAGGGAGAATGAGGCGAAAGGGACGGCCTGCTAGAGGGGCGCAGGGGAGCTAGGGTATCCAGGGAGTGGGAAAGAACAGAATTCCAGAGTTGCACGAGAATCAGAAGGTAATAAAGGGAAGTCAACTGGAAATAAAGAGGAGGCCGGAGGAAAAGCAGCCAGGGTGGATGGGGTAATACGACGTCGCAGATGTGTCGAGGGCGGAGGAACTGAAGGTCCATCAATATCACTCTCAGCCAGTAATGTGGTATCATCAGCATAGCGAGCATTGTTGATTCCACCAATATTCACACCTCTGTTGTTTTGATTCAATCCTGCTTCTTTGATGATTTGTTCTGCATATAAATTAACCAGATAGGCGGAAAGTATGCAGCCTTGTCGTACACCTTTGCTGATTTTAAAGCATTCTGTTTCTCCTTGTTCCGTTCAAATTGTTGCTTCTTGATCAATGTACAGATTGTGCAAGAGAACGATCAGATGTTCTGGTATACCCTGTGGGAATGGGGATGCAGGTGAGGATGACCATTCTCCTAGAGCTGAAGCCACTTATGCTCTTATTGAACCAGCCTATGCCACCATTGAGATTGATGGCGAAACAGGAGAAACAGGCCTGTAAAATAGGTTTCATTCTAGCAGCAGTATTAGCAAGGCTATGAGCTAATTGTACAAACTAGTATGTGAGCAAGGAGCAGCTGATCACGAGTTATTCTTTGATTAAATTAAATATGTAAGCATGATTGTACAGTATTGCAAAGGCTAGGCCCGGGTTTGCAAACTTCAGCAGTATTTTAGGGACTTTTGGAAAAAAGAGAACTCATACTCGGCAGAAGGTTATTTAGAGATGTTTTGTAATAACCTATGCACTGGAAATGCATATTATAATATTTAGCAAATCAGGTTGATTAGCAGAAAAATATATCAAATCAGAATGATGTAGCAAAATTGGTGATTGTGAAATTAGCCTTGTAATTGTCCTGTGATCTTTCCTTGTGACCTAAAGATGAAGTCACCCCTGTAAGTTGGTCAATAAAAGGCAGGACTCTGGAGGGGGATTTTCGAAGGTGGTCAGGAGAGATGCACTGCTAGTGCAGGCCTACCTGATGATCTTCCTCTAGAGCTCTGGATTGGTATAACATTACTGTGTGTTTCTGTCTTCTTTCCCACTGTTAGAAGGGCCAGTATAATCAAGGACCTTGTAAAGGTGGGTCTACACCTGGACGTGTTCCACACAGGACCGTACCTTGCCCTGTGCGAGCGGTGCGGCCACACAGGGTGAAAAGGCTTAAGGGATGCATTTTGGCTGTCTACCATTGCCTGCCGCCGCCACTTTTTCTTCTCTCAGCGGAGGCAGGCAACGGCAGACAGCCAAAATGCACCCCTTAAGCCTTCTCGCGGCACGCTAAGCAGGTCTGGTCCCTTTGGGAGGGACCAGACCTGCTTGAACATGCTGGCAACTTGCACATCGGGTGCGCGCCTCTTCTCTCCCACCCCCATAAAGTGGCTAGATGGAGATGCGGGGGGGGGGGGGGTGTCACATTTCACGATCGGTATGGCCCTGGTTCCACATACCCATGCTTCTTAATGTGGCCCAGATTCTCTCATGGTTTACACAGTCAAAGGCCTTGCTGTAGTCAATAAAGCACAAATAGATATTCTTTTGGTATTCTTTAGTCTTTTCAAGGATCCATCTCACATCTGCGAGGATGTCTCTCGCCCTTTCCTGAACCCTGTTTGCACTTCAGGTAGTTCTTGTTCCAGGTATGGTTGTAGTCTCTGTTGAATAATCTTAGTAGAATCTTGCTGGCATGTGGGATCAGAGCGATTGTGCAATAATTTCCACAGTCAGTTGGATCTTTCTTTAGTATTGGTATAACACAGATCTTTTCCAGGCATTTGGCCATGATATTGTCTTCTAAATTTCCTGGCAGAGCCCTGTAAGTACGGTAACAGTTGCATCCGATTGCTGTAATACTTATATGGGAATGCCATCAATACCTGGTGCTGTGTTGTTGTTTTTTGTTTTTTTTTTTAAATATCATCTTTATTAAACAGAGGAAGTGTCACAGTTGTCTACATACAGAAATTCAGGGAGACAGTCAATGACCCACAGCCTCAGTCCTCATCCCCATTTAACCCCCCCCCCCCTTTCTACTTACAGACTGCCTCTAGTTACTCCCCTGCCTTCCATCTGCAACATTCCAATACCCATACTGAGCATGCTTTATCTGGATAACAAAATCTTTAACTCAATAACATAAAGTAACAACCAACATAACTGATCGGTGCTTGCTCAATGGTGAGACTCCCCTCCTCTAGGTGGAGTGGCTCCATTCAACCCACGATATTTCACTTTACTACTATTGACCCATGCCACCCATGAATACACGTACAATATCCACTCGAGTTTAAATATGGTATATAATAAAAGCATATTCATAGTATAATGTTGATTGTACATAGTTATCCCTGTTATTCCATGTTATATATTCCCTTGTTCTCTGTAAACTTCGATGTTACCTGTACACATTGCAGTATATTTTGTTCAATGTACACCGCACTGATTTTAATAGCGCGGTATATAAGAGATGTTAAATAAATAAATAAACCCACACCCCTTTCTTCCATCTCATGGTATCCCTCTCCTTCCTCCACTCCTCTCTAGCCAGGGGTTCCAAATTCCTCTCCAAAGGTCTGGCTTCACTTGCAGATCACGTGTGTCTTTGTCATAACTTCATAGCTTCTCCCACCTTCTTCCACCAGTCCTCAATTCTGGGTCCTTTCGGGGATTTCCACTTCCATGCCAAGGTGACCCTTCCCATCAACAAGAGCTTACCCTGAAGCATACTGTCTTGAAAATCCCCATGCTGCCCCTCACCCAATCCCAACACAGGCAACTTCCTGCACTCATCAATCTCTCTCCCCCGACTATGGAGAATATTTCTTGGGAGACCTCCTGCCAATAAACCTGACTCTTTGGGCACTCCCACCCCATGTAGAAAAAAGTCCCTACCCCTCCACATTCCCTCCAACAGAGATCCGAACAACATTTTTTCCCTCGAAAAAGCTGCTGGGGGGTGATGTAAGCTTGATGTATTATTTGGAGCTGTGTCTATCACCAGGACATCACCAGAGAATACTTGTAAACTCCCTTGTTTATTTGTTCCCTCTCTCACTCCGTAATTTCCTTCTGTAATCACTGGTACCACTGAGCTGCCCCTTCGGGAAGGGGACTCCCCTCATCTTGCAGAAGGCTGTAATACGTTTTAGAAAGTAATATATTTAACCCCTTCCCTCTAAACAAATTTGAATCAAGCCCCGTGGAGCTTTTGTTGACTTGTTCCCATATTCTCCCTTCCATTAAAAAGTGCCTGAGTTGAAAATACTGATAGAATGGAATCCTTCTTTGAATCTTCCCTTCTAGTGCCTTAAGGACCATGCAATTACCCTCCTCCAGCAGATCCGAAAAATGCCTGAGTCCCTGCTCTTCTGCCTCTTTAAGCCATCCCGCAAACTTGGGTTCTGAAAAAGGGGAGAAGCAGGCTATCCTAGACCATCTAGAGGGGAGGGGGATAGCTTCCCCCTTTTTATAAGGGCCTAGGCTACCCACTTCAGGGGAGTCAAAAAAGGATGTTGTGAAGGTTCCTTTCCCTCACCCCTCTTTTCCCATGAGCCAATCCAGCTCAACAGTGACCCTGGTTTCACCTACTGTTTTTCAAGTTCTGCCCAAGTCGCTTCCCCAGTCTGCAGGTGAAACACCCTCAGGGCCTTCAACACAGCCGCCTGATGGTATATCCAAAGTCTCAAAAACTTAACCCCACCATTCTCCTTAGTCCTAGAAAGACATGCCACCCCAATCCGGGCTCTCTTTCCCCTCCAGACAAAACGCAGGAGCATTCTTTCCCATTTCATTATGCACTTGTCTGGAATCCCAATAGGTAGCTGAGAGAATAGAAAAATGAATTTGGGTATTACTACCATCTTCAGCGCTGCAATTCTACCTATCCAACTCAAATGAAGTCCTCCTCAATCGTTAAGCTGCTGCCTCATTGAGACTGCTATGGAACTATAATTTAATCTAAATTGCTCCTCCGGATCTCTACTTATGTATGCCCCTAAGTACCGGATCTAGTGTTCTGCCCACTGAAAGGGGAGGTTTATCAATGTTCTCCTATCTAAGCCTCCCAGATTCAATTCCTCCATTTTGCTGAGATTTGCCTTGAAGCCAGACACTTTAGAGAAGGCTTGCATCTCCTGCATAAACTTGAGAAGAGACTGCTGGAGTTTAGTCTTGAAGACCAGTGTATCATCTACATAAAGCTGAATCTTGTGTGAGCCCGCTCCGACAGTGAGCGGAGAAATTTTGGGGTTGGCCCAGATCCTGGCAGCGAAAGCCTCTATAACCAAAGCAAAAAGCATAGGGGAAAGTGGGCACCCCTGCCTGGTTCCTCTCTGTAGCTGAAATGTCTCAGAGAATTCCCCATTCACCAAAACTCTAGCTGTGGGGGCCCTGTACAGCACCCTAACCCCTGTATAAATTCAGCACCTAAATTAAATTTCCCCAGCATCCCAAAGAGGAACTGCTATTCAACCCTGTTAAATGCCTTCTCGGCACCCAAGGCCAAACACAGCATCGGTTCCCTCCTCCTTTTAATCTCCTGAAGCAGGTCCACCACCCTCCTCACGTCGTCTGCTATGACCCTACCTTTAACAAAGCCCGCTTGATCCGGGTGCACTAACTTAGCCAAGACCCTTCTCCAGCCTACATGCCAAAACCTTTGCAAATATTTTTGCATCTCAGTTCAACAGAGCAATAGGTTGATAACTCCCACAGTTATCTTTGGGTTTTCCTTCTTTAGGGAGCACAACTATATTTGTACCCCCCATGGACTCAGGAAGTAGTTCCCCGAGCAGTGCCTTGGAAAAAAATCCTAGCCAATAAAGGTGCCACCTCCTCCCGCATCCCCTGATAAAACTTTGCCGGGAACCCATCATCTCCCACTGCCTTCCTCTTAGAAAGTGAGTTGATGGTATCCTTCACCTCCTGCGGGTCTATCGGGCAGCCAAGTAGTGCAGCCCCCTCCACAGTTAGTTTCGGCAAGTCCAGGGGCACAGTATATGCCTCCAATTCCCACTCACTCTCCTGACATTCAGAGGTTTGCCCTCCAGCACCCCGGCCACCAGCAAGCTCTCCCGGCGCGGATCGAGCAGTCGGGGAGCAGGAGAACCGCCTCCATCTTCCACTGCTCAATCGGGGCAGGCAGCGTGAACTTGAAGAGCAGACCGACCACAGCAGCGTGCTCTCTTTGCCCTCCAGCAACCCGGCCACCAGCAAGCTCTCCCGGCGCGGATCGAGCAGCCGGGGAGCAGGAGAACCGCCTCCATCTTCCACTGCCCAATCGGGGCAGGCAGCATGAACTTGAAGAGCAGACCGACCACAGCAGCGTGCTCTCTTTGCCCTCCAGCACCCCGGCCACCAGCAAGCTCTCCCGGCGCGGATCGAGCAGCCGGGGAGCAGGAGAACCGCCTCCATCTTCCACTACCCAATCGGGGCAGGCAGCGTGAACTTGAAGAGCAGACCAACCACAGCAGCGTGCTCTCTTTGCCCTCCAGCACCCCGGCCACCAGCAAGCTCTCCCGGCGCGGATCGAGCAGCCGGGGAGCAGGAGAACCGCCTCCATCTTCCACTGCCCAATCGGGGCAGGCAGCGTGAACTTGAAGAGCAGACCGACCACAGCAGCATGCTCTCTTTGCCCTCCAGCACCCCGGCCACCAGCAAGCTCTCCCGGCACGGATCGAGCAGCCGGGGAGCAGGAGAACTGCCTCCATCTTCCACTGCCCAATCAGGGCAGGCAGCCTGAACTTGAAGAGCAGACCGACCACAGGCGGGCCTGCGCCTGAGGGCCTCGCCAGAGGGCCCTTTGGTGTGGCCCTTAGGCGGGGCACCAGAGAATAGCCATCAACTGCCCGATCAAATCACAGCAATGGTGAGCAAGTAATCAACCATCCTCAACAAAACCCCTACAGCCTGCATCAAGATGCTTTCAAAAGCATCACACCGTTTCATTCACTGCCATGAACGCCATGATCCTGGGGCACTACTATTATCTTACATACGCTCCGACTCAGCCAAGAACTTTTTAGCCTAAAACCACACTTATTTGCAACCTGTACAATTTGATGCTGCTTATTGTAACACATAACACAGGTACACTACCAAAAAACTGCCTCCAGTTTTGCAACTGATTCCTATAGATTTTGGGGTGCTGAATCCAGGAAAAATAGCCAAAATGTTCCATCATGTCACGTTTTCTTGCAAAATTAGATTTCTTACCCATATAAGGAATGTTCACATAATTTCTTTTTAGCCGACTGCAGTTTATTTTCTTGGCCCAAAATAGAGGTTGTAATGGTTAACTAACTAGAAACACTCCCTCATGATATTTTAGAGTGTTTTGTATTCATTTTATACATTAACAGGACAATTGGGAGGCGGGGGGCTAAATCCAGTACTCGCGCTGGCGCATGTTCTTTCCTGTTCGCCTCGCCTCGTTCGCTCGCTCAAACACGGTGGTTGCGATATGAACGTTCCTGTCAAATTTCAGTTTCTTGCAAGTTCATTATTACCTTTTGTTTGCTCAGTCGTAATCCAGCTTTATTCCGAAGTGGTTCACTACAGTTGTAGTTTGCAGTGCTGTGTATTTGTGATGGCTCACAGAGCCAGAGGTTGCGTCAACTCTCCGGACAGTTTTTGTTTTATTTGTGGGGAATATACTGTGAAAAAGCGGCAGAGGAACATTTCTGCATTTATTAAAAAAGTATATTTCGCCTATTTCGGTTTGAAGTTAGGCGATCAAGACAAACCGTGGGCTCCTCACAAAGTGTGCAAGACATGTGAGGAAGATCTACGCTTATGGATGAAAGGTAAAAAACAAGCATTTCATTTCGGAATACCTATGATGTGGCGTGAACAAAGAGACCACAGCAGTGACTGCTATTTTTGCTCTTGCATTGTGAAGGGATACAACTTAAAAAATAAGAACTGTGATAACGCACCGCCTAGCCTGTGGCGTAAGCAGGCCAAGGGGATGTGAGCCACACAGTGGGGTGAGTTTAAAAGAGTCCTTGTTAGTGCTGAAGCCTTCCTACTGTAGTTGTGGAGTGAGTGACGACAGCCAAGGTTGGGTTTCCAAAGTAAGTAATGCTTTATTCATGCATAAGGTATTTGTACAAAGTATAGCAAAGGACACCGTACAGGACTTACTCCCCCGCCACAGAAGTATAATGGTAACCTTCTGTACCCAATAAAAGTTCAAGTGTTCATATAGCTTCTCCTGATACTTCTCAGGGACACATAAAATATTTACAAACTTTCATCATTCTTCCAGCTTCATTACTACAACAGGGCTTCAATCTTCTAGTACTGCTTTCTCAGTATCTACTGGTAATAAAGAATCTTTCTCCTGTTGTACTTCTTTCTAGTGTCAAACAGCTTCCCATAGAAATGGCAATCTCCACAACTCTGGCTTATTAATGACTGCCTTCTTGTGTAGGAGCAGTTTCTCTATATTGCCTTCTATTCACAGCTGTACCACATGAAGCTTTGATTCATTCCATTCACTAGAACGCTGCTGTCTCTCATGCAAGTTCTAGCACATTGGCTTAAGGCTTCTCAGCACTCAATCATCAATTAGGAATACTTATAGTTCTTCACTCTATCATACAAATCCTTAGGTAGCTGCTTTGTAAGATCCCTCAGCTCTGCCTGGTCTTCAAAGGCTTCTCTTGGCTCTCTGCAAGGTTGCTGCCAATTAGCTTCTTGCTGGCAAGCAGGTGTGTGCTCTTCTGAACTAGAGCTTAGCTCACGCTGTCTATCGCAGGGAAATGTTTGCAGCTTTCTAACAGGGATTTTTCTATAGCCCCTCTTCCCTCTATTAACTTCAGGTTTATATTCAGGGCCTGATTTACCCCTGCCTCCTTTAGCAAGCGGTCTATTGTCAGTTCCTATAGACTGACTTCTTTCCAAGCTATTTACTTTACAAGGCTTAGAAGAGTTTGCTCTGACCTGGTTTCTGCAGCGTCTGCCTCTGGGGAACTCCCCTGACTCCAAGTCAGTATTCCAGGCTTCTGAATCCAGCTCTGGGTCACCTCCAGGGTTTTCTCTCTCATGGAGCTGAGGTCTGCCTGTGTCTCTTCCTGGACCACTTGCAGGAACTCTCCCTTCCCTGGTTCTCTCCTTAGTTCCTCTGGGCTCAGCCTTTCTGCTTGCACTGCTCTGTAACCAGTTCCTCTTCTCCAGGCCTCGCTCCTCGAGGGCTTGCTGCTCCAGTGCTTGCTCCTCGAGCCCCTTCTCCCTACTAACTGCTGCTTCCTGGTTATGAGTGCAGAGTGGCCCAATCCGGTCTGACTCCGCCCACCTCCCTGATTGGCTATGTCTCTGGGTTAGCCTAGAGCTAGGGTGTGGTTCTTTCCCTGCTCTTCTCTGCAGAGAATGTTTGTGAGCAGGAAACTTAACCCCTTCCTGTCCTGCCTCTCCAAGCATCTGAGGTGACAGAAAGTGATTTAAACCCCTTTTCTCCTGTTTCTGGGGCTCTGCCTTGTCACAGAACGTAATAAGTTACCCCAACCTTCCCTCAGCAATTAGGCCTATGCCTCATAGCAACGAAGTACCTGTGCCTGAACCACCAAAATCTTTGGATCATATTTGTGTGGACGGATGTGATCATGATGAGACTCATCAGATGGCTTTTCCCGATGAGTCCAGTACTTCCGAGTTTGAAACTGAACCAGATCCGAAACCTGAACTTTTCTCTCAAGCTGAATTGAATGATTTAGTCCGGGATTTAGGACTCCCAAAAGATGCTGCCCAACTGCTAGGTTCTCGGCTTAAACAGAAAAATCTATTGTCACCAGGAACAACTTTTTATTGGTACCGCAACCGCGAGACACAATTTTTGAAGTATTTCAGCAAAGAGGAAGATTTGGTATTTTGCAACGATATATACGGAGTGATGGAAAAGTTTAAACTCAAGTATGATCCTGCTGAATGGCGGCTGTTCATTGATTCGTCAAAAGACAGCATAAAAGGTGTTCTTCTTCATAATGGCAACACATTCGCTTCAGTTCCTATTGCTCACTCTGTTATTCTCCAAGAAAAATACAAGAATTTGGCCCTGATTCTTCAGAAGATTCGTTATGATGAGCATAAGTGGATGATTTGTGGAGACTTTAAAATTCTATCCATGCTATTAGGGCAGCAATCCGGTTTCACCAAATATCCCTGCTTCCTTTGCTTGTGGGATAGCCGGGCCCGCGACCTACACTCGGGGAAAAAAGACTGGCCAATTCGGGAGTATTTGAGACCCGGTGAGAAAAATGTTCTTCATGAGAGCTTGGTACCTCGTGATAAAATTCTATTACCACCTCTCCACATTAAGTTGGGTCTCATTAAGCAATTCATCAAGTCCCTTCCAAAAGATGGTGAGTGCTTTCGGTACCTTTGCTCAAAGTTCCCCCGACTTTCTGAAGCAAAGCTAAAGGAAGGAGTGTTTGTTGGCCCTGATATAAGGAAACTCATTTCAGATGGAGCATTCGCTGAAACGATGTCTGAGAAGGAAAAAGAAGCCTGGGATTCCTTCAAGGATGTTGTTCTCAAATTCTTGGGGAACAGGCGGGATGAGAACTATAAGGATATTGTTGCCAGGATGCTCAATGCCTTCAAAGAACAAGGCTGTAACATGAGCCTGAAAGTCCATTTCTTGCACTCCCATGTGAACTACTTTCCCGAAAACTTGGGGACGTACAGTGAAGAACAAGGTGAAAGGTTTCACCAGGACATCAAGGACGCAGAGAGAAGGTACCAAGGAAGATGGAACACCACTATGATGGCTGATTTCTGCTGGTTGCTGCTGCGGGAAACCCCAGATGAAAAATATGCCAAGCAGCGCACCAAGAGAAGCATTTGGGGGAAGAAGAAACGGGCCCACCAGGGGATTGATTGACCCAAGAATGACTTTAAAATCTAAACTGTGTTGACAAATATCGTGTTTTTACTAAACTTTGAAATAAAAATTTGCTAGTTATTACCACAGTGTCGGATCTCATTTATTAGAATTTTATTTTCACACCATCGGGTGTTTGTCTTCATGTATTGCAATGGTGCGGTTTGCGTTTTCTATTCTTACATACATACCTGTACAACATTTTTTGCACATTTCTTTGCTTTGCTTTGTGTCTAACCTCGCTCTTATATGCTCAATGTTTGTGCACATGTATGTGGCTGTTTTAAGTGCAGACAATTTTGCTACCATCACAGTGTTTTGTTGACATTACTCTATTCTTATGTGCTGCCTTGTTACAATTTTCTTTATTCTTATTTGAATAACTACTAAACAATTAGTATAAAGAATTCATCCAAGAAACTTTTATCTCGATCGCACTCAATCTGAAACGTTCACCTCAAACTGCTAACCCAATGTAGCAAAAAATCTGTACGTGATGGAGCAAATTGGTTACCAGATTTGGATTCAGCGCACCAAAAAACGTAAAAATCAATCGAAACATTAGAGGCAGTTGTCACACCTCCTCTGGCCAAGCGGTAGCCTCCTGTATTGCAAGGCCCCTGGAGGGTGGTAGTTGTGCCTTAATGAATATAAACGCAAACACTTCTTTCTTCAAATCAAAGGGTTTTTATTCCCCGTCCCATTGAGGGTATTTTATCTTCAAGGAACATAAATTATATGCTTTGCTTGGACATCTCATGTACAATAACAAATGTAAACATAACTTGCTTTCTTCAGCTTTTAAAGGATAAATCAACAAAAGAACAAAACTTAACTATTGCTGTAAGGTTCTCTCCCCGGTAGCTGAGAGTAGAGCATACCTCTGTTCTGCCTCGAGAGAGAGAGTTACAGGCTTGTTGCTGTATTACTGAAGTTAAGACACCAAGTTACTTTCCTTATCTCAGGGAGAATTCAGGTTCAATTAATGATAAAGAACAATCCATTAATTCCTGTGTATCATTCTCCTCAGCATTCTGGTATTCCATCATCTCTGGTTGACTGGTATATTCATTCTGTACTTTGGGAGTACTATGAGAGACTTGCTGCCTAAGCACGTCAACCAGGAAGTTCTTTTCTTTCACCGGGCTAGAGCCTCTCTGGGTATTACCATATATACGGGAATAGAGACTTCCCAGGCACTGCCCCTGCTGGTACCTCTGAGTAGAGCTTAGCCCCTTACTTGCTCTGCTCGTGGGATAATTAAGGGAACTTTCCAACCTATCCAGGTTTCCCTTTTGTAACCCAGCTGAGCTGAATCTGAGTGCTCGTGACGGAGTTTCAGACGGAGCTGTGAACTTACAATTACAAAACTCTTCAGCTTTATCTGGTAAGTAAAAGCTTTTCTCTTGCTCATACACACTATTTGGCTGTGGATATCTCTCTGATTTATTCAGGTCCTCGGGTTCCCTCTGACCTTCATATGGGCACTCTAATTGCTCCAGAGTTTCTTTATCACTCTCTCTTGCATTCTCATACCTGTGCCATACTTCCCGGGGCTTTAGCTGCCCTCTCTGTATTTTCTCCAAGTGTGTCCTTGGCTGCCACGGCTTCTCTCTCTCTCTCTCTCTCAGCTCCGGCACCAGCTCCTGGCTTTGCCTTAATCCTGATCCTGATCCGAATCCTAAACTGTCTCTGAATGTCTGAGAGCTTGTTTTAAACCAGCGTTCGCTTGCTCCACCCTTAGTTAGCTGAACCCTGTCAGGTGAAGTGAATTCCCTTCCTGTGCTAGCTGGGTGTGTCCTGATTGAGCTTTTGCACGTGTTCCTGCGTTGCTCAGGGTAACTATCTGACACTTTCTTGTTTACCCTGTCACTTTTTCTGTTTTCACTTGTGCTGGCCTGCATTTCCTCTGTCTGTACAGGGTCTACCCTGTTACACAGTTTAAAAAAAAATTTTTTTAGTGTACCTGTGTAATTTGTGATAGACTGAACTACTGCCTCAGCTAAGATCCTCTTTCTTAAAATCTTATTGAATCTCAGCAGTACCATATGTTAGGCAGTACCTGTTGTTGACACAATTCATCTCAAATGGTTACTGTTGCATTCAGTGTAATCCCGCCTATTGCTACTGTTGCCTCTATTATGAGTTGCCCTTTCCCACTGCTTCTGTTGACAAAAGTTTCAATCACCTTGCTTCTGTTGTTCACAAGCTTTACTGCATTTCTATGACAAAGGTCTAGCACTGACACTTAGCGTTTCATAAGATTGCTACATAAAGCTGCCACCCCCCATAAATACATAAACCACCCAATACAAGCATCATGCAGCTCACTGCACCCTCCATTTCTATCATATTAGCCCTTCTGACCTCTTGGGTCCCCACCCTTACCCACGCACTAAACCCCGGTATCAACTACATCCCTATCCTCCACTACAACGCAAGGAGAGGCTTCGAAACCCCTCACCACACAACTACAAAACCTTATACACGCCAGTCACACCTCTTACACATCCCATTACAAAGCCTTAACAAGATCCAATCCGAAAAACGCACTCAACACACCCGCCTTAAGATGCGCACTTGCGAATGCCCGTTCTATACGATCAAAATGGCCCATAGCCATTGATCTTATATCTCACCACAACCTCGACCTACTAATGATAACTGAAACATGGCTATCTTCCTGCGACAATGTCATCCTCAACCAGATAACACCCCCAGGCTACTCATTCTTCGCGTGTCACAGAGCCAATCAAAGGGGAGGTGGCACTCTCATTATTGCCAAATCCTCACTCCAATTTAGACTAAGTAATACCACAAGTACAACTCACCTAGACACACTCTCCATAACTAACAACACCTGTACCATCAACCTTTTATACCGAGCTCCCACTCCATCTCCAGATGACCTTCCCTCCATAATCAACATTGCTGGTAACCCCACCAACCCACGCACCCTAAACTGGTTAAAAGGCAACTTCAATCTGCCATCACTACATGACTCGCACTCATCAGCCTTCCTCGATGCAATGAACCAACTTGGCTACAACCAACTAATTGATGCTCCCACCCACAATAAAGGAAACAAACTTGACTTGATCTTCGCACCCCACGCTGCTATCAACTCCACTGAGAGTCTGCTGATCTCAATAACACCCATCCCTTGGTCATAACCTACTTCTCTTTGACATACCTAACATCCACCCCGGTAACAATTGTAAAAATAGTCAACATACCCTTAGAAACACGATAGCACGCTATCAACCTTTTGATAAGAATGAAGTCCTTGAGAAGATCTTGTCTCTCCTCACCAATACCTCGACAGACCCTGACAACCTCGTATCGAACTGGAACGATGCGTTCAAGGAGGCTGCACACCTACCAGCCAACACCAAGAGACAATCAAAACGCGATCATGCACCTTGGTACTCCCAAGAGATACGGAAGTCTCTAATCCAGCTCCGCAAACTTGAAAGACATTGGCGCCGCTCACGAACATCTGAGGCTCTATGCTCATACTCTGCACATCTACAAGCTCACAGACAGATGACAATGGAAAAGAGAAAACAACACCACTCTGAAATTTTGAAAAAATCCATGAACAGGCCTCGTGACTTATTCTCCATTGTGAAAACCCTCACAGGTGACTCTACTCCTCCCCAAGACCAAATGCCTCACCCACAAATCTACTCAAACTACCTCCAGTCAAAAATCATCCAAACCAACATTATCGCCTCCCCCACACCCCCCATCCCTGCAGACATCATCCCGCAACCAACTGTGCTGTCACAATTCCACAAAGTCTCTACCAAACAAATCGAAGAAATCATCTCTTCTATTAACCTTACCACAGCACCTAATGACCCCTGTCCCTCCAGCTGGATTAAAGAGTTGCGATCTACCCTCAGCCCAACCATAAGCAGGATCCTCAACCAATCCTTTACAACAGGTTCCTTCCCACAAAACCTGAAATTCACATCAATCCGCCCACTGCTAAAAATTGCAAACTCGACCCATCCAAAGTCGAGTCATTCAGACCCATCTCAAGCATCCCTCTGCTGGCAAAAATTATAGAGAATGTAGTTCAACTACAAATTCAACAGCACATCGACACTGAAGCACCACTGGACCATTCACAACATGGATTCAGAGAAGCACATGGTATAGAAACCATCCTTACTACCTTATTCAACAACCTAGTCATGGGAATTGATGAGCTACACCAAGGATTCATCCTTATTTTCATGGATATTGCGGCCGCGTTTGATTCTGTGAACCACGAGACACTATTACTCCGCCTCAGAGACAAAGGTATACAAGGTCTGGCCTTAGCATGGTGCAGGTCATATTTGAGCGACAGGCCACAACAAGTCAGAGTAGGATCCACTACATCGGACCCTTTCATACTCAAACAAGGAGTCCCCCAAGGTTCGTCCCTTTCATCTCTCATGTTTAATATATATATGCAACCCATCTGCGACCTGATCCGCTCATTCAACATCCAGTGCTTAGCATATGCAGATGATATCCTGATGTACTCATCCTTTAAGCTTGACCAACCGGATTTCTCAGCAATAACAAAATGCTTCGATGCAGTTTCCGAATGGCTCCTCTCTCAAAACTTACGCATTAATCACAGCAAGACCGATGTCCTTTTTGTCACTCGAAATCAGAAGTTCATACCACCGCCATCCCTTCGAGTCAACAACTTCGATCTCACAGTCAAACCTACCATCCGGTACTTGGGTATCATCCTCAATTGTTAAAACACTAACAAAAACGCAAAACCCCGAACCAAACCAAGACACAATTAGCGTACAAACCTTAGCATCACACTTTGCTGAGAAACTAAAGGTAAAATCTTACTCTCCAACCACCACAATATCTAGACATGACAGTAATTATGAATGGACAACCCTTCACAAGGTTGAACGAAAACACATCCTAAATATCATAACAATGATTAACACCACAACCTCACCACTTGACCCATGCCCTGTATCATGGATCAAGCATACTAAGGACTTTCTTGCAGAAAATATCCAATATATAGTAAACCAATCACTCTCTCAAAGAACTATGCCCAATGCCCTAAAGCTCTCCTCGATCCGTCCAATAATAAAAAACAATAAACTAGACCCAAAAGACCCCAACTCCTACAGGCCAATAGCTAGCATACCACTAATCGCCAAAATAATAGAAAAAACCATACAACTCCAATTACAAGACTACATTGATGAACACAAACTCCTTGATGCGCATCAGTTTGGCTTCCGACCCTTCCATGGAGTTGAAACTCTCCTAATAGCACTGACAGACCTACTCATCAGAGGCACCAATGACAATAGCAAAGGTTTCCTTCTCCTCTTCATAGATCTGTCTGCCGCATTCGATAGCATCAATCATAATATCCTCATTAACAGACTAGAAAATCTAAAAATAGGAGGGACAGTCCTTGAATGGTTCAAATCATACATCTCACACAGGTTAATACGGATACAATTAGGTAAAGACACATCAGAAACTTTCCCACAAGGTCAAGGCATCCCCCAAGGATCAGCCCTCCTCTTCAATTTATACCTCCAGCCCATTACAAACATATTCAAAAAGCACAAAATTAACCATTTCATATACGCAGATGATATCATGCTTGCCACCCCCATAAACCCCAACAACCCCAAATATGATAGCCTACTCCAATGCATGAACGAGACTACCAAATGGCTTGAAGACAACCACCTAAGCATTACCCTCAAAAAAACAGAGGCAATGTTCATAACGAGGAAATCAGACACTGACTACAAATACCCCAATACAATCACAATAAGCAATACACCTATACCTGTTAAAAAAGAGGTAAAATACCTTGGAATAATCTTAGACCACTCACTCACCATGATCCCACACATAAAACATACAGTAAAAACCATATTTTATAAATTCAAGACAATACAACATCTGAGACCCCTACTCAACACAGATGACTTTAGATCTGTAGTCAACACCCTTATCACCCCCCACTTCGACTATTGTAATAGTCTCCTAAATGGACTACCATTAAAAAGCATATACCTTCTCCAAAGAGCCCAAAACATATGCTCCAAGATGATCACTAAAGCTAAGCTAACAGACCATGTGACCCCAATTCTACTAGACTTACCCTGGCTCCCTATAAACAGCCGAATAAAATATAAAATCCTCCTAATTACTTTCAAAATCATTAATAACATCTCTCCCTCACAACTATCTACCCTAATACACCCCCCATCAGATACTAGATCACGCAGACAGAATGCAACCTATTCCCTCAACATAAAAACAAATTTTAGAAAAACTAAAGCGACAACAAGTGATAGGGCCTTCTCCTTTGCTGCCCCCACCCTCTGGAATGAAATACCATTATCACTCCGCACGATAAAAGATCTTTATCAATTCAAAAAGGAACTAAAAACCTACCTCTTTACAAAACACTTTGAGATCCCCTACCAACAAAGAACCTCTCCAATACAATCACAGAAACACATCCACAGCACCCAAGACAGAACAAATGACTAACTCAAGAAACCTCACACAACATACTAAAGAACCACTCAAACTGTTGACTATTTCACTATTGTAAATAACCCCTGTAACTAACTATGCTGCGCTCCATGTATATAACCTGTAAATAGTTTGAAATATAATAGTTTGAAAAACTCTGTTCTAGTTAATGTTCAAAATGTTCCCTGTAAGTACACCTGTATATAGTTAAAGCATAATGTTCCTTGTAAATGTATACAGAAGTATACAATTGTTCTGTTTACTGTTCAATGTAAACCGCCCCTGATCTCTGGAAGGGGCGGTATAGAAAAGCCTGTTAAATAAATAAATAAATAAAATCCTCGATCAAAAGCTGGACATGTCACCGCATATCAAGAATATCACTAAATCTATCTACCACAAGATACGGTCAGTACGCCACCTTCGACCACTACTTGACCCTTCTGATTTCCGATCCATATTCCAAGCACTGGTAACCCCCCACCTTGACTTTGCCAACATTATCCTCCTTGGGCTCCCACAAGCATCATTGAACCCGCTTAGGCTAGCCATGAATTCTGCAGCAAGAATACTCACCGGAACATCTAGATCGGACCACATATCTCCAGTACTGATGAGCCTACACTGGCTGCCTCTACACGCTAGAATCATATACAAAGCCCTCGTTCTAACTTTCAAGGCCTCAAAAAATCAGCCCCCCACCCCGCTCACCAACCTCATCCAACCTATGCCACCCAACAGAAGCAGACGCTCGTCATGTTTGAACAAACTAGAAATGCCTAAAACACTCACGAAATGTTCAAAGACAACATCCAATAGAGCCTTCTCACTATTTGTACCAGGAGCATGGAACTCTCTCCCCCCAGAAATTCGTGCCATTACTAATATCATTTCATTCAGAAAGGCTATCAAACATCATCTGTTCCTAAAATACTATTCCAATCTCATTCTCCCCAGTCAATCCCAACATAATACACATCCTCACCAAAACTCACACTTAACACAACCCCAACTAGAAAATTCGTTAGCCTGACACTCCTCCTGTTACTTATCCGTTTTTCACAATACAGTGCCTAACCAGGCCCTTCATATGATGTTTTAAACCTCTACTTACATAACACTTTACATAGTTTTTCTCTCCTGTTTCATCCAAGTTTGTATCCCCTGTTTATTGTAAACTCAGTGTAATTTGTTACATTGTTGTATACTTTGTTCAAATGTAAACCGCACTGATTGTAATAGCGTGGTATATAAGAAATGCGAATAAATAAATAAATAAATATAGTCCCTGGTAGAAATCTCGGAAAGCTTGACAAATGCCCTTAGTTGTGCACACCCTTTTCCCCCCACTATCTTGTATCTCCTTCTACCTTATGCTCCAATTGCTATTTCCTAAGCTGTCGGGCTAATAGCCGACCTGCTTTATTGCCTCTCTCCATGTAATTACATCTGGTACGTTTATTTATTTAACATTTTTTATATACCGCCTTTCTTAATCTCAAGGCGGTTTACATAGAACAAAACTTTGTTTACATAGAACGTATTCAAAACTATACACAGGTTTACATCGAACAGCATTTGGTTTACATAGAACTTTTCAAACTATATATAGCCATGTTTACTGTATTTACATTTAACTATTTACATACGTTTGTGCTTGCTTGGTGCCTAGGATTCGGTCTGTGAGGTGGAAGACAGTCCATTACGAAGATGGTGGGGTGTAGAAGTATTCAGTACATAGGTGCGTTTTCAAGAACTTCCTGAAGGTAGAAACATCTGTGGTGGCTCTCAGGTGGTGGGGGAGGGAATTCCAGAGTGAGGGGGTGTAGAGCTCGAAGGCTCTCTTTAGAGTGTTCTGAGATATTCCTGTGTGGGATGTGGAGCTTACAAGTGAATTTTGATGCTGTGTTCTTTGTGATCTGTTGTCAGAGTTTTACAGATTAGTTTGTTTAGGCAACTGGCAGATTGGTAATTTTGAATGCTAGCATTATGTTTTTGTATTTTATTCTGGAGGTGGGGAGCCAATGGAGGGATTCGAGGATGAGGGTGATGTGATCATGTTTGTTGGATCTTGTGATTAGGCGAGCTGCTGCATTCTGGGCTAGCTGTAAGGCGTGGATTGAGCTCTTTGGAAGGCCATGTAGAATTAGGTTACAGTAATCGAGGAGTGGTGTGATGAGCGCCTGACACACAGTTCGGAAATGGTTCTGCTCGAACAGTGGACATAGGTTTTGCAAGTATTTCATCTTGTAGTATATTTTGGAGGTGGTCTTGCTGATGTGAGTCTGAAGATTGAGTCTTTGGTCGAGGTGAATCCCTAGGTATTTTACTTCATTTTTTACAGGGATTGATCTGGTTCCAATTGTTATGCTGTCTGCGGGTTTGAATGAGGAGTTCTTTGTGATGATGAGGGCTTCCGATTTATTGTAGTTGATCTCAAGGTTCCTTAATGTTAACCATTCAGTTATTGCTGTCATGCAGGATGAGATGGTGGAGTAGTCAGGGTTCTTTGTGTCTAGAGTGATGTAGATCATTAGGTCATCCGAATATAGGTGGTAGTGAATGTTGTGGGTTTGTAGTATTCTGCAAACTGGCTGTAGGTAAAGGTTGAAGAGTAAAGCTGAGAGGGAAGATCCTTGGGGAAGGCCTTGTTTTGGGGAGAAGGATCTCAATACGTTGTGATTTATCTTGACTCGGGATTGTCTGTCTGTAAGGTAAGAGCGGAACCAAGCCAGGGGTGTGCCGCTTACTCCTATTTTGGTTAGCCTATCTATTAGTGTGTGGTGATTTATTGAGTCAAAGGCAGCTGTTATGTCGATAAATATGAGGACAAAGCCTTTCTTGATGTCTTTGATTCCTTTTATTACTGTGTTTAAAAGGGAGGTCAGTAGTGTCTCGACTCCGTGGTTCTCTCGGAACCCGTGTTGTTGTGGGATGAGTGGGGCAGTAGTGTCTACATGGTCCTGGAGCTGGTGTTGTACAGTTTTCTCAATCAGCTTGGATAATAAGGGGATGTTGGATATGGGTCGATAAGAAGCAGGAGAGGTTGAGTCAGAGGTGTTGTTTTTTAGTAGTGGTCTGATGGATGAGGTTTTCAGGGAAGGAGTCATAGTTCCCTGTGAAAGAGAGGAGTTGATTATCTTGCAAAGTGTTGGGGCTAGTTCTAATGCCATTGCCTTTGTCCATGGGGTTGGGCATGGATCCAGTGGTGAAGTGGAGGTGTTCAGGGATTTGAGCAAGTTAATGCAGTGGCTTTTTGTGATTTAGTAAAAAGAGATCCAGTTATTATGTCGGATTTGGATGGAGGGAGGTGTCAAGGGTCGGTTAAGGGGAGATTGTGGTTGTGCTAGCTTGCCATGAAGGTATGAGGCATACGTCTCTGGTGTCAGGTTGTTGGAGTCCTGGCTTTGTGGAGTCCTGGAGTGTGCCTTCACGATGGTGAATAGCTCTCGTGGGCAATTTTAAAGGAGGCTATTATGAGGTTTTTGTGGTGTTGTCTCTTGTGAGTGGTGTCACCACCAGGTGGGCAGACTGCCTCCTGGCTAGCAGGGCTGCGCCTGATGGCAATGAATATAGTTGCACGCCTCGAGTGGTAAAGGCAAATTAGGATTTATTCCCCTCCCGGGGTCGGATTATTCAAATAACAAACAAAACACAAGTACTCAAAAGAAATAAGCCATGTCCTCTGGCACAAACATAAAGAATATTAGAACAATTTCTTCTTGCTTCAAAGTAAGTAATAACGTTATGCCTTCAACTGCAGCACACAGTCTCACTGTGTGGAAATCAGCATTTATCAGATGTAGTGTTTTCCCTTAACACTATGCTCAGCTCGGACTAGCATAAAGACATTATTCTGTCGGATAAAATCAGTGTACAGTCCATTGGGTCACAACTGGACGAACAGTCACTGAGTGTATCAATTATCATTGGTTCTTGCACGTATTCAGAACCCTCCTTATTTCTATCCTCAGGTTGGGATAGATAGCGTCCTTCTCCCCTCTTGCTATCAGGTTTTAGCCTGCGGGGTTTTCTCTGTAGCTTAAGAGTTTCTACAAAGTCATCTTCTGACATACACACGTCCTCTGGATAATGTCTCTCCTTCTCTAAAGGCAGTGAACGCTCTCTGCTTAGCTCTCTGCTTAAATCTCTCTGTTGGGAGTTCCAGCCCTGCCCCCACCTTAGACTTCCTGCATGAGGCTGCTCTGCATTCACACTGTAGGAATTTCTATCATTCACAACTTTTAACTTCCCACTATAATCATTCCTCAGGTCACAGCTTCCTGATACATACAGTTTTTCCTTTGGTTTCCACTCACTCCGGCTGGAACGTAGCCTCCGTGCTCCAAAGTGTTTGCAATCAGCAGAACTTTCACACCTGTTCTGTGCTCTTGCTAGCTGCTTCCTCCTGTAGGACTCTGGGTAGTTACTTGTGTGAATGCTTCCTGTCTCTGACTCACTTCCTAGGTCAAAGTAAGAAACTCCTCCTGCTTCCTCTCGGCCAGCTGCTTCAGGTGAGACAGCCTGTTCTCTTCGTTCTCCTCGTTCTAACCCTGTGTTCCCTGCACTGTCCTTATAAGGGCTGTAAGCTCTTCCCCTTCTCAGGTGCACGCTAGCAGTAACTAGGGAATTTCTCTCAGCTGAGTGTTTTTTCAGACCTCGTGGCTGCATTTGTTTCTGTTGTCCCTGACAGCAGCTGCTCACATGGTCTGTTTCCCTGTCAGCTTCAGGACTAAACTGCCGTGAATCTTGTGCTTTTAAGGTAGAGAATGGGGCTTCTTCATCACAGTGGATATTTAACTCATTGTATTCCTGCTGGTTTTTCAGGTATTCTGTTGGTCATGTTGTGATTTTGTCTTCCTCCATCGTCTTTCTAGCTTCCTTAAATAAGTTTTTGCTTTCTTGATTTCTGGTGAGTACCAAGGGGCCTTTCTTCCGCGCTTGGAGGCTCTTGTTATCGGGGGTGCAGAGGCGACTAGTGAGATGGTGAGATTCCAATTGTCAATCAGTGCTGGGAGGTCCAATGGGCTAGCTTCGAGTTGGGGTAAAATTTGATTGATGAGTGTGTCTGTTGAAATCTTTGAATCGCCTGTGAGGGTTTGTATGGCTCATATTGGGTCTGTGGGGGATGTTGAAAGAGATAGCATAGTGGTCTGACCATGTAACAGGTGCTACATGGTGATTAAACTGGGGGCTTTCGGTGAGAATTATAGAAGGTATGAAGACTAGGTCTAGAGTGTTACCGGCCCTGTGTGTCTGGGTTGAGACCATCTGAGAGAGATCCAAAGCAGATAAAGCATCTAGGAATGCTGTGGCGTGAGCTGCAGTTATGGAGGTGAGGTTGAAATCACCTAGGATTATGGGTAGTATGCCTTTGCTGGTGTATCTGGTGGCTAATTTGATTATGGTAGAGAGGTCTTCCAGGTTGGCTGTGGGAGCTCTATAGATTAGGCATATTATCAGGACTTTGTTTTCCAAGGTTATGGAGTTGAGTGTGGGGGGTGGAGATCTTGTTAGTGGTTGAGGTTCAGCAGGAGAGGGTTGCTTTTGCTCCCGCTCAGGCACTTCTCCAATCGGGGGAGCCGGTGAAGATGATGTTGAAAGAAATAGCCAAATTCTCCATTTCCAATGCATCTAGTTGTGCTCGGGCATTAAGGAGTTGCCTCAAAACTCTCTTCCCTCCAGTTTTACTATGCTCTTTTTGCAGGTCTTCAATTTGATGGAACAATGAGTCTCTCTGTTTCCCTTTTTCTCCCTAGTAGCAATCTGTATCAGTACACCCCATAGAAATGCCTTCCCTCCATTCCACAATACCCCGTCTGATATACACCCTATTATCATTACACTCTAAATATTGCTTCCACACCACCTTCAAAAGGTTCTTGACTTCCTCTTTCAGCAGGAGGGAGGTTTTAGCTTCCCATCCAGACCTATCCCGCCTTCCTTTGTACCCCTGCGATATCCATTGGGCTATCACCATACCATGATCTGCAAGCTCAATGGGCCTAATCACTGTCTCCCCAAACCTCCCCCGCTCTCCTTTCTTTACCAATATATAGTCTATCTGTGAGTAAACCTCAGTCTTGACTGAGTAGCATGTGTATTCTTTAATATTAGTGTTCTGGGATTGCAACAAGTCCTCCAGATCCCACCGTTTAATAGCTTCCCTCAATTCCTGTCCTTGTTTATGAAGGGTTTTTTTGTAGTATGACCTGTCCATTTCTCCCACAGCCACATTCCTATCCCCCCCCCCCCCCCAGTACCCAGCGTTTCCCTGAAAAAGGACTCCTTGGGACCATTGGGGGCATATAAGTTGAGAAAGGAAATCTCATATTGTTCTATCCTGCCTGTCAGCCAAACCACCTTCCCCTGTGAGTCCCCTCCCAAGTCATAATGGACGAACGGGACAAGTTTGTGGATTAATATTGTTACCCTCCTGTTCTTAGAATTAAAAGCTGAATAAAAGGCCTGCATAAAGCCCTTCTATTTTAGCTTCTCATGCTCCAGAGCTGTTAAATGGGTCTCCTGAAGGAGAACAATATCCGCCTGAAAATGATTCAGATTATCCAAAACCCTGCGTGGATGGTGTCATCGAGAGTGTTTTGGTTTCCTGGACCATGGGATGCTGTTCCAAGGGTTGCAGAGCAGAGATAGTGTCCATCTGTCCAAGAAAGGTCGACGTGTCTTCAGTAGCAGACTGGCTAATCTACTTAAGAGGGCTTTAAACTAGATTCACTGGGGATGGGTGAAGAAAGCCCCCAGTTAAGTGAAAGCCCCCACGTAAGTGAAACATCAAATGCCTTTATGGAAATGGGTAAAAGGTGCAACATATGGAAAGCGGTGTGTATAAATACCCATAGCATGGGAAATAAGATCCCAGATGTTGAAGCTTTAACGGGAGTGGCTGACTTGGATTTAGTGGCAGTTACATAATCATGGTTCACAGAAAACCATGACTGGGATGTAACTATACCAGGCTATACTTTATTCAGAAAGGACAGTGTACGAAGAAGGGGAGGAGGAGTGGCACTATATGTAAAAAACAATATTAAAGCATTGAAATTACAGAGCTTAAAAGGGAGAGAGGAGGCACTGTGGGTTAAAAGAGAAAGAGGGAAAGAGAAATCTATTTGCATTGGCGTGATATATAGACCTCCCTCATAAGAGGAAGAGGTGGATGGAGAGTTAATTGAAGACATACGCAGCATTCCTAGGAATGGGGAAGTGCTACTTAGTGGAACTTTCCTTGAGCACACTAGGTTGCTGAACTCTAGTAACCTCCTCAGGTTTGGAAACTGCTAACACCTAATCAGGAGTTAGTGGGCCTGATTTCCTGAGAGCAGCTGAGACCTGCATAAAAGGCTCCAGTGCCCTGCCCTGTTGAGGCTTTCCTAACCAGGGCTCTACAGATCAACCAACAGTAAGGATTTGAGGGGTTTTTTTATTATATTAAATTGCTAGCTCTCTGACTGGGAGCTCTTAAAAGGGTTTTTTGTATATTTTTAAAGCAAGGTTACTTTTTTTTGGTGGTTTAGTGGAACTCCCCTTGAGCACAGTAGGTTGCTGAACTCTAGTAACCTCCTCAGGTTTGGAAACTGCTAACACCTAATTAAGAGTTAGTGGGCCTAATTTTCTGAGAGCAGCTGAGGCCTGCATAAAAGGCTCCAGTGCCCTGCCCCGTTGAGGCTTTCCTACCCAGGGCTCTACAGATCAACCAACAGTAAGGATTTGAGGGGTTTTTTTATTATATTAAATTCCTAGCTCTCTGACTGGGAGCTCTTAAAAGGATTTTTTGTATATTTTAAAAGAAAGGTTACTTTCTTTTTGGTGCTTTAGTGGAAATTTCCTTGAGCACAGTAGGTTGCTGAACTCTAGTAACCTCCTCAGGTTTCGAAACTGCTAACACCTAATCAGGAGTTAGTGGGCCTGATTTCCTGAGAGCAGATGAGGCCTGTATAAAAGGCTCCAGTGCCCTGCTCTGTTGAGGCTTTCCTAACCAGGGCTCTACAGATCAACCAACAGTAAGGATTCAAGGGGGGGTTTTATTATATTAAATTGCTAGCTCTCTGACTGGGAGCTCTTAAAAGGGGTTTCTGTATATTTTTAAAGCAAGGTTACTTTCTTTTTGGTGCTTTAGTGGAACTTTCCTTGAGCACAGTAGGTTGCTGAACTCTAGTAACCTTCTCAGGTTTGGAAACTGCTAACACTGTAGGGTATATTCGTAGCACTAAAATAAGTTAGACTCTCTGTTGTTGTCTAGGGGAGATAGCTACTAATATACAGCCCAAGGTTCGGTGAGTTATTCTGGCAATGAGCCACGAAAGAATTCTGGTCTGCAGATATATATTAGACTTTATTATAGGCAACCAAATAGAAAAATATACACACACATATATGGCTAATTAGAAACATAAAGTAACAATTTGTTATTGTACAGATATACAATTGGACAACGTAAGAAATCACAGATTAGGAACCAGACGTCACTGATTCGCTCTGCACTGAGGAAAAGCAAGAAATATATTGCTAACCCCTTTGCCCATCCAGGAGAGGAGAGATAAGCCAGTACCTTAGCTCCGTCCAAGGATGCAGCTGTTAGCTAATGCCGGCTCCAGCCCCTTCAGAGGCGAGCCGCAGTAAGTCCGAACCGGAGGTATCTGTGAAAGTCTTATCTCAGACCTGTGGAGGACGGCCTAGCCCACACGTAGGGGCCGTCTGGCGGAAGGCTCAGGGCTCAGGAATCAGGTATGCAGTGCACAGCAGCAGGACCGGTGCAGAAGTCTATATGTCCAGGTGGGGAAAGTCCCCAACTCTCTCTTACTCTCCTACTTACAACTAACTAACTAAAGTTTTTCCAGCGCAGAATGCATAATTCTGTGTGAGAATCCTCCGTCATAGGTCCGATGATTGGTTGGCAGCAGGCAGTCTGAGGTGTTCTCAGCGAATCAGAAGGTCGATGATGAGCAGCTTCTTGCAAACAAAGGAGCCATGGTAAAAGTCAGGCAGAAGCAACAGTATGTAACTTCTGGGCATGTACAAGTGTCCAAGGCCAGCCACGGACAATAGCCTCTGTATGCATGCACACTTAGAAACGCTGTGCAAGCAGTTGCTTGAAGAACATGCTTATAGCTGAACACAGCAAAAGTGTAGTGGAGAATCCATCTTGTCTGTGCAGTTTGGTTCATTTTGGTTCAGGCCTGAGTTGCTGAGCAGGCCGGAGATTTGCATGTAGAATTGCAGAGGTACCAGCCCTACATCTCCCCCCCCCCTTGTAAGATGGAGGATGCTACAAGGGAGTACACTCCATCGTACAAAGCCTAACTAGCAGTACTACCGTGCAGGTCAGAACCAAATGACAAATGATTGACTAATACATGAGAAGTGGATAATACTTCAAGCACAATATGCATGAAAGCAATACTGCATGAGGAATAATACCGTGAATACACTCAATCAATAAAAGAAATCAAAATAAAATGACATTGATACAGTCAAGTCAATACAATCAAAATAATGCATGGTAACATCAAACTCAAGAGTATATATAGTATCCAAACCAAAAATGCATATCAGTAATGCAATATAATGTGTTAGTGTAACACCAAGGTGAATACTCAAAAGCAATGAGAAGCCATGTGTAACTGTGTTAGTAAAATGAACACATGCTATCTATGAAAAAAACAACTCAATTAAGAGTAATGAATAACTATCAAAGAAAATGGTGACACTTATTCAAAAGTGTGACGTTCCAGCAAATCCTGCAGACACATGGCAGGCAGCAGAGGTGCAGGATGCATAGAGCGACGAAGAGCACGAATCTGTCTCTGTTGATACAAAGAAAGAAGAAACTGGAGCACCAACAGAAAGAAAAGACCAGGCACAATGACATGGGACATAAAATCAGTTTGTAAAATGTCCACATCTCGTGAATCAAAGTTATAATCTGCAATGGCAAGGTCGGCCTGGTCAATGGACAGTTCAACTGTGTGAGAGTCCTTATAGTCCAAAAGATAGGTCAAGGCTGCAGTGAAGTCAATCTCATGACCTCGAAACACATCCAATCTGGAGCTCTGTCGAAACAGGGTCAGCATCAAGATAAAACAAGGAAACTCCACCAACATTAACAATGGAGTTCTTGGGAACATCAATCAAGCAAACATTGCAGGGTAGAGGAACTCTATTATGAATGTCATGTTTATTCATGGTGACCAGGAGTTCATTCAGAGGGGTACTAACCAGCCAAACATTGTTGACAACAGCAACTTTTGTCTCTGAAAAGTCATCGTACTTGGTCATGGTAACTTTACATTGTTCTTTCACATTTTCAGCAGACAACTCACAAAGAGCTGTAGAAGTGTCCTTTAGGAAAGGTTTACCAGGACATAACCAATGAATGTCTTTAGAGCATTGGCACATGCCAAGATTAGGTACTGTTGCATATTAGTGGTGCGTACAACAGACGATTCAAAATGCTTCTGTAAAACATGTCGGGGATCTAGGGACACAAAAACTTTCTGTGTAACAGTCTGAGACTGTGTAATCAGGAAACCAGGCGCATCCTGTAGCACGACACCAGAAAGAGGGCCAGGTTCAATCAATCTGGCAACCTCGGATCCCGCTAACAGCAAAATCAGGAACAGGACCTTCAAAGTCCGGGACTCCATCTGTAAAAGAAAACAAACAGGCTATCCCACCTCAAGGTTAGCATCACTCAAGAGGTTCTTCAGGAAGGAACTTACTGGGATGACACGGTCTAAGCTGATTAATGTGGACCCATTTAAGGGAGCCTTCCCTCTCAGTACCTGACTTCATTCGAATTTGATAAGCAACAGGGGAGGCTTTATCCACAATAGGAAATGGACCGTTCCAGCTAGGTAGAAATTTGCAGTCTTTGACCTTATTCTTACCAAAATTGTAGTAGAATACCTTATCGCCAATCTGGTATTCTTTAGAGGTAGTCCTCAAATCATAGTAGGCTTTCCTACCCCTAGCAGCAGTGTCCAAATTCTTTTGGGCAAAGGCAAAGGCACTTTGCAAGTGTTGTCTTAAATGGGCAACATATTCATGAGCAGTTGTAGCAGCAGCGAGATTCACATCATTAGTCCTGTAAAGAAGATGAAGGGGTAAAACCATGTCCCTACCTGTCATCATCTCAAAAGGGGACACACCAGTAGCACGATGACGTGTGGCTCTGATAGCCATCAGGACCAAGGGCAGTTTGATGTCCCAGTCCTTCCCAGAGGAAGAAACATACTTTTTCAAGATACTGATGATAGTTTTGTTTGCTCTCTCCACTTGTCCAGAGGATTGTGGACGATAAGCAATGTGGACTTTGGCCTTCACACCTAGTACCTTCCACAGATGCTTAATGACTTGTCCCGTGAAGTGGGAACCCTGGTCGGATTCCACTCGCATGGGGAGGCCCCACCTGCTGAAAACATGGTTTAACAACAAGGTGGCCGTGGTCTCGGCGGTACAGTTGGGTGCTGGGATGCACTCAACCCACTTAGTAAATAAGCAGGTAACTGTCAACATATATTTGTTGCCTCGAGAGGATCGTGGCACGGGGCCGATCCAATCAATCTGGAGATCAGACCAAGGCATGGTCAGACCTCTGTTTCTCAAAGGTGCTCTATGAGAAGGAGCTGCAGGTTGAAATCTGCAACAGGTCAGACAACCTTTAGTATACAATTGGACATCTTGGTACATGTGGGGCCAGTAGGCCACTTGTTTCAACGTTTCATAGGTTATTCGGTCACCTCTATGACCGGCACAAGGTTCATCATGAGCGTGCTGTAACATAACTCCACGGAAGGCCCGAGGTACCACCCATTGCACAATACCATGCTTACTCGTCCGTATCAACAGATCTTTCTGGAGATGGAACATGTCCTTGGAGATGTAGAGGATCCTCAGTTCCTCATCGTCCTGACAATCCTCCAGAGTTAATGGGTGTTCCTGGGGGTTCTGGAGAAAAAGGTAGAAACGTCCAAGAGTAGGATCTTGCTTCTGGGCTTGCACGAGGTCGAGATCTGTGCTCTCGCCACACCATTGAACCACAGGGGGCATGGTGGATAATTGAGCTGGTCGCCGGGTAACCGCCGTCACAATTCGAAGCCCATTAGTCTCGGGGGCCTCCACCTGCCAGAGGTCTCCAGAGACAGCACCCTCCTTGGCAAGCTGATCAGCTAGATCGTTTCCAATCTTGTCAGGATTGTCAACACGGGAATGACCTTTTACTTTCTTCCAGTAGATGGTCATGTCATTTTCATGAGCTACCTTGTCCAAGGCCAGAATCAATCCAGCATGTTTGACAGGTTTCCCTTTGGAATTCAGCATATTGTTAGATTTCCAAATGGGTAAGTGGGAAAGAAAATTCTGTCCGACGTAGTCTGAATCAGTACAGATGGTTAGGGTGTGAACCCCTCCCTGAGCAGCAGACTGGAGAGCTGCCAGGGCTGCAGCTAGCTCTGCATACTGATTAGTCTTGGTACCCAGACGGTACCTGAAGGGTTCACAAGGGTGGTTCTGGTTCCAAACCACACCTATACCTGCTACCAGTTCATGGTCAGGCTCTCGACGGTAAGCACAACCGTCCACATACACCTTGGGGTAGCCTTTACAGAGGTTCTCATCATAAGGACGATGACGAAAAGGATCAGGCGTATATGACTCCATTTCGGTGTCTAAATTACCCACTAAAGGTTCTCTGGCAGTGCAATCGTGCAATTCAGCCAGGCCCTGTGCGGCGGCATCCTTGCGGTTTTGAGCATACCTGACCTCCAGGGGCCAGCCCTGAAGTGCTAAGGTCCAGGAGACAATGCGACTGTTTGACACTTGTCCCGATTTAATCCGATCACTGCCTAGGAACTTGATGGGTTGGTGATGAGTCTCAACAACCAACCTCTCACCTTGGATATAACTGCGGAAATATTGGAGGGCCCAGACTGTGGACAACAAGGATTTCTCACAGTCAGAGTATTTCCTCTCCACTTCCGTTAAAGCTTTGCTGGCATAGGCAATAACTTTCCTATCTGTGTCATGCATCTGGTACAGAACAGCACTCATAGAGTGATCGGTGAAACCTAGTTCCACGAAGAATTCTCTGCCACTCTCTGGATAGGCAAGACAGGGAGCTCGACTCAAAGCTGCCTTCAGCTCTTCTAGAGCTGCCTCTTGGTCGGGATTCCATACCCAAGGTTCATCTCTTTTGAGGAGTTTGACCAGGGGTTGGGAAATCTCCGCATATTGATCCACAAATTGGCGTGAATAATTGCAAATGCCCAAGAATGAGCGCAGCTCACTCACGTTGGTCGGACATTTGAGTTGTTGCAAGGCCGCAATTCTCTTCCTTTGAGGTCGCAGTCCCTCAGCAGAAACTTCGTAACCCAAATAATTGAGGGATTTCCGGCACCATTGGCCCTTTGACAAGGACAGCTTTGCTCCCGCAGCTTTCAGTTGCTGGAAAACATGCTCTATTTCTTGCAAATGGTCAGTGAAACTGGTGCTCTTCACCAGAATGTCGTCTACATAGACGAGGGTGCCTCTAGTCTCAGCATCAGGCAAAGCATTATGGAGGAAAATATTGAAGTCTGCTGGGGCATTCAAATAACCAAACGGTGTGCGATTCCAAGTATATTGTCGCCTACCGAAGGTAAAAGCCAGCTTATGCTGATCTTCTGGATGGACAGGTATAGTCCAAAATCCTGAGGCCAAATCCAGGCTTGTAAAGTACCTTGCACCCTTGATGGTGGCTAAGTTCTGTTCGAGATGTGCCATAGGCCATCTGGATAGAGGTACCTTTTTGTTAAGCTGGCGATAGTCCAAAGCTAAGCGCCAGCTAGAGTCCTTCTTGATGACAGGCCACAGTGGGGCATTGTAAGTACTGTTGCATTGACGTATAATTCCCTTTTGTTCCAGGGAATTAATGATTTCCTGAACGGATTCATAGGAGGCCAATGGGATTTTATACTGCCTCACAAAGACAGGTTTACTGTTTGGATCCGTAGGAATACGGGTGACATGTAGGTCGGTGAGACCACAGTCATAAGTGTCAGTGGCAAACAGGTCCTTGTGACGGTACAGCAGTGCTTTTAATTGGGCCTTTTCTGACTCATCAGTGCAGGCGTCTGCTTCAGCAAGTTTTCCCGCAACCATTTCATCAAATCCCAGAACAGGTTTATTTGAGGGTATTTCAACCTTCTCCTCAATCTCATCTTGGAGAGAGGAGACCTGGATGGCTTGGACAGCATGGGGCTCCCCCCCCCCCCTGGTGGGTGAGGGAACTAACAGCCTCATCGAGTATACTTGACAAAATCAGATGGTCAGACTCGAGGTCCACCTGTGAGGTCACAGCACTATGTGGCCAGACAAACTGTAAGATGAGGAGGCCTCGGGGTGAGGATCGAACACACGCAGGGGTTCCCCCCCCCCCCATCACAGGTGTTCCAGGAAACAGGGGCTTCCCCAATAATCTGTAGACTCAATTCCACACTTGGGAACGATTCTCCCACTAGGAATCCCAGGGGTTCGCCTTTCACAAGGTGAATGCGATCTGGGTTTGGATTGGTGAGCAATAAGTGTAAGGAGGGAGCTGTGGCCTCCATGCAGGGTATGGGACCCATGGCTAGGCCCAGCTCCTCAAAACGGGAATTTGGACTGAAGAAGACCAAGTTGTCCGAGACCACATGTCCTCTGGTCACCTGTATCGGCAGGGGACAATCCTGTACCCTCCCAGGTATGTGGGTGTCTTCTGCACAGACCACTTCACAGACTTGAGGGATAGTCTGACCAGCCCGTAGGGATGGGCGGGCACCAGAGAAATCCACCGGATCTCCTTCCATCCTACTCCAGAGGATGTTGTTCACAAAATCCACATAAGTTCCCAGTCGAACAAGGCAATCTGAGCCCAAGGAGAGGGGCACCTCAAGTCCTCTGATGATGGAGAAGGTGTGCTGAAAACCTTTGACCCCAACTTGCAAGGGGAGATTGCAGTAGCCCATTAATGTCTTGAGCCCTTCCCCAGGCACTTGGAACGAAGTCTTCGCTCCCATTACCCAATCAAGGGTAAGCTGTTGTTTGAGCCGATAGAAAAGAGTCTCACTGATGAGGGAGTGGTCACAGTGGGGTAATAGGTAGGCCCTTTCCTTTTGGGACATGCCCACCTGCACATATATAAAGGAACCTTTCTCAGCCGAGAATATGTCCGTCAGTCTCCTAGGGTGATCTAGGCAGGGATGGGATGGAGGAGGGGTTTGCACCTCACAACCTTCCACAGGTTCCTTCAGGAATATCTGCAGGCAGTCAGTATCAAGGACAATGTTAGCTACTGAACCCACTGCAATGGAAACCACGTCGCTGATGCCCTGATCCTCATCTCCAGCCCTTTCATACTGGAGCTGAAGGATTTGGGGATCAGTTGACCTCTGGAAATTAATCCTGATGGACTTCTTTGTGCGTTCCACCGAACAAGGACCACTGATTCTGCTGTCATGTTTTACCCTAGCATAAGGTATGGGATGTGTGACCTGTGTCCAGATCACTTCCTGGACGTAGTCCAGAATGGGGCGTAACTGTTTCAGGAGCTCATTGCCAATCAAGAATTCTTCCCCAGGGCACTTAGTAATGATTACAGGATGTTTCACCTGTAATTTTCCAATTTGGAGGTTAAGCCAGACCTGCCCCATAGACTCTATGGGCTGATTCCCATAAGCTGCGAGTGACAAATCACTGGGTGTGACGTCTAGGGTCCTCTGACTCCCCAAGGAAGCAGTGAGTCTATCAAAGAGACTCGAGGTAATCAGGGTAGCCTCAGAGGCTGAATCTATCAGGCCCTCACAGAGAAAAGCCTGATGAATTGTAACAGGAACAGTATACCTCTGTCCTTTTGGCTTGAGTTTACCCAGAAAGTACTTGTGCTTCCTGATGGTGTCAGAGGCTGGACCCTCGCTGTCCATGGCAGGACTGTCACTCTGTGTCCATGAGGTGGCATCCACGGCTGGCTGCACCTGTGCAATAGTGACCTGTGGGACAGAAACAAAGTCGGTTAGTCATTCAGTCGCCTTAGAAGGGGAAGAGGAGTCAACCAGTTCCTCCTCTGGCTTCTGAGGCTTTGCTCATGGCTTAGGAGGCGCACTACTAGCAGGAGCCTCCTGTGAGGAGCTGAATGCAATGGTAGCCTTCATCATATCTGTCAGCTCGCTTATTCTCTTCTCCAGCTCCAGGTATTTGTCAAAACCGGGCTTTCTCTTCCAGTTCCGGTTCTGTGGAGTGAAACGCTGATTCCCAGAGCGCTGCTTAGACCCAGATGACTGGTTATTCTGGGGTGGCCTGGGAGGATTCTGTGGAACAGAAGGAGAAGAGTTATTTTCTAACGAAAGAGTGGATTTTACAGCACTAACACACTGTTTTGGCTCTCTGGCTTTGCTGGGAGCCCGGACTGTGCTGCCAGTATTGGTTGCTCTCATGTTGGGAACAGCTTCCCAAATCCACTCAGCATGTTCTATCACACGTGACAGGGGTTCGTGACGCTTGTCAGACATATAAGGCTTGATAGATGGAAGGAGCAACTGACAGAAAAGATTACGAAACTCCTGATGGTGTTCTATTGTTTCCCAAGAAGGGTCACTCTGGAAGAAAATCTGCCTAAGTCTGTAAGCAAACTCTCGGGGGGTTTCATTTTCCTTATGAGTCATACTAAATGCTGCCTGCTTTGCAGCAATATCATCAGGATATGGCCCATAATGTTTCTTTAGTGCCTGTTCAAAGATGACAATGTCCTTCTTTTCATCGTCTGCCATGGCCCGAATAAATTGCTGGCAAGGCACATCGAAGGACCATGGAAGATACAGAACCATGTCCTCCCCCCTGGTAATGTTCAGTGCCCGAAAGGCATCTTTGACTGCAGCTAAATGTTCATTTATGGTGGCATGACCAGTTTTCTCAAAAGGAGTGACCATGCTCCGCAAGGTCTTGATGATTTGCAATTGTGCAACAGAAGCACCTTCATTTATTTTCCCTTGCAGGACACGGGAGCAAAGCGAATTTTGCGTCCCTTCGGCTCCCTCTAGTGGTCACTGCTGGTACAGTTTTCCATCACTCGGGGGATTCCCCCCCCCTCCACCGCTCCCTGTATGGGGAGGGGCCGAGAGTAGGGTGGTTCATTCCGCCCTGTTTCTCTCCTGTGCTCATGCGCTGATGGGAGAGAACTGACTCTGTTCTGGAAAAGCTGCCGTTCTACACTGGGCAGGGTTTCCAGTGGCAAACTGCCGTCATTTACCCTCTGGTACTTCGAGAAGCCTAGAGGGCTGAAATTATCCCTGTACTCTGTCTCATTACTCTGAGAAGTGGACACACAAGCCAATTCAAAACAGTCAGCTCTTAACTGCTGGATTTCTAGGTTAACTCTCTGCATTTCCTGCCCACATTCCTGACGTGCGACAACTAGCTGCCTTTGCAGATCGGCTGTACGCCGTCTCTCTGCACTGAGAGCAGACTCTGTGGCTTCGAGCTCAGCCATCAAAGCACTCTCTCGTTGCTCAAAAAGAGCCGCGTCTGCTTTTAATTTCTTTGTCTGAGAAGCCATCTCAGACCTACAAACTGCTAGAAACTGTAACTCCTTTTGATCCTGTTCACCCCGCCTCTTAAGAGCGGAAACCTGAGCCACTAGCTCTTGGCATTGCAGACACCACAGGCTAGTAGTGCCTGGTGAAAAGAGGCTACCGCTAGCTCGTCTGGTCGCCTCAGCCTGAAGTTCATCAACTTGATGACGTAACTCAGCAGTCTGCTTTTAACACTGGTTAGCTGTCTCCTTAGCACACTGTATCTGACTGTGAGCAGTCCTTAAATCAGACTCTAGCGATTCAGATTTAGTTTGCAGGTGACATAATGCCTTCTGCAGTTTGTCAGTAAAAATATGCAGCACACAGGCATGTTCGGCTACCATATCCACCGGTAATTTAGCCTTATGAGCCAGAAGCCGGTCTAGGAACTCACTGAAAAAGCTATCAGCCCTAACAAGCTCTTGCGTATCTGTTGTAAGACACTTAGAAATTCTTTCAATGTGGTCGGCAGTGGTATCTTTCGACCAACATAGGGAAGCTAATTTCTGGAATGCCAAATCAACCTTATCTGCATGAGCCATCGTAAATCAATAGCTGAGACTGTCTGTAAAAACAAACACAGGGCACCGCTAGAAGTACTCTAATGCAGAGAGCCTGTAATGGGGGTTGCAAAGCCGTCTCACAGACAATGCTCTCTGGCCACAAAACCCTCAGCATAAACAGCTGCGTTGACCACAATAGGACAATGCAGAAATATTACACAAATTCTGAGAGGCGTGGCACATTCAGAAACACTCATCCCTTGGAAGAGACCCCATATGTAGGGTATATTCATAGCACAAAAATAAGTTAGACTCTCTGTTGTTGTCTAGGGGAGATAGCTACTAATATACAGCCCAAGGTTCGGTGAGTTATTCTGGCAATGAGCCACAAAAGAATTCTGGTCTGCAGATATATATTAGACTTTATTATAGGCAACCAAATAGAAAAATATACACACACATATATGGCTAATTAGAAACATAAAGTAACAATTTGTTATTGTACAGATATACAATTGGACAACGTAAGAAATCACAGATTAGGAACCAGACGTCACTGATTCGCTCTGCACTGAGGAAAAGCAAGAAATATATTGCTAACCCCTTTGCCCATCCAGGAGAGGAGAGATAAGCCAGTACCTTAGCTCCGTCCAAGGATGCAGCTGTTAGCTAATGCCGGCTCCAGCCCCTTCAGAGGCGAACCGCAGTAAGTCCGAACCGGAGGTATCTGTGAAAGTCTTATCTCAGACCTGTGGAGGACGGCCTAGCCCACACGTAGGGGCCATCTGGCGGAAGGCTCAGGGCTCAGGAATCAGGTATGCAGTGCACAGCAGCAGGACCGGTGCAGAAGTCTATATGTCCAGGTGGGGAAAGTCCCCAACTCTCTCTTACTCTCCTACTTACAACTAACTAACTAAAGTTTTTCCAGCGCAGAATGCATAATTCTGTGTGAGAATCCTCCGTCATAGGTCCGATGATTGGTTGGCAGCAGGCAGTCTGAGGTGTTCTCAGCGAATCAGAAGGTCGATGATGAGCAGCTTCTTGCAAACAAAGGAGCCATGGTAAAAGTCAGGCAGAAGCAACAGTATGTAACTTCTGGGCATGTACAAGTGTCCAAGGCCAGCCACGGACAATAGCCTCTGTATGCATGCACACTTAGAAACGCTGTGCAAGCAGTTGCTTGAAGAACAGGCTTATAGCTGAACACAGCAAAACTGTAGTGAAGAATCCATCTTGTCTGTGCAGTTTGGTTCATTTTGGTTCAGGCCTGAGTTGCTGAGCAGGCCGGAGATTTGCATGTAGAATTGCAGGGGTACCAGCCCCACAACACCTAATCAGGAGTTAGTGGGCCTGATTTCCTGAGAGCAGCTGAGGCCTGCATAAAAGGCTCCAGTGCCCTGCCCTCTTGAGGCTTTCCTAACAAGGGCTCTACAGATCAACCAACAGTAAGGATTTGAGGGGGGGGTATTATATTAAATTGCTAGCTCTCTGACTGGGAGCTCTTAAAGGGTTTTTTTGTATATTTTAAAAGCAAGGTTACTTTTTTTGGTGCTTTAGTGGAACTTTCCTTAAGCACAGTACGTTGCTGAATTCTAGTAACCTCTTCAGGTTTGGAAACTGCTAATACCGAATCAAGAATTATTGGGCCTGATTTCCTGAGAGCAGCTGAGGCCTGCATAAAAGGCTCCAGTGCCTGCCCTGTTGAGGCATTCCTAACCAGGGCTCTACAGATCAACCAACAGTAAGAATTTCAGGGTATTTTTTATTATATTAAATTGCTAGCTCTCTGACTGGGAGCTCTTAAAAGGGTTTTTTGTATATTTTAAAAGCAAGGTTACTTTCTTTTTGGTGCTTTAGTGGAACTTTCCTTGAGCACTGTAGGTTGCTGAACTCTAGTAACCTCCTCAGGTTTGGAAAAGGCTAACACCTAATCAGCAGTTAGTGGGCCTGATTTCCTGAGAGCAGCTGAGGGCTCCATAAAAGACTCCAGTGCCCTGCCCTGTTGAGGCTTTCCTAACCAGGGCTCTACAGATCAACCAACAGTAAGGATTTGAGGGGGGGTTTTATTATATTAAATTGCTAGCTCTCTGACTGGGAGATCTTAAAAGAGTTTTCTGTATATTTTAAAAGCAAGGTTACTTTCTTTTTGGTGCTTTAGTGGAACTTTCATTGAGCACAGTAGGTTGCTGAACTCTAGTAACCTGCTCAGGTTTGGAAACTGCTAACACCTAATCAGGAGTTAGTGGGCCTGATTTCCTGATAGCAGCTGAGGCCTGCAGAAAGGGAACAAGTGCCCTGCCCTGTTGAGGCTTTCCGAACCAGGGCTATACAGATCAACCAACAGTAAGGATTTGAGGGTTTTTTTTATTATATTAAAATGCTAGCTCTCTGACTGGGAGCTCTTAAAAGGGTTTTTTGTATATTTTTAAAGCAAGGTTACTTTCTTTTTGGTGCTTTAGTGGAACTTTCCTTGAGCACAGTAGGTTGCTGAACTCTAGTAACCTCCTAAGGTTTGGAACCTGCTAACACCTAATCAGGAGTTAGTGGGCCTGATTTCCTGAGAGCAGCTGAGGCCTGCATAAAAGGCTCCAGTGCCCTGCCCTGTGGAGGCTTTCCTAACCAGGGCTGTACAGATCAACCAACAGTAAGGATTTGAGGTGGGTTTTTATTATATTAAATTGCTAGCTCTCTGATTGGGAGCTCTTAAAAGGGTTTTTTGTATATTTTAAAAGCAAGGGTACTTTTTTTTTTGTTGCTTTAGTGGATCTTTCTTTGAGCACAGTAGGTTGCTGAACTCTAGTAACCTCCACAGGTTTGGAAACTGTTAACAACTAATCAGGAATTAGTGAGCATTTATTTCCAGAGAACAGCTGAGGCCTGCATAAAAGGCTCCAGTTCCCTGCCCTGTTGAGGCTTTCCTAAGCAGGGCTCTAGAGATCAACCAACAGTAAGGATTTGAGGGGTTTTTTAATTATATTAAATTGCTAGCTCTCTGACTGGGAGCTCTTAAAAGGGTTTTTTGTATATTTCAAAAGCAAGGGTACTTTCGTGTTGGTGCTTTAGTTGAACTTACCTTGAGCACAGTAGGTTGCTGAACTCTAGTAACCTCCTCAGGTTTGGAAACTGCTAACACCTAATCAGGAGTTAGTGGGCCTGATTTCCTGAGAGCAGCTGAGGCCTCCATAAAAGGCTCCAGTGCCCTGCCCTATTGAGGCTTTCCAAACCAGGGCTCTACAGATCAATCAGCAGTAGGGATTTGAGGGGTTTTTTTTATAATATTAAATTGCTAGCTCTCTGACTCTGTGCTCTTAAAATGATTTTTTTGTATATTTTTAAAGCAAGGTTACTTTCTTTTTGGTGCTTTAGTGGAACTTTCCTTGAGCACAGTAGGCTGCTGAACTCTAGTAACCTCCTCAGGTTTGGAAACTGCTAACACCTAATCAAGAGCTAGTGGGCCTGATTTCCTGAGAGCAGCTGAGGCCTGCATAAAAGGTTCCAGTGCCTGCCCTGTTGAGGCTTTCCTAACCAGGTCTCTACAGATCAACCAACACTAAGGATTTGAGGGTTTTTTTATTATATTAAATTGCTAGCTCTCTGACTGGGAGCTCTTAAAAGGGTTTTTTGTATATTTTTAAAGCAAGGTTACTTTCTTTTTGGTGCTTTAGTAGAACTTTCCTTGAGCACAGTAGGTTGCTGAACTCTAGTAACCTCCTAAGCTTTGGAACCTGCTAACACCTAATCAGGAGTTAGTGGGCCTGATTTCCTGAGAGCAGCTGAGGCCTGCATAAAAGGCTCCAGTGCCCTGCCCTGTGGAGGCTTTCCTAACCAGGGCTGTACAGATCAACCAACAGTAAGGATTTGAGGTGGGTTTTTGTTATATTAAATTGCTAGCTTTCTGACTGGGAGCTCTTAAAAGGGTCTTTTGTATATTTTAAAAGCAAGGTTACTTTCTTTTTGGTGCTTTAGTGGAACTTTCCTTGAGCACAGTAGGTTGCTGAATTCTAGTAACCTCCTCAGGTTTGGAAACTGCTAACACCTAATCAGGAGTTAGTGGGCCTGATTTCCTGATAGCAGCTGAGGCCTGCATAAAGGGCTCCAGTGCCCTGCCCTTTTGAGGCTTTCCGAAACAGGGCTCTACAGATCAACTAACAGTAAGGATTTGAGGGGGTTTTATATTATATTAAAATGCTAGCTCTCTGACTGGGAGCTCTTAAAAGGGGTTTTTGTATATTTTTAAAGCAAGGTTACTTTCTTTTTGGTGCTTTAGTGGAACTTTCCTTGAGCACAGTAGGTTGCTGAACTCTCATAACATCCTAAGGTTTGGAACCTGCTAACACCTAATCAGGAGTTAGTGGGCCTTTATTTCCTGAGAGCAGCTGAGGCCTGCAAAAAAGGCTCCAGTGCCCTGCCCTGTTGAGGCTTTCCTAACCAGGGCTCTACAAATCAACCAACAGAAAGGATTTGAGGTGGGTTTTTATGATATTAAATTGCTAGCTCTCTGACTGGGAGCTCTTAAAAGGGTTTTTTGTATATTTTAAAAGCAAGGTTACTTTTTTTTTGGTGCTTTAGTGGAACTTTCTTTGAGCAAGGTAGGTTGCTGAATTCTAGTAACCTCCTCAGGTTTGGAAACTGCTAATACCTAATCAGGAGTTAGTGGGCCTTTATTTCCTGAGAACAGCTGAGGCCTGCATAAAAGGCTCCAGTGCCCTGCCCTGTTGAGGCTTTCCTAACCAGGGCTCTAGAGATCAACAAAGAGTAAGGATTTGAGGGTTTTTTAAATTATATTAAATTGCTAGCTCTCTGACTGGGAGCTCTTAAAAGGGTTTTTGTATATTTCAAAAGCAAGGTTACTTTCTTTTTGGTGCTTTAGTTGAACTTTCCTTGAGCACAGTAGGTTACTAAACTCTAGTAACCTCCTCAGGTTTGGAAACTGCTAACACCTAATCATGAGTTAATGGGCCTGATTTCCTGAGAGCAGCTGAGGCCTGCATAAAAGGCATCAGTGCCCTGCCCTGTTGAGGCTTTCCAAACCAGGGCTCTACAGATCAACCAACAGTAAGGATTTGAGGGGGGGTTTTATTATATTAAATTGCTAGCTCTCTGACTGGGATCTCTTAAAAGGGATTTTTGTATATTTTTAAAGCAAGGTTACTTTCTTTTTGGTGCTTTAGTGGAACTTTCCTTGAGAATAGTAGGTTGCTGAACTCTAGTAACCTCCTCAGCTTTGGAACCTGCTAACACCTAATCAGGAGTTAGTGGGCCTGATTTCCTGAGAGCAGCTGAGGCCTGCATAAAAGGCTCCAGTGCCCTACCCTGTTGAGGCTTTCCTAACCAGGGCTCTACAGATCAACCAACAGTAGGGATTTGAGGGGGTTATATATTATATTAAATTCCTAGCTCTCCGACTGGGAGCTCTTAAAATGTTTTTTTGTATATTTTAAAAGCAAGGTTACTTTCTTTTTGGTGCTTTAGTGAAACGTTCCTTGAGCACAGTAGGTTGCTGAACTCTAGTAACCTCCTCAGGTTAGGAACCTGCTAACACCTAATCAGGAGTTAGTGGGCCTGATTTCCTGAGAGCAGCTGAGGCCTGCATATAAGGCTCCAGTGCCCTGCCCTGTTGAGGCTTTCCTTACCAGGGCTCTACAGATCAAGTAACAGTAAGGATTTGAGGGGGGGTTTATTATATTAAATGGCTAGCTCTCTGACTTGGAGCTCTTAAAATGTTTTTTGGTATATTTTAAAAGCAAGGTTACTTTCTTTTTGGTGCTTTAGTGAAACGTTCCTTGAGCACAGTAGGTTGCTGAGCTCTAGTAACCTCCTCAGGTTTGGAAACTGCTAACACCTAATCAGGAGTTAGTGGGCCTGATTTCCTGAGAGAAGCTGAGGCCTGCATAAAAGGCTCCAGTGCCCTGCCCTGTTGAGGCTTTCCTAACCAGGGTTCTACAGATCAACCAACAGTAAGGATTTGAGGGATTTTTTTATTATATTAAATTGCTAGCTCTCTGACTGGGAGCTCTTAAAAGGGTTTTTTGTATATTTTAAAAGCAAGGTTACTTTCTTTTTGTTGCTTTAGTGGAACTTTCCTTGAGCACTGTAGGTTGCTGAACTCTAGTAACCTCCTCAGGTTTGGAAAAGGCTAACACCTAATCAGCAGTTAGTGGGCCTGATTTCCTGAGAGCAGCTGAGGGCTCCATAAAAGACTCCAGTGCCCTGCCCTGTTGAGGCTTTCCTAACCAGGGCTCTACAGATCAACCAACAGTAAGGATTTGAGGGGGGGTTTTATTATATTAAATTGCTAGCTCTCTGACTGGGAGATCTTAAAAGAGTTTTCTGTATATTTTAAAAGCAAGGTTACTTTCTTTTTGGTGCTTTAGTGGAACTTTCATTGAGCACAGTAGGTTGCTGAACTCGAGTAACCTGCTCAGGTTTGGAAACTGCTAACACCTAATCAGGAGTTAGTGGGCCTGATTTCCTGATAGCAGCTGAGGCCTGCAGAAAGGGCTCCAGTGCCCTGCCCTGTTGAGGCTTTCCGAACCAGGGCTATACAGATCAACCAACAGTAAGGATTTGAGGGTTTTTTTTATTATATTAAAATGCTAGCTCTCTGACTGGGAGCTCTTAAAAGGGTTTTTTGTATATTTTTAAAGCAAGGTTACTTTCTTTTTGGTGCTTTAGTGGAACTTTCCTTGAGCACAGTAGGTTGCTGAACTCTAGTAACCTCCTAAGGTTTGGAACCTGCTAACACCTAATCAGGAGTTAGTGGGCCTGATTTCCTGAGAGCAGCTGAGGCCTGCATAAAAGGCTCCAGTGCCCTGCCCTGTGGAGGCTTTCCTAACCAGGGCTGTACAGATCAACCAACAGTAAGGATTTGAGGTGGGTTTTTATTATATTAAATTGCTAGCTCTCTGATTGGGAGCTCTTAAAAGGGTTTTTTGTATATTTTAAAAGCAAGGGTACTTTTTTTTTTGTTGCTTTAGTGGATCTTTCTTTGAGCACAGTAGGTTGCTGAACTCTAGTAACCTCCACAGGTTTGGAAACTGTTAACAACTAATCAGGAATTAGTGAGCATTTATTTCCAGAGAACAGCTGAGGCCTGCATAAAAGGCTCCAGTTCCCTGCCCTGTTGAGGCTTTCCTAAGCAGGGCTCTAGAGATCAACCAACAGTAAGGATTTGAGGGTTTTTTTAATTATATTAAATTGCTAGCTCTCTGACTGGGAGCTCTTAAAAGGGTTTTTTGTATATTTCAAAAGCAAGGTTACTTTCTTTTTGGTGCTTTAGTTGAACTTACCTTGAGCACAGTAGGTTGCTGAACTCTAGTAACCTCCTCAGGTTTGGAAACTGCTAACACCTAATCAGGAGTTAGTGGGCCTGATTTCCTGAGAGCAGCTGAGGCCTCCATAAAAGGCTCCAGTGCCCTGCCCTATTGAGGCTTTCCAAACCAGGGCTCTACAGATCAATCAGCAGTAGGGATTTGAGGGGGTTTTTTTTATAATATTAAATTGCTAGCTCTCTGACTCTGTGCTCTTAAAATGATTTTTTTGTATATTTTTAAAGCAAGGTTACTTTCTTTTTGGTGCTTTAGTGGAACTTTCCTTGAGCACAGTAGGCTGCTGAACTCTAGTAACCTCCTCAGGTTTGGAAACTGCTAACACCTAATCAAGAGTTAGTGGCCTGATTTCCTGAGAGCAGCTGAGGCCTGCATAAAAGGTTCCAGTGCCTGCCCTGTTGAGGCTTTCCTAACCAGGGCTCTACAGATCAACCAACAGTAAGGATTTGAGGGGTTTTCTTATTATATTAAATTGTTAGCTATCTGACTGGGAGCCCTTAAAACAGTTTTTTGTATATTTTTAAAGCAAGGTTACTTTCTTTTCGGTGCTTTAGTGGAACTTTCCTTGAGCACAGTAGGATGCTGAACTCTAGTGACCTCCTCAGGTTTGGAAACTGCTAACACCTAATCAGGAGTTAGTGGGCCTGATTTCCTGAGAGCAGCTGAGGCCTGCATAAAAGCCTCCAGTGCCCTGCCCTGTTGAGGCTTTCCTAACCAGGTCTCTACAGATCAACCAACACTAAGGATTTGAGGGTTTTTTTATTATATTAAATTGCTAGCTCTCTGACTGGGAGCTCTTAAAAGGGTTTTTTGTATATTTTTAAAGCAAGGTTACTTTCTTTTTGGTGCTTTAGTAGAACTTTCCTTGAGCACAGTAGGTTGCTGAACTCTAGTAACCTCCTAAGCTTTGGAACCTGCTAACACCTAATCAGGAGTTAGTGGGCCTGATTTCCTGAGAGCAGCTGAGGCCTGCATAAAAGGCTCCAGTGCCCTGCCCTGTGGAGGCTTTCCTAACCAGGGCTGTACAGATCAACCAACAGTAAGGATTTGAGGTGGGTTTTTGTTATATTAAATTCCTAGCTTTCTGACTGGGAGCTCTTAAAAGGGTTTTTTGTATATTTTAAAAGCAAGGTTACTTTCTTTTTGGTGCTTTAGTGGAACTTTCCTTGAGCACAGTAGGTTGCTGAATTCTAGTAACCTCCTCAGGTTTGGAAACTGCTAACACCTAATCAGGAGTTAGTGGGCCTGATTTCCTGATAGCAGCTGAGGCCTGCATAAAGGGCTCCAGTGCCCTGCCCTTTTGAGGCTTTCCGAAACAGGGCTCTACAGATCAACTAACAGTAAGGATTTGAGGGGGTTTTATATTATATTAAAATGCTAGCTCTCTGACTGGGAGCTCTTAAAAGGGGTTTTTGTATATTTTTAAAGCAAGGTTACTTTCTTTTTGGTGCTTTAGTGGAACTTTCCTTGAGCACAGTAGGTTGCTGAACTCTCATAACATCCTAAGGTTTGGAACCTGCTAACACCTAATCAGGAGTTAGTGGGCCTTTATTTCCTGAGAGCAGCTGAGGCCTGCAAAAAAGGCTCCAGTGCCCTGCCCTGTTGAGGCTTTCCTAACCAGGGCTCTACAAATCAACCAACAGAAAGGATTTGAGGTGGGTTTTTATGATATTAAATTGCTAGCTCTCTGACTGGGAGCTCTTAAAAGGGTTTTTTTGTATATTTTAAAAGCAAGGTTACTTTTTTTTTGGTGCTTTAGTGGAACTTTCTTTGAGCAAAGGTAGGTTGCTGAATTCTAGTAACCTCCTCAGGTTTGGAAACTGCTAATACCTAATCAGGAGTTAGTGGGCCTTTATTTCCTGAGAACAGCTGAGGCCTGCATAAAAGGCTCCAGTGCCCTGCCCTGTTGAGGCTTTCCTAACCAGGGCTCTAGAGATCAACAAACAGTAAGGATTTGAGGGTTTTTTAAATTATATTAAATTGCTAGCTCTCTGACTGGGAGCTCTTAAAATGGTTTTTGTATATTTCAAAAGCAAGGTTACTTTCTTTTTGGTGCTTTAGTTGAACTTTCCTTGAGCACAGTAGGTTACTAAACTCTAGTAACCTCCTCAGGTTTGGAAACTGCTAACACCTAATCAGGAGTTAGTGGGCCTGATTTCCTGAGAGCAGCTGAGGCCTGCATAAAAGGCATCAGTGCCCTGCCCTGTTGAGGCTTTCCAAACCAGGGCTCTACAGATCAACCAACAGTAAGGATTTGAGGGGGGGGTTTATTATATTAAATTGCTAGCTCTCTGACTGGGATCTCTTAAAAGGGATTTTTGTATATTTTTAAAGCAAGGTTACTTTCTTTTTGGTGCTTTAGTGGAACTTTCCTTGAGAATAGTAGGTTGCTGAACTCTAGTAACCTCCTCAGCTTTGGAACCTGCTAACACCTAATCAGGAGTTAGTGGGCCTGATTTCCTGAGAGCAGCTGAGGCCTGCATAAAAGGCTCCAGTGCCCTACCCTGTTGAGGCTTTCCTAACCAGGGCTCTACAGATCAACCAACAGTAGGGATTTGAGGGGGTTATATATTATATTAAATTGCTAGCTCTCTGACTGGGAGCTCTTAAAATGTTTTTTTGTATATTTTAAAAGCAAGGTTACTTTCTTTTTGGTGCTTTAGTGAAACGTTCCTTGAGCACAGTAGGTTGCTGAACTCTAGTAACCTCCTCAGGTTAGGAACCTGCTAACACCTAATCAGGAGTTAGTGGGCCTGATTTCCTGAGAGCAGCTGAGGCCTGCATATAAGGCTCCAGTGCCCTGCCCTGTTGAGGCTTTCCTTACCAGGGCTCTACAGATCAAGTAACAGTAAGGATTTGAGGGGGGGGTTTATTATATTAAATGGCTAGCTCTCTGACTTGGAGCTCTTAAAATGTTTTTTGGTATATTTTAAAAGCAAGGTTACTTTCTTTTTGGTGCTTTAGTGAAACGTTCCTTGAGCACAGTAGGTTGCTGAGCTCTAGTAACCTCCTCAGGTTTGGAAACTGCTAACACCTAATCAGGAGTTAGTGGGCCTGATTTCCTGAGAGCAGCTGAGGCCTGAATAAAAGGCTCCAGTGCCCTGCCCTGTTGAGGCTTTCCTAACCAGGGTTCTACAGATCAACCTACAGTAAGGATTTGAGGGATTTTTTATTATATTAAATTGCTAGCTCTCTGACTGGGAGCTCTTAAAAGGGTTTTTTGTATATTTTAAAAGCAAGGTTACTTTCTTTTTGTTGCTTTAGTGGAACTTTCCTTGAGCACAGTAGGTTGCTGAACTCTAGGAACCTCCTCAGGTTTGGAAACTGCTAACACCTAATCAAGAATTATTGGGCCTCATTTCCTGAGAGCAGCTGAACACTGCATAAAAGGCTCCAGTGCCCTGCCCTGTTGAGGCTTTCCTAACCTGGGCTCTACAGATCAACCAACAGTAAGGATTTGATGGGTTTTTTTATTATATTCAATTGCTAGCTCTCTGAAGGGGAGCTCTTAAAAGGGTTTTTTATATATTTTTAAAGCAAGGTTACTTTCTTTTTGGTGCTTTAGTGGAACTTTCCCTGAGCACAGTAGGTTGCTGAACTCTAGTAACCTCCTCAGGTTTGGAAACTGCTAACACCTAATCAAGAGTTAGTGGGCCAGATTTCCTGAGAGCAGCTGAGGGCTGCATAAAGGCCCAGTACCCTGCCCTGTTGAGGTTTTCCGAACCAGGGCTCTACATATCAACCAACAGTAAGGATTTGAGGGGGGGGTTTTATTATATTAAATTGCTAGATCTCTGCAGGGGAGCTCTTAAAAGGGTTTTTTGTATATTTTAAAAGCAAAGTTACTTTTTTTTTGGTGCTTTAGTGGAACTTTCCTTGAGCACAGTAGGTTGCTGAACTCTAGTAACCTCCTCAGGTTTGGAAACTGCTAACACCTAATCAGGAGTTAGTGGGCCTGATTTCCTGAGAGCAGCTGAGGCCTGCATAATAGGCTCCAGTGCCCTTTCCTAACCAGTGCTCTACAGATCAACCAACACTAAGGATTTGAGGGGGTTTTTTATTATATGAAATTGCTAGCTCTCTGACTGGGAGCTCTTAAAAGAGTTTTTTGTATATTTTAAAAGCAAGGTTACTTTCTTTTTGGTGCTTCAGTGGAACTTTCCTTGAGCACAGTAGGTTGCTGAACTCTAGTAACCTCCTGAGGTTTAGAAACTGCTAATACCGAATCAAGAAATATTGGGCCTCATTTCCTGAGAGCAGCTGAGCACTGCATAAAAGGCTCCAGTGCCCTGCCCTGTTGAGGCTTTCCTAACCTGGGCTCTACAGATCAACCAACAGTAAGGATTTGATGAGTTTTTTTATTATATTCAATTGCTAGTTCTCTGAGTGGGAGCTCTTAAAAGGGTTTTTTATAAATTTTTAAGGCAAGGTTACTTTCGTTTTGGTGCTTTAGTGGAACTCTCCTTGAGCACAGTAGGTTGCTGAACTCTAGCAACCTCCTCAGGTGTGGAAACTGCTAACACCTAATCAGGAGTTAGTGGGCCTGATTTCCTGAGAGCAGCTGAGGCCCGCATAAAAGGCTCTAGTACCCTGCCTGATTGAGGCTTTCCTAACCAGGGCTCTACAGATCAACCAACAGTAAGGATTTGAGGATTTTTTTATTATATTAAATTGCTAGCTCTCTGAAGGGGAGCTCTTAAAAAGGTTTTTTCTATATTGAAAAGCAAGGTTACTTTTTTTTTGGTGCTTTAGTGGAACTTTCCTTGAGCACAGTAGGTTGCTGAACTCTAGTAACCTCCTCAGGTTTGGAAACTGCTAACACCTAATAAGGAGTTAGTGGGCCTGATTTCCTGAGAGCAGCTGAGGCCTGCATAAAAGGCTCCAGTGCCCTGCCCTGTTGAGGCTTTCCTAACCAGGGCTCTACAGATCAACCAACAGTAAGGATTTGGGTTTTTTTTATTATATTAAATTGCTAGCTCTCGGAAGGGGAGCTCTTAAAATGGTTTTTTGTATATTTAAAAGCAAGGTTAGTTTTTTTTTGGTGCTTTAGTGGAACTTTCCTTGAGCACAGGAGGTTGCTGAACCCTAGTAACCTCCTCAGGTTTGGAAACTGCTAACACCTAATCAGGAGTTAGTGGGCCTGATTTCCTGAGAGCAGCTGAGGCCCGCATAAAAGGCTCTAGTACCCTGCCCTGTTGAGGATTTCATAACCAGGGCTCTACAGATCAACCAACAGTAAGGATTTGAGGATTTTTTTATTATATTAAATTGCTAGCTCTCTGAAGAGGAGCTCTTAAAAAGTTTTTTTCTATATTTAAAAGCAAGGTTACTTTTTTTTTGGTGCTTTAGTGGAACTTTCCTTGAGCACAGTAGGTTGCTGAACCCTAGTAACCTCCTCAGGTTTGGACACTGCTAACACCTAATCAGGAGTTAGTGGGCCTGATTTCCCGAGAGCAGCTGAGGCCTGTATAAAAGGCTCCAGTGCCCTGCCTTGTTGAGGTTTTCCGAACCAGGGCTCAACAGATCCACCAATGGTAAGGATTTGAGGGGTTTTTTTTATTATATTAAATTGCTAGATCTCTGCAGGGGAGCTCTTAAAAGGGTTTTTTGTATATTTTAAAAGCAAAGTTACTTTTTTTTGGTGCTTTAGTGGAACTTTCCTTGAGCACAGTAGGTTGCTGAACTCTAGTAACCTCCTCAGGTTTGGAAACTGCTAACACCTAATCAGGAGTTAGTGGGCCTGATTTCCTGAGAGCAGCTGAGGCCTGCATAATAGGCTCCAGTGCCCTGCCCTGTTGAGGCTTTCCTAACCAGTGCTCTACAGATCAACCAACAGTAAGGATTTGAGGGGGTTTTTATTATATTAAATTGCTAGCTCTCTGACTGGGAGCTCTTAAAAGGGTTTTTGTATATTTCAATAGCAAGGTTACTTTCTTTTTGGTGCTTTACTGGAACTTTCCTTGAGCACAGTAGGTTGCTGAACTCTAGTAACCTCCTCAGGTTTGGAAACTGCTAACACCTAATCAGGAGTTAGTGGGCCTGATTTCCTGAGAGCAGCTGAGGCCTGCAAAAAAGGCTCCAGTGCCCTGCCCTGTTGAGGCTTTCCTAACCAGCGCTCTACATATCAACCAACAGTTAGGATTTGAGGGGTTTTTTTTATTATATTAAATTGCTAGCTCTCTGACTGGGAGCTCTTAAAAGGTTATTTTGTATATTTTTAAAGCAAGGTTACTTTCTTTTTGGTGCTTTGGTGGAACTTTCCTTGAGCACATTAAGTTGCTGAACTCTAGTAACCTCCTCAGGTTTGGAAACCGCTAACACCTAATAAGGAGTTAGTGGGCCTGATTTCCTGAGAGCAGCTGAGGCCTGCATAAAAGGCTCCAATGCCCGGCCCTGTTGAGGCTTTCCTAACCAGGGCTCTGCAGATCAACCAACAGTAAGGATTTGGGATTTTTTTTATTATATTAAATTGCTAGCTCTCTGAAGGGGAGCTCTTAAAAGGGTTTTTTGTATATTTAAAAGCAAGGATACTTTTTTTTTGGTGCTTTAGTGGAACTTTCCTTGAGCACAGTAGGTTGCTGAACTCTAGTAACCTCCTCAGGTTTGGAAAATGCTAACATCGAATCAAGAATTATTGGGCCTGATTTCCTGAGAGCAGCTGAGTCCTGCATAAAAGGTTCCAGTGCCCTGCCCTGTTGAGGCTTTCCTAACCAGGGCTCTACAGATCAACCAACATTAAGAATTTGAGGGGGGTTTTAATTATATTAAATTGCGAGCTCTCAGACTGGGAGCTCTTAAAAGGGTTTTTTGTATATTTTAAAAGCAAGGTTACTTTTTTTTGGTGCTTTAGTGGAACTTTCCTTAAGCACAGTACGTTGCTGAACTCTAGTAACCTCCTCAGGTTTAGAAACTGCTAATACCGAATCAAGAATTATTGGGCCTCATTTCCTGAGAGCAGCTGAGCACTGCATAAAAGGCTCCAGTGCCCTGCCCTGTTGAGGCTTTCCTAACCTGGGCTCTACAGATCAACCAACAGTAAGGATTTGATGGGTTTTTTTATTATATTCAATTGCTAGTTCTCTGACTGGGAGCTCTTAAAAGGGTATTTTGTATATTTTTAAAGCAAGGTTACTTTCGTTTTGGTGCTTTAGTGGAACTCTCCTTGAGCACAGTAGGTTGCTGAACTCTAGCAACCTCCTCAGGTGTGGAAACTGCTAACACCTAATCAGGAGTTAGTGGGCCTGATTTCCTGAGAGCAGCTGAGGCCTGCATAAAAGGCTCTAGTACTCTGCCCTGTTGAGGCTTTCCTAACCAGGGCTCTACAGATCAACCAACAGTAAGGATTTGAGGATTTTTTTATTATATTAAATTGCTAGCTCTCTGAAGGGGAGCTCTTAAAAGGGTTTTTTATATATTTTTAAAGCAAGGTTACTTTCTTTTTGGTGCTTTAGTGGAACTTTCCCTGAGCACAGTAGGTTGCTGAACTCTAGTAACCTCCTCAGGTTTGGAAACTGCTAACACCTAATCAAGAGTTAGTGGGCCAGATTTCCTGAGAGCAGCTGAGGGCTGCATAAAGGCCCAGTACCCTGCCCTGTTGAGGTTTTCCGAACCAGGGCTCTACAGATCAACCAACAGTAAGGATTTGAGGGGTTTTTTTTATTATATTAAATTGCTAGCTCTCTGAAGGGGAGCTCTTAAAAAGGTTTTTTCTATATTTAAAAGCAAGGTTACTTTTTTTTTGGTGCTTTAGTGGAACATTCCTTGAGCACAGTAGGTTGCTGAACCCTAGTAACCTCCTCAGGTTTGGAAACTGCTAACACCTAATCAGGAGTTAGTGGGCCTGATTTCCTGAGAGCAGCTGAGGCCTGCATAAAAGGCTCCAGTGCCCTGCACTGTTGAGTCTTTCCTAACCAGGGGTCTACAGATCAACCAACAGTAAGGATTTGAGGTTTTTTTTTATTTTATTAAATTGCTAGCTCTTTGACTAGGAGCTCTTAAAAGGGTTTTTTGTATATTTTTAAAGCAAGGTTACTTTCTTTTTGGTGCTTTAGTGGAACTTTCCCTGAGCACAGTAGGTTGCTGAACTCTAGTAACCTCCTCAGGTTTGGAATCTGCTAACACCTAATCAAGAGTTAGTGGGCCTTTATCTCCTGAGAACAGCTGAGGCCTGCATAAAAGGCTCCAGTGCCCTGCACTGTTGAGTCTTTCCTAACCAGGGGTCTACAGATCAACCAACAGTAAGGATTTGAGGTTTTTTTTTATTTTATTAAATTGCTAGCTCTTTGACTAGGAGCTCTTAAAATGGTTTTTTGTATATTTTTAAATCAAGGTTACTTTCTTTTTGGTGCTTTAGTGGAACTTTCCCTGAGCACAGTAGGTTGCTGAACTCTAGTAACCTCCTCAGGTTTGGAATCTGCTAACACCTAATCAAGAGTTAGTGGGCCAGATTTCCTGAGAGCAGCTGAGGGCTGCATAAAGGCCCAGTACCCTGCCCTGTTGAGGTTTTCCGAACCAGAGCTCTACAGATCAACCAACGGTAAGGATTTGAGGGGGTTTTTTTATTATATTAAATTGCTAGATCTCTGCAGGGGAGCTCTTAAAAGGGTTTTTTGTATATTTTAAAAGCAAAGTTACTTTTTTTTTGGTGCTTTAGTGGAACTTTCCTTGAGCACAGTAGGTTGCTGAACTCTAGTAACCTCCTCAGGTTTGGAAACTGCTAACACCTAATCAGGAGTTAGTGGGCCTGATTTCCTGAGAGCAGCTGAGGCCTGCATAATAGGCTCCAGTGCCCTGCCCTGTTGAGGCTTTCCTAACCAGTGCTCTACAGATCAACCAACAGTAAGGATTTGAGGGGGTTTTTTATTATATGAAATTGCTAGCTCTCTGACTGGGAGCTCTTAAAAACGTTTTTTGTATATTTTAAAAGCAAGGTTACTTTTTTTTTGGTGCTTTAGTGGAACTTTCCTTGAGCACAGTAGGTTGCTGAACTCTAGTAACCTCCTCAGGTTTGGAAACTGCTAACACCTAATCAGGAGTTAGTGGGCCTGATTTCCTGAGAGCAGCTGAGGCCTGCATAATAGGCTCCAGTGCCCTGCCCTGTTGAGGCTTTCCTAACCAGTGCTCTACAGATCAACCAACAGTAAGGATTTGAGGTTTTTTTTTATTATATGAAATTGCTAGCTCTCTGACTGGGAGCTCTTAAAATAGTTTTTTGTATATTTTAAAAGCAAGGTTACTTTCTTTTTGGTGCTTTAGTGGAACTTTCCTTGAGCACAGTAGGTTGCTGAACTCTTGGAACCTCCTAAGGTTTGGAAACTTCTAACACCTAATCAGGAGTTAGTGGGCGTGATTTCCTGAGAGCAGCTGAGGCCTGCATAAAAGGCTCCAGTGCCCTGCCCTGTTGAGGCTTTCCTAACCAGGGCTCTACAGGTCAACCAACAGTAAGGATTTGAGGGGTTTTTTTATTATATTAAATTGCTAGCTCTCTGACTGGGAGCTCTTAAAAGGGGTTTTTGTATATTTTTAAAGGAAGGTTACTTTTTTTTGGTGCTTTAGTGGAACTTTCCTGGAGCACAGAAGGTTGCTGAACTCTAGTAACCTCCTCAGGTTTGGAAACTGCTAACACCGAATCAAGAATTATTGGGCCTGATTTCCTGAGAGTAGCTGAGCCCTGCATAAAAGGCTCCAGTGCCCTTCCCTGTTAAGGCTTTCCTAACCAGGGCTCTACAGATCAACCAATAGTAAGGTTTTCAGGTTTTCTTTTTATTATATTAAATTGCTAGCTCTCTGACTGGGAGCTCTTAAAAGGGGTTTTTGTATATTTTTAAAGCAAGGTTACTTTCTTTTTGATGATTTAGTGGAACTTTCCTGGAGCGTAGTAGGTTGCTGAACTCTAGTAACCTCCTCAGGTTTGGAAATTGCTAACACCTAATCAGGTGTTAGTTCCCTCCCTACCCACCCCGACTCCCACCCACCCCTAGTGAGCAGTCTTGCTTTATAGGGCAGGGTAGGAAGAAGGGGAGGAGGAGTGGCACGATATGTAAAAACTACTATTAAAGCTTTGGAATTACATAGTTTAAAAGGGAATGAGGAGGCATTGTGGGTTAAACTAGAAAGAGGAAAAGAGAAATCTATTTGCATTGGTGTGATATACAGACCTCCCTCAAAAGAGGAAGAGGTGGACAGAGTTAATTGAAGACATACGCAGCATTGCTAGGAAAGGGGAAGTGCTACTGATAGTAGATTTCAATATGCCAGATGTTGATTGGCACATTCCTGCTGCAGTATCATCTAGAAGTAAGGAGATCCTGGATTCTCTACAGGGAGAACTATTCAGGCAATTGGTAACAGACCCCACATGTGAAGGGGCCATTCTGGACTTGGTGCTTGCCAATGGTGAAAGTGTTTCTGATGTGGTAGTGGGAGATCATTTTGCATCCAGTGATCACCAGTTGGTGTGGTTCAGTATTAGGACTAGGGCTGTTAGAATCCATTCAAAGGTGAGGATCTTAGACTTTAGGAAGACTAACTTTGCCAAGATGGGCCAATACCTCAGGGAGTCATTAGTGGGATGGGAACAGCTGGGGGATGTAGAAAAACAGTGGGCAAAACTGAAAGGGGATATTTTAAGGGCAACCAACTTTTTTGTTAAAATGGTAAATAAAGGCAAAAGGAAAAGGAAACCACTATGGTTTTCGACGGAAGTAGCTGAAAAAGTGAAGAAAAAGAGGGAGGCCTTCATGAAATACAAGAGATCACAGAGAGAGGAAGACAGGCATCTGTATTTGGAAAAACTTAGGGGAAGCTAGCAAAGTAGTCAAGAAGGCAAAGATTCAAAAGGAGGAGGAAATAGCCAATGCAATAAAATGGGGGGATAAGACATTTTTCAGATATATTAGTGAGAAGAGGAAGGGCAAAAGTGGTATAGTCAGACTCAAGGGTGCAGGGGAGGAATATTTAGAAGTTGATAAGGATAAAGTGGAATTGCTTAACAAATATTTTTATTCTGTATTTACAGATGAAGAACCAGGAGCAGGACCTCAGAAAACACCCACTAATAGGAACAGAAGCGAGGGACATCTTGTACAATTTTCAGAAGACTGTGTTCGTGAGAAACTAGCTCAACTTAAAGTAGACAAAGCGATGGGACCCGATGGGATACACCCTAGAATACTGAGGGAACTTGGGGATGTTCTAGCAACTCCACTGACTGACCTTTTCAATGCCTCGTTGGAGTCGGGAGTGGTGCCAAAGGACTGGAGAGAGGCTCATGTGGTGCCTTTACACAAAAGCCGAAGTAAGGATGTGGTTGAAAACTACAGGCCGGTTAGTTTAACTTTGGTGGTGAGTAAATTATTGGAAGCGCTGCTGAAAGAGAAAATAGTGAGGTTTCTGGAGTCCAGCGGATTACAGGATCCAAGGCAGCATTGATTCACCAGAGGCAGGTCTTGTCAGACAAATCTGATTGATTTCTTTGACAGGGTAACCAGGGAGTTGGACCGAGGGAGAGCTCTAGATGTGGTGTATTTAGATTTCAGTAAAGCCTTTGACACTGTTCCTCACAGGCGACTTATAAACAAACTGAGCACCCTAGGGATGGATTCTAAAGTTACTGCTTGGGTTAGAAATTGGTTGGGTGGGAGGCGACAAAGAGTACAAGTAAATGGAGCTCACTCTGAGGAGAAGGATGTTATCAGTAGTGTGCCCCAGGGATCTGTCCTTGGTCCGATTCTTTTTAACATCTTTTTTAGTTATATAGCGGAAGGGCTGTCGGGTAAGGTTTGCCTCTTTGCGGATGATACCGAAATCTGCAATAGAGTAGACACCCAGGAAGGTGTAGATAACATGAGGAGGGATCTAGCTAAGCTTGAAGAATGGTCTAGAATTTGGCAGCTGGGATTTAATGTTAAAAATGCAAGGTCATGCATTTGGGCTGAAGCAATCCAAGGGAGCAATACAGTATAGGGGGTGAAGTATTTTTGTACAGTAAAGAAGAGCAGGACCTAGGCGTGGTTGTGTCTGATGATCTTAAAGTAGCTCAACAGGTAGAAAAGGCGACGGCAAAGGCTAGAAGGATGCTTGGGTGCATATGGAGAGGAATGGCTAGCAGAAAAAAGGAGGTGATAATGCCTCTGTATAAGTCATTGGTGCGACCTCATTTGGAGTATAGTGTGCAATTCTGGAGACCGCACCTTCAAAAGGATGTGAACAGGATGGAGTCGGTGCAGAGGGTGGCTACTAAAATGATTAGTGGGCTTCATTATAAAGCATATGAGGACAGACTTAAGGATCTTAATATGTATACCTTAGAGGAAAGGCGGAATAGAGGTGCTATGATTGAGATGTTTAAATACCTCCGTGGCATAAATGTTCAGGGAGAGAGCCTCTTTCAATTGAAAGCAAGTTCTGCTACGAGGGGACATGGGATGATGGTGAAGGGAGATAGATTCAGGATTGATATGCGGAAATATTTCTTTACGGAAAGAGTAGTGGATCCATGGAATAGTCTCCCAGTGGAGGTGGTAGAGATGAGGACAGTAACTGAATTCAAAAAAGCATGGGACCAACAGAGAGGATCTCTAAAGGTAAAAAGGTAGTTGTTGATATGGAAGGACAGACTAGATAGGCCATGTGGTCTTTTGCTGTCATCATATTTCTATGTTTCTATGTTTCTACTGATAGGAGATTTCATTATGCGAGATGTTGACTGGCATATTCCTGCTGCAGTATCATCTAGAAGTAAGGAGATCCTGGATTCTCTACAGGGAGAACTATTCAGGGAATTGGTAACAGACCCCACACGTTAAGGGGCCATACTGGACTTGGTGTTTACCAATGGTAAAAGTGTTTCTGATATTATTATGGGAGATCATTTTGCATCCAGTGATCACCAGATGGTGTGGTTCAGTATTAGGACTAGAGCTGATAGAATCCCTTCAAAAGCGAGGGTCTTAGACTTTAGAAAAATTAACATTGCCAAGATGGGCCAATACCTCAGGGAGTCGTTAGTGGGGTGGGAACAGCTGGGGGATTTAGAAAAACAGTGGGAAAAACTGAAAGGGGATATTTTAAGGGCAACCAACATTTTTGTTAAAATGGTTAATAAAGGAAAAGTAGACCGCTATGGTTTTCGAAAGAAGGAGCTAAAAAGGTGAAGAAAAAGAGGGAGGCCTTCATGAAATACAAGAGATCACAGAAAGAGGAAGATAGGCATCTATATTTGGAAAAAACTTAGAGAAGCTAGCAAAGTAGTCAGGAAAGCAGATTCAAGAAGAGGAGGAAATGGCCAATGCAATAAAATGGGGGGATAAGACATTTTTCAGATATGTTAGTGAAAAGAGGAAGGGCAAAAGTGGTATTGTCAGACTCAAAGGTCAAGGGGAGAGACATGTAGAAGCTGATAAGGATAAAGCAAAATTGCTTAACAAATATTTCTGTTCTATGTTCACAGATAAAGAAAAGAAACTGGACCTCAGAAAACACCCACAAACAGGAACAGAAGCGAGGGGCATCTTGAAGAATTTTCAGAATACTGTGTTTGTGAGAAATTAGCTAAACAAAGTAGACAAAGTGATGGGACCAGATGTGATACACCCTAGAATACTGAGGGAACTTGGGGAAGTTCTAGCAGCTCCACTGACTAACCTTTTCAATGCCTCGTTGGAGTCGGGAGTGGTGCCAAAGGACTGGAGAGAGGCTCATGTTGTCCCTTTACACAAAAGCAGAAGGATGTGCTTGAAAACTACAGGCCAGTTAGTTTAACTTCGGTGGTGAGTAAATTATTGGAAACGCTGCTGAAAGAGAAAATAGTGAGGTTTCTGGAGCCCAGCGGATTACAGGATCCGAGGCAGCATGGATTCACCAGAGGCAGGTCTTGTCAGACAAATCTGATTGATTTCTTTGACTGGGTGACCAGGGAGTTGGACCTAGGAAGAGCTCTAGATGTGGTGTATTTAGATTTCAGTACAGCCTTTGACACCGTTCCTCACAGGCGACTTATACACAAACTGAACACCCTAGGGATGGATCCTAAAGTTACTGCTTGGGTTAGAAATTGCTTGAATGGGAGGCGTCAAAGGGTACAGGTAAATGGAGCTCACTCTGAGGAGAAGGAAGTTACCAGTGGTGTGCCCCAGGGATCTGTCCTTGGTCCCATTCTTTTTAACATCTTTGGTTAGTGATATAGCGGAAGGGCTGTCAGGTAAGGTTTGTCTCTTTGCGGATGATACCGAAATCTGCAATAGAGTAGACACCCAGGAAGGTGTAGATAACATGAGGAGGGATCTAGCTAAGCTTGAAGAATGGTCTAGAATTTGGCAGCTGGGATTTAATGTTAAAAAATGCAAGGTCATGCATTTAGGCTGCAGCAATCCAAAGAAGCAATATAGTATAGGGGGTGAAGTACTTTTGTCCACTAAAGAAGAGCGGGACCTAGGCGTGGCTGTGTCTGATGATCTTAAATTAGCTAAACAGGTAGAAAAGGTGACAGCGAAAGCTAGAGAATGCTTGGGTGCATAGGGGAGAGGAATGGCTAGCAGAAAAAAGCAGATGATAGTGTCTCTGTAGAAGTCTTTGGTGCGACCTCATTTGGAGTAGTGTGCAATTCTGGAGACCGCACCTTCAAAAGGATATAAACAGGATGGAGTCAGTACAGAGGGTGGCTACTAAAATGGTTAGTGGGCTTCATTATAAAAGCATATGAGAACAGACCTAAGGATCTTAATATGTACACCTTAGAGGAAAGGCGGGTGATATGATTGAGATGTTTAAATACCTCCGTGCATAAATGCACAGGGGGAGAGCCTCTTTAGATTGAAAGCAAGTTCTGCTATGAGGGGACATGGGATGAGAGTGAAAGGGGACAGATTCAGGAGTGATATGCAGAAATATTTCTTTACAGAAAGAGTGGTGGATCTGTGGAATAGTCTCCCAGTGGAGGTGGTAGAGAGGAAGACAGTATCTGAAATCGAAAAAAGCATGGAACAAACACAGAGGATCTCTAAAGGAAAAAAGGGGACTGTTTATTTATTTAGACAGTTTTGTATACCGCCTTATCCTTCAATCAAAGCGGTCACAACACAATTGGGGGATACATTTAACACGATGGGATATGAGACACATACACTAATACTTACAGGGAACATGGGCAATGGAGGGTTAAGTGGCTTGCCCAAGACCACAAGGAGCATCTGTGGGACTAGAAACCCCAGTCCTTCCGGCCCAAGGTTGCTGTCCTCTAGTGGGATTTGAACCCCCAACCTTCCGGCCTGAAGTACCTTGCCCCAACCACTAGGTTACTCCTCCCTAGTAGTTGCTGATATGGAAGGACAGACTAGATAGGCCATGTGGTCTTTTTCTGTCGTCATTTTTCTATGTTTCTCTCTCTTTGCTGGGTGATTGATCCCCTTAATATTTAGGGATACAATTTTATATCCTTTAATGTGCACCATAATTAATCCTGAGCATGGTACCTATGACTCCACCCTTCCCTTTTCCCTCTTGAAGCAGCCTATATCCCCACCATTGAGCCTTAATGAAGTACCTCCAAACCATTAAACCATGAATTCTCAAACATATTGTACAGACAAACATATTTCCTTCCTCCATGTTTTAAGTATTCTAGACTTCCAGCCTAGAACCTTTAATTTCTGCTTAACCCCTCCCCCCCCAACCCGGAACCGCCCAATTGTCAAGAAAACTATCAGTTCTTTTCAGTTCTTAATCTTCAACTCTTGTTCCTCTGAACACTTAATTAATACATGCAACTCCTTTAGCACAAGCGTAATCCTGATTAACTAGTCACCGTCCTTTCTCCGTAGCCCCAAGGGATGCCGCCCAAGCTGTCTCCTCTTTAGGCCCACTTATCTCCTCTTGAGCCTGCTGCTGCTGACCTTTCTCACTCTGGCCTTCGCTGCTCGTTGGCCACTGTGATTGTGGATCACGGTTACCTACGGTATCTGTCTGGTGTCCTCTGTCCTCGGATGCTCCAATCAGATACTTCTTCGCCACCTCCACCGAGCTGAAAGATTTTCGGCGCCCATTTTCCACAAAAGTCAGTCGGGCGGGGTACCACACCACGGCCGATATTCCACGGTTTAACAGTTGGGCTTTGTACCTAAGCAAGTCCTTCCTTCTCCGGATGGTCTCGGTTACAAGGTCAGGGTACAGCCCAACTTTCCAGCCCTTGTATTGCACTACTCCCGATTTCCATGCCTCTTTAATGATAACAACATAAGATATGCCATACTGGGTCAGACCATGGTCCATCAAGCCCAGTATTCTGTTTCCAACAGTGGCCAATCTAGGTCATACGTACCTAGCGGTTTCCCCAAAAGACACAGGTTCCGCAATGCTTGTACTGGGTCAAGCATTGATATCCTGGGTCCCTTCTTAATAATGGTTTATGGACCTTTCCTCCAGGAACTTGTTCAAAACCTTTTTAAACCCAGCTACACTAACAGCCTTTACTACATCCTCCGGTAACAAATTCCAGAGTTTGATTACACGTTGAGTGAAAAAATATTTTCTTTTATTAGTCTTAAATAGTTTACCCTGTAGCTTCATTGCATGTCCCCTAGTCTTTCTATATTCTGTTAATGTAAGCAATCGATCTACGTTTACCCGTTCCACTCCATTCATTAATTTATAGACTTCTATCATATCTCCCCTCAGCCGCCTCTTTTCCAGGTTAAAGAGCCCTAACCTTTTTAGCTTTTCTTCATAGGAGTATCCTTCCATCCCCTTTACCATTTTGGTGGCTCTTCTCTGAACCTCTTCTAATAACGCTATATCCTTTTTAAGATACGGTGACCAGAATTGCACACAATATTCAAGGCGCGGTCTCACCATGGAACGATATAGAGGCATTATAATATCTTTAGTTTTATTTTCCATTCCTTTCCTTATGATACCTAGCATTCTATTTGCTCTCTTGGCTGCCGCTGCACACTGGGCCGAGGGTTTTAACATGTTATCCACAATGACGCCTAAATCTTTTTCCTGGGTGGTGGTTCCTAATGTGGAACCTTGCATTGTGTAACCATAGTTTGGGTTGTTCTTCCCTAGGTGCATAACTTTGCACTTGTCCACATTAAATTTCATCTGCCATTTTGATGCCCAGTCTTCCAATTTATCAAGATCCTCTTGCAATTTTCCACAATCCTCTTGGGTTTTAACAAGTCTTGTGTCATCTACATATTTGATAACCTCACTCGTTATTTCACTTTCCAGGTCATTTATGAATATGTCAAAAAGCAGCGGACCAAGCACAGATCCCTGGGGTATACCACTACTCACCTTTCTCCACTGGGAAAATTGGCCATTTAGCCCGACCCTCTGTTTTCTATCTTCCAACCAATTCTTGATCCACAGTAGTACACTGCCTCCTATCCCATGACTCTTTAGTTTTGCCAAACGTCTCTGATGAGGGACCTTGTCAAAGGCTTTCTGAAAGTCCAGATACAATATATCAACCGACTCACCTTTGTCCACCTGTTTATTCACACTTTCAAAAAAACATAACAGATTATTAAGACAAGATCTTCCTTGTCTAAAGCCATGTTGGCTGTCTCCCATTAGGCCATGACTATCTACATGCTGAGTAATTTTATTCTTTATGATGGTTTCTACCATTTTTCCCAGTACTGACGTGAGGCTCACCGGTCTGTAGTTTCCCGGATCACCCCTGGAACCCTTTTTAAAAATTGGTGTTACATTGGTGATCCTCCAATCTTCAGGTATTAGAGATGATTTTAATGATAGTTCACAGATTACTAATAGCAGGTCTGCAATCTCATATTTCAGTTCTTTCAACACCCTTGGATGTATACCATCCGGCCCAGGTGATTTGCTACTCTTCAGTTTATCTAATAGTTGTAATACATCTTCCCGATGTATCGATATTTCCTTCATTTCTTCCGCACCTTTAAATACTACTTCAGTCATGGGTAACATCCCTATATCTTCCTCAGTAAAGACCGAAGCAAAGAATTCATTCAGTCTCTCCGCTATCGCCTTGTCGCCTCTTAGTGCCCCTTTAACTCCTCTATCATCTAATGGACCAACTGACTCTCTCACAGGTTTTTTGCTACGAATGTACTTGAAAAAATCTTTATTTCACATTTTTGCTTTCGCAGCAAGCTTCTTCTCAAATTCTCCCTTTGCCTGCCTTATCAATGCCTTGCCAGTGCTTGTGCTGTTTCCAGGTTTTGTCATTTGGCTCTTTTTTCCATTTCCTGAAAGATGCTTTTTTGGCAACAACAGTCTCTCTGACCTCACCTTTAAACCATGCTGGCAGTTTTTTGGATTTCCTTCCACTTTTTTAAAGCGTGGAATACAGCTGGTCTGGGTTTCCAAGATAGTAGTTTTCAACAACACCCAAGCTTGATGTAAATCTTTAAGCTTTGCAACTGCTCTTTTTAGTTTTTTCTTAACTATTTCCCTCGTTTTATCATAGTCTCCCTTTCAAAAGTTAAAAGGTAGTACTGTCAATTTCCTTACTATCCCTCCTCCACTAATTAAATCAAAGGCGATCATGCTATGATCACTATTGCCAAGTGGCCCCAACACCCTTATCTCTTGCACTAGATCTGGTGTTCCACTAAGGACTAGGTCTAATATGGCTTCCCCTCTGGTCGGTTCATGAACCAGCTGCTCCAAGAAACAATCATTTATGTCATCTAGGAACTTTATCTCCCTAGCATGTCCTGCCTTGACACTGACCCATTTCTTCTTTGTCTTTCATTTCCAGCATAGTAGATCATGTGATCATCTGATACCAGTCCATTTCAGTTTGCTGACACCTAACAGATCGAGTTGTACACGTTCCATTTCACTCTTGACCACCTCCAACTTCCCTTGGTTCATGCTTCATACGTTTTATATCCCAATATGTAAGACATCTTTACAGCTTCTGACTCATTTCATGCGCAGCTACATCAGCAGTCAGACATCTCGAGGGCTTTGATCCAACCACATCATAAATGCTGGCTTTACTCTGAAAAGTCTTCAGTTCCTCCCCAGTAGTAAGTTGAGTGCCTTCTGACCTGGGGGTCTCATCTTCCAACACTATAGTGCAATTTGTTTTGTTGTGACTATCCATTGGGTTTTCATGGCAAGATGAGGAAGTAGATTGCCAGGCCTTTCTTCCACGCAGTTTAAGTTTAGTGTTGTTGCCATTGTCATAGAAATGTGATCCTCCGCCGCCAACACTGTCCCATCCTGCTGCTGCCCAGATGGGTGTTTTGTCTTGGTCTGGCACCTCAGCTGAGACCTGTCCATCTTAGGAGACCCTGCCAGTAGTTAAACATATCGATAGCTTAGCCCTCAGCATCACTGATGCACACAAGCCCTCACAGCACAGCAAGCTGAAAATCAAGTGAGGGACATTGCGGTACATTAGTATAAAGTAATTTGATATCTAGTATCACCAAAAACAAACCTCAGTGACAGCCTTGGAAGCCTTGTAGGAATTTAATGACATGGGCAGAGTCTCTGACAAAGGATGGTATTTGTCCATCAAAGGGTTGCAAAAGAATGTCAAAAAATTGGGAGATGGGTTACAGAAGCGAACCTATGGCCGAAACTATAGGCCGTCCAGGTGGATCAATCATAGACTTGTGTATCTTAGGCAAAATATAGATGGTAGGCACCACTGGATATGAAACTGTAAGGAAATCAGCTTCTTTATGTGTAAGACAGCCAGCTTCATGAACAAATACAATTAAAGAATCAACCTTCTTTTTCCATGTATTGTAGGATCTTTATCTAAACGTAAGTAAACTTGATCATCGCATAAATGTCTTTTCACTTCGTTAATGTAGTCAGTCCTATTCATGACCACAATGGCACCACACTTATCTGCTAGTTTGATAACTATCCTAAGGTTAGACCTAAGGGATTCCAATGCCGACCTATCGTGTTATGGTAGACTCAATGATAATTTTTTTCAAGAGCCGTAACTCATTTAAGGATAGTTTTTTCAAAAACCTCAGTGACTGGATTGACACTATTGGGTAGAATCCATGTGGATTTTCTTTGTACAATAGATGGCTTGTTAGAAGTGGCATTATGGTCTTTAAAGAAATCTTTAATCTTAAGTTTCCTAAAAAAAATAAATCTACCCTAGTATGAAATGGGTCATAACGAGTTGAGGGCACTAAGATAAACCTTTATCTAGGACAGTGATGGCTAACCTTTTTGAGCCCGAGTGCCCAAACTGCCGCACAAAACCAAAGAATTTCCTCAAAGTGCCAGCACGTCAATTAAACCTTAACAACAATATTTTAGAGCCTTATAATGATGTTCCAGATCACCCATTTTGGGCAAGGATACTGGGGCGTTACAAATTACACAACACTTGTCTTTCACCATGATGAAGAAGTAGTCCATTTCCCATTCATCATGAAAGTGGTAGGTTTTGCTCTTCTTTGGAACCCAGCTCCCGCGCGGGTCCTATAATCTCGCGAGAGGACGGCGCACGAGCCCTAGCGTGCAGCTTCTCGGCGAGAGGCGCGCAGAAGCTCCGACCGGAAGGGGAAGCGCGGGGCCGGGCTGGGGCCTTTCTCCTAGCACAGGGGTCTGCAACCTTTAAGACATAAAGAGCCACTTGGACCCGTTTCCGAAGGGAAAAAAAAACTGGGAGCCGCCAAACCATTGCGACATTTAAAACAAATCTAACACTGCATATATTGTTTCTTACAGTGTACCATCATAATCACAATCACAATCATAGCCTGAGGTAAATATGAGGGCCCAAATGTAATCCACATTATAAATATATTATTATATTATTGTCACTTTTCTTTTAATATTTTTTTGACCCCCCTCAGAACTACTTTTCATAGAAAACGTTAAATTTACTTACCGTATTTTCCGGCGTATAAGACGACTGGGCGTATAAGACGACCCCCTACTTTTCCTGTTAAAATGTAGGTGTTTGGCCTATACTCGCCGTATAAGACTACCCCTCTTCCAGCGCACACCAAAAAAAATACGCCGGAAAATACGGTTAATTAATCACAACAAGTAACAATATTTGATTTCAAAATTATGATGATTTTGTAGTCAAATCACTAATATGAAATAAAATTATTTTTTCTACCTTTGTTGTCTGACCAATTTATTCTCTGATCATGCTGGTCCCGATCTGAGGCTTCTGCTTTCCTGTCTTCTCTTAGCTCTGTTTCTGTGGTCTATGGTCCATCTGCCATTTCTTATCTCTTCTTTCGTTTTCTTCACTTCTTTCCATCAGCCTATTTCCAGTCCCAGTAACCCTCCCCAGTATCAGCCCCTTTCCAGTCCTCACTCCCAGTACCTTCCAATGTCAACTTGCATTCCCATGATTGCCACTGGTGTCCATTCCCTTCCAGTCCCCCTCCTTCCCCACTGACCAGTCCCTTCTAGTACAAATACCATGGCAGCCCCTCTCAGATCCACTCCCTTCCAGTTCCATTCTCCCATCCCCTCGCATCAGCCCATTTGTAGCCTTAGCCCCCAGTTTTCTTCCAGGGCCAGCAGCTCTATCCTCCCCTCCCCACAATCAGCCCATTCTCAGTCAAAGCCCCCCAATCAGCTCACTTCCAGTGCTAATCCCCCTCAACCCCATTACCAGTGCTAGCCTCCCCTAATCAGCCCAATACCACCAGTCCTACCCCCCCCCATCACCAGTCCTATCCCCCCATCAGCCCATTTCCAGTCCTAACCTCACCGATCAGCTCATTTCCAATGCTAGCCCCCCATCAGTCCATTATCAGTCATACCCCCCTATCAGCCCATTACCAGTCCCAACCCCCCCCCTTGATCAGTCCATTCCCAGTCCTAGCCTTCAACCCATTACCAGTCCTAGTCCCCTCCCATCTGCCCATTACCAGTGCTAGCTCCCCCATCAGCCCATTATAATCCTAAGCCGCAATGTCTCTCGCCTCTCTCCAGCATTTATCCCGTCTGTCCAGTATGTCCCTGTCTCTCCCCTTTGTGCATGCCAGCCCCCCTCCCTCCATGTCAGCCCCCGTCCTTCCATCTGTCCATGTCAGCTCCCTCCCTCCCTCCCTGTCAGCCCCACTGTACATGTCAGCCTCCCTCCATGTCAGTCCCCCCTCTGTCCATGTCAGCCCCCTCCCTCCATCTATCCCTCCTTCCATGTAAGCCCCCCTCCTTCCATCCATCCATATCAGCTCCCTCCCTCCATGTAAGCCCCCCTCCTTCCATCCATCCATATCAGCTCCCTCCCTCCATGTAAGCCCCCCTCCTTCCATCCATCCATATACGCTCCCTCCCTCCAGGTAAGCCCCCCTCCCCCCACAGGTCGAGGGTAGCCCCCCCTCTCCCCATGTCGACCCCCCCTCTCCCCATGTCGATGGTAGCCCCCCCCCTCTCCCCATGTCGATGGTAGCCCCCCCCCTCTCCCCATGTCTTCCTCCCTTCATCTGCAGCCGCAGCTCCCTGCCTGTTAGGGAACCGCGGCTGTGCTTGTAAAATCGTTGCGGAGCCCTTCCTGTCTTGACGGGCTCCGTGCAGCATTGTCCCGCCTCTAAAGGTAGTTGTAAGTTCCTTTAGAGGCGGGACAATGCTGCACGGAGCCCGTCAAGACAGGAAGGGCTCCGCAACGATTTTACAAGCACAGCCGCAGTTCCCTAACAGGCAGGGAGCCGCGGCTGCAGACGAAGGGAGGCAGACACCTGTCCTAGCGGACCTTCCCGCGTGCCAGCTGCAAGGCCTTCGCGTGCCACAGCTGGCACGCGTGCCATAGGTTCGCCATCGCTGATCTAGGATGACAACCTGGCATTGCGTAAGTGCGACCTCCGAAAGATTAATCACAGAACTAGTTATTCCCGGTAGGACACCCTCCATGTTCCCGTTTGTCACCATCCACCTCTGCCTCTCCCCGTGTATGGAAACTTCGAGGGCTCTGCTTTCTGCTCCTGGTCTACCCTCCACCCTTCCATTTTGGCTCTTCATGCACACCTCTCCTGTGCCTGATCGGTATGTCACCACTCTTATTCTGTCCTCCTGTCGCTGCACACATCCTGCTGCTTCTGGCTCCGCTGGGAGACACATCTTCCCCATCCTATGCCGCACACTGACATTGCACCATTTTACATTGGCACTCCCCCCCCCATGCATTGGTACAGCTGCCTCCCACATGCTTGTCCACTTTACTGGCTGCCATGTAGGGTGCCCACGGATATGGCAGGTCCATCGGCTCCCATCTGTCCTTCCATCCATAACCTTTACATTGACTTTCCTTGGTGCTCCTTTATCCAGTATTAGGGTTACAGCCGTTTATGGACATTAAGGTGCATGCTGCCCGATATCCTGTTAACGCACGTTAAATAGCCCATAGCGCCCTTTTTGCCGGAATGCCTCCTACCCGCCTAGCGCCCTTTATGCATGTAATACCCCTTATCGCTGCCATTAATGCCTGTTACCTTTACTCCTTTTAGTAAACATACCCAAGAGTAAATTTAGCATGCCAGCACTAATTTCCAAAGCTGACACAACAAGGACTCTGATTAGGAAATGGTAGCAACATAAATATTGCAGTGGGCTCTTTTGTGTGGTGCAGAGATGGAGTGCAAACGTGTGTGTGTTCTGGTGCAGAGGTGTGTGTGTATGGCTTGGAAGTAAGGTGCCTGTGTGAGTGTATGTGGTCTTGTGTGCGGAAGTGGGGTGTGAGTGTGTGGTATGGAGATGGTTTTCCTTGGTGCTCCTTTATCCAGTGTTAAGGTGACTGCCGTTTTCGGACATTAAGGTGCATGCTTCACACCTTAACGCCCAATATCCTGCTAACGCATGTTAAATGGCCCATAGCGCCCTTTATGCCAGAATGTCCCCTACCCGCCCAGCACCCTTTACGCACGTTAACACCCCTTATCGCTGCTATTAACGCCTGTTACCTTAACGCCCTTTAGTAAACATGCCCTACTAAATCAATTTGCCAAAACTGCTGCCATGATCTTGAGGCCTTGGTTTAGAAGGGACATTGGCTTATATCAACCCATCTGTTATGGGTCTTTGCAAGGTTTCAGGAGTAATATTATCTTCTCCAAATTTAGGATGTTCTTCTCTTTATTATTTGAGGCTATTCCTTCTTTCACCTATCATAAGAACATAAGATATGCTATACTGGGTCAGATCAAGATCCAGCAAGCCCAGTATCCTGTTTCTAACAGTGGCCAATCCAGGTCACATGTACCTAGCAGTTTCCCAAAAAGACACACAGGTTCCACAGTGCTTGCATTGGGGCAAGCAGTGGATTTCCTGGGTCCCCTTTAATAATGGTTTATGGACCTTTCCTCCAGGAACTTGTCCAAACCTTTTTTAAACACAGCTACACTAGCAGCTTTTACTACATCCTCCAGTAACGAATTCCAGAGTTTGATTACGTGTTAAGTAAAACATATTTTCTCTTATTAGTCTTAACCCTTTCCAGGCCGAGCCCGAAACTCTTGGGATCCAAAATTCTGACTAAATATTCCTATCAAATGGTATATAATACATGACCATAGCAGAAGGAAAATCACTATTAGAACATATTGAATAAGAAGAGTACAATTTTCCTGAAATATGCAAAAATTAACCTGGCTGCAGAATGTGGATTAAAAATTTAAATTAGGCCTTGAAAGGGTTAAATGAGTTACACACTGTAGCTTCATTGCATGTCTTCTAGTCTTTCTACTTTTCAATGGCATAAACAATCGATCTACATTTACCCATTCCACTCCATTCATTAATTTATAGACCTCTATCATATCTCCCCTCAGCCGTCTCTTTTCCAGGTTTAAGAGCCCTAACCTTTTTAGCCTATTTTTAGAGGGGTATCCTTCCATCCCCTTTACCATTTTGGTGGCTCTTCTCTGTCTAAGAGGATGGGCAACTCAATCTTCTAAAATTTTTATAAAATTTTCCAACTTCAACAAGCCATACTGACAGACTTAATTAAAAGCTCCAATTGCTCTTCTCCCAGTTTTGGCATCTGGAGCTCCTTAAAAATCTCCATTCAACTTCTTATCTGGCTGTGCTCCTTACCATAGAGCTCTTTGTAGAAGGCCAGGATTTCTCTGGCTATATCTCCCATTTCGGTACACAGGGTTCCTCCCTTGCCTTTTATTGCCATAATGACCTTTTCACTCTTGTGTTGGGTTGTCAAGCCTAGCTAGCAGCCCCCCTGTCTTCTTGTCCCATTGATACAGTTGATATTTATACCTATGAATGCTAACTTCTGCACTTTTCTATAAAAATTCCTCTATCTTCTAAACTTTTTTGCCTGGCCTCATCTGCCATCCTAGCCATACTTTTGCAATTCCCCAGTAAGGCGGAATATGTCTTTATCAGCATTCTTTTTCTTATGCACCCCATAGGCTAGGATTTTCTCCCACAGTACTGCTTTTGCTGCCTCACAGTATGTTCCTAGATTTGCTTCTTCATTGTTGTTTTCCATTTCATAATTCCGCCAAGCTCCTGTCAGGAAAGTTTAAAAGTCTTTGTCCTGATACAGGGCTGGGTTCATTCTCCAAAGCCTATCTGAAGTAACCTTTACAAATTTCATGTCACTAAACTGTGATTAAACACTGCAGTTGCCTGGATATTTGCCCCTGTTAACATGGGGTGGGGGGATATCCAATGGCAACAGCTGAAAACTCACCCACGGATAGTCAATGCCAGGGCCATATCTGACCATCAGCATTGAATAGCCAGGTTGCTACAAACCCTGGAAGCTAACTGGGCAACGGCGATATCGAGCCACTGCCCACTTAGCCTCCATGAGTAAAGTTAGGCCCGCTGCCCGGTTAGTGATGGGTGCTGTCTCTGCTCCGCCTCACCCGGCCCCGGCATGCCCCCATGCTAACCATGTAGCAGTGACACCTGAGGATATTCAGCAGCACTAACCATATCCCTCCTAGTGGCATTTACACGGTTTGCAGGTCTGCAAACCGTGTAAATGCCTTTGGTTGTTCCCTCAGAGAGAACAGTGTCTTTGAAATTAGCCAGAAATCCAGTCTTGAGAACATCTTCTGTGGCAAAGAGTTGCGAGTAAAGTCTGTTTCTCCAGGGTGGATTGTTTGTCAGGCACTATTAATTCTAACTGTGATATTAACAAGTTGACTGCTTTCTGCTCATACACTTTCTTTGCTGTTTGTGGTGGCTTGCGGTCTAAGGTGGGACCCTTCACTACATTCAAATCCACTCTTGTGTTTAATTGGTAGATAGCAAAACTATCCACCTTACCTAATAGGAGAGCAAAAAATGCATGATTGTAAACCATGGAGTCATAAACATTACAAAGCACAAGACTGGTTCCATACAGGTTCCCGAGCGCTAGGACGTATCTCCTGTCTACATCTGCTATACTTTATGCACTGCACAGGGTTTAGATTTATGTATTAAGATTGCTACCCCTTGTCTCTGCTGTTATAGGAGGTCGCTATGACTTCTCCAACCCAGCCTCTTTTTAGTTTCCTGTGCGCTTGATCAATTAAATGAATTTTTTGGGAGACTCTAGGTGTCGCATGAGCGAGTAAGAGGCTTCTCTGCTTGCTCCGGGGCTGCCCTGCTCTTAATCGGCAATTTAATGCACTTTCCCCAGAATATCAGATTGGAAACCCCTCTGTGAGGAAGAGTGAACACGAGTGGTTGTGTGGGTGCAAATAGTAGGGTGAGCATGCCCCCACCACTCAGAAAGGAGCGAGAGAAAGCTGCCAAGGCTGGGTCCTCGGTGACCGCGGGGCCGGCAATAAAGCCAAAATTTGATTTGATCATAAGCAAGCTGGAGACGATGGCCGAGACGATTGCGGAGTGCACCCACCGGGTGGAAGAACTGGAGCAGCGCGTGTCGGCGCTTGAGGATGATGGGGGCACGCAAAGCCGGGACTTGGAACGGCTACGCAAAAAGATGGACTCCCTACTGGACAAAGTCGATGATCTAGAGAACCGCTCCAGGCGGAATAATATACACCTCATGGGAGTGCCGGAGTCTCAAACAGATGTGATGTTGCTTATGTTGGTGGAGAATTGGCTGCCGCAAGAGTTAGGCCTCCCAGAGCTGGTGGGTGCGCTGAAGGTCGAGCGGGCGCATCGGCTGGGGCCTCGGGCTGAGGATCGCCGCAGGCCGAGAGTGGTTATTGCGCGCCTTTTGAATTTTCAGCACAAGTGGCTCTTGCTGCAAGCCTACCGGAAGAAACGTGACTTGATTCTGGACAATCAGCCTGTTCTCTTATTTCAGGACTATTCAGCGCCGGTTGCAGTGAAACGGAAAGAGTTTTCGCCGATTTACGCAGCCTTATTTAAAAAACAGGTGCACTTTAACTTAGCCTTTCCGGCAGTGTTGCGGGTGTTCGTCGCCGGGAAACAGCATGTGTTGGCAACGGCAGCGGAGGCACAACGGTTCCTGGAGCAGCTGGAGGCAGGGAGGCGGGAGGAGAGTTCCCAGCATGCAGCAAGTGGTGATTGAACGGGACCTGCAAGAGCGTGGCTGGCACGGCCGAGGGGACTGCGCAGCACCTATGTGGACATTTTGTGCTCTGTTTATAATGTCTGGGTGTGTGTGCTGGGGCAGATGTGTTGGTGGGGCTGGGTGGGGAGTGTGAACGGGGGGAAGAGAGCATGTAGTGGTCCTGATCGGCTTAGGGTTGGGGATGTCCTCCGGTTGCATCGGACTGACCGGTGGGGGGGTGGGGGATACTATTTGTTCTGAATGTTATGTTCACTCTCGGTTATGTTATTTCTCAGTTACTAGTTGGGCCGAGGGGGGCTGTGGGTGTTGAGTGCTTGCTGTTCCTGGTTCAGTGGGGGATGTTGATGGTAGTCCTGGGGGGCTGCTGTTTTGTTGGGTAACAAGGGGGCGGGGCAGTCCTGCCGCGCACTGAGACGGGTCTTCAGCCTGGCAGAACGAGCCAGGGGTGGTGTGGCTGGTCTTCTTAAGGGGTTAAGGGATAAGGGGGGGTGGGTTGGGGGAGGGGGGGAAGGGGGGTAGGGAATTGGGAGTAGTTCTTTGTGTAGGGCTGGTGAAGAGAACGTGGGTTGGGGGCTTGGGGAGAGGGGGAGGGACTTGGGGACACATGCCAGGCCCTCTTAGGGGTCAGACGGTTAGGGACAGGCTTCAGCGTGGGAAGGGTGCGGGACAACTGAGACAAGTGTGTATGGGGAAGGGTGCTGGGGGGAGCTCTAGGCTGGGGGAGCTCCCTTCGTCTTTGTGTATGGTGATGCTTCTCTGTATGGTCCGTATGTATGTCGATGATCATGGGTGAGGGTTTGAGGCTGATTACTTGGAATGTGTGTGGTATCGGATCCCCAGTGAAACGTTACAAGATTTTGCGTGTTCTCAGAGATCAACAGGCTGATGTGGCCTTCCTACAGGAAACGCATCAGAGTGCCCTAGAACATGACAAGCTTGCCAGGGGCTGGGTCGGGAGGGTCTACGGGGCCTCCTCGGGCGGGAAGAAAGCAGGAGTGGTGATTTTAATTCGGCGGGGGGTGGATTTGGAGGTGGAACATACCATTTGTGACCCGGATGGGAGGTTTGTTATTATAGTGGGGACCATTAAGGGAGTTAAATTAGGCTTGGTGAACATCTATGGCCCAAATATATATGATGCTCGCTTTTATACCAGATTGAATAAATGTTTGAGTGACCTCGGCCCAACTCCTTTCATTATGGGAGGGGATTTCAATTGTGTGTTAGATGAAACGATAGATCGGTCTGGGAACCGAGGGTTGACCAAGGACAAGAAATCTCAGTGGATTCGGGGAGTGTGTGAGGGATTTAATTTGCTAGATTATTGGAGGGTGCTGCACCCCCTGGATAGGGACTATACTCATGTCTCTAGAGCCCATGACACGGGGTCCCGGTTGGATTATTTTTTGGGGTCTCAAGAATTATTTCCTAAAGTCACTGGCACAGAGATTGGGCCGGTGGAGGTGTCGGACCATGCCTTTGTCAGGTTGGATGTGCGGTGGGGGCTGCAGAGGGGTGGATCTTTGTGGCGCTATCCGCTAAGCTATACCCGGGGTGCCCAGTTTGAGGCTTTCTTACACTCGCAGTGGGCCGAATTTGAGGAATTCAATGGGCAGCATAGGGATAACCCCACTCTTTTTTGGGAGACTGCCAAGGTGGTTTTGCGAGGGCGAATTATTGAATTTGGTGCCCGGAAAAGGAAAACTTATGCTTCTCGTTTAATTATGCTGGAAAGACAGCTGTGCCAGGCGCGGTGGAAGCTAGCACAGCAACCAACGCGGGGGCAGAAATTGGAATTTAGTAGATTGCAGCAGGAGGTGAATGCGCTGTTGCATGAACGGGCACAGCAATCTTTGCTCTACTATAGGTATACGTTTTATAGGTACGGTAGTCGGGCGGGGAGCCTGTTGGCCAGGGTGGTGAAGACTAGTCGAGGGCAGACCACTGTCGGGGCCCTGCGGGATACCCGGGGTGTGATACGGACTGGGCAGGCTTACATTGAGGAAAGGTTTCGTGAATATTACCAGACGCTTTATGGTACTGGCACTGGGAACTTAGTGCAGGCTGAGAACTTTCTTGCGGCGATTGATGTGCCTAGTCTTTCTCTGGAAGAGCGCGCTTCTCTTAACGGCCCGCTCACAGACGCGGAAATTAGGGGGGGCCATAAAGGTTCTGCGTAACTGTCGGGCGCCGGGTCCCGATGGGTATAGGGGTGAATTCTATAAGTTAATGGGGGACAGGGTGGTTGGGCCGCTGCGACGATATTATTCGGATTTGATCGAGCGTCAGGCTTTCCCCTATGAGAAGAATAGTGCGGTGCTTACCTTGATTCCTAAACCTGGTAGAGATGGGTTGTTACCTGAGTCATATAGGCCTATTTCGCTTTTGAACTTGGATATCAAACTTCTGGCCAAAGTTATGGCTAATAGGCTAGCTGAGTATATCCCTCAACTGGTTAAGGAGGATCAGGTGGGTTTTGTGAAAGGTAGGCACGTTATCAAGAATCTACGTAAGATCGTTTCCTCGTTATATTTGACTGCCGCAGCGGGGAAGCCCGCCTTATTAATCAGCTTCAACGCTGAAAAAGCGTTTGACCGAGTGGAGTGGTCATACATGTATCATTTGTTGGAGGCCATGGGGATAGGGGGGTTCTTTTTGGATACGGTTAACCTTTTGTATTCGGATCCCCGGGGGCGGATTTTGATTAATGGTTCCCTCACTCAAGACTTTCAGATTAGGAGGGGGACGCGACAGGGTTGCCCCCCTGTCCCCGCTCCTGTTTGTCTTAACCCTGGAACCTCTCTTGGAGCGCATAAGGACACATAGGGGATTGGTTGGGGCCCGGGTGGGCGCCGCAGAATTCCGGATTTCGGCTTTTGCTGATGACATTCTAGTGTACCTGGGGGCCCCTAAGCTGACCTTACCTGTTTTGTTGAGGTTGATAGCGGATTTTGGGACATTTTCGGGCCTGAAGTTAAATTTGGACAAGTCTGAGGCCTTGGACCTGCAGCAGACCTTGTCTGGGGACTGGGAAGCCTTCCCCCTGAAGTGGGCGGGGACAAAACTTCACTATTTGGGGATTTATTTAACTGCTGATATCGCACACCTGCAGATAGTTAATCTGGCGGCATTGTTGTCACAGACTGCGGAGCGTTTGCATGGTTGGCGAGACCTACCGCTCTCTTTGGGAGCTAGGGTAGCTTTGTATAAGATGATTATATTTCCTAAATGGCTCTATATGTTGCAGAGCTTGCCCATCTTGTTGACGAGGAGGGAGATTACAAAGGTGGAGAATTGTTTAGCCTTCTTTTACTAGAGGGGGAAGAGACCTCGGCTAAGTCTTAAGATCTTGCAGAGACCGTGGGGAGGTGGTGGTCTGGGAGCCCCCGATCTGCGGAGTTATAATGTTGCCTGCCTGCTGAGGAATTTGCGGGATTGGCTGGCGACCTCGGTGGATTATACGCCTCTGGAGTATGAGCAGGAAGTGGCGAAGCCCCTGGCATTGCGCTATATCTTACATGCGGCGGCGGCTGACTTACCTCCCCTGGTAGGGGGGCACCCTATCTTTAAAGTCATGCGACGGATTTGGCGTCTGTTATGTTCTCAGTGTTCTTGGAACCCTGGGACGACCCCCTTTTTGCCTCTGTGTGGGAATGGGGCTTTTGGGCCGGGGTTGCCAGGGGGGGCATTTCGCGGCTGGGAGGCTAAGGGGATTGTGGCTCTGGAGCAAGTAGTGAATGACTGTGGGCAGGCTCTCGGTTTTCATGACCTTCAGAGTAGTTATGGTTTGGTACCTCGGGATTGGTTCCCCTATTTACAACTACGCAGCTATATTCGAAGTTTGGATGGTCAGAATCTGCATACAGATATCTGTTCCAAGCTCGAGGAATTGCTGTATGCGGGGAGCGTGCATCAGGCCCGGGTGGCCACATTACACAAGGAATATCTCTCTCTCAAAGGGTTTCCTGATGAAGGCGTCTTGGCAGCATCGTGGGCGCATGATCTGGGGGTGGAGCTTAGAGGGGTTGATATGGTACAATTGCTAGCGGATATCCCTCGGAGACTTAAGCCGGCGGATTTTAGGGATTTGCAATATCGTATTCTGCGACGCTGTCACTTTGCTCCCTGTCGGGCGTATAGGGCGGGTTGCGGGGCTACCGCGAGCTGCCTCCAGTGTGGGGTGGCCCGAGCAGATCTGGGACATATGTGGTGGCAATGCTTGGTGGTGGTTAGATTCTGGAAGGCCCTTGTGGGATGTCTTACTGGGGTTTTGGGCTGTCCAGTTCAACGGGACCCCAGGGTGTTGGTGTTAGGTATGACCAGCCGGATGGTCGGTCTGGGGGGAGGCCCGAGGCGTTGGGTCCATAAGATTCTATTAGTAGCTCGGAGGGTGATTTTACTGAATTGGCTGCTCCCCTGTGGCCCGACCATGGGTCAGTGGTGAAGGGAGGTACATCGGTTGTTACTGCTCGAGCAACAAGGGGCCAAACATGGGGATGTAGCCACTGATCGGTTCTTGGAGGAATGGGGTCCATACTTATACACCTTGTCTCCGCGAGAACGGAGCCGAATCCTTAATGTGCTTGGATGATGAAGTGGTGGGTGGTCTGGCATGGGGGGAGGGAGGATTGGGGTTGGGGGGGAGGGAGGTGGGTACCCCTTGAATGTGCATGGTGGTTGGGTGAGGGATTGGAGTGTGGCAGTTGCTGTTAGGTTGTGGCTCGGACTCACACATGTGGGCAGGGAGAGCTGGGGAATGGGATCTGTGAATGGTTGGTGGGTTAGTGGATTAGCAGGGTCACTGGGTTCCAGAGATCAGGTACACCTACGATGGTGCTCTGGGGGGTAGCGGGGTTGCCATAAGCACGGGATGTGGCATATATTCTATTGATTTTTCGGTGTGTGGAGTTTACTGAATGGTGGGTGGCACTGGGGTTTGTAGTGCTTTTCGTGTATGCTCTTGTCCCCTGAGGAGGGACTGTATATGATACAGGGGGGGGGGTTTGGGGGGGGTATGATCCTATTGAACCCTGATTCATGGCTGTGATATTCAGTTGAGGTGTTAGTGTGATGTTGTTATGGTTTGTTATTGTTGTGTGTGCCGTGTTCAATAAACAAATTTATACATAAATGAATTTTTTGCAAAAGCCCCATTTTAACCCTTGTTAGTACTTTGGTTCTTTTCATGGACAAATTCGTTCTGCCCATGTTGAGTGTCACAATTTTTACATCAGTCATTCCCTCTCATCATACATTTTCTCAGTCATTTACAATCCATTTCTCTCCCAGTCATGCCTTCATTGAGCTCATATTAATGATATTTGACTTTTCAACTAACCACTTCCTTCTCCCAGTGCTTACGGATCTCCACTTATTCTATTTTCCCTTATTCTATTTTCCGTTCTCATATTCATTCTCCCAACCACCACATATTCATCTTCACTCATACCCATGCTTGGTGCCTTCCTCTTGTTTCTGGACATCTTCCCCCCCCCCCCCCAAACCTTCCCCATGTTCCTTGCCATACCCTCCCATCACCTTTTTTCTGCAGTCATGCCAGTTCTCAGTAAACCCCCATCCAACATCCGAGCATAACCCCTTTTACCTTAATGTTCCAGTTAATCATACGCAATTCTATGTAATGATATCATAAATTATGTATACAGAGCATAGGCCATTCTTCTCTGCCTCCCTTCATGACCCCTCATGCAGTTCTGGCAGTTTTCACCTGTCACATAGTTCCATCAGTTACCGCACCCTGCCAGTCTACTTTTTGCAGGGCTGGAGAAGGGGAAAGGGGGGGTGGTGCATCCCACATACAAAAGTTCATTTATCATTGGAGCAAGCTGCGTTCTCAGAGACAGACCAGTAACCTAGCAGCTTATTTGTCCTGTAAAAACTTCTCGTCATCTCACTTGTTAATTATAGGACAGTCGAGTTCTTGTCTCGCAGTTCTACAACGAAATCTAGCGACTCTGCTTGGCTCATCTCTGTGTTCCTCGCTGGCCTCTCATAGCAAACAAAACATAACAGAAGGCATATTTCACTTCTTTACTGAACTTCGTAACTCATATCCCAATATCGTCTTTCTTACAAGAATAGCATAACCAGCAGTTTACATGGTCATGACAGCACTCACACACACATACTGCCAGAACAGGCGCAGCAGGAGGTTTTCAGGTCTCTACTCCTGTAATTCAGGACTCAGTGCTTGGCAAAGAGAAAGGGGATGCAGGAGGTAAAGTCTGAAAAGCAGTGAAGGCCAAGGCAATGTGAGAGAGGGAGTTAAGAGAAGGCATAAGAGACAATGGGATCAACGTGATTAGAGAAGAAACCAGACAGGTTTCAGTTTAATTTGATAGACCATTTATCATAAAAACATCTAAGCAGTGTACAAAGTAAAATGTCTCAACATAAAATAACAAATTATGCACTAATGTACATAACTAGTTAAAATTAACCAACAAGGAAAAGAAATGGGAAAATCTAATATGGAGATCTAGTAGCTATAGGCTCCAGAGAATAGACTGGATTCTCTGTAGGTTTGGCGGCTTTCATTGGCTAAATGGAATAATTATGCAAACGTATTATGTACATGAGCTATCAAGTTCACATAGGTTCTGTTTTTTATTTAATATGGGGGGAGAAGGGGCCACTAGACCACCAGGTTCTAATTTTATTTAGTGTGGGGGAGGGGAAGGGGCCACTAGACCACTACGTTCTTCATTTATTTAGGGGGGGGAGGAGCCACTAGACCACCAGGGATAATTTTATTGTCAGGCATGGCCCCCGACAGTATTTTGATGACATCGGGGGCCTTTCCTGATGCCATCAAAATACTGTCGGGGGTAGGATCGGGGCCACTGGACCATCAGAGATAATTTTATTGTCGGCCACGGCTCCCAATAGTATTTTGATGGTATCGAGGGCTTTTCCTGATGCCGCGATCATCCCCCAATGCCATCAAATAATGTCAGGGGTGGGAGAGGGGCTGCTAGACCAAGGATCATTTTATTGTCAAGCATGGCCCCCAACAGTATTTTGATGGCATTGGGGGTCTTTCCCGATGCCATCAAAATACTGCCGGGGAAGCGAAGGTTAGTCATGGTTGGTGACTCTCTTCTGAGAGATACTGAGGCATCCATCTGCCAATCAGATTTGATGTCCAGAGGTGTGCTGTCTGCCAGGTGCCAAAATCTGAGATGTTATGGACAGTTTGCTGAGACTTATCAAGCCTACTGACTATTATCTGATGTTGCTCATCCATGTCGGCACGAATGATACTGATAGGTATCCCTCCAAGCATATCAAAAATGACTTCATGGCTCTGGGACAGAGGGGGAAGCAGATAGGTGTGCAGGTGGTCTTTTCTTCAATCCTCCCTCTTGAGGGTAAAGGCCGAGGCAGAGAAGCTCGCATCCTTGAGATGAATGCATGACTGTGTGAATGGTATCACTGAGAGCGTTTTGGTTTCCTGGACCATGGGATGATTTTCCAAGGACTGCAAAGCAGAGATGGTGTCCATCTGTCCAAGAAGGGTCAAAGTGTCTTCAGTTGCAGGCTGTGCTCAAAATCAAGATAAATCGCTCATGTATTAAATAGGCATAAATATTCCCTCTATTTATGCCTATTTAATACATGAGCGATTTATCTTGATTTTGAGCACATTTTGCATCGTTCAGTAATTGACCAATTCTTCGTGTGATTTCAGTTGCAGGCTGGCTAACCTATGAAGATGGCTTTAAACTAGATTCTTTGTGAATGGGTGAAAGAGAGGCCCCAGTTAAGTTATGAAAGCCCCAAGTAAGTGAAACATTAAATACCTCTGTACAAATGGGTAATAGGGACAACATCTGAAAAGTGGTATGTATAAATGACCATAGCATGGGAAATAAGATCTCAGATGTTAAGGTTTTAGTGGAAGAGGCCGACTTGGATGTAGTGGCAGTTACGGAGACATGGCTCACGGAAAACCATGACTGGGATGTAATTATACCAGACTATACTTTATTTAGGAAGAATCGGGTAGGAAGAAAGGGAGGTGGAGTGTTACCATATGAAAAATAATGTTAAAGCTATAAAATTGCTGGGCTTACAAGGAAGTGAGGAGGTACTGTGGGTTAAATTAGAAAGAGGGAAAGGGAAATCCATTTGCACTGGAGTTATTTACAGATCCCTCTCACAGGGCATAGAAGTGGACGAAGATTTAACAGAAGACATACACAGTATTGCCATGAAAGGAAAAGCGCTACTGATAGGTGATTTCAATATGCTGGATGTGGATTGGCACATCCCTGTTGCGGTGTCATTTAGAAATAAGAAGATCCTGGATTATCTACAGTGAGAACTATTCAGGCAACTGATAACAAAACCTACACATGAAGGGGGGCCATACTGGACTTGGTGCTCACCAATGAGGAAAGTGCTTCTGATGTTACAGTGGGACATCATCTCGCATCTAGTGATCACCAGATGGTATGGTTCAGTATTAGGACTAGGGCTAATAAAATACATTCAATAGTGAGAATCTTGGACTTTAGGAAAACTAAATTTGCCAAGATGGGACAATATCTCAAAGAGTCATTTGTAGGATGGGAAAGCTGGGGGATGTAGAAAAACAGTGAGCAAAATTGAAAGGTGATATTTTAAGGGCAACAAACCTTTTTGTTAGAAAGGTAAATAAATGTAAAAGGAAAATGAGGCTACCATGGTTATTTTATTTTATTTATTTTATTTTACATTTCTTATATACCGCACTATTCGACATCAGCGCGGTTTACATCGAACACAAAACTTCAGTACAAAAACAATGTCTGAGTTACATTAAACAGGGTCAATAACTTGGCTAACAAGGTAATTATGAATCTCAGGAAAGTAAACTTTGATTGCAATGTAAACTATTTACATCTTTAAATTGGTTCTCAAAAGAAGTAGCCGGAAAGGTGAAGAAAAAGAGAGAGGCCTTCAGGAAATACAAGAGATCACAGAGAGAGGAAGACAAGCATGTATATTTGGAAAAACTTATAGAAGCTAGCAAAGTAGTCAGGAAAGCAAAGGTACAAAAAGAAGAAGAAATAGTCAATGCAATAAGACGCGGGGATAAGACATTTTTCAGATATGTTAGTGAGAGAAGTAAGGGCAATAGTGGTATTGTCAGACTCAAGGGTGCAGGGGAGGAATATGCAGAAAAAGATGAGGATAAAATAGAATTGCTTAACAAATATTTCTGTTCTGTGTTCACAGATGAAGGGCCAGGAGCAGGACCTCAGAAAACACCCATAAATAGGAACAGAAGCGATGGGGATTTCAAACGATTTTCAGAAGACTGTGTTCATGAGGAACTAGCTGAACTAAAAATAGACAAAACCATGGGTCTAGATGGGATACATCTAAGAATACTGAGGGAACTTGGGAATGTTCTAGCGACTCCACTGTCTGACCTTTTCAATGCTTCTTTGGAGTCAGGAGTGGTGGCAGAGGACTGGAGAAAGGTATAAGTGGTCCCTTTACACAAAAGTGGGCGTAAGGATGACATTGAGAACTACAGGTCAGTTAGTCTAACCTCTATGGTTAGTAAATTATTGGAAAGGTTACTGAAAGAGAGAATAGTGAGGTTTCTGGAGTCCAAGGCAGCATGGATTCAGCAGAGACAGGTATTGTCAAACAAATCCAATAGATTTCTTTGACTGGGTAACCAGGGAGTTGAACCGATGGAGAGCCCTAGATATGATGTATTTGGATTTCAGTAAAGCCTTGGACACCGTTCTGCAGAGGCGACTTATAAACAAACTGAGCACCTTAGGGATGGACCCTAAAGTTACTGATTTGATTAGAAATTGGTTGAGTGGAAGGCAACAAAGGGTACAGGTAAATGGAGCTCACTCTGAGGAGAAGGAAGTTACCAGTGGTGTGCTGCAGGGATCTGTCCTTGGTTCGATTCTTTTTAACATCTTTGTTAGTGATATTGCAGGAGGGCTGTCTGGTAAGATTTGCTTGTTTTTGGATGATACCAAAATCTTCAATAGAGTCGACACCCAGGAAGGAGTAGATTTTATTTAAAAGTTTTCTATACCACCTTTTCTAGAAATCAAAGCAGTTTACAATGAACTGAATCAAACAATTACAGCAAACAGTTGGGTAACATTGTAAATAATACATAGTGAAACAATATAGGATACATGGCTAATATCAGCATCAACTATTTACATATAATACATTTACAATGTGTAAGTATAGTCAATAATGTACTAGATATGGAATAGTACAAAGGGTGTTACTAATCTGTCAGTTGAAATATAATGTGTGTTAAATTTTCCATTGCTATGAGTGGCTGCTGTAGAAACAATTAGAGACCAATTCCAAGTTGTGTGTCCCTGGGATATACGGATGGCCCGGGGATGCACCCGATTCTGCTCCCATGGGGGCTAGTTGTCCCCGTGGGAGCAGAATTGCAGTATAGTGGCTGGAAGTCTGGGATATGTACCAATTCAGGCACCCCCGACGTCCAGCCAACATGGCATGTTGCCATGGCACCGCAGCTCCATGCAGGAGCCACAAACCCTGGCCACAGAAAATAAACTTCTTTCCCCAAAGCCTGACCCCTGATCTGGTCGGGCTGCGGGGAACCTCCTGCATCTTCTCATCTCTTTGCTTTTGCCTGGCTCCGTGGTCCCCCATCTACATGGCTGACCCTGGACGTACAGGGCTGACCTCAGAATTGGCCATGTAGACGGGGGACGGGGTTTGCGTTCCTGCCCACTGTCTGCCCTCGCTCCTCCCCAACCTACTCTCGCCAACGAACAGAATTCCCTGCACAAGTTGGCTGTACGTGCGTGGAATTCTGTGGTTGCCAGTGCAAGTGCAGATTGGATGTCCAGACTCACTAAAGGAGGATTGGAATGACCCCATTAGTGTATAGTTCTTGAGTGTACTATGTGCAAATGGGTTAATTACAGGTTGGATATGTATACTTGCGGTCTAATAATTTATGATGTATCTTTAATTTGTGCATAAAGTTGAGCGACTGTAACAGGAAGGAGATAACATGAGGAGGGATATAGCTAAGCTTGAAGAATGGTCTAGAATTTGGCAGCTGAAATGTAATGCCAAAAAATGCAGGGTCATGCATTTGGGTTGCAAAAATCCAAAGGAGCGGTACAGTGTTAGGGGTGAGGTCCACAAAAGAAGAGCGGTACTTGGGTGTAATTGTGTCTGATTATCTTAAAGTAGCTAAACAAGTAGAAAAGGTGACTGCAAAAGCCACCCACCACCGTAAGGTTTGCCATACTGGCTCCATCATGTGTGCCCAGCAGTGATGCACTTGTTTCCTGGCAGGCCGACACCCACTACCGTGGGTGCCACTGACTGTATACTTGGAACAGACTTCCTGAGTTTGTGCATCTCATCTTCTCAAATCCTGCCTAAGAACAAATTGTCTTGATGCCAGGGCTGGCCCAACTTTTTTTGCCACCCTAGACAGACCCACCATGCCACACCCCTTCCCAGCATCCAGGCTGTACGGCAATGAACTGTTGCTTCACTGGGAGGAGGTGGGCCGATGCCACCCAACAGGGCATGCAACCATAGGCAACTGCCTAGTTCACCTAGTGGATGGGCTGGCCCTGCTTAATGCTGCATCTAAATCTGGTTCTCCATGATCGTAGCCTTGTTGACTTGATCCACTGATCTCTAAGTTTCCCAAAACTCCTCATTTGTCTTGTATGGCCGGCATGCAGAGTCCAAATAACTGGGTTGGACGTCTGGGCTGGTTGTCCAACCCCCTCTATTTGCCTGAACCCGATTCCTGGTCCAAAGCTCCCCGTACGTGTGGGTAGCTCTGGACGGGAGCAAGAGGGGGCAGTGACGGGAAGGAGAATGGGCAGGGTGGAAGCAGCACCTTGACCCTGGACGTACAGGGCCGATTCTGGTTGCGGCCCTGTACGTTCAGGGCATCAGGAATGGATGGAGGACTTATTCGGAGGTGGAATAAGTCCCCCCGAGGAAGCAAATTGGCACCAGCAGCCCCCCCCCCCCAGAACTGGTAAGGAGAACACGAGGGTTCCCTGCAGCCTGACTCAAGCCTTGGCAGGCCCTTTCAGGGGCTGGGCGGCGGGGAAAAGGACCTTGGAAATGCTTGCGGGCAATCAGGGCTCCTGCATGGAGTCCTGGTGCCATGGCGATGGGACGCAATGGCACCTGGCTCCATGCAGGAGCACAGGGCAGCTTAGACAGGGGATTATCTAGGCATGCAGCGAGCCAGAATCATGGCACGTCCTGCCCATCCAGGCCCTTTGCACCCGAGTCTGATTCCACGGGAACGTTTAACTCCCGTGGGTGCAGAATCGGGTGCAGATCCGGCCCGTCCAGATTTTGGATGTCCAGACGGGCCTCTTTCTGCATGGAGCTCCACATCTTTTGACTAAACAGTAAGCTCCATAAGCCAGGGGACTCTCTCATGTGTCTGTACAGTGCTTCCTGTGTCTGATAACACAATGTTTTTAGTCTGTCTCGGATTCATTTTAGGCAAGTAGTGAGCAAGCATAATTTGTTTAGGTATACCCATTCTGCTTAGCCACTATTAGTATTACGAATCTTAATGAATGAGATCCCGGGATACTGTTCCTTATCAAAAAACAGACAGGCATCATCCTGATATATGTGAATAGTAAATGCTACACAAACAGCTGAAGAGTAGATTCAGAGAAGATTGTATTTTTTTAAACAAATGGAATGGCCATAACATGAAAAGCACATTTTTTTTAAATGAAAGGCATAAAAAAGAATGAGCAAAAACAATAAAAGTTGAAAAAATAGAAAAAGGCCAAAAGAGAAAAACATAAAAAAGGCTTTATGATGATTATTTTAAGAATATTTTTATTAGACATACCTGACGTAAATTACAGGGGGTAATTACTAACATGCATTAAGGGAATAACATATGATATTTGCCTCAACACATGTTAAAAGGCAAAACAGCGCATTATTTTACCATAATGCACGTTAGTTTAAGGCAACTTGTGTTAGCAAATGATATGCACAGCATGCAAATGTATGCAGAACACCTCATTATTATGCAAATTGACAAACGGCTTGCATTGGACTTTGCAAACTGTTATTCCTGGAAAAATAACAGCAGCTCAAAGCTGGTGTTAGTTTCCCTCCCTGGGAGCATCAGGTCGCTAATACGTGGTCCGATACTCTTAGGGAGCCTTTGAAAGGGGCTAGAACAAAATTGTCATTTGCCTCCTACCCCGGATCAGGCCCTAATCCCGCAAAGGCTTTTATTACCCTTCTCAAAATGACACCAAAACATCCCTACCCCTGAATCCCCCTTGTACATTTTCCCCTCCCTGAACCTACCTCATAAATCCCTGATTGTCTAGGAATAAGGGATAGGAGCAATCCCAGTCGCTTCTGCTCTCTCTAGCTCCAGTTTCACAATTGTGCCTCATGACCCATAAGGGTAGCCTTGATGTATGGCTCAAAGTGAGATTTTGCTATGAAACACAGTCCTCCTTGTATATTTGACTGCAGTCAAAAAAAGTCATACTTAAGAACATAAGAAATGCCTTACTGGGTCAGACCAAGGTCCATCAAGCCCAGTATTCTGTTTCCAACAGCAGCCAATCCAGGCCACAAGTACCTGGCAGGTTCCCAAAGAGGCACACAGGTTCCACAATGCCTGTCCTGGAGCAAGCAGTGGATTTCCTGGGTCCTCTTAATAAAGGTTTATGGACCTTTCTTCCAGGAACTTGTCCAAACCTTTTTTAAACCCAGCTACACTAACAGCTTTTACTATATCCTCCGGTAACAAATTCCATAGTTTGATTACATGGTGAGTAAAAAAAATATTTTCTCTTATTAGTCTTAAATGGGTTGCCTTGTAGCTTCATTGCATGTCCCCTAGTCTTTCTAATTTTTGATGGCGTAAACAACCAATCTACGTTTACCTGTTCCACTCCATTCATTAATTTATAGACCTCCATCAAATCCACCCTCAGCCGTATCTTTTCCAAGGTGAAGAGCCCCAATTTTGTAAGCCCCTCATAGGGGGTATCCTTCCATTCCTTTTACCATTTTTGTTGCTTTTCTTTGTACCTTTTCTAATTCAGCTGTATCCTTTTTAAGATATGGCAATCAGAATTGCACACAATATTCAAGGCGCATTCGCTCAAGGAATGATACAGAGGCATTATAATATCCTTTGTTTTATTCTCCATTCCTTTCCTTATGATTCCTAGCATTCTATTTGCTTTCTTGGCCGCTGCTATACACTTGGCAGAGGGTTTCAACTTATTATCCACTATGACACCTAAATCTTTTTCCTGGGTGGTGGTTTCTAAGGTGGCACCTTGCATCGTGTAACCATAATTTGGGTTGTTCTTTCCTAGGTGCGTAACTTTGCACTTGTCTTCATTAAATTTCATCTGCCAATTGGACGTCCAGTCTTCCAATTTTTCAAGATCCTGTAGTAATTCTTCACAATCCTCTTGTGTTTTAACAACTCTAAATAATTTTGTTTAAATTAGTGGTTGGGGCAAGGTACTTCAGGCCGGAAGGTCGGGGGGTTCAAATCCCACTAGAGGACAGCAACCTTGGGCCGGAAGGACTGGGGTTTCTAGTCCCACAGGTGCTCCTTGTGGTCTTGGGCAAGCCACTTAACCCTCCATAGCCCATGTTCCCTGTAAAATAGTTATCTCTAAGTTATAATGCCCTGTTCAATGTAATTTCAGTTTGTTCAATGTAAACCGCACTGATGCAGAATAGCGCGGTATATAAGAGAATGTAAATAAATAAATAAATAAATTTGATCACCTCACTCGTTATTCCTATTTCTAGGTCATGTATGAATATGTTAAAAAGCAGCAGATCCAGTACAGATCCCTGGGGTACTCCACTATTCACCTTTCTCCATTAAGAAAATTGGCCATTTAGCCCTACTTTCTGCTTTCTATCTTTTAACCAGTTCCCGATCCATAATACACTGCTTCCAATCCCATGACTTTTTAATTTGGCCAAGAGTCTCTCATGAGGGACCTTGTCAATGGCGTTATGAATATTCAGATACACTATATCAAATAACTCACCTTTGTCTACCTATTTATTTACATCTTTAAAAAACTGTAACAGATTATGTGGTGAGCAGCGCCCTCCTGAGCCTATGGAGACATAGGAAAATCCTGAGGTACAGCAGGATTTACACCAAAATGACAGGGCAAGGAAAAAAGAGAGACTCTATTCCACAGAGCTGAGCAGGGAGACCAGCCCAGGGGAGGAGTCCTGCAGTTCTGATTGGGCACACCCAGCCCTGAGAAGGGGCGTGCCTAAGAGAGAACGTACTTTTAAACCAGAGCATGGCTCTGAGGAGCAGAGATTCGAGAGGGGAAGCAGTACGAGTATGGGAATGAGTTGAAGAAGAAGCAGCCCAGGAAGGAATACAGGAGGAAGAAACAAGAGGATGGTTGGAAAGCCAGAGGAGAGTTTAATGATACTTGGGAACCTGGCATAAGAAGAAAACCTGCACAATTCTATTCAAGGGAAGTAAGCAGAAGTCCCACGGAGAGAGGACTTAACCTTGAAGTGGATAGCCGTTGGAAGGCAACGCCTTGGGAGAGAAAGCTTTCAAGGCAAGCACAGGTGAAAGAGCAATCATTCTCTGAAGTGTCGTTTGTGCCGGAGAGCAACAAACAGAACAGCTGGAGAACCTTGGAGCCGTCTGAAGACAGAAGGGCTGTGCAAAAAGTGAGTAATTTGCCACATGGTTGCCAAGCTGAATATAAAGATAATTCTCCTATCTATGAAACAATTGCCAAAGGGACTAGCAATTATTCTGATGCCTTTAACTTACAAGAAGAGAAGACGAACAGCCTTGAGCAGAAGGGAAGTTCTATAGCAGATAATAGTACCCTATCTCACAAGGAACAGGCTGAATTGCTTCTACAAAGCTTTAAACAATTCTTAGAGTTACAAGCTAGACAACAGCTAATTTCACAAGAAGCTAGTAATGCCTTACAGCTAGAAGGTGTAACAGAGAGTAATACAGACTTACCAGGCTGTGAACAAATGGACTGTACGATTTGTTGTATAGATAAGTCAAGCTGAAGGAAATGCTTTTGCCGTCTGTGATCTGAGAGTTACAAAGCTGTTGTTTGCACTGCTGAAAGAAGCTCTGATTATCTGCACATGTTTTCTCAAGCACTGTGAGAGTAACACTGACCGTAAGAGGCTGCAGTGAGCCCAACTGGCCTCTGGAGGCAAAAGAGAGTAATTGGCTGGAAAGTGAAAAGCAGCAATATACTTTTGAGTTGCATTTATCCTGAGTTTCTGTTAGCCGTTTGAAGCACCTTTGTTTTGCATTATTATATGCCATGTGATGGAACATTTATCTTTTGCTTTAATAAAATACTTATTATCAAGAAACCCCACAACTACAGTTTCTTTAATTTCGGAGTGAGAAGAACTGAAACTACAACTCCCAGCATTCCTGGGGTAAAGGTTTTACTCTTCCCTCACGAAGCACAGCGGCTGCTCCTGCCTTTAACCCCTTAAGCCGGGCAGGGTCGCCGCAAGTTGGCTACGTTGGCAGGATATCTGCACGCATGCGCAAGGTGCCGCGCAGAGAAGAAACTTCAGAGAAGCAACTATAAGAAGGACCCGATTGCAGACCATCTTGAGAGGAAGGAGAGATTACCAGCATCGGTGTGCCAGCTGCAACGAGGCTGTGAAAGCGTGATGCAACACCTGAGCCAGGTAATAGGTATCCACCTGAGAGACGAAAAGGATACAGGGCTGAAGGTGTTGGCCAGTTAGTGAAAAAAAAAAAAAAGGAAAAGTTTTTTTTTTTGTGTGTGTGTGTGAGGTATCGCACTTGTTTTTTTTTTTCTCTGTTTGCATTCCTAGATACCAAAGATGTCGCTGGACGCAGCAGAAATATTCAAGTGGATGGCAACCCAACTTGAAAAACAGCGGGACCTAAGTTTAGAGTTTCAAGAGAAGACTGCCGCTGCCCTACAGGCTCAGCAGCAACCCCTCCTGGACATGCTGACAAATTGGATAACTGAGCAGAAGATGCCAAAGGAGAAACCGTCTATACCTCCAGGTTTAGCTCCTATAGCTGCGCATAGTTTTGGCGCAGAGACTATGTTTAACTTTGGCCAGTTAAGAGATAATGATGATATTGATAATTTCATTGAAAGTTTTGAAAGGGTAGCACAGTTGAGTGCATGGCCAGAGGAATATTGGGCCATCAGATTCGCAGCTTCCCTTACGGGAGAAGCAATGGCGGCCTACAGGAGCATGCCACCCGACCTTGCCGGAAATTATGGGGAGGTGAAGAAAGCGGTCCGGGAAAGGCTAGGCCTTACGCCGCTAGCCTACCATAATCTCTTGCGAGCGGTGAGGTTAAAACAGGGTGAGTCACCAAAAGCCCTAGTGTATAGTATAAGCACATTGCTGAATAAATGGCTTAATCCTGAGCACAGGACTAAAGAGTCTATACTAGAAAGCTTAGTGCTAGAACAATACATGAACGCTATACCCGATGAAATAAAGACCTTCCTGATTCTGCAAAGCTGCAAGACCCCAAAGGAGGCAGTAGACCTCACTGAATGCTTCTTGCAGGCCAAAGCAATGCCGCTTGAAAGCAATAGTGATTTAAAGGGGGCAGCAATAACGGAGTCAGAAAGGAAGGGGAAATTTCAATATGGTGCAAGCAGAATGTGTATGCCGACTGTAAAGGCTAGGTTTCAGCCTAGCAAGTGTTTTAAATGTGGGCGAGAAGGGCATATACAGAGAAATTGTTTTAAGACTGCCTTAGTAGCAGAAAGTGCACAGAAAGCTCGTGAAGGGTTTCTTATCGAGGTAGAGGTGCAGGGAGTTGCCACCACTGCGATAATTGATTCTGGCGCAGAGCAAACAATGCTCTCCAAGGCGCTGTGGCGGCGAATCCAGGTATCAGGGATAGTGATTCAGCCTGTTCAAAATGTGAAAATACGCTGTGTACATGGGTGCATGTCATTATACCCTGTATACAAGCTGCAGGTGAAAGCACTAGGTGTGCTGAAGAAAATACCTATTGCAGTAGTACCCAAGCTTCCAAACCCTATGGTTTTAGGAAGGGATTGGCCCTATTTTTATAGAGAAATGAGACAAGGCCTAACCCCTAAGGGAGCCATGGTAGCTACCAGAGCCCAAGCTAAGGACTCGGAGAAGGGAGAGGATCCGGCCGATGAGGCATTTAGAAGTCTTCCTTCCCATGAAGATTTAATAGATGCACCGGAAGAGAAGGTGAAGAAACCAAGAGCGCAGAAGCGCCATGAGAGGCAAGAACGTTCTCAACATAGGGCAAAAACCCAGGCTGGCCAGGAATTGCCCTGGGTGCCCGAAGAGTTGGTTGGGAAGTTTCCAACGTTTCCCAACGAACAACGAGACGACCCTGCCCTAAGTCAGGCATTTAAATGGGCACAGAGTGATAGGGATACCCTACCAAGGTTTTTTCTGGACACGGACATTTTGTACAGAGAGAGCAAGGATCCCTATACCGGCGACACGCATAAACAGGTAGTGGTGCCTGCAACCTTCAAGAACTTGGTTCTGAAGCTAGCCCACGACCATCCAGTCGGAGGACACAAAGGTATCCGAAGTACATTGGATCAGATCCTCGCGAGATTCTATTGGCCAGGCGTCTTCAAAGAAACAGCGAGGTTCTGTGAGGCCTGTCCGACATGCCAGCGTGTCTCTGCCATCCACCCGAAGGAAGTGCCAATGGTATCAACCCCGGTCATTACGGAACCCCTCCATAGACTGGCTATGGACATTGTGGGACCATTAATCAAGACACCGAGGGGATTTCAGTACATTTTAGTGGTCATTGATCAAGCAACACAATTTCCTTGGGCCATGCCACTACGTACTATTTCCGCTAAGGCCGTGGCCGCTGAACTGATCAAGCTGTTTTGCGAGGTGGGTTTCCCTCGTGAAGTTCTGACGGATAGAGGAAGCAATTTCCTTTCCAAGTACCTGGCCCAAGTGTGGGAAGCGTTTGATATCCGTCATGTCAAGACTTCGGCCTATCATCCACAGAGCAATGGGCTAGTGGAGAGACAGAATCAGACCATAAAAAGGATGCTGCATCGCAGTTTAGAAGGAAATATGGCCAACTGGGATACGATGCTACCCTTCGTCCTCTATGCTTGCAGGGAAAGGAAGCAGTCATCCCTGGGGACAGCGCCATATGAACTCATGTATGGTCGATCACCCCGAGGGGTATTAGATATCCTGAAGGAACAGTGGGTTGAGCCCGACATGCATGAAGTAGGAGTACCAGACTTTCTTAAAGATCTGAAAGGTCGCTTACGCCGTACCACGCAAGTGGCGGAAGTCAACTTAAGACATAATCAGCAACGACAGAAGGACTACTATGACCAAGGCACACGGCCGCGTCAGTTAGCCGTGGGAGACAAGGTTATTGTGATGGTGGCGGGCCCCGATCCGAAGTTCGAAAGCCAATGGAAAGGCCCATGTACCGTGGTCCGGCCAGTGGGTCCAGTGTCCTATCTCGTGAGGAATCAGACAGGACGCACACAAGTGTATCATATCAACCTTCTGAAGCCTTGGCACGATAGAGCAGCCCTAGCCCAGGTAAAGACAGGAAAGGGATGAAGAACGCACAGGTCAACGCCAGACCCCGGAGTAGAATCACGTGCTGTGCCTCTGGTCAGAAGCCAGCCCGTGATATCTTAAGGGGGGGGATCTGTGGTGAGCAGCACCCTCCTGAGCCTATGGAGACAGAGGAAAATCCTGAGGTACAGCAGGATTTACACCAAAATGACAGGGCAAGGAAAAAAGAGAGACTCTATTCCACAGAGCTGAGCAGGGAGACCAGCCCAGGGGAGGAGTCCTGCAGTTCCGATTGGGCACACCCAGCCCTGAGAAGGGGCGTGCCTAAGAGAGAACGTACTTTTAAACCAGAGCATGGCTCTGAGGAGCAGAGATTCGAGAGGGGAAGCAGTACGAGTATGGGAATGAGTTGAAGAAGAAGCAGCCCAGGAAGGAATACAGGAGGAAGAAACAAGAGGATGGTTGGAAAGCCAGAGGAGAGTTTAATGATACTTGGGAACCTGGCATAAGAAGAAAATCTGCACAATTCTATTCAAGGGAAGTAAGCAGAAGTCCCACGGAGAGAGGACTTAACCTTGAAGTGGATAGCCGTTGGAAGGCAACGCCTTGGGAGAGAAAGCTTTCAAGGCAAGCACAGGTGAAAGAGCAATCATTCTCTGAAGTGTCGTTTGTGCCGGAGAGCAACAAACAGAACAGCTGGAGAACCTTGGAGCCGTCTGAAGACAGAAGGGCTGTGCAAAAAGTGAGTAATTTGCCACATGGTTGCCAAGCTGAATATAAAGATAATTCTCCTATCTATAAAACAATTGCCAAAGGGACTAGCAATTATTCTGATGCCTTTAACTTACAAGAAGAGAAGACGAACAGCCTTGAGCAGAAGGGAAGTTCTATAGCAGATAATAGTACCCTATCTCACAAGGAACAGGCTGAATTGCTTCTACAAAGCTTTAAACAATTCTTAGAGTTACAAGCTAGACAACAGCTAATTTCACAAGAAGCTAGTAATGCCTTACAGCTAGAAGGTGTAACAGAGAGTAATACAGACTTACCAGGCTGTGAACAAATGGACTGTACGATTTGTTGTATAGATAAGTCAAGCTGAAGGAAATGCTTTTGCCGTCTGTGATCTGAGAGTTACAAAGCTGTTGTTTGCACTGCTGAAAGAAGCTCTGATTATCTGCACATGTTTTCTCAAGCACTGTGAGAGTAACACTGACCGTAAGAGGCTGCAGTGAGCCCAACTGGCCTCTGGAGGCAAAAGAGAGTAATTGGCTGGAAAGTGAAAAGCAGCAATATACTTTTGAGTTGCATTTATCCTGAGTTTCTGTTAGCCGTTTGAAGCACCTTTGTTTTGCATTATTATATGCCATGTGATGGAACATTTATCTTTTGCTTTAATAAAATACTTATTATCAAGAAACCCCACAACTACAGTTTCTTTAATTTCGGAGTGAGAAGAACTGAAACTACAACTCCCAGCATTCCTGGGGTAAAGGTTTTACTCTTCCCTCACGAAGCACAGCGGCTGCTCCTGCCTTTAACCCCTTAAGCCGGGCAGGGTCGCCGCAATTAATAAGACAAGTCTTTCCTTGGCTAAATCCATGTTGGCTTTCTCCCATTAAACCATGGCTATCTACATCTTCAGTAATTTTATTCTTTATAATGGTTTCTACCATATGACGTCAGGCTCACGGATCTGTACTTTCCTGGATCCTCCCTGGAATCCTTTTTAAAAATTGGAGTTACATTGGCCACTCTCCAATCCTCAGGTACTATAGATAATTTTACTGATAGATCACAGATTATTATTAGTAGGTCTGCAATCTCATATTTCAGTTCTTTCAACACCCTTGGATGTATACCATCTGGTCCATGTGATTTGCTACTCTTCAGTTTAATGAAACAGTTATAATACATCCTCCCGATTTATCAATATTTCTTTCAATTCTTCCACATCATCACCTTTATATACCATTTCAGGCATAGGTAACTTCCCTACATCATCTTCAGTAAAGACCAAAGCAAAGAATTCATTCAGTCTCTCTGCTATGGCTTTGTTCTCCCTTAGTGCCCCTTTTACCCTTCTGTGTTCCAATGGTCCAACCATCTCTCTCACAGGTGTTTTGTTATAAATGTATTCAAAAAGGTTTTTATTGTGCGTTTTTGCTTCCACAGTAAGCTTCTTTTCAAATTCTCTCTTTGCCTGCCTTATCAATGTCTTGCATCTAACTTGCCAATGCTTAGATTGTTTCCGGTGTTCATCATTAGGTTCCTTTTTCCATTTCCTGAACGATGCTTTTTTGGCAATGGCAGCCTCTCTGACCTCTCCTTTAAACCATCTAGCAGTTTTTTGGCCTTCCTTCCATTTTTCTTAAAGCATGGAATACATCTGGTCTGGGCTTCCAAGATAGTATTTTTAAACAATGCCCGTGTTTGATGTAAATCTTTAATCTTTGCAGTTGCTCCTTTTGGTTTTTTTCTTAACTACCTATGTCTGTACGTCAGGCACCTTCTTTGACCCTCTTCAAATCCAGGCTGAAAACTCACCTCTTCGCTGCTGCTTTTGGATCTTGACTCACCTGATCTCCTTTTTCTTTTCCTTTCCCCTTGTTTTATCCCAGCCTACACCTTCTGTGTTGTCTGTCTTGATTATATTGTAAGCTCTATGAGCAGGGACTGTCTCTTACATGTCTGTGCAGCGCTGTGTACAACTTGTAGCGCTATACAAATGCTCAGTAGTAGTAGTATTTTCCTCGTTTTATCAAAGTCTCCCTTTTGAAAGTTAAAAGGTAGTACTGTGGATTTCCTTGCCATCTTTCTTCCATTTATTAAATCAAATGTGATCATGCTATGATCACTATTGCCAAGTGGCCCCAAAACCCTTATCTCTTGCACCAGAGTCTGTGTTCCACTAAGGACTTGGTCCAAAATAGATTCCCCTCTTGTCAGTTCATTAACCAGCTGCTCCAAGAAGCAGTCATTTATTTCATCTAGAAACTTGATCTCTCTGCTGTGACACTGATCCAATTGATACTGGGATAATTGAAATCACCCATTGTTACTGTGTTGTAACTTTTGTTAACTTCCCTTATTTCTATTAGCATTTCATCATCCATCCTTCATTTTGGTCAGGCAGTCGGTAGTACACGCCTACTGCAGTTGCCTTCTCGTTTTTACATGGAACTTCTATCCATAGAGATTCTACTGAGTATTTTGTTTCCTGCAAAACTTTAATCTGGTGTGACTCAATGCCCTCTCTAACAGAGCACAATCCCTCAACCAATTTGATTTACTCTATCATTGTGATGCAGTTTGTACCCAGGTATCAGTGTCCCATTGGTTGCCCTTCCACCAGGTCTCTGAGATCCCATTCATATCTAACCTTTCATTTAGTGCTATACATTCTAGTTTTCCCATCTTATTTTTTTAGACTTCTAGCATTTGCATACAATCATTTTAGAGGTTGTATTTTATTCATATTAATCTCGTTATCAGATGATACTTGTAATTTGGAATCTTTCAGCTTTGTACTGAAGGACATATGGGTTAATTTTATTTTTGTTGGAATCTCTCTGTTGGGATGCTCTAACTGTCCTGTTTTGCAAGTATCCTTCAAGGATACATCCTTCCGAACCTTGTGCTCTTGTGCGACTATCCCCTATTATCTAGTTTAAAAGCTGCTCTCTCCTTTTTAAAGGTTAATGCCAATGCCAACAGCCTGATTCCATCCCAGTTAAGGTGGAGCACATCTCTTCAAAAGAGCCCCTTCCTTTCCCCAGAAGGTTGCCCAATTCCTAACAAATCCAAAACCCTCTTCTTTGTGCCACTGTCTCATCCAAGCATTGAGACTCCAAAGCTCTGCCTGCCTTTTGGGTCCTGCACGTGGAACAGGAAGCATTTGAGAGAATGCTATCCTGGAAGTTCTGGATTTCAACTTTCTACATGAAAGCTTAAATTTGCCTCCAGAACCTCTCTCCCACACTCTCCTCTGTCATTGGTGTCTAGGTGGCGTGTGAGGCCCGCTACCTTCGCACCAGGCAGACATGTTACTAGGAGGCCCTCACGTCCACCAGCCACCCAGCTATCTATGTACCTAATGATTGAATTGCCAACTATAACAGCTGTCCTAACCCTTCCCTCATGGGCACATGGCCCTGGAGAAACCTCCTTGGTGCGAGAGGGTTTTACATCTCTTGGCGGACAGGTCCTAGCTGCAGGATCACTTTCTATCACACCAAGGTGATGCTCTCCTTTCATGTGACCTCTCTGCTCCATGGCAACTGAGAGGCTGCTAGATTGGAGGTGTGACTTCAGTACCTCATCTCTGTAGGTCTCATCTATGTACCTCTTTGTCTTCCTTATGTTTTCCAAGTCTGCTACTCTAGCCTCCAGAGATCGGACTTGTTCCCTGAAGATAAAGAGCTCCTTGTACCTAGTGCACATATAAGACACCTCACCAACTTGGAGAAAATCATACACTTAGTAAAGGCTGGCTTGCTACACAGGTCCCAGACCTGTGCTTCTAAGGTAATCCATTAACAATTTCCTTGGTGATTCACACAGTCCTTGGTTTGATAGAGTGAGCCTTTCAAATTGCCCCTTTGACCTTTCACTTGGCTTTAAACCCATTTAAAGCAAATTCCCAGATCTCTTGCCTCCTAAGTGAAAGGCCTCCTTGTCTGGAAACAATTGATTTCTTTCAACTCAAACAATATTTTACCCTAGTCTTCCTTCTGTGCTAAGCTATACTCTGATTTGATTTAAAGTTAAAGTTCTCTGCTGATACCAGGCCCTGACAGATTTATATTTAAACTAAGAGCTCTCTGCTGGTTTTAATTTTTTTTTATTTCTAAATTTTACTACTACTGACCATTTGTATAACGCTACAAGTTGTAAGCAGCATGGCACAGATACATGTAAAAGATAGTCCCTGCTCATCAGAGCTTACAGTCTAGTCAAGACAGACAACACAGTAGCTGTAGACATGGGGGAATGGTAAGGAAACACAAAGGAGATCAGGTGAGTCAAGATCCAAAAGCGGCAGCAAAGAGGTGAGTTTTCAGCCTTGATTTGATAAGGGTCATCTATTCCTGGTGATGATAACAGCTGAACCTGAAATAAATTTAACACATTACATCAAGCAATATTCACATACTTGAGGGAAAGGATCAGCACATAATGATACAATACAATGAAATCAATCAAGCAAATAAAGAAAGAATACAGGGAACAATTACCCTATACCTATATGTGCTGGACATTAATAGCCCACAATACAGCTAAGAGGGGGATCACAACAATAGGCTAGTTAACAAAAACTCTTCATCTAAAAAAAAAACAGTCATAAACAAAAGAAAAAGGAAACTGCATTGCTCTATACAAAAATCTTAGTGCCTTGAAAAAGTCGATCTTAAGTTGACCCAACTGTGACAACAGCAGCACCCGGAGACTTCCTAGCATCCAAAAATGCATGCAATTTTATTTATTTATTTATTTATTTAGACAGTTTTGTATACCACCTTATCCTTCAATCAAAGCGGTCACAACACAATTGGGGGATACATTTAACACACGGGGATATGAGACACATACACTAATACTTACAGGGAACATGGGCAATGGAGGGTTAAGTGGCTTGCCCAAGACCACAAGGAGCATCTGTGGGACTAGAAACCCCAGTCCTTCCGGCCCAAGGTTGCTGTCCTCTAGTGGGATTTGAACCCCCGACCTTCCGGCCTGAAGTACCTTGCCCCAACCACTAGGCTACTCCTCCCAATTGTTTAGGGTCATAAAAATATATTTAAGTGAAGAAGATTTATGTTGACATTTACATGGAAATTTAAGCAAAAAGGAAAAACCCAGCGAAGCAACCTCAGAACGCACTGACAGAAATTGGTGCCTTGTAGACTGCGTAACATAGGAAATATCTGGGAAAACCCAAACTTTTGACCAAAAACCAACTTTGTAGAATTTCTGAAATAAAGTTTAAGAGTCCAAGCCCAGTAACCAAAAGTGTTGCTCTCCACACATTCTCCTCACCTGATCCTTCCAAAACCTGAGTCAAATTCAGGGTATCAAGAGAAGCAGTACCTTGCTCACCCTCCAGAATAGAACTGCTAGAACATTTCTTCGTTGGAAGATAATAAACCTTGGAGGTAGGGGGTAATGCATTCTCTGGCATCCACAATATTTCCAATAGGTATTTCTTAAAAAGTTCAGTCGGGGAGATATTCGGAATAATAGGAAAATTTACAAAATGAAAATTCAGTCTTTTAGAGAAGTTTTCCAATTTCTCCAACTTCGCATGTATAGAAGAGCTATCTCTAACCAAGGAGACACTCTGTGCTTGCAAAGACAGTACCTGAGTAGCAAGAGTTCCGATCATATCACTTGGTCCCAAAGCGGCTTGCTCCTGTTGCTGAAGTCATATGGCAAGATCCTGGGTTGCTCCCTCCACTATACTCAAGCGTCTGGAAAATGACTTCTCCAATGATACTATGGCAGTCCAGATGGCATCAAGAATTACCACTGGTAGCTTCACCAGCATGCTGCCACCACCTGGAGTTTGGGGGCTCTCCTCTGACCCTGATGCAATATGGCCTGACAAATGAGAAGCCTCACCAGTCTCCATTCTGAGAGATTTCACATCTGGCACAACTCCAGAAGTCTCCCCAAAATCGCTGGGGGCTGTAGCCAGCATGTCTGGACTTGTCAACTCCCCCAAAGACAGCCACTCATCCCCTACCCCAACTGGGGAGGGAGGCAGCCAGAGCAAAAAGTCACCTGCCGGCGGGAAAGACTCTTTTGGAGGGACGTGCTGCTTGGGGCTCAGACTAACGTCTGAGACTGAAAGGACTGCCCCACTGTCAGCTCCTGATCTAATCCCTGCAGAATCCACCAGCACCGGGTTACTGCATTGGTGGAAGGCCAACTTCAGAGTATGCTCTGACCTTCCCCTTTCTTTTCCCCATTGGAAAAAAGGCAACAAAACTCAGGCAATAAATTTAGAAGAACAGAAAACCACATTAGGAGTAACACTGCCGGTGTGGGCTAGCAAGCAGTCGCCACCTTGGATCACCAGTATCCTCTCTGCTGGTTTTAAAAGTCAACTAAAGGTTTAAGCTGAAAGCTCTTTGCTGGGTTTTAAATTTAAGTTAATAGCTCTTTGCCATTACTAGGCCCTGATTAAGTTAACAAATACACTGGAGTCTAAAATACACAGATTTATCAGTTTTAACCCAAAGAATTCCCTTTTCCCCAAGATTTAGAGAATTTTGCAGAAGTAAATACTTACAAGTGCAGATTTCTTTCCAGCAGTAGCAGTCCCTTTTGGTAGTCCTTCAAGAGTACTTGATCATGCACAGGTAGCGTAACGTTATACTGACATCATTGGCAAAGTTTGACTGTTTCATTTGCAGGGGCAAAGAGTGGGGCAACATATTTGCATATTCATTATGGTTATCTTAAAAAATAAACTACTAGATGGATAGGAAGCCAGTATATCAAACAGGTGATGGATGAACTGGCACCCCCAAGATACTCAAAGAGGGAGCAGAGGCTCTCATGCAGTGGCTTTGTCAAAAAAAGAGAAAGCCACATATTTCCAGGCTATATAACTAAATTGCAGCAAAAATTGTAACTATTTATTTATTTAGCCTGGCACTCTAAGATTAAAAAGCTACAGACACTTGTAAATATATATTCAGCAAACAACAAAAGAGATGCAAGGTGCTCTCACAACAAGAGACAAGAAGAAAATTAATTTTATTTTGGTATTAGAAACTATGCTATGGTTCTCTTTTTCTTTTTGAACATCTATTTTGCGTCCAACAAAACCCCTCCTCCAACAGCAGGTACAGAGCAGAACTAGGACATTTCACCATAGAACCCAACATACAAATAAAAAAAAATAATCTGATTCCAGTGTCATCTCATTAACAGCCTTTCCAGTAACAGGCAGATTGTGAACATACATAAAAACCTGCAAAAGTCACTGATGACCTATAATACAAATCTACCATACCATAATGAAACCAGCTTCTAACGTTAATGCAATAAGGAGCCTACCCAGAATAGAGCAGAACCATAACTTTTGCAGTGGGCCTTAGGATCTCCTTTCACCTATTCGGAAAACTGAATAAGCTAGATTACTACAGATCCTACATAGAAACTCCATGCTAACAGAACATTTGGTCTCAGTCACACAGGCAAAACACACTTAGACCCACCAAGTACAGAATAAATTATAATAATATGATAAGAGGAGCATATGGAATCAAAGACCAGTTGATGTTGAATAAGGCCATTATGGCCAGTGCTAAGAAAGGCAGAAATCTCAGTATAGCATGGATTGATTATAAGAAAGCTTTTGACAGCATCCCAAGCTCTTGGATAATACATTGCCTTGAAATGTATAAAATAAATTCTGATTTGATTGAGTATATTAAGTTCACTATGAAAATGTGGCAATCCACACTCTTTTTGAGATATGAAGATGATCAGTACATCATTCCTAACATTAAGATCCAGCGAGGAATATTTCAGGGAGATAACTTGTCGCCACTTCTGTTTTGTTTGGTGCTTAATCCAATGAGTGCTCTCATCAACTCTTTGGGTATGGATTTAACATAAATTCTAAAGACTGTACCAACCCAGAAGCAACTTCCCATCTGCTATTTGTAGATGATCTGAAACTCTACAGTTCCGGTGACCAACAATTAGCAGAGCAGCTTTGTGTGGTGAAAGCTTTTCTGACAACATCAGGATGAATTTTGGCCTTGACAAATGTGCTAAGGCAACTTTTTTCATAGGAAAATTGAGTAAAACCAAAAACATCCCCCTTGCTGAGGGCTGTGACATTAAGGACCTTGAACAGGAAGGCGTATATAAGTATCTCAGAATAGAGGAAGGAATGATACTCGAGCAGAAACTATTGAGAGAGAAGATCATTAAAGAATATTATAGGATATTAAAACTGTTATTGAAAAGTGCTTTAATATCACAAAATAAGATACAAACCATCAATCAGCTGTCAATTCCTGTACTCTCCTACAGTTTTGGGATTGTGGATTGGCCTCATAAAGAGCTCGAAATACTGGATGTGCGAACAAGAAAACGCCTCCATGCTCATGAAGTAATTTACAAGAATCAGTGTATGCCAAGATTGTACATCCCTAGAGCTGAAGGAGGGTTAGGACTTATAGAAATTGACTGCACCTACAGAGCTACTATCGCAGGCCTCCAAGTCTATCTGACAGCATCATCGGATCCAAATACACAAAAAGTGCTGAAATATGAAAGTAAACATCCAGAATCTGTCTCCATCATCAAACTTGGACAAGCGTTCCAATGATTAGAAGGAATGAGTGAGAATCCACAGGTGTGCATGAGAAAGAAAGTAACAGAATTTGCAAAACAATAGAAAAAACTCTTCAAAGAATTAGATCAACAGGCGAGGAAAAACAAGTGGCAAATGCACAAATACAGTGGAAAATACGGTGTGTTACTCCAAGAACCTTTTGTCAATCAAGAATGGACACATGAATGGTTGAGGAAAGGTAGACTGAAACCAAAGGGTGAAAGACTGATAGTTGCAACCCAGGACAGCGGATTGCGGGCATATTATTCGGAATCTACACCCAGTGAGCACTGCTCCCCAGGCGACTCCATTTCTATGACCCCTTCAGAAAATGGTTAAGCTACACGACCCTTACACTCACCACGCCCTGTCTTTACCCCTTTACCTGCGCTTGCACTCGTAATGTATTTACTACAACCATGTAATTAATTATCATACCATGTATATAGTTCCCCCAGTTATCTCCATGTTAGTTTACCCTGTTCATTGTAAAAACCAATGTTGCCTTTTACATTGTGTTTGTTTTTGTTCATATGTATACCGCACTGATTAAAAGAGCGCGGTATATAAGAAATGAAAATAAATAAATAAATAAATAAGATGGCTTACGGCATGTATTGAAAAAACTGGCACTACAGACATATGCCAATTCTGTAAGAAACAGCTGGAAACAGTGACTCACCTAATAGCAGGCTGTGAAGTTCTGATGGCAGAAAATTTCCATACGGAAAGGCACAACAAAGTAGCACGCCTCCTCAATTGGAAACTCTGTAAACACTACAACATCACTGTCCCCGAAAAGCACTGGGATCATGACCCTAAGAGAATAACAGAGAATGAAGAAGTTATGATCACTTGGGAATTCCCATTCTGATAGATAAGAAACTGAATGGAAGAAAACCTGACATAGTGGTGAAGGAGAAGAACACCGGAACGGCATTGATAATAGAAATGTCAGTACCGAGTGATTATTCTGTGAATCGTGTGGAGAGGGAGAAGATCTTGAACTATCAAGAAATGCAATTAGAGACCAAGAAAATGTGGCAGAAAGATACAGAAATATTTCCCATTGTACTGGGAGCCACAAGCCTGATAAAGAAGAATTTCCAAGCACATATTGGCAAACTACCCATACATGTTACATCTTATGAACTCCAGCAGGAGGCTCTCATTGGCACGATGCCGAGCATTAGCAGTAAATTTGAGAGATTAAGATCATATTCCACATAACCTGGCTTAAAAGTGAGGTTCACGACTGCCATGGTATGCACAAAACTAACCCATTAGGAGAAACTACCCTGAATTAAACTCCATGCTAACAGAAAACTTGGCCTCAGTCACACAGGCAAAACACACTTAGACCCACCAAGTACAGAATAAATTATAATAAACAAAGTAGAAATATGTAAATAAAATTAAATTGAAACCCCAACAAGCCAGGCTCTGCATGCAGTGTAACATTAGAAATAGAGGAGGCAGGCAACACTATACCTTACCTTTGCTGAACAGTAGCATGAGATGCACAGGCCTCTCTGATCCCACATGAAGCGGTGCAGCCTCTCCCCATAGTCTTCCCTCTCCATCAATCTCAGTGCCACTTGCTCTGAGGTGGCCATGTTGCTGATTAGGTACAGTGCTTGCTTTCTCTGCAGCCCACTCTGAACAAGAATCACCGGGATCAAGGAAGGGAGCAGACCATGGGGAGAGGCAGTGTTGCCTAAAGTAGGATCAGAGAGAACTGTGCCTCAGCAAATGTAAAAGCAGACGCTAGCAGAGAGGTGCACATGGTGACGGGACTTTATTTGTGGCACTGTGCAGCCTTTAGCTGGTGCCAAAATTCCAAACGTGCTGTGCTTCTATTGCATGACTCAACAAATTGTGTGTGGATTTAGGAGCTACGTCAAAATCTTAAGAGCCAGTACTTGTGAACTCCTTGTGCCCACCACCTCATTGCTTCTTATGCTGATCTCATGCTGTCAAGTCTCATGAGATTAGTGCCAGAGTTCCTATACCACGTGGCATCTTTAGATGCAAATACAGATAACAAGAGTTATAACTTCAGATATTAAGTGTCTGTATGTGTGTTTGGTGCAACAGTGGTGTGCCTGTCTGTGCATAAGAGGAGATGTGGTACATACCTTTGTGTGGGAGGGGTGGGGTGCAGAGCATCTGTGTGTGTAGTGCAGAGGTGGTGTTCCTGTATGTGTGTGTGTGTGATATGAAGGTGAGGTGTGTCGGTGTATATGGTGAAGAGGTGAGGGGTGTGTGTGTGTGGACATAGGGTGCCTGTGTGTGTGCGTGTCTGTTGTGCAGAGGTAGGGTGCCTGTATATGTGCGTGTCTGTTATGCAGAGGTAGTATGCCTGTGTGTGTATGCATCTGTTGTGTAGAGGTAGTATGCCTGTGTGTGTATGCATCTGTTGTGCAGAGGTGGAGTGCCTATGTGTGTGATCTATGTGATCGTCTGTCCCTGTCAGAAAGTGTATATAAGCCAGACGATGTGCAGTATACGCATACACATCGTGGAGCATAGAAGCTGCTTGAGGACAGGATTTATAGACAAGCCACTGGTCCCACACTGGATGGATGCACAGCAGAAACACTCAGACCTAAACGTTTTGTATTAAGAAGGTCAAAGAGAGTTGGAGGGTTGGAGATGTGAATAAAGTTTTATTACACATGGAACAACGATTCGTATTTATGCTCAAAAGCTTGCACCCCTTTGGACCGAACCAAGAGAAAGATTTGTCTGTTTCGTTTAGGATGCATGCGAGATATGGGCCGGTCTGTCTCATTTTATTTCTGACCTTTTATTTTTTACTTTTTAAGTATTGATTTATTATTCATCTATATTTTTAATTTTTATATTTTTTACTATTTGCTTTACCTTGTTTTCATCTCATACATAGTATTTTTATTTGTTTTTATCTCATGATCCACACATAAGAGTTTTTAAGTGTCTCCCCTTCCCTCCTTCTCACCCTTCCCCGCTCCCCCTCCCTCTGCTTTCTTCCCCTCCCCCTTTCCCCTTCATCTATTTATGCTTTTAAACTTTTAATTATTTTTTTAAATCATTTAAAATTATCTTACCTTTTGAATGTTTATTTATTTTATTTTGGGTTTTTTTAAGCCACACCTGTCCCCTTATCTATCTTCTGATTATCTAATGAAAGAGTTTCTCTCTCTTTTTTTACTATGTCTGTGGGCCTTTAATTGTCAGTAAAAATCTTTATTGTCCATTTGTTTCATTATTAAAACAATTTTTATTGTCATCTCATTTATTTAAATTCATACATAGTTTTTCTCAACACTATTCTTCTTTTGTGTAGGCAATATGTTTGCCACAGCAATTTGATTTGGACATATTTTTAACATATTGTCAGACTTTTAGTCCCAGGGTGTTCCTAAGTCTCCCAATGAATATCTTCAGAGGGGTTTACCTTTTAATTTCATTTTTAACTTTATGTGCCTTTATTTTCTAAGTAACATATGTTCTTATGTATTTTCATGTTCTACCAGAATTGCAGTAAAATAATTGGGTCCATTCTCTATTCATCCCCCTCAAGTTAAGACAATACAGTCAAAAGAAACCCTCAATTTTATTTTTACCTTCTTTATTTTTAGCATTAAATTGATGAAAGTCTTTCCTTGTGGTATTTTCATGTTTTATGGTAATCACAGTTTTTTTTTTCCTTTTGCAAAACACTAGGGTCCATTCTGTATTTATCCCCTTCAAGTTAAGACACAATACAGTCAGGGCAACTGTTATTATGGCTCATGCTCCTTTTTAAAAATCCGTACAATTTGAATCCAATTGACCATCAATATCTTTGTCTATGGTAGTTCCCTCTTTTATCAGCAGAAGCTATGATTTGTTAATCCTTATGGTCTTCTTTCCCATGAGCCTCTTACTGCATAATTTATCATAATCTATTTTATAGATGTTTCTTAAAGGGCTAATTTTCTCAAACATCATATGTAAAGCATAGTTACTCACCTGTAAAAGGTGATCTCCGGGAACAGCAGGAATTTAGTCTTCACATATGGGTATCGGTACCGATGGAGCCTGCGCGGGAACGCTCCCCAGCGTCCAAAATGAAAGCTTTTGGGAGCATCCCACAATGCCTGCGTGCTGCCTTCCCGCCTTTCCCAACTGTCCCTCTCTAGTTGAGTTTAAAGCTGAGAAAAAGAGAGAGGGAAAGAGAGAGAGATAGAGAGATACAACTCCTAGGGGAGGTGGGTGGGTTGTGAAGACTAAATTCCTGCTGTTCCCGGAGATCACCTGTTACAGGTGAGTAACTATGCTATCTCCAGGAACAAGCAGGAATGTAGTCTTCACATATGGAGACTCCCTACCTGCAGATGCCAGGGAGAAGGCACCAGAAGTTGTGTGCCCCTGTGAAAGGGCTCCACTTCCCCCCATGGATCTCTGGCATTCTACCAGGGATGGTGGGTAGGAGTTGATTAAGTATGGAACAGGTGTTGAAGAACAGCCTGACCAAACAAGGCATCCCGGCGGGAGTCCTTCTCTAAGCAGTAATGGACTGTGAAGGTATGAACCGAAGCCCAAGTACCTGCTCGACAGATGTCGTCGATAGACAGAGTGAAGATAAGCCATAGAGGCGGCCATGGCTCTCACATTGTGAGCTGTGACATGGCCTTCAAGAGGAAGATCCTTACTCTCATAGGTAAAAGAAATACACTGTGCAATCCAGCTGGACAGTATTCTTTTGGAGACTGGAAGTCCCAAATGACTAGGATCAAAAGCAACAAAGAGTTGAGAGGACTTTCTATGCTGCTGCTGTGTACTTTGCAAGTAAAAGACCAAAGCCCTTTTACAGTCCAAAGTATGAAGATTCCTTTCTGCATTTGAGGTATGAGGCCTTGGGAAGAATACAGGAAGGTAAACAGCTTGGTTTAAATGAAAAGGTGTAATTAACAAGTGGTAATGTGGTCATTTATCACAGAGTCTCAAATGCAGATAATAGTGTTGCTCTGTATTACAACTGAGGAAGTGTTCTATATATCATAGTAGACTCATGGCTAACGAGGTCTCAGAAACCATAGGCTGCCACTGTTTTATAAAATTTACAGTGGACTAGTGCCTAAATGTACATCAATGACCTCCTGCTTAAACTATTAGCCACTATTTTTTCTTAAAGATTTTTTGTGAAAGATCTTTAGTAATTCTAAACTCTGACGTTTTCCTTAACAAGCCTCTTGAATATGATACTTATTTTTAGATAGTAAACCAGTGCTTAGCTGGTTTAAAATAGTGGCTAATAGTTTAAGCAGGAGGTCATTGATGTACATTTAGGCACTAGTCCACTGTAAATTTTATAAAACAGTGGCAGCCTATGGTTTCTGAGACCTCGTTAGCCATGAGTCTAGTATGATATATAGAACACTTCCTCAGTTGTAATACAGAGCAACACTATTATCTGCATTTGAGACTCTGCGATAAATGACCACATTACCACTTGTTAATTACACCATCAATTGGTCAATAGAAGAGAATGGAAACGTTTAGCTTCACTGAGGAATTCATCTCCTCTATGTGTAAAGAGCCAACTCCTTTTGCATTCTCGGAAGATCAGGAAAACACCGCCGGTCATCTCGATTGGGAAGACTTACTGAGATTACAAAAACGGAGGGTAAGAATGGAACTACATAGGCTATCCCTTATTGAATATGTACAACGTCGACACATCCCTAGGGGTTTACGTGTATATAAACAGCCTAGAATGTTCACGTCAGATACATCCTTCGTGGATAAGTGGAATCAGATTCTTAACAAATGTTCTATCGATCTAATGGTTCTGATTATTGAAACAACGAAAAAAGAGATGGATTCTTTAACAACTGAGATAGAGGGGTTGATTACACAATTGAAATCCACGACCACAGCAGATACAGTAACTATCAAGTTGGAAAATATTAATTCACAAGTTCACACTTTAAAAGAGGATGTCATGAAGGTCAAGCTTAAGAAATTGCGTCGTGATCACGATGATTATACCAAGGGATATGTTTATCCCTGGATGAACCTCAAATGAAGAGAAAGAGCCAAGAGAAAACAAGTCAGTTTTGAGACCACATCGGAAGAAACGGATTCAACAGATTCTGGGGGGCACTCACGTAAGGGCGCTTTTTTAGATGGAGTGGAGGGGGAGGACAAAAAGAAAAAGAAACCCCCCCCCCACGAGAAAAAAATTCAACACAAAGAACCGCCCAAATGTCGGAACTAGTCCCATTAGTAATTAATATTTCGGGGATAACCTTGCCACAAGAACAGTTGTCACTTTTAAACAAAGGGTTGTCATTTGTCCCTGATTTATATTTCGATGCTTTTCAGTTCCGCATTGATTTAGAGCACCTCATCAGAAAGCTGTATTTGAAGATCTATTTTGGCTCTCAGCCGGAGCTCATCAATGATAGTTCTAATTCCAATCGGATCCGACTACCTTTGAAATCGACCTGGTCCCCACCGGGACCTCCTCCTCCAGCATTATCACTATACCGTGATTTGATAGATAGGGATGCTCAACATTTTATGGAGACAAAACATTGTTTCCAGTCTAAAATTACTTTCAGTGAAAGGCGTGCGTTGAAGGATTTGCAATCCAGAACGGACGTCGTTATCCGACGAGCAGATAAGGGAGGGGGTATCGTCATTCTTAATAAAGTTCAATATCAGACAGAGGCTCTCAGACAATTATCAGACCGTATAACATATACTGCCATGCAGAGTGACCCTTCAACGGACCTACAAAATCAAATTCGGGAACTCACCGCAGCGGCTTTGGAAGCCCATGTTATTTCTAAGAAAGAGTGGCGGTTCCTCAATCCCACAACATATACGTTGGCTAAATTTTATTTAGTTCCCAAAATCCATAAGAACTTGAATAACCCCCCCGGTCGCCCCATTGTTTCCACCAGGGGATCGTTGTTAGAACCATTATCAATTTTTCTTGATTCTTTCTTAAGACCATTAATGTCATCTATCCCGTCATATTTAAAGGACACTACTCACTTTTTACAAATGTTACTTGAAAATACTGATTTAGCACGAATGCAGGATATTACATTAGTGACTTTGGATGTCACTTCGTTGTACACGGTTATCCCACAGGATAAATCTTATGATGTGGTTCTACAGACGCTCCGTAACCGAGGCGACCTTTCAGAATCCCACTTGACCTTTTTGTCAGCATTAACCAGGTTGACGTTATTTCATAATCATTTTGTTTATGATGATGTTATTTACCATCAGGTATCTGGAGTAGCGATGGGCGCCACCTGCGCCTCCTCTATCGCCAATTTATATATGTCACAATTTGAAAAAGATTGGATTGAAGCCTCCCCGTATGCCAACTCTCTGAAAATCTGGAGAAGATATATAGATGATGTTTTTGTCATCTGGCAAGGAGCAACTTCTGATTTATTACAGTTTTTTCACTGGTTGAATTTAAGGGATGATAACATTAAATTCACTCTCAATTTTCATTCTGAATATATAACTTTTTTAGATGTTTTAGTATACAAAACCCCACAGGGGTGGCATACTTCTACTTACCGCAAACAAACGGATCGAAATACTCTACTGCATTATGAAAGTGCCCACCCCGTACAATTAAAAAATAGTTTGCCAATATCACAATTCATTCGATATTGCAGAAACTGTTCTGATATACAGGGATTTAAAGATCAATCAATCAACTTGCGAAATAACTTTTTACAACGGGGATATCCTCCTCGGGTCGTAAATCAAGCTTATAAGAGAGCGAAATTCCTCAACCAGGATCACTTAATTAATCCTCCAACTACGAAGATTGCTACCCCTCAGACACACATCAATCTAATCACTTTGTTTTCACCCTTTAGTTCTTTTTTACAACGGAGTATAAAACGACATGCCAACGTTCTACAGAGCATTCCAGAGCTCGTAGGCTTTACAGTTCGATGTGTTTGGCAGAGGCAAAAGAATTTTAAGGAATTGCTTAGTCCAGCAGTTTTACACTCTCCTTCAGCCTCTACATCCCCTATACAAGGTGGCCACACACGATGTGGTGATTGCAATATTTGCTCGATCACTTTAGAATTAACTGATTTTTATTACCATAGCACATGTTATTGCCTGCGAAACAGAACCACATGCAAGTCTACACAAGTCATCTATGCAATTCGCTGCCCCTGCGATTTATTGTATGTGGGGAAAACAACTCGATCCCTCCAAGTGAGAATTAATGAACACAGAAGTAAACTCAAGTGTCAAAGACGAGAAGCTCAGATCGTTGATCATTGCCTGCAGCTACAGCACACTTTCTCTGAATTACACTGTTTTGTCATTGAACAGATAACTTTTCCAATTCGTGGGAAAACATTGGATCAAACTTTGCTGTATCGAGAACAACGATGGATTTACACCTTGGCTTCCACAATGCCCTGGGGATTAAACTCTCGGATAGAATGGGAAGTGTGCCTATGAGAGACAAGATTGATGATAATAGCAAATTTGCTTCCTAAATAAGGGTGTTAATATCTTCTTAAGCAGAATCAATTGTGTCTCACTATTTAACTACCCCGCATGCGCGGCGTTTTTGTAAGAATATACGTACTTGACAGAACCTAACAGAGCCGTGTCGGTGCTACCACAGGTAGGAGGTTCTAGTTATACAATTGAAAATCCATCAAGAATAAACACAGTATGTGAAGTGTATATCTAAAGAACTCATTTCTCTTTGCAGTGCTGATATGAAAAATTCCCTGATGAAACCTCTTTGGAGAAACGCATCTCATAGCGCATGAACAAGCGTCCAAAAACAGCTAAGCACTGGTTTACTATCTAAAAATAAGTATCATATTCAAGAGGCTTGTTAAGGAAAACATCAGAGTTTAGAATTACTAAAGATCTTTCACACAAAATCTTTAAGAAAAAATAGTGGCTAATAGTTTAAGCAGGAAGTCATTGATGTACATTTAGGCACTAGTCCACTGTAAATTTTATAAAACAGTGGCAGCCTATGGTTTCTGAGACCTCGTTAGCCATGAGTCTACTATGATATATAGAACACTTCCTCAGTTGTAATACAGAGCAACACTACTATCTGCGTTAAATGAAAAGGTGACACCACCTTTGGCATAAAGTGTGGATGAGCCCTAAGGACTACCTTATCATGATGGAACCTAGTATAAGGAGGATCAGCCACCAACGCTTGCAATTCACTGATGTCACGTGCTGATGTGATTGCAATAAGAAAGATGATCTTCCAGGAAAGGAATTTCAAAGAGGTAGTAGCTAATGATTCAAAAGGCGGCTTCATGAGCTGCCTAAGAACCAGATTTAAGTCCCATGCCACCGGTGGTGGCTTAATGGGAGGCTTAGTTAAAAGAAGGCCTCTCATAAATCTCGCTATGAGGGGATGAGAGGAAATAGATTGTCCATTTAGAGGCTTGAAAGAAGCTGCAATAGCACTCAAATGAACTCTCACTGAATTGGTCTTAAGCCCTGCATTAGATAAATGAAGGAGATACTCCAGTAATGATTCCAGAGATATCGCAAGAGGGTTAAGACCCTTCTGCGAGCACCATATGGTAAACCTTTTCCACTTGAATGCATAAGAGCGTCTTGTGGAAGGCTTCCTGGAAGCATAAAGGATATCCTTTACCTGTTGAGAAAGGTTAAGACCGTGAAGTTCTAGGCTTTCAGCAACCAGGCACTGAGATGTAGAGACTGGGGATTGGGATGCCACAGCATCCCATCCTCCTGAGAAAGGAGATCTGGAGCAGATCCTAACTCCAGAGGCGGAGCTTGAGAGAGATGTAGGAGCAGAGGGTACCACATTTGCCGTGGCCAATGTGGAGCTGTGAGAATCATATGACCTCTGTCTCTCTGAAGCTTGAACAGCGTTTTGGGAATTAGGGGAATGGGTGGAAAGGCATACAGGACGTCCTGGCCCCAATGGAGGAGGAAAGCATCCCTGGCCTGACAACCCTGAGCCGGAATTCTGGAACAGAACCGGGGACGTCTGGCAATCAGTGGACTTGCAAAGAGGTCTATGTCCGGGGTTCCCCAAATTTGAAAAATTTTGGCCACCTGGTCTGTATGGAGAGGCCATTCGTGTGGAAGCAGAACTCGACTGAGTCTGTCTGCCCAAGAGTTTTGAATGCCTGGAAGATACACCACAAGGAGATGAATCTGATGCTCTATGGCGAGGGCCCATAGTCACAAAGCTTCATTGCACAGCGACAAGAGCCTGTTTCGCCCTGCTTGTTCACATAGAACATGGCTACTTGATTGTCCGTTTGAACTAGGACTGTCTTGTAGCTGAGCTGGGTGTGGAATACTCGAAGAGCAAGGAAGATTGCTCTGAGTTCCAGGAGATTGATGTGTAGATAGGCCTCCTGTGGAGTCCAGGTACCCTGGGTAGAGAGGCCTTGCAGGTGGGCTCCCCAACCCACCTGTGAGGCATCTGTTGTTAGAGTGGCTTGGGAGTGGGGGTTGCTGAAAAGGAGATCCCACCAAAAGGTTTTGGGGTGACTGCCACCATTGGAGGGACAAAATAAGGCGATCTGAGTTTGCTATTTTGTCTGACAGGCAACCTGACGCCTGAGTCCACTGAGTGGATAAAGTCCACTGGGCTGCCCTCATATGAAGGCGAGCATAAAAAACCACATGCACGGTGGATGCCATGTGGCCTAGCAACTGTAAGTTTTTCAGAGCAGTGAGGTGAGGTTTTAGCACTGCTTGGGAAGCTAACTGCACAATGTGAAGGCAGCAGGGCTGTGGAAGGTAGGCCCTTGTCTGCCTGGTATCCAGCAGAGCTCCTATAAACTCCAGGGACTGAGTGGGAGCAAGGTTGGATTTTGGGAAGTTTATGACAAGTCCCAAATACTGAAGGATGCGCATTGTGCCAGAGAGAGCAACCCTGGCCTCTGGCTCTGAAGGGGCTTGAATGAGCCAGTTGTCTAAGTAAGGGAAGACGAATATTCCTAGGGTGCGGAGAAATGCTGCCACCACAGCCATGCATTTTGTGAACACCCTTGGTGCAGAGGCCAGGCCAAAAGGAAGAACCCTGTATTGGTAGTGCTTCCCTTGAAATAGAAAACGAAGGAACTTTCGATGAATTAGATGGATGAGAACACGAGTGTACGCATCCTTGAGATCTAGACAACAAAGCCAATCCTGACTCTGAAGGTACGGCAACAGAGTTCCTAGAGAAATCATTTTGAACTTCTCTTTGAACAGGAATTTGTTCAATTCTCTGAGGTCTAAAATGGGCTTGTGTCCTCTTGTTTTTCTTTGGAATAAGGAAATAGGAGGAGTAAAACCCTGTACCCCGTTGGGGAATGGCTACCTCTTCTATTGCCCCTTGGGCAAGCAGCACAGTGACCTCTTGACCTAACTGGTCGTTGAGAGAGGTCTGAGTCAAAGCCCCTGTGGAGGCTGAGTCTGCTGAGCCAGTTGAGGCTTAGCTGCTTTTGTCTTTCTTTGTCTAGGTTGCTGCTGCTGTCCCTTTTGGGCAGACTGACCCAAACGATGTCCCTGTTGGGTATAGGAGGGATAAAACTTCTTCTTACTGAAGAATGGTTTCTTAGAGGATTTTTTCCTGGCAGGACCAGCTGTAGATTTAGACAATCTATCCAAAGTGATAATGTCAGTATCTATCTCATTAGCTTTTTCCTGCCAATTCTTGCCAAAGAGATTCTCTCCTGTGCAAGGAATATTCCCTAGTTTATCCTGTACCCAAACTTCCAAGTTAGATGCCTGGAGCCAGGCAATTCTACGAGCACCTATGGCAATGGCAGAGGTTCTGTTTATGCACTCAAAGCAGTCAAAGGCTGCATGATTCACAAACTTGGAAACATCCTGAGCATGTTTGACAAGGGCGAGATAATCTTGCCTCTTATCATCAGGAAGGAGAGGGCTCATAAGCTCTAAATCTCCTGTGACCTCCTTAAGGAAAATTCCCATATATAAGATATAGGAACTGATCCTAGCAGAAAGCATGGAAGCCTGGAAGATATGACCTCCAAAGGCATCAAGAGTCCTACACTCACGTCCTGGAGGATTAGATGCATGCCTTTTTGCACTCTTTATCCTTCTCATTGCTCACTCCATCACCATGGAATGGTGTGGTAATTGAGTCTTCTGAGACCCAGGACAAGGACGAACTCGATACATGGTGTCGAGTCTTCGAGAGTGAGGAGATGTGGTTAGAGGTGTTTCCCACATCCTTAACATGAGATCATGCAAGATCTTATGAATAGGTAAGGTAGTTGCCTCCTTGGAAGCTTTAGGGTATTGCAGGATTTCTAATTCCTTTGCCTTGGGCTCTTTTTCAGGAGCCACTGTGATGGAAAGACCTTGAGCCACATCTCGGATAAAATCCTGAAAGGACATATCCTCTGGTGAAGACATCCTACGTTGAGGAGAAGAGGAATCCTCAGGAAGAAGTACTCTGGTATCGGCAGAGCTTTCAGACTCCTCCAAGGATTCGAAGTATCTCCGATCTGGGTGATCGTGCAAGGCACGGTACCGGTACTGATCGAAGTCAGCATCGGAGTGGTCCGGTACCGACCTGTTGATACCGGATGGATACGCATGACTCAGTCCCGGTAGAATATCTGCTTATGTCGATGCAGTCGGTGCCGGTATCGGTTGAATTGTCTGAAGCGGTTTCAAGGGCATCGAGGCCGTGAGAAGAGCTGCCAGACTGCGTTCAATAGCCAAGAATCTCTGGTCTGTTGACATTGCCGATGCTTGGGTATCGGTACCGGAAGAAGCGGCCGGTACCCCAGAGCATGGCACCAGTAGTTCTGCCGAGGTTGAAGCCTCGAGAACATCTTGGAGCCCCGTTAGTGCTTTGGAAGCCGAAGCCTTCCGCCGGGGCAATTTTGCCGGTGAAAGTCCCTCAAGGGCAACGCCAGAGGCATCTGGCTGTCTAGAAGGAGATCTACCCTTTGAGGACTGGCTAGATTTATGTTTAGTTACCTGAGATCCATGGGAGGAAGACGAAGCCCTGGACGACGTCGATGCCACGGAGGCTGCATTGGAGGGAAAAAGGGTGCTAAGTTTAGCAGCTCGGTTCTGCCGGCCCCTTTTCGACATCATCCCACAGGCAACACAATCTGAAATAGAGTGGTCAGGACCTAAACATTTGAGGCACCACTCATGGGCGTCGGTGACGGAGATGGTACCGCCACACTTAGAACACTTTTTAAACCCCGAAGCTGGTTTTTCCATTCTGAAGAAAAAGTTGGACCCAGTGCCCAAAATGGCGCGTGGCACCTAAGAGAAAATTACTGGAAAGACTCTAGAAGAAAGGTTGTTTTGTTTTGTTTTTTTTTTGAAGAAAGAAGAACCACCGGCGTTACTGGTGTAGTGTCGAGGAAAGGCAGACGCGACCACAAAAAAAGAAGAATAGAAGGGATTTTTTTCTGCAGTGACAGGATGTGCGACCTGTCGGCTCCGCGGAAAACGAAGAACAGGAGAGGGACAGTTGGGAAAGGCGGGAAGGCAGCACACAGGCGCTATGGGATGCTCCCAAAAGCTTTCTTATTGGACGCTGTGGAGCGTTCCCGTGCAGGCTCCGTCGGTACCGACGATATCTATATGTGAAGACTACATTCCTGCTTGTTCCTGGAGATTATTTCAATTTTCTTTAGGTGTTAGTGTTTTGACTCGCATTTTAAAACATCTATTTTTCAGTAACACAATGACCCATATTAAAATTCTTTTCAATTCCCGCCTTTTATTGGCGCCAACAGTAGTCCTTAAATATGCCAAGACTGGCGATGGCAGTCCTTTACATTGGATGCCGTCATGTTATAAGATACTGGTGTACAATTTTCAGGTATCACTGCTATATTCAAAAATGTTTTTGATTGAACTTGGGTGGAAGGTAACCCTTAGGCAGCTTATAGGCACGCGGGGCCAATTTTAAAATTGGTTATTGTGCAGCCTGTCGGCATTTATGTTTTTGAGTACAGTTAAGGTAATCTTCCACCAGTGGCTTTTGCCTATAACATTTTACCCTCCGGTTATTTACGAATGTCCTGATGTTTAAGATGTAGTTTGTATGAATCACTCTCCAGTGAAAATACTCTCTTATGTGATGTTCCCCATTTGAGATAATCCCTTACACTTGTACAATCCACTGAAATCCCAGGCTTTTAAATACACTTCTGTAGGGCTCCTAATAAATTCATTTGATTCCCCAATAGGTATGCTTACATAAAAACACATAAGCCTAACTTAAAACCCACCTTTTCTGCACAGTTTTTGGACCACCTCAGTTGACTTCCTTATGTTTCCTACCTGCCGCTCCTTCTCTCTCATAACCCTCCTCCAACCCTGCCTTGTCATGTCTCATTTTCCTGTCTGTCCTATACATAATGGCATTCTTTTCAGTTTTTGCTTCAGTTTTTGTTGCATTCTGTTGTAAACCACTTTGTTGTACCCACATTAAGCGGTACATCAAATCTTAAATGAAATGAAATAACTCCTATCCTCAAACAGCATCATTGGTTGCCATTACTCAGCTGCCTATGCTACAAGATCCTACTCATGACTTATAAAACCATAAACAACCATTCCTCTTATTACCTACAACACTATTGGTTGCCACCAACTCTAACAGGATGAAAAAACATAATACAATAAATATGCTAAACATACTGCAAGAAAAAAATCAAAAGCACTCAGTATGCTTGCTACAGAGCATTTGAACTATATACTCTATCCCTCTGGAACTCTCTACCTGGAGCTCTCCGATCAACAAAAGAGCTGTCAACATTCAGGAAACTTCTCAAAACGCATCTATTCAACCAACACTTTGGTTCCATCACATAGCGCCCCTCCTCCCCCACATCTATTCCTCCCCTACATCCCATCTCTCTGTAAAAAAAATATTAGCAGCTAATCATGTACGTAATCATGTTGTATTTAAGTTCTACTGTTCTATGTTAATCAATTGTTAACAGTGATTAGTTACATAGAAATATGACAAAAGAAAAGACCACATGGCCTATCTAGTCTGTCCTTCCATATCAACAACTACAACAGTCCCCTTTTTTCCTTTAGAGATCCTCTGTGTTTGTCCCATGCTTTTTTGAATTCAGATACTGTCCTCATCTCTACCACCTCCACTGGGAGACTATTCCACGGATCCACCACACTTTCCGTAAAGAAATATTTCCACATATCACTCCTGAATCTATCCCCCGTCACCCTCAATTCCATGTCCCCTCGTAGCAGAACTTGCTTTCAATTGAAAGAGGCTCTCCCCCTGTACATTTATGCCACGGAGGTATTTAAACATCTCAATCATATCACCTCTATTCCGCCTTTCCTCTAAGGTGTACATATTAAGATCCTTAAGTCTGTCCTCATATGCTTTATAATGAAGACCACTAACCATTTTAGTAGCCACCCTCTGTACAGACTCCATCCTGTTTATATCCTTTTGAAGGTGCGGTCTCCAGAATTGCACACTATACTCCAAATGAGGTTGCACGAAAGACTTATACAGAGGCACTATCACCTCCTTTTTTCTGCTAGCCATTCCTCTCCGTATGCACCCAAGCATCCTTCTAGCTTTTGCCGTCGCCTTTTCTACCTGTTTACTACTTTAAGATCATCAGACACAATTACGTCTAGGTCCCGCTCTTCTTTAATGGACAAAAGTAGTTCACCCCCTATACTATATTGCTCCCTTGGATTGCTGCAGCCTTAATGCATGGCCTTACATTTTTTAACATTAAATCCCAGCTGCCAAATTCTAGACCATTCTTCAAGCTTAGCTAGATCACTCCTCATGTTATCTACACCTTCCTGGGTGTCTACTCTAGTGCAGATTTTGGTATCATCCGCAAAGAGGCAAACCATTGTTCTCTGTAAGACTCTGTTGCTGTAATGTATACGGCTTTGCCCCAATGAAAAGTGGTATAAAAGTCAAATAAATAAAAATACATAAATAAATTATTTGTTTCTCAAATGCAATTTATGATACAACATAACTTCTTCGTTTTTCAGAGTGAATTTAAAAGACTTGTTCACACAAGTTTAGAAATCAGAATGCGGCAGGATCTGGTAACCGTGGCAGGTTGCATCCGGTGCCCTACGCCCATCCTTACTCACCCCCACCTCCTTCATTCTTCTCAGCCCCTCCCCCACCCTTTTCCCACACTTACAAAATTTCACAGACACAATTTTCTTATTGGAAGTACCAACCGGTCGCAGCTTTATTATAATTCAAACAATTAACTTTACAATATCAAACAGTTCTATAAACAATCTCCCACCAGCGGAGTGATACCCCCCCAGCCATAATTAGCAAAGTGGGGTCGCATCCGCTCCGGCCGTGTCCGACCACCGGCCAATTTCCTACCGCCCTTTCCCCGACCTCGCCATATGACTAGCAAAGGCCAGCAGGGCTTATCCGGGTCGGGGGCACCCCGTCCCCGCCCAAGTATGACCAAACGGCTCCGGGCCCCGGAAACCTCTGGGATCCCGCCTTGTCAACACCACCCCACTGCGACACCCCGAAAACACCACCACCTTACATACCAAAAATGAAGGGAGGGAGGGCGGGAAGCCTTACTGTCTCCGCAACCGCCGCCGGAAAAAAGGGGGGAGCATCAGCGGCTCCTTCCTTAAAAACCCCGTCTAACGCCGGCAGCTCTGATTGGCTCCGCTCTCTCCATCTGCGGAGCCAATCCATTCAAAAAATGCTGCCGGCGTCATCAGCCTCCACACGTTCCTTCTCTCATCCCTCCCCCCCCCCCCTTCCTTCTTCGAAGCCGGAAGGACGGGCCGGGACCGGGCCGACCACCCGGTTACCGGCGTCCTTCGCGACTCCGCGCTCGGACTTGAATTAATGTCCCATGCACAACCCCTCCCCGTTTTATTCACCTGCATGAGCTTTTTAACTAAACATCTCCTCAATTCTTCAGTTTAGGATTCTGCTCTTTTTTCTTATCTAATTTGACACATTATCTTAGAATGTTAGTAGAATTTTATTATAATGTTCACATTATATGAATTTGTCTATGGTTTCATTTTTAGCTTCACTTTACCTAACATTAGGAATGTTATTTATTTGATATGATCACTTTGTTTTATATGGCCGCCTTTGTTTTTTATTTTATATCTTATTTATTTATTTTTATATAGACTGTATTTTAACTGACAACATTATTTATAATTTCTATGTGTATTTTATAATTATTTACAGTAGTGCCAATACACCCCTGAGGAAGGCAAGTGCCCAAACACGGCTTTGTCAGGTGTGGCTACATTGTACCCCTGAATAAAGTGTTTGAACCTTTCTTTACCGACTCGCTCCTGTTTGTTGGTCTGTGTCTCTGCGAGTTTTCGGAGTGTGTCCTGTTGGACTGTCAACTCCCTCACTTCTACATATGATGAACCCTAGGGATGTGCACAGGCAAGAAAAATGTGGCTAATTTTCGATTTTTTCACAATCTTTTCTCAATTTAGTTTCAAATTAGTTTCACACCTTCATTTGAATAGGGAATGTTTTAGTGCACGCTAGGCTAATTTAATGTGCATTAACCAAGACGCACTAAGACAATAATTTGTGTTAAATCAATTTATTACTCCCTAAATTTTTAAGGCATACTAGCAAACCATAACTGAATGAGTATTAATGAATGCACACCTCTAGTGAACCTCTTCTGTCGTGCATAAGAACTCGGTTGCCAGTGCAATGATCCTGATCTTAGAGGAACGTTTACATAGAGAACTACCCTTACCAGTAGGAAGAAATCTAAACATATAATTTATCTCCTTTTTCTGGTTCACAGGAACTAAGTGATCCAATCACATTTCACTTGAATTCATTTGCTATACTGCAAATCAAAGAAGAATTGCCAAGTAGTATACATAATCCAAAGTTAGGGTACAATTTAAAAAAAAATAAGCTACCAATTAACCATGAGGGCTGGGAATTCAGCAGCTATGTACACAGAAGCATTTTTCAAGGGTATAGAATGGGTGGTAGGAGAAGCAAGCAGGAAGAAACAATTTCTTAAGAACACAAGAAATGCCTTACTGAGTCAGACCAAGATCCATCAAGCCCAGTATCCTGTTTCCAACAGTGGATAATCCAGGTCACAAGTACTTGGCAGTTTCCCAAAAAGACACAGGTTCCATAATGCTTGTATTAGGGCAAGCAGTGGATTACCTGGGTCCTCTTTAAAAATGGTTTATGGACCTTTCCTACAGGAATTTGTCCAAACCTTTCTTAAACCCAGCTACACTAACAGCTTTTATTACATCCTCCGGTAACAAATTCCAGTTTGATTAAGCATTGAGTGAAAAAATATTTTCTCTTATTAGTCTTAAAAGGATACACTTTAGCTTCATTGCATGTCACCTAGTCTTTCTACTTTTTGATGCCGTAAAGAATCAATCTACGTTTTCCCGTTCCACTCCATTCATTAATTTATAGAGGTCTATTATATCTCCCCTCAGCCATCTCTTTTCCAGGTTGAAAAGCCCTAATCTTTTAAGCATCTCATAGGAGTATCCTTCCATCCCCTTTACCATTTCAGTGGCTCTTCTCTGTACCTTTACTAATAACGCCATATCCTTTTTAAGATTCGGCGACCAGAATTGCACACAATATTCAAGGTGCAGTTGCACCATGAAATGATACAGAGGCATTATAATATACTTGTTTTATTCTCCATTCCTTTCCTTATGATTCCTAGCATTGTATTTGTCTTCTTGGCCGCCACTGCACACTGGGCAGAGTATTTCAACGTATTATACACGATGATGCCTAAATCTTTTTCCTGAGTGGTGGTGTCTAATGTGGAACCCATGCATCGTGTAACCATAGTTTGGGTTTTCTTTCAAGATGCATAACTTTGCACTTGTCTACATTAAATTTCATCTGCCATTTGAATGTCCAGTGTTCCAATTTATTAAGGTCCTCTTGCAATTTTTCACAATCCTCTTGGGTCTTAACAACTTTGAATAATTTTGAGTCATCTGAAATTTGACTACCTCACTTGTTATTCCCATTTCCAGGTTACTGACGAATATATTAAAAAGCAGCAGATCCAGCACAGATCCCTGGGGTACTCCACTATTCACATTTGTCCATTAGGAAAATTGGCCATTCAGTCCTGCTCTTTGCTTTCTATCTTTTAACCATTTCCTGATCCACAATAGTATACTTTTAACTTCGCCAAGAGTCTCTCATGGGGGAACTTGTCAAAGCTTTCTGAAAATCCAGATACACTATATCAACTGGCTCACTTTTGTCTACCTGTTTATTCACTCCTTCAAAAAAATATAACAGATTAGTAAAACAAGACCTTCACTGGCTAAAGCCATGTTGGCTTTCTAACATTAAACCATGATTATCTACATGTTCAGTAATTTTGTTCTTTACAATGGTTTCTACCATTTTTCCTGGTACTGATGTCAGGCTCACCGGCCTGTAGTTTCCCGGATCACCCCTGGAACCTTTTTAAAAATTGACGTTACATTGGCCATTCATCAATCTTAGGTACTACAGATGATTTTAATGATGGTTCAAAGATTACTAATAGTAGGTCTGCAATCTCATATTTCAGTTCTTTCAACACCCTTGGGTATATACCCTCTGGTCTAGGTGATGTGCTACTGTTTAGTTTATCAAATAGTTGTAATATATCTTCCCAGTTTATCAATATTTCTTTTAATTCTTCCCATGCATCACCTTTAAATAGGGTACAGTTCCAGGCATGGGTAACTTCCCTACCTCTTCTTCAGTAAAGACCGAAGCAAAGAATTTATTCAGTCTCTCCGCTATGGCCTTGTCCCCTCTTAGTGCCCCTTTTTCTCCTCTATCATCTAATGGTACAACTGACTCTCTCACAGGTACTTTTCAAGTCTTGTACTTGTAAAAGTCTTTATTATTTGTGTTTGCTTCCACAGCAAGCTTCTTCTCAAATTCTCTCTTTGCCTGCCTTATCAATGCATTGCATCTAACTTGCTTATGTTGTTTTCAGTTTTCGTTATTTGGCTCCTTTTTCCATTTCCTGAAAGATGCTTTTTTGGCTACAACAGCCTTTTTGACATCACCTTTAAACCACGCTGGCAGTTTTTTGGACTTCCTTCCACTTTTCTTAAAGCGTGGAATACATCTGGTCTGGGCTTCCAAGATAGTATTTTTAAACAATGCCCATGCTTGATGTAAATCTTTAACATTTGCAGCTGCTACTTTTAGTTTTTTCTTAACTGCTTTCCTCATTTTATGATTGTCTCCCTTTTGAAAGCTAAAAGGCAGTATTGTGTATTTTCTTGCTGTCCTTCCTCCATTGATGAAATCAAACACGATCATGCTATGATCACTATTGCCAAGTGGCCCCAACACCCTTATCTCTTGCATCAGATCTTCTATACCACTAAGGACTAGGTCCAAAATGACTTCCCCTCTTGTTGGTTCATGAACGAGCTGCTTCAAGAAGCAGTCACTTATTTCATTTAGAAACGTTTTCTCCCTAGAATGTCCTGCTGTGACACTGGCTCAGTTGATACCGGGCTAATTGAAATCAACCATTATTAATACTGTGCTGTAGGTTTTGTTAGCTTCCCTGATTTCTTTGAGCATTTCATCATCCATTTTGGCCAGGCAGTCAGTAGTACACCCCCACTGCCATCGCCTTCCCCTTTTTATGTGGAATTTCAATCCGTAGAAAGTCTACCGTGTATTTTGTTTCCTGCAACACTTTAACCCTGTGTGACTCAATGCCCTCTCTAACATAGAGAGCAACCCCTTCACCAATTAGATCTACTCTATCATTGCGATATAATTTGCACTCAAGTATCACAGTGTCCCACTGGTTGTCCTCCTTCCTCCATGTTTCAGATACCAATTATATCTAACCTCTAATTTAATGCTATATATTCTAACTCTCCCATCTTATATTTTAGACTTTCAGCATTTGCATACAAGCATTTTGGTGAGGCCGCGGGGCAGGGTCCCCGGCGGCCGAAGGTAACCAGGCGCGCGGCCTGGTGCGGGGACCCTGCCCAAGGTCAGGGAGGGGAGGGCCCTCGCAGGCATAATTCAAATTCATTGGCTCGCCCCGATGAAGAGTGGGGTGCGAGCCAATGAGCAGTGCTGGGCAGAGGGGGGTTTAAAGGGGGGCGCGCGGCGGCGACGGTCTCTCTGGAGACCAGCAGCGGGGAGAGAGGTCCGTCGTTCCGTCGTCAGTCTGTAGGAGATCCGGCCTTCGTTCCCGGCAGCGGGGAGAGAGGCGACCATTTGGGTTGAGTTGCTGAGAGAGGACCTTTGACGGAGTAGGGGGCTTGCGTCGGGGTGCCCGTGGCAACATCCGGGTAAGGGAAGTCGATTGCGCGCAATCCATAACAAAAAAAAAAAAAAAAGGAGTAAATAACTAAATAATTAAATAAAACTATAACTGAGGGCTTGAGAGTTCCTGGGGTCGGGAGGCAGACTGAGCCGGGCTCCTTTCGGGCGGCCGGTTTGGGCGGCAAAACGTTTCTCGGCGTTTGGGTGGCAGGGAGCATGCCGCCGCGGAGAGGCCGGCAGGCCCGCAGTGTAACACGCGGTTGGGGTGAGCATGGCCAGGGGAGGCAACGCGGGCAGCCTTCACCTGCTCCTTCGGGAGGGTCGGGGGAGGGGGCGGCTAGAGGAGCGACTGGAAGGGGGTTGGGGCAGAGAGTGACTGGGGGGGCCAGGGTCAGGGGAGCTAAAGGTTCTGGAGGGGCTTGGGCTCAGGGGGGCAAGGCTGCAGCCTCAGCAAGAGGGCAAAGAAGGAAGGGTGGCAGGGTGGAGGGAGAGCTGGGCATGGGGCCGGTAGGGGAGGAAACTGGGTCCCAAGGACAAGGAAGGGATAGGGCGGCGGGGGGGGCAGTGGGGTCGGGGGGATGTGAGCTCGGGTGGGCAAGGAGATGCAGGGTTGGGGGCGGCTGAGGTGGTGAGTAGCAGTTGGGAGGGACAGGGGATGGGGGGGTTGGGGTGAGGGGGTGGGTCATTCTTCCCTGGGTGGGCTTCTCCCTGGTTTGGAGCGCAGAATTATGGGCAAGGGCCCTTTGGCCATAGGGGTGTCGCCGGGCGCCTGGGAACTCCAGTGGGCTATGCGCCGTGGGACCATTGGCAGGGGGGGGGGCCAGGGATCTTCCCGGGCAGAGTGGTTGTCTGCTTGGCAGCTGGGTGGTTCCCCTGTCGTCCCCTCTCCCCCCTCTTCTTCTCTTTTGTCTTCACAGGTCGACTCATCGGCTCTGGTGGCAGTGCAGAGGTCCGGTGGGCAGCGAACGGCAATGGCAGAGGACTTGGGAGCAGGCTCAAGGGAACCCCAATGGCGTGAGGCCCGCCCGGTGAGCGTGATGGGGGCGCAAGCAGCCGGTATGGGGATGCGAGAACATGAAGGGTTGCTGCAGGATACGCCGGCAAGCGTCGGAGGTGCTGGGGGTGAGTTGTCTGGGGGCAATGGGGGAGGGGGCGGGATGGAACAATTGGAAGGGCAAGACAAAAGAGGGCGGAAGGCTAAGCGTAAGCGCCGGCACGTAAGACGTCGTCAGCACAGTTCGGAGTCTTCTTCGTCGTCCACGGCATCCACATCGTCATCCTCGCTTGCGCCTTCCCGTTCAGGGCAGGGTGGGGAGCCGGTGCCTGTGGGACCCTCGGGTGGAAAGGGTGTTCCTACGACGGTGGCATTCACGGAGTTGTGGGAAGGGGTTCCGCAGCATCTGCGACGCAAGATATGGAAGAGGAGGTATATCGATATATTTCGATTGCTGGAGGGCCGGAGGCGGTCAGGTGAGAGTAGGAAAAAGCGGAAGGAAGACGAAAAGGCGGGTCGCGTCAAGAAAGTGTCCCGGAACGTTCTTAATTGGGTTCGATCCTTTTTAAGGTTGGCGAGTGTTTTGGGGGCGGCAGGCTCCAGAGGATTATGGGATGCTTTTGGCGTACGCGGACTCTATTGTAGAAGCTGCGCAGACCCATGGCGGTTTTGCGTGGCTGAATTACGATGAGAGGTTCCGGGACAAGATGGAGGAGAGTAAGGGGCTGTCCTGGGGAACACAGGATATCAACTTGTGGTTAACCCAGATGTCAGTAGGGATGGGTGGGGGTGGGGGGGCAGGGGAGCGTGGGGTGGGGAGCGGCTTGGGGGGTGCGGGGCGGCCATTTCGTGCAAACAGTGGTTCAGTGCAGCAGAAAGCAGGGGGGGGGGGCAAGGGGACATCTGTTGGCGTTTCAACAGGTCCTCGTGCCCTTTCCCTGACTGCAAGTTCAGGCACGCATGCTCGGCCTGTGGGGGCAGGCATTCCACACTCAAATGTTTCAAAAAGGGCGGGGTCCCCCCTCCTGCCCCAGCCAACAAGTAATTCCGATTTGACGGAGTTGGCTCCCTCTCCACTTTCCCGGGATGTGATTGGCGAATGGTTGTGTTCTTATCCGCGGAGGCGGGAGAGGGAAGTTTTGGAGCGTGGGTTTTTTGAAGGGTTCATTATTCCGGTGCAAGGTACTATAGCGGGTAGGGCTGCGCGTAACTCGCCGTCAGTGAGGCGCTTGGCGGCGGTGGTACGGGAGAAGAGAAATTAGCGGGCGAGTTGCGTTTGGGCAGAATAGCAGGTCCGTTTGCGGAGCCGCCAGTGGAGAATCTGGTGGTTTCCCCATTAGGGGTAATCCCTAAGAAGGAGACGGGGAAATTTCGTTTGATACATAACCTCTCCTTTCCATTGGGGGACTCAGTGAATGATCATATTCCGAGAGAGCTGTGTGCGGTCCGCTACGCGTCCTTCGACGAGGCGGTGGGTCTTGTGAGACGTTGTGGCCCAGGGGCTCTGGTGGCAAAAGTAGATATCGAATCTGCTTTTCATTTGCTGCCGGTCCATCCGTCTTCGTTTTATTTGCTGGGTTTTTCTTTTGAGAATGAATTTTATGTGGACAAGTGCATGCCGATGGGCTGTTCGGTGTCTTGTGCCTACTTCGAAATGTTTAGCTCCTTTTTGCACTGGAATTTAGTACGGCGGGTGGGTGTTAGGAATGTTGTACACTATCTTGATGATTTTCTGTTTGTTGGGGCGGCTGGTTCTGGGGAGTGTCAACAGTTGATGGACGGTTTTCTAAGCATGGCTAGGGCGTGTGGGCTCCCGCTGGCAGAGGACAAGACAGAGGGTCCTGCCACTTGTATCACTTTCTTGGGGGTGGAGATTGACTCGGTCGAAATGGTGGCGCGCCTCCCGAAGGACAAAGTGTTGAAGTTACGGGTCCTGGTGGCGAATGGGTTAGCATCTACCAAGTTATCTTTGAAGGAATTGCAAATCTTGATTGGATCGTTGAATTTCGCGTGCAGGGTCATTCCGATGGGCCGGGTATTTATGCGTAGCTTGGCAGCAGCCACGGCGGGGGTGCACAAGCCGCATCATCGTATTCGAATGTCGCAGGTCATGAAGGCTGATTTGAGGGTTTGGGATGTTTTTCTTGAGGACTTTAATGGGATATCGGTGTTGATGGAGGCGGAGGCCTCCAGCGTGGATTTGCAGCTTTATATGGACGCGGCAGGCAGTAGGGGTTTGGGGATTTACTTTGGGGGTGACTGGTGTGCTGCGCAGTGGCCCCAATCCTGGCACGCGGTGGGCCTGACTAGCAACATTACGTTCTTGGAGCTGTTCCCGTGGTTGGTCGTCTTGCACTTGTGGCCGGAACGCTTGAGGAACCGCAGAGTGACATGGTGGTGTGACAACGAGGTGGTGGTGGCGGTAGTCAACCGGTACACGCTGCGCTGCTCGCTAGTAGCGGGTTTAATGCGGGACATAGTTTTTGCGTGTTTGCGTTTAAATGTCGCGGTAAAGGCGCGGCACATTCCGGGTTGCACTAATCGAATTGCCGATGCTCTTTCTCATTTCAAGTGGGAACTGTTCCGGACGTTGGCGCCGGAGGCAGCGAGGAAGGCATGGAGGTTCCAGAGCATTTATGGACGATTGGCCAGCAGAGATGGTACGACTGTTGAAGAGTTCCCTTGCACCGTCGACTTGGGTGGCTTACCAGAAAGGATTTGACACTGTATTTGGCTACTTAGAGTCGCATGGCTGGCGGCCCGGAGCTGGGGTTGACAGTTTACTGGGACGCTATGTAGTGGAGGCGAAGTGCACTGGCACATCCCGGGCATCCCTGCGGAGGCGGTTGGCGGGCTTTACATTCTTTGCCAGAGCTGCAGGCTGGGTGTCAGGGAGGCCTGGGTTTTTGGTACAGCGGCTACTGCGAGGCTGGGATAGAGGGAGCCCGCCGCCCCGGGACGCACGGTTGCCAGTGACACATGAACTTTTGGTGAGACTTTGTGAGGTACTGCCGAGTGTGGCGGCTTCACGCTACGAGGCGGTTCTGTTTAAGGCATTATTTTGCTTGGCCTTCTTTGGGGCCTTTCAGGTTGGGGAGCTGGTGGCCAGCTCTGGCAGGACAGAGCGGGCTGGGGGACTATTGTTTACGCACGTGCAGCTGGAAAGGGGGCAGCTGCGGGTCAGGCTGGCGAGGTCAAAGACCGATCAATTGGGCAAGGGATTGTGGGTGGTGCTGCGGGAGGTGGTATCCCAGCCGACTTGCCCTGTGGAGGCTGTGCGGGCATATTTAGCAATGCGTCCGGTCGCAGATCACTTGTTTTTCTTGCATGAGAATGCAAGTTGGGTGACCCGATTTCAAGTTGCGGCGGTGCTGTGGTTGGCCATTCGGAAATTGGGCATGGATCCAACACGCTTCGCTCCGCATTCCTTCCGCATTGGAGCGGCGACAAGTGCGGCTGCGGCCGGACTGTCTGAGGTCGCGATTCAGAGCATTGGCAGGTGGCGGTCGCAGGCCTTTAAAGGTTATGTCCGTTTATAAGGGGAACGGGGGGTCCTGTTAATAACCTGTGCTTTCTTTTTCAGATGCTGTGCGGTGCCCGCAAATATGCTGGATGATCGGACATTCATTTGTGCATTGGGCGGGACTGCAGGCAGCTGAACGACCACTGGGGCCTAACTTGGGACTTGACCCGGCTTTGATGTCGCTTCTATGGCTGGGTGAGCGTGGTCTGCGGTGGCCGCAGCTGTTACCTCTGCTTCGACACCATAGCCGGGTGAGAGCGGAGCCCGCTGTGATCCTGCTGCATGTTGGAGGGAATGATCTGAATGGATGGACATGTAAGCAGATCATTCGAGCAGCAAAGCGGGATTTTGCAATAGTGTCTCGACTGTTCCCACAGGTTACGTTAATGTGGTCAGACATCATTCCAAAGCCTGTTTGCCGGCAGCAACGGCGTTGGTCCCGGGGGTTGGCAAAGGTCAATCGACAGATTGGGCGGTGGGTATGTCAGCACGGGGGGTATCAGATTATGCACCCCTGGGTGGACGTGGACTGCGCTGGGCTCTATCGCATGGACGGCGTGCATTTATCGCCAGTGGGAGTAGACCTCCTGTTAAATGACTGGCAGGAGGCCTTGGAATGCATGGTCCAGCCGGAGTCTCCATGGTCGCAGCTTAGGGGGGGGGCGGCGTAGAGGCGCAGTCGTGCTCTACGCCGGGTGGCGGGATCCCAGAGGTTTCTGGGGTCCGGAGCCTTAAGCTGGAATTGGGGCGGGGGCGGTCGCCCCAAACCCGGATGACCCCTGGCCGGTCTTTTCTAGTAATATGGCGAGGCCGGGGAAAGGGGGGGGATGGCTTTGCCGCTGGCTCGGCCGCGGCGGGAGTGGAATGAGGTCACCTTGCTAGTAATATGGCGGGTGAGGGCTCATTCCACTCGGGGGTTTGTTATGTAATGGTTGTATGGTTTAATCAATGTTTGGAATGTTATAATTTGGTTAATAAAGCTGCGACCATTTCGAGCCAAGTTATTGTCTGGACTGGTTATTGGGTGAGAAAGGGAGAAGGAGGAATTAAAGGGGGGGGAGGGGGGAGGAACAGGGTACCACCGGGTCCGACCTGCCTTGGTTATGGTGAGGCCGCGGGGCAGGGTCCCCGGCGGCCGAAGGTAACCAGGCGCGCGGCCCGGTGCGGGGACCCTGCCCACGGTCAGGGAGGGGAGGGCCCTCGCAGGCATAATTCAAATTCATTGGCTCGCCCCGATGAAGAGTGGGGTGCAAGCCAATGAGCAGTGCTGGGCAGAGGGGGGTTTAAAGGGGGGCGCGCGGCGGCGGCGACGGTCTCTCTGGAGACCAGCAGCAGGGAGAGAGGTCCGTCGTCCCACCCGCCCGCCCTTGCTGTGGTGTGGGCATTGGGTAGGGTTGTCGCAGCTGGTGGGGGGCGGGATCCCGGAGGTTTCCGGGGTCCGGAGCCTTAAGCTGGAATTGGGGTGGGGGCGGTCGCCCCAAACCCGGATGACCCCTGGCCGGTCTTTGCTAGTAATATGGCGAGGCCGGGGAAAGGGGGGGGTTGGCTTTGCCGCTGGCTCGGCCGCGGCGGGAGTGGAATGAGGTCACCTTGCTAGTAATATGGCGGGTGAGGGCTCATTCCGCTCGGGGGTTTGTTATGTAATGGTTGTATGGTTTAATCAATGTTTGGAATGTTATAATTTGGTTAATAAAGCTGCGACCATTTCGAGCCAAGTTATTATCTGGACTGGTTATTGGGTGAGAAAGGGAGAAGGAGGAATTAAAGGGGGGGGGGAGGGGGGAGGAACAGGGTACTACCGGGTCCGACCTGCCTTGGTTATAGAGGTCGTATTTTATTTATATTAATCTGGTTATCAGTAGGCAGTGGTAATTTGGAATCTTTAAGCTCTGTTTGCTCTGTACCTAAGGCATTTCAGTTATTTTTGTCTATTAGAACCTCTCTGCTGATATTTATTTATTTATTTATTTTATTTATCTATTTTCTTCTATACCGCCCCTTCCAGCGATCAAGGGCGGTTTACATGAAACATCTTAACAATTGTACACAGATGTATACATTTACATTGAACAATCGGATTCAACTATTTACATTGAACAGTCAGGTTCAACTATTTACATTGAACAATAAACTTCAACTTTATGATATATTAATACAAACAACTGTTAAACTATTTACATTGGATATTTACAGTGGTTGAGTGTTGTGTGTAGGGCATGTGTAGTTAGGTATTGGAATTTATTTCCTTTTATGACGTAAGTCAGGAGTGTGGGGGGGGGGGACAAACAGGGGGTTAGTTAGAGTTAGTTAGTTTTGAATACGGGGTTTGTGCATGTGAGTCCATGGTTGTTATGGAGGTGGTTTGGGGGAATATGGGATTTCAAAGTGTTCAGTAAATCGGTAAGTTTTTAGTTCTTTCCTGAACTGAGAGAGGTCTTTTATGATGCGATGGTCTATTGGGAGGTCGTTCCAGAGCGTAGGAGCAGTGAATGTGAATGCTCTGGAGCTAGTGGTTTTCTTAGTCTTCCTGAAAGCTTTTGGTGTGATAAGGGAGTGGGCTGCGTTTTGTCTGTGTGATCTAGTTTCGGTTGGTGAATGCAGTAGTGTGGATAGGTGTGAGGGGGCTATGTCTTTTATGAGTTTAAAGGTTGTTAGGATAATTTTGTATCTGATTCGGCTGTTTATTGGGAGCCAGTGTAATTCTAGCAGTATTGGGGTTACGTGGTCCGTTAGACGAGCTTTAGCAATTACTTTTGCACAGATGTTCTGAGCTCTTTGGAGAAGGTATGTGTTTTAAAGTGGGAGGCCTATTAAGAGACTATTGCAATAGTCGAAGTGGGGGATGATTAGTGTACTTACTACAGATCTAAAATCTTGTGTTTCGAGGAGTGGCCTTAGGTGCTGAATAGTTTTAAGTTTATAGTAGATGGTTTTTACGGTTTGTTTTATGTGTGGTAGCATGGTAAGTGTGTGATCTATTATTACACCTAAGTATTTTACCTCTTTTTTAACAGGTATGGATGTTTTGTTGATTGTGATTGTTTCTGGGAAGGTGTTCTCGGTGGTAGATGACCTTGTTACGAACATTGCTTCCGTTTTTTTGAGGTTGATGCTGAGGTAGTTAGATTCTAACCAGGAGGAGGTCTCAGTCATGCATTCTGATAGTGTGTCATATGAGGGGGTTTTGGTGGTTATGGGGATAGCGAGCATGATGTCGTCAGCAAATATAAAGTGGTTAATCCTGTGTTTTTTAATTATGTTTGTTATAGGTTGTAGGTACAGGTTAAATAGGAGGGCGGAAAGGGCTGATCCTTGGGGTATTCCTTGGCCTTGGGGGAATGATTCTGATGCCTCTTGGTCAATTTGGACGTGTATTAGTCTATTTGTGATGTAGGACTTGAACCATTCAAGGACAGTCCCGCCTATTCCTAAGCTTTGTAGTCTGTTGATCAGTGTGGGGTGGTTGATGTTGTCGAAGGCAGCAGAAATATCTATGAAAAGAAGTAGGAAGCATTGGTTGTTGTCATCTGTACCTCTGATGAGGAAATCCATTAAGGTGATTAATAGAGTTTCTACTCCATGGAAGGGGCGCAATCCAAATTGGTGTGAGTCAAGTGGTTTATGTTCATCAATGTGTTCTTGTAACTGTATTTGAATTGTTTTTTCTATTATTTTAGCTATAAATGGGATGCTGGCTATGGCTCTGTATGAGTTCGGGTCTTTTGGGTCAAGCTTATTGTTCTTTATTATTGGTCTAAGTGTTGTGAGTTTTAAGGCATCAGGCATTATGCCTTGTGAAAGGGATTGGTTCACTATGTGTTGTAAATTTTCCGCCAGTTCATCCTTAGTTGGTTTAGTAGTATGGTGTCTGTGGGTGAGAGCCATGTTTCAGTAATGCAGATGATATCTGGGGTTGTGTCCTTTATTATGTCATTGATTATTGATTATTGCCCTAACTTCAATCTTTTGCTAGCATCCTTCAAGGATACATTGTTCCGAACCATGCGCTCTTAGGCGACTGTCGGTTTTCTCCTATTATCTAGTTTAAAAGCTACTCTATTTCCTTTTTAAAGGTTAATGCCAGAAGCCTGGTTCCATCCCAGTTAAGGTGGAGCCCATCCCTTTGGAAAAACCCCTCCTTTCCCCAGATTGTACCCCAGTTCCTAACAAATCCAAAACCACCTTCTTTGCACCATTGTCTCATCCACGCATTGAGACTCCGAAGCTCTGCCTGCCTTTTAGGTCCTGCAAGTGGAATGGGAAGCATTTCTGAGAATGCTACCCTGGAAATTCTGGATTTCAACTTCCTACCTAAAAGCCTTAATTTGGTCTCCAGAACCTCCTTACCACACTTTCCTATGTCATTGGTACCAACATGTACCAAGGCAGCAGACTGCTCCCCAGCGCTGTCCAACATCTTGTCTAGGTGGTGCATGAGGTCTGCTACCTCCGCACCAGGCAGGCATCTTACCAAGTGATCCTCACGTCCACCAGACACGCAGCTATCTACATGCCTAATGATCGAATTACCAACTATAACAGCCGTCCTAACTCTCCCCTCTCCTCATGGGCATATGGCTCTGGTAGAAACCTCCTCAGTGCGAGAGGGTTTTACATCACCTGGATGACAGGTCCTAGCTACAGGATCACTTCCTGCCACACCAGCGTGATGCTGTCCTGTCATGTGACCTCTCTCCTCCATGGCAACAGGGAAGTTGCAGACTGGAGGTGGGACTTCAGAACTACATCCATGTAGGTCTCGTCTATATACTTCTTTATATCCTCCAAGACTGCTATTCTAGCCTCCAGAGATCAGACTTGTTCAATGAGAGCAAACAGCTCCTTGCACCTAGTGCACATGTAAGACCCCTCTCCAATTAGGAGAAAATCATACATATGACACTCAATGCAAAAGACTGGAAATCCCCCATCTCGCTACTGGACTGCTGTCTGCATCTTAATTTTAAGGTCTTGGTTCAGATATTAAAGTTTACTTACTTAGGTTTGCAGGGGATACATATACTAATACAACTATACCTTATATGTTAAATGAACTTTATGCACCTCAAGAATAATTATTAAACGTCACAGATTTTTTGCTTCCTAATTGGAAGGCCTGTTTGTAAAGGTCACTAGAAACAAAGTTATTTCAGTAACTATTTACTGTATTTTTCTTTCTATTCTAAGCTATACTCTGATTTGGTTTCAATGAAAAGCTCTCTGTTGGTACTAAGATCTGACTGACTCACCAAACATGCTGATTTCTAAAACACACAGATTTATATGCTTTAAGCCAAAGATTACCCTTTTACTCCAAGATTTTGAATACATTCCAGAAGATAAATACTTACAAATTCAAATCTATTTCTAGTTGCAGTAGTCCTTCAAGATTCTCCCTCTGGGTAGTCTCTGCCTATCCCCTGCTTTCAGGCTGATGCAGATACTCCTTATTAGAGCACTGTACTAAAACCTGGCACTGGATATCCTAATGCAAGTCTAATGCAGACATTTTTCTCTCCACTGCTGTAGCAAACAGCATGCAAGTAAATTATGTATAAAAAGTTATCTCCAGAAACAAGCAGGAATGTAGTCTTCACATATGGGTATCGTCGGTACCGATGGAGCCTGCACGGGAACGCTCCACAGCGTCCAATTAGAAAGCTTTTGGGAGCATCCCACAGCGCCTGCATGCTGCCTTCCCACCTTTCCCAACTGCCTCTCTCCAGTTCTTCGTTTTCCACGGAGCCAGCAGGTCGCTTTTCCTGTCACTGCAGAAATTATCCCATCTTTTTCATTCTTTTTTGTGGTAGCGTCTGCCTTCCTCGCTATACCGGTACCGCCGGTTCTTTCTTTCTTTCTTCAAAAAAAAAATAATTTTTTTTGTAATCTTTTTTCTGGACTTTCCAGTCTTTTTTCTGTCGGGTGCCATGCGCCATTTTGGGCACTAGGCCCAACTTTTCCTTCAGAATGGAGAAACCCGCCTCAGGTTTTAAAAAGTGTTCTAAGTGTGGCGGTACCATCTCCGTCACCGACACTCACGAGTGGTGCCTTAAATGTTTAGGTCCTGACCACTCCATCTCGGAGTGTGTTGCCTGTGGGATGATATTGAAGAGGGGTCGGCAAAACCGAGCTGCTAAGCTGAGCACCCTTTTTCCCTCCGATATGGAAGGACAGACTAGATAGGCCATGTGGTCTTTTTCTGTCATCATATTTCTATGTTTCTATGATGCAGCATCCGTGGCATCGACGTCTTCCAGGGCTTCATCTTCCTCCCATGGATCTCAGGTAACCAAACATAAATCTGGCCGGTCCTCAAAGGGTAGATCTCCTTCCAAGCATCGAGATGCCTCTGGTGTTGCCCTTGAGGGACTTGTACCGGCAAAATTGCCCAGGCAGGAGGCTTCGGCTTCCAAAGCACTATCGGGGCTCCAGGATGTTCTTGAGGCCTCAACCTCAGCAGAACTACTGGTGCCATGCTCTGGGGTACCGGCCACTTCGTCCGGTACCAATACCCAGGCATCGGCAGCGTCAATAGACCAGAGGTTCTTGGCTATTGAATGCAGTCTGGCGGCTCTCCTTGCGGCTTCGGTGCCTTCGGGACCGCTTCAGACGGTTCAACCGGTATCGACACTGGTTCCGATATCAATATTGGTACCGGTACAGACAGCATCGACATCGGCGACTGTGCTACCGACACTGAGTCATGCTGTTTCCTCCGGTATCGACAGGCCGGTAACGGACCCCTCCGGTACCGACTTCGATCGGTACCGGTATCGTGTTTTGCAAGAGCACCCGGACAGGAGATACTTCGAATCCTCCGAGGAGTCTGAGGATTCTGACAGCTCTGTCAGTACCGGAGTACTTCTCTCTGAGGAACCATCCTCTCCTAAACGCAGGATGTCTCCTCCAGGGGATATATCCTTTCAGGATTTCATCCAGGAGGTGGCTAGAGGTCTTTCCATCACAGTGGCTCCTGAAACAGAGCCCAGAGCAAGGGAAATGGAGATTTTACAATATCCTAAAGCTCCCAAGGAGGCAGCTACTTTGCCTATTCATGAGATCTTGCATGATCTCATGCTAAGAATGTGGGAAACACCTCTTACCACCTCTCCTCATTCTTGTAGGCTTGATACCATGTATCGAGTACCTCCTTGTCCTGGATTTCAAAAAACCCAGTTACCACACCACTCCATGGTAGTGGAATCAGCTATGAGAAGGATCAAGAGTGCAAAAAGACATGCATCTAATCCGCCAGGATGTGAATGTAGGACTCTTGATGCCTTTGGGCGTCGAACCTTCCAGGCCTCTATGCTTTCTACCAGGATTAGTTCCTAAATTTTATATATGGGAATGTTCCTTAAGGAGGTTACAGGAGATCTAGAGCTTATGAGCCCTCTCCTTCCTGATGATAAGAGGTAAGATTATCTTACACTTGTCAAACATGCCCAAGATGTTTCTAAGTTTGTTAATCGTGCAGCTTTTGACTGCTTTGAGTGCATAAGCAGAATCTCTGCCATTGCCATAGGTGCTCGTAGGATTGCCTGGCTCCAGACATCTGACTTAGAACTCTGGGTACAGGACAAACTGGGGAATATCCCTTGCACAGGTGAAAATCTCTTTGGCAAAAATTGGCAAGAGAAAGCTAATGAACTGGATGCTGATAACACCACTTTGGATAGACTATCCAAGGCTACAGCTGATCCTGCAAGGAGAAAATCCTACAAGAAACCATTCTTCTCTAAAAAGAAGAGGTTTTACCCCTCCTATACCCAGCAGGGGCATTCTGCAGGTCAGTCTGCCCGAAAGGGACAGCAGCCACCAAAACAAAGAAAAACAAAGTCTGCTAAGCCTCAACCGGACCAACAGACTCAGCCTCCAGAGGGGCTTTGACTCCCATCTAGAGAACTTGGACTTCCTGGCCCTCAACGGGCCAGAGCCCTCCAACATTCCAGGAAGGTTATGTAATTTTGCCCCCAGATGGGAGCAAATAACAGCAGAAGAATGGATTCTCTCCATTGTAAAGGAGGGGTACAAGCTTCATTTCCTCAACATGCCCCCTCCAACAGTTGTAAGAGGGTTCAATTCTCAGACTTCACTCGAAAATCAGTTAGGTCAAGAGGTCAATTTACTTCTTGCCCATGGGGCAATAGAAGACGTACCCATTTCCCAACAGGATACAGGGTTTTACTCCCCCTATTTCCTTATTCCAAAGAAAACAGGGGGACACAGACCCATTTTAGACCTCAGAGAATTGAACAAATTCCTGTTCAAGGAGAAGTTCAAGATGATTTCTCTAGGAACTCTTCTGCCATACCTTCAGAGTCAGGATTGGCTTTGTTCTCTAGATCTCAAGGATGTGTACACCCATGTTCTCATCCATCCAACTCACCGAAGATTCCTTCGGTTTCTATTTCAGGGGAAGCACTACCAGTATAGGGTTCTTCCTTTTCGCCTGGCCTCAGCACCAAGGGTGTTTAGGAAATGCATGGCTGTAGTGGCAGCATTTCTTCGCATTCTAGGAATATTCATCTTCCCCTACTTAGACGACTGGCTCATTCGAGCCCCATCAGAATCAGAGGCCAGAATTTCCCTATCTTGCACAATGCATATACTTCAGTATTTGGGCCTGGTCATAAACATCCCAAAAGCCAACCTAACACCCACTCAGTCTCTAGAGTTTATAGGAGCTATGCTGGATACCAGGCAAGCAAGGGCCTATCTTCCACAGCCTTGCTGCCTTCGCATTGTGTAGTTAGCTTCCCAAGCAGTGTTAAAAACTCATCTTACTGCTCGGGAAATGTTGCAATTGCTAGGCCACATGGCATCTACCGTGCATGTGGTTCCCTATGCTCGCCTCCATATGAGAGCAGCCCAATGGACTCTATACACTCAGTGGACTCAAGCATCACGCTGCCTATCAGACAAAATAGTAAACTCAAGTCGCCTTATTTTGTCCTTACAATGGTGGCAATCAAACCAAAACCTGTTGGTGGAGTCCCCTTTCCAACAGCCCCCACGCCAGGTCACTCTAACAGACGCCTCACAGGTGGGTTGGGGAGCTCACCTGCAAGATCTCTCTACCCAAGGCACCTGGACTCCAGAGGAGACCCATCTACACGTCAGTCTCTTGGAACTCAGAGCAATCTTCGTTGCTCTTCGAGTGTTCCACACCCAGCTGAGCTAGAAGACAGACCTAATTCAGACGGACAATCAGGTAGCTATGTTCTATCTGAACAAGCTGGGAGGAACAGGCTCTCTGTCGCTTTGCAATGAAGCTTTGCGACTATGGGCCCTCGCCAGAAAGCATCAGATTCATCTCCTTGCGGTGTATCTGCCAGGCATTCAAAACTCCTGGGCAGATAGACTCAGTCGAGTTCTGCTTCTGTGGTAGGCTATGGCCTAGCATGGCCTGCTATTATGAAAGGCCTGTAAGTTAGGCCTGGATCCCAACCTCCATTATAGCTAGAAAAGAACCAAAAATCTGTGGAAAATAAGAAAGCTGTTTTAAAATGCTTAATAAGAAGTTTTTATAAATTCATAAGTCTTCTATTATTCTCTTGTGTGTGAAAGAACAGAAATGTTTCAGAATATGCATTCCTGAAGCCAAGGTTAGCCTTGGAGTAGAATTAAGAACTGTACCATTGTTCAAGCAATCCTAAAGGAGGGGGTCGGTTGCTAGGCTCCGCAGGGATTTCTAATTGGACAAATGAAGGGAATGTATAACCAATGAAAAGTTTGCATGTATCAAGTTAAAACCAATAGAAAATGCTCATGTATCAAACTGAAAAAGAGGTATAAAAAGTTATGTCTCTGTATAAACGTTTGCTCAGTTACTTTGAAGCTTTGACTGACTGGGCCTGTGCACATTAAACTGGCTTGGACCCTGTCAATTGACTCCTGGATTTATTCATTGACTGCACTTTGCTACAACATATTCTTGGTGCTTTGGGCCGGGAAGTGCGAGTGGTAAATGGTATTCAAGTGAATAGTCCACGTAATTCGCCTTGAGGTTTGGTCCGGTTGGAACCATGTCTGTCCGACCGCAGGGGAACTTCTCAGGCGCCGCCGATCACTTTGTATCGGAGAGGGTTCTGCCTGCCTCGGCGAGCCATCGGGTCCAGCTGGCTAACACCTCCGACCCGGGGGAGTCCAGGGTCCAACCCACGAACTGGTTTGGTATCAGGAACTGGATCCGGTGAGTAGATATTTTCTTGTTTAAAAGTCAGTGCAGCCAGGGGAAACAGTCTTGCATGAGTATGCGCAGGACTACTTTGGTATATTTGGTATAGACTAACTGGGAAAACTCTCGCATAAGTATGGGCGAGACAAGGGAGCCTGATCACCTCCCATAAGGGCGGTCCTAGTAAGCTCCGCGTAAGAGAAAGCGGCAGCTGAAGCCATCGATCCTTCTTGTTTGGAATAGTCAGTTAGTCAGAAAACCTGGGCACTTGAAATATTGAAAAATGATTTCTTGTTAAAATATGATTGCTTGTGTGAGTGACAGGTCTTGAAATACAGGCCGAGCGAGAGCGGACGTCTGAGTAGCGCAGTTCCTGTTTGTCTGTTCTTACTGTTTGTTGTTTGTCTCTGATTTTTGTTATCTGTTAAAACCGCGAGTTTCCCTTCTGGTATGATGTAAGATTATTCTGTTGGGTAATTTGTGACAGTTTACCGATTTAGAAATAGTATTAAGAAGGCAGGAATCACGTTTAAATCAAGAAGCTGTTTCATTCATTCTAGTTTTTTGTTCATTCAGCACAGCATGAAGCTAGCTAGTGGAGAGAGACGGGGCGTGTTTGAAGACAGGAATGTGCAGTGTCTTTTTAACCCTGTGAAGGCTTAATCTCAACACTTTGTAGCTGGGTTAATTTGTGCTTATTTTAGGAAAATTGTACCTGCTTTATTCAATATGTTTTAATAGTGATGTTCCTTCTGCTATGGTCATGTATTATATATCATTTAATAGGAATGATTAGTCAGAATTTTGAATCCCGATAGTTTTGGGCTTAACCTGGAAAGGGTTAAGTTCTTATTAACCCCTTTTGAGCTCCTCAGCTGTTCTTGATTATATCTCAGCCCTGCTTTGTGGTACGGACCAAGTGAGGAGGATTTTGTAGAGCTAGTATTACGTATTACGGCATGTTACCTTAAAATAAATACTTTATTCCGATCAGATAGGCAGATTTTATGGTCCAAACAGAAATAATATAGAAATTCAGGAAACTGCTTTTGTTTTCCCTTTGTCCTACGAAGTAGAGGTTAAGAACCATTCCGAGCCAGTAGTACCAGATCGCGACTTGAAAGTGATTTAAATCCTGAGTGGATAAGGAGTTCATTGTGTTTGAATTCTAGTTCCTGATATACTGCAGCAAGCACCTCATAGAAGACATACTTATTGTTAATAAAAAATAAGATAGAAAAAAAAGTGTATATGTATTCTAGATATCCACCCACTTCATGGCAAAAGTATTTGGAATGTCTTTTGAATATCTGCTTCCTAAAATTGTAAGATTTAAAGTAATTTCTTTTGCAGAGACATGCTGATTACGGCTGGCAGTTAGTTTTCATGCCAAGTAATTTTATTCCAGTCATACGTAACAGATATGTGGCCGTCATGTTAGGAGCTATAGTTCTTTCTGTTGGGATTGTTGTTATAATGTGGCAGGTGTAGGCCTGTGATCCACAGTGTCTGACATAAGTAAGCCTAACTAGCTTGACCTGTAAATGAAGCTTGTGAAGAGGCCTATAGGAATTGCACATCCCCCAATATGCTGCTATAGAACTAAGAACTCAGTAAAAGTATTGAATTAGCTTAGACAAGCAGAACAGATGGAAAAATACAGAAATTCATGTTTAAAACTGCTGACAGAAAAGTTCTAGAGCCCTGCTTCCCTGCACGTAGCAACTAGCCCAATAGCCTTGAAAGAAGGAAAGTAACAAGTTGGTGAACTGACCATTGTAATTGGGACTAGAAGGGGGGTAAGCAGGTGCCGAGCCCACTGAAAGAATATAATTGGATAATCATATCAGTACCGGGACCAATAGAAGGGGTACGGGAGGTACGGGAGGTTACCGGGACCAATGAAATGTTTTCCTATACCCAGAATGAAGCTAAAGTCTATAAAAGTTGTTGTATTGCCAGAGAACTTTGCTCAGCCATTTTGAAATTGACTTTGCTTGAGACTTGTGCACAAATAAATGATTTGGACCTTCTGAACAGACTCCTGCTATCATTGGTTTGTCTGCGCTCTGCTGCTACAATAACATGTTGCAAAATAATAGTTTTATATTTTATGCTTAGTGCACAGGGAAATGCAGCCCGCCCCCTCTGTCTGTAGACAAGCACATGTGGGGGAGGGGCCAATTTTGTTGAAATGTATGCCTAGGAATTTTAGCAAGGACTTTGCTGAAGACTACAGACATAAGCTGTCTCTGTCCCTATTAGAAATGCTCTGTGAAAGGGGGTGGCTAGTGTTAGTTACTTCATGGCCCCGTAGTTTCCCGTGTTTATTAGATTGTACAGAGAATGTTCCCTGATCAGTTCCCCTACATAGGATTCCTGGTTAAATCTTTAAAAAAAAAAAACCTGCCCGTTTATTATCTTTATAGGCCAGTTCCCTCAGCTCTGCCACCACCCCGGGCAGAGCCTGGGGCAGGGGGGGGGGGATACCTCCCTGCAAATGTCACCAGCCACCTCCGTAGCAGGAGGACGTGCACCCCCTCTTGACCGAAAGCCCCGGCACAGTTTAAAGTACTCAGAGTAGGCCACAGTCCACTGATGACACTACAAGCAGGGATTCATTTGCTAGTTCAGCCCGATGGCCGTATGCCTTCAGATGTACAACTACCAGTAAAAGGGAGGGTCACGTTATCCCATTGCACTAGGTCCAGGGCCAGCTTTGCACTAGCCAGCTGACCAGCTTTGTTTCTGGCATTATGCCTCCTACACTGAGAAACCATAGGATTTGATTGAACTAATGAACAGTATTATGTAGACCCATCAGCCTTGATGGCCCCAAGTGGGATCCAAATAGCGGAGGCAGCCCTCACTATATACCCCATGCGATCCAGCAGCCCAGGAGAATTTGCGTTTTTGTCAGTCAGTCCCAGAGAGATATAAAACAGAAATTGCAGAAACTGGATGGATTTGCGGGCATGACAGTTAATGGAAGTAGCTCAGAAAGTATGTGAATCATGAAAATGAATGTAACAGAGAAAGTGAATGTAAAATAAAGAAGAAAGCAGATCTTTTTGCTGATACTTTAGTTGAATGATGTGGAGGAGGTTTTCCTAATCAAAGGACCAGAGGACGTGGAAGAGGCCACGGAAGTGAAAGGCCTCAACTGGGTGTGAATCAGTGCGCCCATTGCAGAGAAGAAGGACATTAGAGAAGTGAATGCCCGTATTTTGACTCCACCCCCAGGAGGGGAGGAGGGAGTACTTGATTTTAGAAAAAAATAAACCGAGCACAGTGTTCCAGCAAGAGAGGGAAGCAGCTATAGAGTGAGTGGCAGCCGAAGAGGGCTACAGCATGGATGAAGACTAGGCCAGACTGGACTCCAAGTTTCCCTGGGTCCCCAGGAGCCTATGGTCAGTCTGAAAATAGGGGACCAATATATGGACTTTATGGGGGATACAGGAGCAGAATACTAAAGCCAATAGCCCCTTTGTTTTCTCGATGCATCACCATTGTCAGAGCTACTGGTGCTAAGACCACAAAGCCTCTCCTGCAGAACCGCATGTGTGAACTAGGGGGACAGAAAATAACGCATCAGTTCTTGTATATGCCTGAATGCCCTATTCCACTTCTGGGCCGAGACATGCTTGTTAAGCTCCAGGCACAAATATCTTTTGCTGAAAAGGGAGAAATGCAAATGACTGTGAACCTAAAGCCTGCTGGATTGATGGTGCTGACTGTTCCCCGAGAAGAAGAATGGCGGTTCTATAGTGCACCTCCAATAAAGTCACCCTGTCCCTGTATACCTACCAACCTGATAGCCCCACCTGAAGTATGGGCAGAAGATAATCCACCTGGCCTAGCGAAGAACATAGCCCCTGTCATTGTCGCCCTCAAGCCAGGAATGGAACCAGTGCATGTGAAGCAGTATCCTCTCCCTCGACCAGCCATAGAAGGAATTCATTGCCATTTGATGAAAATGCTGAAGTATGGACTTCTTAAGGAATGTCAGTCACCTTGGAAAACCCCCCTTCTCCCAGTGAAGAAGCCTGGGGCAGGGGATTATCACCCAGTACAAGACCTAAGGCGAGTAAATGATGCAGTTAAAACTATCCACCCTGTAGTACCAAACCCTTACACTCTCTTGGGACTGATCCCCGCTGAGGCTGCTCACTTTACCGTTTTGGACCTGAAAGATGCCTTTTTCTGTGTGCGCCTAGCCCCCACCAGTCAACTTTTGTTTGTTTTTGAATGGCAAGACCCCACAACAGGAAGGCGGGGCCAACTCACCTGGACTAGATTACTTCAAGGATTCAAGAATTCACCTACACTCTTCAGTGCTATTTTAACTCAAGATCTTTCCAGCTACTATGTGAACCCAGGAGAAAGGGTTCTTCTCCAGTATGTGGACAACTTGCTTATAGCCACCAACTCAGAAACTGAATGTCTACAAGTCACCAGTGAACTCTTGCACCTTTTTAATGAGGCTGGATACAAAGTCTCAAGAGCCAAGGCGCAATTATGTCAAACAAGTTAAATACCTAGGATTCCAGTTGTCCAGCAGAATTAGACGCCTGGGACCAGAACGCAAAGAAGCTGTATGCAGTATCCCTACTCCAACCACCAGGAGGCAAGTGAGAGCCTTCTTGGGTGCCACAGAGTACTGTCGTATATGGATCCCCAATTTTGCGCTGCGAGCAAAACCATTGTATCAAGCTACAAAAGGAATGGAAAAGTCTCCATTGGAATAGGGACTTGAACAGGATGCAGCCTTTTGATCTTTGAAAACCGCTCTGATGTTATCACCAGCTCTGGGTCTACCAGATGTCCAGAAAACCTTTCAATCTCTATGTTCATACCTTTCAATCTCTATGTTCATGAGTCACAAGGAAATGTTCTAGGAGTGTTGACTCAATCTCATTGGATCTTGGCAACGACCAGTAGCCTATTTGTCAAAACAATTGGATGTAATTGCAAAAGACTGGCCCCTTGTTTGAGAGCTGTTGCAGCTACAGCCCTCCTAATGAGCAATCTTCAAGTTACTGTACCACACTCTGTTCTAACCATTATGAAACACAAAGGAAACTTCTAGCTAATTCATGAATGTTGAGGTATCAGAGTATGCTGTGTGAAAACCCCCAGATACAATTGAAGGTCAGTCAAGCTCTGAATCCTGCTACGTTGTTACCAGTTGGTCTTGACCCCCCTGATCATGACTGTTTAGAAACTATGGACACTATATTCTCAAGTCACCCTGATTCGACTGATGTTCCTTTGGAGAACCCTGGACGGACTTTCTTTGTAGATGGAAGCAGTCTTGTCATCATTAATGGACATTGTTGTGCCAGATATGCAGTAGTGACCCTTGATCTGGTAGTTGAGTCCTCAGCCCTGGCCCCAGGAACTTCAGCACAGAAAGCTGAACTGATAGCTCTTACTAGAGCACCGACAATAGGAAAAGGGGCTCTGTCTAAATGTGTACCCAGATTCCAAGTATACCCTTACAACCTTGCATGCACATGGGGCCCTGTACAAAGAATGAGGGAGGATAACCTCAGGAAGCAAGTCCATTAAGTATGGCCCCGAGATATTGATATTATCAGATGCATACTGCCTACAGATTTCAGAATTTAGGAAAAGTAGAATGTATGAATAGAACCCTGAAATCTCAGTTGTCCAAACTTTGCCATGAAGTTCACCTGAAGTGGCCCCAGGTTCTTCCTATAGCCCTTCTTAGGATATACTTAGCCCCCGCTAAGTCTTTAGGAGTTTTCCCTTTTTAGATTCTGTATGGGCGACCCCCGCCTATTGTATAGGAAATAAAGGGAGATATGGAACAGATTAGATCTGAAATTACTAGACAAAAACTATTGGTTTTAAGTTCTGTTTTGCAGAGTCTTCATATGTGGGTACAAGACCAGCTGCTCATCCATCTAGCAGAACCCCTGCATCCTCTCGAGCCTGGAGTCTCGGTGTGGATCAAAGAGTGGAGAAAGACACCGTTGACACCGCATTGGAAGGGACCTTATGTTGTCATCTTGTTAACCCCAACAGCAGTTAAAGCTGCAAAACTCGAACCCTGGATTCATCACAATTTAATAAAGTCAGCAGCCATTGATAGCAATGTAGAAAGGAAGGCAGCTACAAAGATATTAGTTATGTGGCAATATTACCCTATACCACACGATGATGCTATTACACCTGTATAATGTGTTAATTGACTAATGAGTGATTTAATTCTCACCCTTTCTCACTTGCGGGTGAGCATAATCAAAGGGGGGAATGTGGTAGGCTATGGCCTAGCATGGCCTGCTATTATGAAAGGCCTGTAAGTTAGGCCTGGATCCCAATCTCCATTATAGCTAGAAAAGAACCAAAAATCTGTGGAAAATAAGAAAGCTGTTTTAAAATGCTTAATAAGAAGTTTTTATAAATTCATAAGTCTTCTATTATTCTCTTGTGTGTGAAAGAACAGAAATGTTTCAGAATATGCATTCCTGAAGCCAAGGTTAGCCTTGGAGTAGAATTAAGAACTCAAGCAATCCTAAAGGAGGGGGCTGGTTGCTAGGCTCCGGAGGGATTTCTAATTGGACAAATGAACGGAATGTATAACCAATGAAAAGTTTGCATGTATCAAGTTAGAACCAATAGAAAATGCTCATGTATCAAACTGAAAAAGAGGTATAAAAAGTTGTCTCTGTATAAACTTTTGCTGTTACTTTGAAGCTTTGACTGACTGGGCCTGTGCACATTAAACTGGCTTGGACCCTGACTCCTGGATTTATTCATTGACTGCACTTTGCTACAACACTTCCAAACGAGTGGTTTCTTCTTGCAGACCAGGTAGCAAAAATTTTTCAAATTCATCACTGTGGACTATGGCACAAGAACTGAGTGAGAAGTTTTTGAGAGTACATTTAGTTAAAGTGAAGGCACATAGGAAGAAAGGCCCTTTAGTGAAAGGAAACATATTAGCAGACTCACTAGCCAAGGAAGCATGCCATGTAGGCCTCATATGGCCCTGGTATGAGCAGACACACATGGTTGCTATTGCTACACGTTCCACAGATTATGATCAGATAATACCACCAGATTACTTCGTAGCACTGCAGACAAAGGACCCTGAGCTTTCCAATTTGAGGAAGCTTGTGCAGGACGCCCCAGATAACCTATATCAGCACACACCCTCTCTCACACTCGCTATAGAGAAAGACATTCTATGTGCAAAAAGAGAGGAAGGCTTGGTTATAGCTATCCCTAGAGCTCGAGGTAAAGAGTGGATGCATTGGGTTCATGGTGCAGGTCCTATGGGACACCCTAAAGCAGAAGAAATGCAGACTATCCTCAATAGGTTGGTATGGTGGCCAGAAATGAAACATGATATACAGGATCATGTTTCCTCCTGTGTAATCTGTGCTTCATTTGGGAGACAACCTAAAAAGAGAAGGGGACAGTTAATTCCTTTTCTCAATGGGTAGAAGCATTCCCTATCCCAGATCAAACTGCTCGAACCACTGCAGAAATCCTAACTATGCAATTTTTTACACGCTGGGGCATTCCCAAGACTATTGATTCTGATAATGGTCCTGCATTTGTTTCTCAGCTCATCAAGGAATTGTTTGATTTTCTAGGCATAGAACAACTTCACATTCTGTACCATCCACAGGCAGCAGGGCAGGTAGAAAGAATGAATCAAACAATTAAGGCCCACCTCAGCCTTATGCTTAATCTGACTGGGAAAAATTGGGATCTGGTGCTCCCTTTAGTCCTTATGCGTATCAGAGCTAATGTCTGTAAATCCACAGGTTTTGCACCCTATGAAGCCTTAATGGGAAGGCCAATGCAACGGTGGGAAAATATGCTGAGTCCTTTTCTTCCAGAGGACCAAACCGTAATTCTCACCAATGAGTGGATGAAATCCCTGCAAGAACATCTAAAAGAAATTCAGACCACTGTGCTAGCTAACACAGAAAAAGCTAGAGATTATTTGCAGGAGGTACATGCAAAAGGTTCTGATTTAAGGCCCCTCAAGGTTGGGAGTAAAGTGATGATTCTGAGACCTAGACCAAACCTCCCCTTTGGAGCTGCAAAGTGGGAAGGACCGTACTTAGTTACTGATACCTTAGGCCCAAGCCTATACCAAATCCTAATGCCCGACAACCAGCAGTATTGGAAACACATCACCCAGTTGAAACCATATGGGTAATACGTGTTTTATCAGTCTTTGTTTTCAGATACCACCTGAAGACAGCACGGACAGCTGCTTTCTGAACAAAAGTCGCTTGAGGACGGTAACTATTTACTTCTGCTGTATAGTTGATGTGTCCTATATAATGGACATGTGTTTAATAGTTATGTAAATAAGTAGTAAAAATTATTTTTTTTGTTGTTACATAGTATAAGTGGGGAGCATTAGTTTACTCCCTAGTAGAGTGAAACAAGTTAGCTTTTATTATGTCTTAGTTTCCTGTTGTTCTGTTATCTGCTCTCGTCTACCCCAGTTTCATTACAGGAACTATCATCCGAATATGCACGATTGGCTGGGCTAACTCCACAGGTGGGGTATATCCTTATCAAGAAATACCCCCACCTTTCCCGGAAGGAAAGGATCTGGTCATCCTGAGTTTCTGTTCCGTACAGGACAAGCCAGTGTTCTATTCATTAAACATCACTCAAGTACAGGGGGAGCCACCAGTTTCCACTTCTCTAGAAAGGACACAAGAATTGAGGGCACCTCCAGAACATTACTTTCTAGGTCCTCCTGCTTTGATTTTGTACAATATTTCCTGTCAGGACAGAGGTACCTGGAAAATAACTTATACATGGGTTGTGAGTGATCAACCCCACATCACTGAGACTTCATTCCTTTTGGATGTAACTTGTTTACCTACCACCCCTCATCCCACCCCTCCCACCACTTCTGTTCCTCCTGTACTCTACCTTTCTGATATCCACCCATTTCAGGAAGGACATCCCTTTCAGATTAAATATGATGCACCACACGATGTTTTATATGATGTGGAATACCATTTTCTTACTTGGCATCTATTTCCCAAATTGTTTCTAGTTACTCACAAATATCCAAATTGCTCTCCGTTTGTTGCCAACCTCATACAAATGCTCAATACTTGGTTTGATATGCAGTCAGTAACACCCCGAGCCAAGCAATTTCGACACAAGCGTGAATTAATTGCTACAATTTTAGGTGGCACAGGGACTGCACTGGGTGCCCTTAATATAATTGATATAGAGGTGCTCCGTAATAAAATGGGTTCCACTGCTCAGCATGCTGCTGATGGTTTTACCTAACATATTATTAATGAAGCTTCCTCTAAACTGTCCAATGTAGTTGTAGATACCTTTGCTCTTATATCTCCCATTATAGAACAGAAAATTGTTACCTTAGCACATGCAGAATATAGATTGGGAAAGAATATTTCCTGGGCTCTTGCCTGTGATCAAGTACAGATCGAGCTTATTACTATACTAAAGGAAATTCTGATCACTGCTAAGTTAGGACACTGGCCACCATCTCTCGTCCATATGGCTAGTACCAAAATACCTGAATTTGCTATAGCTCACCTTGATTGGTGGACAGTTAGTGTTCCCATTTGTTCACCACAAGGGTGCTCTATCTGTACTTTGATCCCATGGTCAGGACAACACACAGTTATTTATCCTGTTGTTAATATTGGGGTGCAGTTTGATAATATGCTTATGTATCCTGTGGACCATCTCACATGAGTGCAGCCACTGGACACCTGGACTTCATTCAAGCCGATGGACCCCAGTTTGTGTGAGCAGACTACATGTCAGTTCGTCAACCTCACCAGTTTAAAGAGGCTGACACCTCCTGCTGGAACAATTCCTCCTCCTGCTCCCTGACTGTTAAGCTCTCATATTCCCGACTACCTCACACAGTTTGTATTACCTTGGAGCTGGACACTTTTGTTTTCATCTGTTCTTTCCCCAGAATGTTTCTTTTTCGATTGCTCCCAGAATGCATGACATTCGCCTTCCCAAGAACACTCTGTTGTACAGTTCAAACTATTTACCAAACAATACCAGGTGCAGTCATACACCACTGGTCTCTATCACCATTAATGGGACAACTTATTCCACACCGCTGGTTACCAATGACTCTATGGACATTCCAGACTTTATCTCATATGCTGTGCATCCATTACCACTTGGCATGGGAGAAGAGACACTACATAAACTGCTCAACTTTACAGAACTCTATGCCTATATTGATCACCTTAAAACATCCACTGAAGTGAATCACACCATCGCTTATGAGAATGGACACATTCAACAAATTGTTGGACACTTGCTACAAGATGCTCATGTGTCTGTGTGGGAATTGTTATTTGGTTACTCACCTACTGCTGATCATGTCTTTAATGTTTTTATTCACCCTATTATTATTTTAACTGCTGTACAAATATTGCTATGCATTATCATAATTTTCCTCTGTTGTAAAATGAAACACATGTACATGTCCTTGCAGCGCATGTCCTACAGAACAACAACATTTTAAGGTAGTTACACGGAATTTCTCCAGCACCTACCTCTACATCCAGGCTCATTTGGCCTGCTAATTTGGCATTTCCTATTACACTGAATACCAGAGTCAGCTGCAGTCTAGTATTGCTTCCTATCCTCACTCACAGCATCCTGGTACCTTTTGGCTTTAACCTCCTCAAAAATTCCTGCAGCCCTTATGCACTGTTCACTCTCTCTAAGACGGGCACGGAGGTAGCATATTGGGTTCCCCCCCAGTAGTGGCTGCCCTACCTAAGACACGAGGTTTGGACTCATAAGGGGACTTGTTTATCTCTAGAACACTAGAGACAGTACTGTGCAGGACAGGGGACCTGCTAGACATAGCAAGGTATTTAATACAGGAGGTATTAGACAAGCTGCCTACTATCATGTAATGGCAACTGGGACAGGTACCACAGGTTTGCTTCCACCATTTCCAGGCATAAATAATAAATAAAAATAAAAAAGGTGTGGGAGATGTCAGCATACATCAGCATGACACAGGTGTCATGGCTGTTTCCAGACTTTGGATTTCAAGCAGCTTTGTTACTCTGGTGATTTCAGTCTCCAAAGTTAATGAGGGTAGTTTACAAGATGAGATTAACTCTGACCCCCTGGTGAGGTCAGTCTCCGGGCCTGTTGAGATTGGTCTGCAGTCCCTCCTTGCTAAATCAAGAATAGCAGACCTCAAAGGGAGGTGCTAGAAACAATAGCAGACCTCAAAGGGAGGTGCTAGAGAAAATTCACTATAAAGGACAGAAACACTTCCTCTCTCGCTCTCTCTTCCTCTATTCATCGGACATAAAGGACAGGAGGCTCTGATAATCAATTCTCTTCACCCCTCCCTCCTCTATTCATAGGACACACCTTGCCATGAGGCTCTGACACCCATACTTCTCTCCCCTCCCCCACTTCTTTCTCTCTCTCCCTTTTCTTCTTACTATGAGGCTCTGACCCACATGTTCTTGCCTCTCTCTCTCTCTCTCACACACACACACACAGATTCATTGATGCAAACTGAAGCAGCTTTCTAACAACCTTATAACTCTGTTCTATACCTATGTAATAAGCCTATTTCTACATAAAGACCTGTTTCCAAGCCACACCTGGTTGGTTTTCTTATTTGTGCTGCTTACCCTACTGTCTCTGTGAAATGAACCCAGGACCAAGCGGAGAGTAGACCAAAAGAATACATATTCAGAAGATTACAAGGATCTGCTCCAGATCTCCTGTCTCAGGAGGACGGGATGTTGTGGCATCCCGATCCCCACTCTCTGCATTTCAGGGCTTGGTTGCTGAGAGCCTAGACCTTAATGGTCTTAACCTATCTCAACAAGTAAAGGATATCCTTTATGCTTCTAGAAAGCCTTCTACAAGACGCTCTTATGCTTTCAAGTGGAAAAGGTTTTTCATATGATGTTCGCAGAAGGGTCTTGACCACCTGGCGATACCTCTGGAATCATTATTGGAGTATCTCCTTCATTTATTTAATGCAGGGCTTAAGACTAACTCAGTACGAATCCATTTAAGTGCTATTTCAGCTTCTTTCAAGCCTTTAAATGGACAAGCTATTTCCTCTCATAGCGAGATTTATGAGGGGCCTCCTTCTAACTAAGCCTCCCATTAGGCCACCACCGATAGCATGGGACCTAAATCTGGTTCTTGGACAGCTCATGAAGCCGCCTTTTGAACCTCTAGCTACTACCTCCTTGAAATCCCTTTCCTGGAAGGTTGTCTTTCTCATTGCAATCACATCAGCACGTCGCATTAGTGAGTTGCAAGCATTAGTGGCTGATCCTTCTTATACGAGGTTCCATAATGATAAGGTAGTCCTTAGAACTCATCCCCACTTTATGCCAAAGGTGGTCTCACCTTTTCATTTAAACCAAGCAGTTTACCTGCCTGTATTTTTTCCAAGGCCTCATGCTTCAAATGCAGAAAGGATTCTTCATACTTTGGACTGTAAAAGAGCACTTGCTTTTTACTTACAAAGGACACAGCAACATAGAAAGTCCTCTCAACTCTTTGTTGCTTTTGATCCTTCTCATTTGGGACTTCCAGTCTCCAAGAGAACATTGTCCAATTGGATTGCACAGTGTATTTCTTTTCCCTACAGAGTAAAGACCTTTCTCTGGAAGGCCATGTCACAGCTCACAATGTGAGAGCCATGGCAGCCTCAATGGCTCATCTACACTCTGTGTCTATTGACAACATCTGTCGAGCAGCTATTTGGGCCTCAGTTCATACCTTCACAGCCCATTACTGCTTGGACAAGGACTCCCACCGGGATGCCTTGTTTGGTCAGGCTGTTCCATGACACCTGTTCCATACTTAATCAACTCCTACCCACCATTCCCGGTAGGATGCCAGAGATCCATGGGGGGAAGTGGAGCCCTTTTACAGGGGCACACAACTTCTGGGGTGTCTCCCTGGCATCTGTAGCTAGGGAGTCCCCATATGTGAAGACTACATTCCTGCTTGTTCCTGGATATAGCATTGTTACTCACCTGTAACAGGTGATCTCTGGGAACAGCAGGAATTTAGTCTTCACAACCCACCCACCTCCCCTAGGAGTTGTATCTCTCTCTCTCTCTTTCCCTCTCTCTTTTTCTCAGCTTTAAACTCAACTAGAGAGGGACAGTTGGGAAAGGCAGGAAGGCAGCACGCAGGTGCTGTGGAATGCTCCCAAAAGCTTTCTAATTGGACGCTGGGGAGCATTCCCGCGCAGGCTCCGTCGGTACCAACGATACCCATATGTGAAGACTAAATTCCTGCTGTTCCCAGAGATCACCTGTTACAGGTGAGTAACTATGCTTGCACTAAACAAAAAAAGCAAGCCAGATGCATAAACACACAGGTCAGCATTAGCAGCATCTATATATTGCGCACAAAAAAAAGCTGAAATCCTAACTACATAAACAGCAATATTATTCTGCGCAAAAGTTCAGCTTCAAATAACATAGTTCATAAACATAGATATTATTCTACATAGAAACTCTGTGCAGAATAATATTGCTCTTTATGTGCCAGATAGCATTCCAGCATATGCATTTAGCATTGTTCAAGCACACCTCCCCTGCCATTTTTTTCACCACTCCCTTCAGCAAGGGCAGAAAACAAACAGGCATTAATCATCACCAGTGCTGGCCACAAACCTATGAGTGAATCCTTTATGTATCCTTAAACTCAGGGTCGGCCCATCCATTGTGCGAGAATGTTGTTTGCACAGGGAGCCCCACGCTTCAGGGGGCCCCACGCGAACTCCATTCTCGCACAGATGGATGGCTTCAGAGGGAGCCAGGGAAGCCTGCGCAAGGCCCTGGCTCCCTCTGCATAGCCGCCAGCATGAAGTGTTTTCCCTCATGCTTGCAGTTGTTTCAGTGAAGCGCGTGAGTGCAGGGAAATGACCTTTAACCTTTCTCAGAATTCAACGCGCATCACTGAAGCAGCCGCCAGTGTGAGAGAAAACACTTCACGCTGGCAGCTGTGCAGAGGGAGCTGGGGCCGCGCACGGGCTTCCCTGGCTCCCTCTGAAGTCCCTTAGATGGCCGCAGAACTCTTTGGCGGGCTGGCGGGGGCGCTAGGACTGGAAATGGGCTGTGATGGGGGGAAGCTTGGACTGCATATGGGCTGTGATAGGAGGGTATGCTGGGACTGGAAATGGGCTGTGATGGGGGAGGCTAGGACTGGAAATGGGCTGTGATGGGAGGGTAAGCTGGGACTGGAAATGCGCTGTAATTGGGGGGGTGGGGCTTGGACTGGAAATGGGCTGTAATGGGAGGGAAGCTTGGACTGTAAATGGGCTGTGATGGGAGGGTAAGCTGGGACTGGAAATGGACTGCGATGGGGCTAGGACTGGAAATGGGCTGTGATGGGAGGGTAAGCTGGGACTGGAAATTGGCTGTGATGGGGGGGGGGGCTAGGACTGGAAATGGACTGATGGGGAGCTGGAAAAGGACTGGAAATGAGCTGATGGGGGGCTAGGACTGGACATGAGCTGATGGGGGGGAAGCTTGGACTGGAAATGACTGATGGGGGGGGGGGGCTAGAACTGGAAATTGGCTGATGGGGGGGGGAAGCCTGGACTGGAAATGACTGATGGGGGGGGGGGCTAAGATTAGAAATGGGCTGATGGGGAGCTGGAATAGGACTAGAAATGGGCTGATGAGGGGGAGCTTGGACTGGAAATGGGATGGAATAGGACTGGAAATGGCTGATGGGGGAATAGGACTGGAAATGGGCTGATTGGGGGGGCTAGGATTTGAAATTGGATGATGGGGGAAACTTCGACTGGAAATGGGCTGATTGAGGGCTAGGATTGGAAATTGGATGATGGGGGAAACATTGACTGGAAATGGGCTGATGGAGGCTGGAATAGGACTGGAAATGGGCTGATGGGAAGGGCTAAGACTGGAAATGGGCTAATAGGGGGAGCTTGGACTGCAAATGGGTTGGAATAGGACTGGAAATGGCTGATAGGGGAATAGGACTGGAAATGGGCTGATGGGGGCTGGAATAGGTCTGGAAATGGGCTGATGGGGGAATAGAACTGGAAATGGGCTAATGGGGGGAGCTTGGACTGCAAATGGGCTGGAATAGGACTGGAAATGGCTGATGGGGGGAATAGGACTGGAAGTGGGCTGATGGGAGCTGGAATAAGGCTGGAAATGGGCTGATGGGGGGCTGGAATGGGACTGGAAAGGAGCATTTGGGGGCTAGGACTGGAAATGGGCTGATGTGGGGACATGGGAGAATGGGACTAGAAGGAAGCGGATGCTGGGTGTATCTAGAATTAGAAGGGAGCTGATTTTGGGGGAGGACTAGAAGGGTATGGGGAATGAGGATGGAGAGGGGAAAATATATTTTGTGTAGGAGGGAAGAAAAATCTACAATTGGCCGGGTATTGGGAGAGTAAGTGGGGATTGAGAATGGAAGGGTGAAATTTGAGTGGATGATAAAGGAATAAAGAAAGAAATGGGGGAAAGAGCAAAAGGGGAAAGATCAGTATGTTAAAGCAGATATAGAGAGAGAATGGAAAAAATCTAGAAGAGAGAAGAAAGGACAAATGGACAGCTAGCAGAAGACACGAAGAAACCAGAGGAAAGTGACTGAAGCAATTGCAACTGAAAAACAAAATGCCCCAAAAAAAGGTAGAAAAATACTTTTTATTTTGAATTTATTAACTGGAATATGTCAGGTCTGGGAAATGTGTATTCCACTCTTGCCGTACATTTGCTGGGCAGACTGGATGGACCATGCTGGTCTTTATCTGCCATCATTTTAATATGTTACTATGTAACATCTTTGCGTATTTGTTTAGTGCAAGAAGAAATTAATTTATAGTTTTATTTCTACAGTGTTGTACATTCCAATTTTGGCTTTTGGGGTTCCCAGTTTAATTATTGTCTTCCTATTTCTAAATTCTGATCCCTTGATCTTTGTATGGTGATGGTCTATGTTCTGCATGTGTAACTGAGCTGAGGTATTCTGCTCATGTAGTTTCTATTTGACAGTGCCACTTGTTCTCTTTCCCCAGTAGGAGATATATTGGTATTCTCTGAAATGTATTGGTTTAATATTTTCTGTGTTGCCTGATAGGTAGGGTTTGGTGCTTTATGAGTCCTGGTAGTGCTTTTATGATACGGTGGGTTTGCTATGGGTTCTAAATGGTCAGTATTTATAGTACTTCCTAATGGGCCTGGCGGTTGGCACTGAAATATAGTAATTTGGAAATCTGGTAGTCTTTCTTTATCCAGACACTCATTAAGAGGCATGTTTACTAAAAGCACATTTTGCAAATATTTATGCAAATGAAGCTCCTTATGCAAATGAGGCCCTACAGTGAATCTCCGCACATGGTCCGGCACCCCCCTTGGGCCGCCCCTGCTTAATCTTCATGTTAAAATCCCAGCATTGAGCTCAGCCTTCTGCACACTTCTGTGCATTGCCCTGAATAGCTAATTGCTTCATTACCATGGATTTAAATGTGCTGTGTGCTGCTGTCTGCTTGAGGCTTTGTGCACAGCTAGCTTGTGTGCAAAACTCCTTTCTGCATTGCTAGCATACAGAATTGAGCGCAAGCCTAGTGCATTTTATTGCATCGCCTTTTGTGTACATCTCTCTTCCATTTTGACTGGGTGCATGTGTGTCCGTCTCCTATCTCTGTCTTTCTACCTCCATCTCTGAGTACATCTGCCTTTGTGTTTGGCTGTGTTTCTTGTGTCTTTATATATTTCCATCTGGTCTCTTTCTATTCATGCGTGCTTCTTTTGCTCTCTTTTAGAGACAGTAGTATATGAGCTGGGTTTTGAGCTCATGCCCTTCAAAGTGAGCTCTGCTTCAGGCTCTGCAGATCTGGGGCATTATTGACATGGAGGTCTAAGCCTTGAGGAATGGGCTTTTATTACCATGAGAGCGAAGTATAGCTTTTGTTTTTAAATGTTATTTGTGTATCACGTAGTGGTGTTGACACATTTCTTGATGATTGTTTCGTCACATAAAATTAAAAATGAAAATTTGTTATTCAAGAGGCTTTGTGCCTTTCAAAATAAAGACTCAGACACAAAAAAATATTTTTTTGTTCATAAAACAATTTATCTTTTTACATTATAGTGCTCTTATAGTCTAATATTAATTCTAATATTTTAATAGTATGTTCAAAGGCATACAACAAAAAAAAATATCTGTGCAACTTAGATATAGTGATTTCTGAGAAAAATAAATATGACCTGGACAGGATTAATGGCCTCTTCACTAATATTTGGTTGCACAACCCCTGGCAGTGATGACAGCCTCCAAAACCTTTCAGTTTCTCCCACTTTTCAATTGCAATTTGTTCCAGCTCATGAATGTTTCTAAGATTCCTTTTACCAAAGGCAGATTTCAGCTGTTTCCAAAGGTTCTCGATTGGATTGAGATCAGGACTCATTGCTGGCCAGTTTAAAACTGTCCATTTATTCCTTTTTAACCATTCTTTTATATTTTTGGATGTATGATGTGTGATCAAAAGGTATCAAAACCTGTTGTGTAGCTAACAATACGTCGCACCATGATGCTATTAAACATGCAGTGACCTAGTTATGTGCTCTGCATATGCAGAGCATAACATGGCTGTAGCACACCTATACTTTTTTAAATCACGTGATGTTTGGTATCGTGTAAAAGCAGTTTTTCAGGTTTATGATGAATCAAAAAATTTGAACAGTGAACTTGGATTAAATTCTGCTAGAAACTTGGAGATTCGTTCAAAGAAATTTGTGACAAGTTACAGCAAGTGTATGGAGATGAATGCATGAGTTGTGCTCGAGTTTATGACTGGTACAAACATTTCCAAGAGGGCTGCCAAAGTGTTGACAGTGATGAACATTCTGGAAGGCCATCCATGAGCAGGAATGAAGACAAAGTTGAAGCAGTGCGTGCCGCAATACGCTCAGTCTATTAAGAACATAAGAACATAAGATATGCCATACTGGGTCAGACCAAGGTCCATCAAGCCCAGTATTCTGTTTCCAACAGTGGCCAATCTAGGTCATACGTACCTAGCAGTTTCCCCAAGGGACACAGGTTCCACAATGCTTGTATTGGTTCAAGCATTGATATCCTGGGTCCCTTCTTAATAATGGTTTATGGACCTTTCCTCCAGGAACTTGTCCAAACCTTTTTTAAACCCAGCTACACTAACAGCCTTTACTACATCCTCCGGTAACAAATTCCAGAGTTTGATTACACGTTGAGTGAAAAAATATTTTCTTTTATTAGTCTTAAATAGTTTACCCTGTAGCTTCATTGCATGTCCCCTAGTCTTTCTATATTCTGATAAGGTAAACAATCGATCTACGTTTACCCGTTCCACTCCGTTCATTAATTTATAGACTTCTATCATATCTCCCCTCAGCCGTCTCTTTTCCAGGTTAAAGAGCCCCAACCTTTTTAGCCTTTCTTCATAGGAGTAGCCTTCCATCCCCTTTACCATTTTGGTGGCTCTTCTCTGAACCTTTTCTAAAATTGCTACATCCTTTTTAAGATATGGCGACCAGAATTGCACACAATATTCAAGGTGCGGTCTCACCATGGAACGATATAGAGGCATTATAATATCTTTTGTTTTATTTTCCATTCCTTTCCTTATCATACCTAGCATTCTATTTGCTCTCTTGGCCGTCGCTGCACACTGGGCCGAGGGTTTTAACATGGTATCCACAAGGACGCCTAAATCTTTTTCTTGGGTGGTGGTTCCTAATGTGGAACCTTGCATCGTGTAACCATAGTTTGGGTTGTTCTTCCCTAGGTGCATAACCTTGCACTTCTCCACATTAAATTTCATCTGCCATTTTGATGCCCAGTCTTCCAATTTATCAAGATCCTCTTGCAATTTTCCACAATCCTCCTGGGTTTTAACAACTTTAAATAGTTTTGTGTCATCAGCAAATTTGATAACCTCACTCGTTATTCCACTTTCCAGGTCATTTATGAATATGTCAAAAAGCAGCGGACCCAGCACAGATCCCTGGGGTACACCACTATTCACCTTTCACCATTGGGAAAATTGGCCATTTAGCCCTACCCTCTGCTTTCTATCTTTTAACCAGTTCCTGATCCACAGTAGTACACTGCCTCCTATCCCATGACTCTTTAGTTTTGCCAAAAGTCTCTCATGAGGGACCTTGTCAAAGGCTTTCTGAAAGTCCAGATACACAATATCAACTGACTCACCTTTGTCCACCTGTTTATTCACTCCTTCAAAAAAACATAACAGATTAGAAAGACAAGATCTTCCTTGTCTAAAGCCATGTTGGCTGTCTCCCATTAGGTCATGACTATCTATATGCTGAGTAATTTTATTCTTTATGATGGTTTCTACCATTTTTCCCGGTACTGATGTCAGGCTCACCGGTCTGTAGTTTCCCGGATCACCCCTCGAACCCTTTTTAAAAATTGGTGTTACATTGGCGATCCTCCAATCCTCAGGTATTAGAGATGATTTTAATGATAGTTCACAGATTACTGATAGCAGGTCTGCAATCTCAAATTTCAGTTCTTTCAACACCCTTGGATGTATACCATCTGGCCCAGGTGATTTGCTACTCTTCAGTTTATCTAATAGTTGTAGGACATCTTCCCGATGTATCGATATTTCCTTCAATTCTTCCACACCTTTAAATACCACTTCAGTCGTGGGTAACATCCCTACATCTTCCTCAGTAAAGACCGAAGCAAAGAATTCATTCAGTCTCTCTCCGCTATCGCCTTGTCGCCTCTTAGTGCTCCTTTAACCCCTTTATCATCTAATGGACCAACTGACTCTCTCACGGGTTTTTTGCTACGAATGTACTTGAAAAGGTCTTTATTTCGCGTTTTTGCTTCCGCAGCAAGCTTCTTCTCAAATTCTCTCTTTGCCTGCCTTATCAATGCCTTGCATTTGACTTGCCAGTGCTTGTGCTGTTTCCAGGTTTCATCATTTGGCTCTTTTTTCCATTTCTTGAAAGATGCTTTTTTGGCAACAACAGCCTCTCTGACCTCAGCTTTAAACCATGCTGGCAATTTTTTGGACTTCCTTCCACTTTTCTTAAAGCGTGGAATACAGCTGGTCTGGGCTTCCAAGATAGTATTTTTCAACAACACCCAAGCTTGATGTACGTCTTTAACCTTTGCAACTGCTCCTTTTAGTTTTTTCTTAACTGTTTTCCTCATTCTATCATAGTCTCCCTTTCGAAAGTTAAAGGGTAGTACTGTGGATTTCCTTACTATCCCTCCTCCACTAATTAAATCAAAGGCGATCATGCTATGATCACTATTGTCAAGTGGCCCCAACACCCTTATCTCTTGCACTACATCTGGTGTTCCACTAAGGACTAGGTCTAATATTGCTTCCCCTCTGGTCGGTTCATGAACCAGCTGCTCCAAGAAGCAGTCATTTATTTCATCTAGGAACTTTATGACTGCTTCTTGGAGCAGCTGGTTCATGAACTATTAGGAAGCTTGCTGAGGACATGAAAATGAGTTTCAGGTTGGTACATTCCATTCTTCCTGTTGATTTGGGGATGAGATGTGCATCTGCAAAATTTGTGCTGAAACTCCTGTCCCCTAACCAAAACGAATATTGACTGTCTGCAGCCAGGAAGTTGTTGGAATGTGTTGAAAATGACTCAGATTTCATAAAAAATATTACTGTTGATGAATCATGGGTTTATGGTTATGACCCAGAAACAAAGGCTCAATACTCACAATGGAAGACTCCAAATTCTCCCAGACCCAAGAAAGCCCATCAGGCAAGGAGTAATGTCAAGTTCATGCTCACAGATTTCTTTGATTACCAGGGTATTGTTCATCATGAGTATGCTCCAAAAGACCAAACCATCAATAAGGAGTGTTACATCTAAGCTCTGACTCATTTGAAAGATGCAGTTCATTGTAAGAGGCCAGAGTTGCACTGGAATGGTGAATGGTTGCTTCATCATGATAATGTCCCAGCTCACGCATCACATCTCGTCTAGCAATTCATGGCCAAACACCAAATCGAGCAAGTCTGTCAGCATCCATACTCACCTAACCTCATACCCTGTGACTTTTTCTTGTTTCCAAAATTGAAATTGCCACTGAAAGGAAGGAGATTCGACAATTTGGAGACCATTAAGCAAAATTCAACACAGCAGCTTCACAGCATAACAAAAGAGGCATTTCAAAATTGTTCCAGCAGTGGCAGGAAGTGTGTTTTATTGGACTACTTTGAAGGACACCGAGTGTAATAACTGTCAGTGTTATACTTCTTGTGTTATTCTACAAGTCTCGATACTTTTTGATCACAGCTCGTATGTTTTGGGTCATTGTCCTGCTGGAGGACCCATGACCTTCAGCCCAGATCTAGCTTTCTGACAGTAGGTAGCACATTTCACTCCAAAATACCTTAGTAATCCTCTGACTTCATGATTCCTTTAATAAGTTCCAGGCCTCCAGTTCATGAGGCAGCAAAACAGCCCCACAAAATTATGGAACATCCACCATATTTAACCGTAGGTTGAGTGTTTTTTTCCTTATAAGCTTCATTACTTTGCCTGTAGATGTATCGCTGGTCTGTATTGCCAAAGAGCTCAAGTTTGGTTTCATCTTTCCACAGAACATTTTCCCAGGATTGTGGTTTCTCAATGAGGGTTTGGGCAAAGATCAGATGTATGTATGTATGTATTTATTTATTTTTAAGACATTTATATCCCGAGCAGTGGGGTCCTCCCTTGGCCTTTGCCCATGAAGTCCTTTGTCATGCAACATATGGTGAGGGTTGAAACCACCACTCCAGATTGCTCCAAGTCAGCCTTAAGCTCTTTGGATGATGTAAGTAGTGTTTTTCCAACAGTTCACACTAACCTTCAAAGACTTCTTGGATTAATTTTTCTATTCCCATCATATCCTGGGAGGTTCTTGACAGCTCCATGAGCAGAAAACCTCTCATTAACATTGTGGACTGTAGACAGGAATTCCAAGGTCTTTGGAGATGGCCTTGTACCCCTTTGCAATTTGATAATAATGGCTTTTCTAATGGTCTTAGGCAGCTCTCATCTTCACCATTGTGAAAATGAAACAAGGATTGAATGTGGCCATTTTAAACATTCATTGATTGACTCAAGTCATGCGAGTACTGACAACTGATCAAAGTTGTGTCTGATTTTACTGCAATGGCAATGTGGTGGTTCTGTAGAAACTGATTTGAATTGTTTATAAGGGTGCCAATATTATTTCCTTTTTTAATTGATCTTGTTTTGTTTGATTATTTTGTGTGTAAAATATGTGTGCATGTATAGTCCAAAACCACTGGCCACTTTTATTTTTAGGAGATATTGGATATTAAGGGGTTGAACTGCAAGGATGCCAATAATGTTGATGACAACTGTACAGACCATGATCTGGATAGCCAATCTGGATAACTTCAGGATTGCCTTTTTGCTGTCCTAAAGTTAGGTGGATAGCGGACTGAATATTGCTGCTACTGGGATAACACTGCCTCTGTACTATTCATGCACTATCCAGATAAAGCCAAGGTGGTCTGGAAGTATATTCAGGGGCACTATCCGTATAGTGCTACTGAATATCCCTGTCAGTGGCACTTAACCAAATGGCAGCATCTGCTGTCTAATAAGTACCATTGAATATTGCTACGTATTAGCTCATAAATTAAAATGCACTTTCCAACTTTAAGTTACTGAGATGGCATTTTTAATTTATGGGCCCATAAAAACTATTTTTATCTCATTTATACAGACTAACATTTTTTATATTTTGCATCTGTGGATTTTAGCCTTGCATCATTCTTGCCTTGCCTTTCCTTTCCTTCATTGGTTTCTTTTTCTCTATAGGCACATTTTGTTTAATTGAGGAGGGTCCATCCATCTGCCTAGCCAAACATATCTAAGATGTGAATACTTATACATAGCAGGGGAGCAAAAAATGCTGGGGAGAGTCTCTGGGTCCCACTGGCAAGAAGAGAGGAGGGGGCTCTGAAGAGCTGACAAGAGTCCCAAGATCCTGCCAGCAGAGTGAGAGAAGCAGCATGCTGAAGGAATGAGTAAGTGAGGAGCGCAGCCTAAAGATAGGTAATAACAAGTGGAGTCTAAGGGAAGGGGCAGAGGATAAGCAAAGGGAAAGGGTTACAAAGGAGGAAAGAAGTGAGGGACACAACATAACAGAAAGGGGTGAGTTAGAGGAGCAACAGAAAAGATGGTGAGGATAATAAAGGAGAAGGGAAGAGAAGTAGGGCAGGAAAGACCATGACAGAGAAAAGAAAGCGTGCAAAGTTGGGTAGCAAAGTAGAGTGAATAGATAGGTGGCAGGCGAAGAGGAAGACTGTAAGGGAGGAGGTAGTGAAGGACAGGAAGGGGGGAAGAGTGCAAGAAGGTGGGAGAATGGAGTGGGTACAAGACAGGAGAAAGTGCACACACAGAGCCCTCAATACGCATGTGTTCACATACATGCATGCAGACCCCAACACATACATTCACATGCACAGTCCAACACACACAGCCCCTGACACATGCATATGCACATCCAACTCCCCGATACACATATTCCCCAACAAACACCTACACATATATACTCAGAGCCCCTAAAATAGGCATATGCACAAACTCACAAAGCCAAGACATATGCATGCAAATGGGCATGCGCACACACACGTGTGCATGCAGAGGAGATAATTTTATAAGATGCACATAAAAAGGTAGTTACTCACCTATAGCAGGTGTTCTCCGAGGACAGCAGGAAAAAATCATCATGTATGGGTGATGTCATCTGATGAAGCCTACTCGGGAATGCTCCCCAGCTATTAACTGAAGCTTTTGGGATCTTCCTTTGCACATGCACGCCATCTTTCCGCATGCCACCACTGTGCCATTTTAGATCAGTCTGATACTATAGGTGGTAGAGATGAGGACAGTAACTGAATTCAAAAAAGCATGGGACAAACACAGAGGATCTCTAAAGGTAAAAAGGGGACTGTTGTAGTTGTTGATATGGAAGGACAGACTAGATAGGCCATGTGGTCTTTTTCTGTCATCATATTTCTATGTTTCTGTAGCTATAGTAGAATACAACTCCCAGGGGAGGTGGGAGGGTTGTGAGGACTTTATCCTGCTGTCCACAGAAAGCATCTGTTACAAGTGAGTGAAATACCTTATCTCCAGGAACAAGCAGGAATGAGTCTTCACATAAGGGTACGTCGGTACCGACGGAGCCTGCGCGGGAATGCTCCCCAGCATCCAAAAAGAAAGCTTTTGGGAGCATCCCACGCACATGCGCGCTGCCTTCCCGCCCATTTACTTCCCCTCTCATCAGTTTTCCGTTTTCCGCGGAGCTGGCAGGACGTATTCCTGTCACCGCAGAAAATTCTTCTTTTTATTCTTAGTTTTTTGTGGTTGCATCTGCCTTCCCTCGACGCCACCGGTACCGCCGGTGCTTTTCTTCTTTTTCCTGAAGAATTTCTTTTTTTTTCTTAGAAAGTTTTTTTTTCCTGTTTAGTGCCTGACGGTTTTCTAGGCCACTAGGCCTCTACCCTTCCATTATGGAAAAGCCAGCCACTATCCTTAAGAAATGCTCAAAGTGTGGCGGTACAGATATTTTTTCAGACACTCATACTTGGTGTCTAAAATGTTTAGGTCCTGACCATTGTCCTCTGGAGTGTCTCTCCTGCTGGAGCTCAAACAGAAGAAGTCTTCAGAATCGAGCACAACTCGATACCCGGTTCACATCGCTCTTGATGTCACCAGCTAGAATATCTTCTTCTTCACAGGATCAGGTAACCAAACAAAAGTCTGTAAAGACTAGCCAGTCCTCGAGTGGTAGATCTCCTTCTCAGCATCGAGATGGCTTCGGCCTTGCCCTCGAGGACATCTTGGCAATAAAGCCCCGGCGGGAGTCTTCGGGCTCCAAAGCATTAACAGGGCTCCAGGTTGTTCCCGGGGTTCTTACCTCGATGAACATACCTGGGCCATGTTCGGTGGTTGTGGCCGCTTCGAGCGGTACCGACACCCCGGCATCGGCTATGGTGATGGATGAAACACTCCTCACCGGTGAACGTAGTCTAGCACTCTCGGCTACTTCGGTACCGCTAGAGTTGCTACAGACCATTCCTCGAGTATCGGTATCGGCTTCAGTACCGGTATCGGCATCAGCGTCGGTACCGTCCATGCTTGCTTCCACAGAATCGCTTCCCTCGATGCCGAGCCTGGAATTGATCTCTAGCATGGAGGATTCGGTACCGACTTGTCTCGGTACCGACCTCGGGCGGTACTGAAGACATCGCTTTAAAGAAAATCCGATGCTTCATCCTTTTAAGTCTTCCGATCCCGATGACTGGGATGAATCCATCGGTACCAAGGCTGATTTTTCTACAAGTCTAGCCTTTACCCCTCATTTTAGAGGGTCCTCCTCGGGGGAGATTTCTTTTCAAGCTTTTCTGCTTGATATGGCAAAGTTACTTGCCATTTCTATACCTGGTAAAGAATCCCTACCGGGGAATTCAGAAACACTGCAATTCCCCTCGATTCCAAAGGAGGTGATCATGCTTCCTTTGCATCAGATCTTACAAGATCTACTATTAAGGATGTGGGAAACTCCTTTAACAGTATCCCCACATTCTAAGACACTTGACACTATGTACAAGGTGCCACCTTCTCCAGGTTTTCAAAAGACTCAACTTCCTCATCATTCTATTGTTGTAGAATCAGCAATGAGGCGTATTAAGAGTGCAAAGAAGCACTCTTCTTATCCGCCAGGTCGTGAGTCTAGGACTTTAGATGCCTTTGGATGTCGATGCTTCCAGGCATCCATGCTTTCAGCAAGAGTTATCTCATATATTTTCTATATGGGATTATCTCTTGAAGAGGTCACAAAAAACTTAAAGTTTTTGAACCCTTTTCTTCCAGAGCATAAAAGAGCAGACTATTCCTTATTAGTCAATCATGCTGAAAATATCTCTAAGTTCCTTAATCGTGCTTCCCTGGACTGTTTTGAGTCTATTAGCAGAACTTCTGCTATAGCCATAGGAGCACGACACATAGCCTTACTCCAAGCTTCAGACTTGGACAGATGGGTTCAGGAAAGGCTGGGAAATACTCCTTGTACTGGTGAAAATCTCTTCAACAAGGAGGCTTTATTTCAAACTAATCAGTTGAGTCAACAGCCAGATCTAAGCAACCTACAACATGCTCTCTGCAATTCTACAACAAAGCTCTGCAACTGTGGGCCTTTGCCAGAGAGCCTCAGAGCTACTCCTAATAGGTAGCGACCAGATAGTTAACAAGGGCTTCAGCTGGTAGATTCTACCAGTCATGTTCCTACATGACTGTTTTTTTCCTACTCTTACCATATTCCTTAAAATTTCCTTTTAAGAAAAGGTAACCAGGTTTAGACCATGTGAAAGAGTAGAAAACTGCCCAATTCCCTGGTTTGTTCCACATCTCACTGGAACTTCCACATCAGGGATGCATTTTTTTTTCACTGCAGTTGGTCCTTATTCACTACTTTCCTTCTAATTCCTATACTTCATGGTAGCTTATGTTAAACAAGAAAACGCATGATACTCATATTGCCCTCATAAAGAGGCAAACATGGTATCCCCTTATATTGCATCTTTTTCTCCAGCTACTATTTGAAATTATAGAAGGATCCAGACTTGCTGTCTTAAGACTAAGGATCTCCTCTGCGTTCATTCACGTACGTCTCGAGACCTGGTTATTTCAGGGGCTAGATCTTTTCAAGAAGTCTAGTCCTACCCCTGTAAGTGAAGAACACAGTATCAGTTTCCATGAAACCTCCTCTATAGTTCTTCCATATTTAACCAGACAGAGATTCTCCATCAATATTCTCAAGTAGGTCTTAATCCTTCTTGTTATTGCGTCAATCTCTACACAAGATCTTCAAGAACTTGGGGGCTCAACGCCTAGTACAAATGTCTTTGTCTTTCATTGGAATAAAGGGGGTCTTAAAGACCTATCCCCTTTTTTCTGCAAAGGGTATTTCTGCCTTTTCATCCAAATCAGTCAGATTATCTGCACTCTTTCCTAGGACCTTATTCTGCTCCAAGGACAAGAAGTTCAATTTTTTGGACTTTACAGAAGCTTTAGCTATCTCTCAAAAGTCCAACCTCATTGAACTCCCCCAGTACTTCTTCTGGGGTTAGTTCTGGCCATGAGGGCTTATCATCTCTTCATGTATTGCAAGAATTTATTTTTTTCCCCCTACTTCACATTGGGGGAATCTCTTTGAGGATAATGTACTGGCTCTCAACCACAGATCCATATTACCCTCAACAAGTATTTTTTGAGTGAGATCCACATTAGAAAATTGGAATTCAATATTTTCTAATATTTATGATTTACACAAGGACTCCCCTCTGGATGCCTTGTTTAATCAAGCTGTTCCACAGCACCTCTCTTATTCTTTTCTAGTTCAACTCCTACCCTCCATCCCTTGGATGCCTGAGGTTTTGAGGGATAAGCATGGCCCATCTTTAGATTTGCAACATGCTGGGGCCTCCTCCAGGCATCTTAGCTTGGGAGTCCCCATATGTGAAGACTCATTCCTGCTTGTTCCTGGAGATAGCACAGTTACTTACCTGTAACAGGTGATCTCTGGGAACAGCAGGAATAAGTCTTCACAACCCACCCACCTCCCCTAGGAGTTGTTCTCTCTCTCTCTTTTTTCTCTCTAATTTGTCTACTTCCCTCCTTCGGTCTCAGCTACAAACCCAACTGATGAGAGGGAAGTGAATGGGCGGGAAGGCAGCGTGCATGCGCGTGGGATGCTCCCAAAAGCTTTCTTTTTGGACGCTGGGGAGCGTTCCCGCGCAGGCTCCGTTGGTACCGACGTACCCATATGTGAAGACTTATTCCTGCTGTTCCCAGAGATCACCTGTTACAGGTAAGTAACTGTGCTTTCTCCATGAACGAGCAGGAAATACGTCCTCATGTATGGGACTCCCTAGCGATAGGCTACCTTAAAGAAAAGAGGATTCGAAGTTTCACCCAACAGGGGCAAATAAGTCTATCTTTTTGTTGGCAACAGGCCTTTTGTATTATATAAATATTTTTTTTTTTTTTCGGTAGCCTGAACAGAAAATAAAGTGCCTGAGGGGATGAAGTTGAATTCTAATCTCCAAACAGATTCCATAGTACTGACTGGCCAAAGTTGCTGTCACATCGAGAATCCCCCTCCAGACAGTAGCGAGATGTGAATGTGTGAACAGAAGACTATGTTGCAGTTTTGCAAATCTCTTCCATAAAGACTGAATGGAAGTTGGCCACCGATGCAGCCATGGCTCTGACATTATGAGCAGCGACAAGACCATCGAAGCTCAGGCCTGCCTAGACATAAGTGAAAGAGATGCAGTTTGCTGGCCAAATTGAAAGAGAGTGTTTGGAGATGACAGCCCCTAGCTTATTGGAGTTAAAACAAACAAAAAGCTGGGTAGACTTTCTATGGGCTTTCATCTGCTCCAAGTAGAAGTCTAAGGCTCGCTTGCAGTCCAACATGTGTACTGCAGTTTCTCCTTTGTGGGATGAGGTTTTGGGAAAAATGTTGATAGGACAATTGACTGATTAATATGGAAATCTGATTCCACTTTTGGAAGGAATTTAGGATGAGTCTGGAAGACCACTGTATTATGATGGAATTACATATGCACTGTATTATGATGGAATTACATATGCACACGCAGCTTACAGACATATGTATCTATAGAGAAGTATATAGAGATATATACATACATGTATATAGATGTCTAAAGATAAATGTCTGCAACTAAGCAGATAGAGATATGCCCATAAAAACATTCACATGGGAGATGTGAAGGAGAAAGATTCATCTAATAACAAGAAGGTGAAACCTACTTGAGAAGATATATAGAGAATCTACTCCCCCTGGCTAAGATGGTGCAGGAATGCTATCCAGTGAAATAACCAGGATGGTTGCGTGAAAAAACAGAGGATAATATCAGTCTGTAAACAGCAAGTCCTGAGTCCTATAGAACTCTCGCATGGTAAATGGACAGAAAACGCATAGGATGAGATACCATGTTGACCCGCTGGAGGGACACAAGGGGTATCATGCGTTATTAGTAAAATATGTGCTGTCCACGAAGGAGTATGATACCATGAGGACAAGCTGCAAGGAAAAAAGAGCATATTCCTTGTAGGAATTGGAGAACTCTTTGGACGTTCATGTAGAAAAGGCTTATGTCCTGTATAATAACAGGAGATAATAGGGTGTGGAGAACCCTCACAGTCATGGAAAATGACTGAGGAAGCCTTTCCCAACCATATAGGATAGTCATCAGAGACAAAACCCCATGCTCTCTAGCAAGGGCCCATAGTAGAAAGCTTCTCTGTAGATTGCAGAGAGCATTATGCAGGAGAATTGGGAAATAAAACTTGCTGTAGGTCAACTATGTTGCCAAATCCAAAGAAATTGGAGATGGCAAGAAAAGAAGATAGTGTGATAGGCCTGAAGTGATTAGGATTATTCAAGATAGATGAAAGCACTATCTTGGAATCACTACTAAGGCCAGACAGAAAGTAGTGGAAGACAGACTGGAAATTTGTGGAAAAGTACCAGTAATCCAATCACTGGAACTCCTGCATGGGCAGCTGCTGAATAAGACAGCAGAGAGAATCTTTCTGTGTAAAACAGAGAGAACAGACAGAATAAGAGGAGAAATTCCTGTCCCTGTCTGATGAGCTGCCCAGAGGAAAGAAGGGAGTTCATTCGAGAGAAAAAACTCCACACTGGAATGAAAGAAATGAGTAGAAAGGCTAGAGAAGCCCTGCAGTGGTATGGTATCACTCTTTCAGGGGAAACCCTGGATAAGAGGGTAGAGAAACAGGAGCTGAAGGGTGACTTACCGTGTGGTAAGTCTGTGGAAGGAAAAAATTCATGTTGGAACAGAAAACTATCATGGGATAGTTGTTAACTTCTCTTCTTGGTAGAAAGGAGAAACCTGTGACCCATAGACATGAATATCCTGACAGCTCAGCATACCTAGGAGCAAATGGATGTCCTGAGAAAAGGAATCCATGTGTAGAGTCTTTAATGAAAAAATAGTGAAAAAACTTCTACTGGGAAGAAGTCAACTGTAGGTTATAAACTTCAGGACCCTATGGTTGCTGGGTTTGTTCAGCCTGGCTAGAGTTTGGATTCTTCAGACCAGGGCGAGGTTTCCCCTGCTTGGGAACATCTGTATGATGGGCAGGAGAAGAGTGAAACCTTCTTCTCCTAGGGAAAGAAGGTTTGGTAGGGCATTTCCTACCTACTGGGGAAGGAGAAGGCTTAGAATAGCCCTCAGAAACAGGGAAGTCAGTGGACCACTGAGCAACCTGATGTAAAGACTCTTTATTGAAGAGATTTTCCCCAGTGCAAGGAGTATTACCCAGTCTTTGCTGTGCCCATCTGCTTAAGTCTGAAGCTTGGAGCCAGGCTCTACGTCGTGCCCCTATGGCTATAGCAGAAGTTCTGCTAACAGACTCAAAGGAGTCTAGGGAAGCACGAGTAAGAAACCAAGAGATACTTTGCATATGACTAAGTAATAAGGAATAGTCTGCAGCCTTGGGTTCTGAAAGAAAAGGAGTCAAAAGAGATAATTTCTTTGTGACCTCCTGAAGGGATAGACTCATATAAAAAATATATGAGAGAATCCTTGTTGACAGCATAGATGTCTGGAAGGTTTGACGTCCAAAGGCATCCAGTGTCCTAGACTCACAACCTGGTGGGTAAGAAGAGTGCTTCTTCTTACTTTTTACCTTCCTCATTGCTGATTCCACTACAATGGAATGATGGGGAAGTTGAGTCTTTTGAAACCCTGGAGAGGGGGGCACCTGATACAGAAGATCAGTTGCTCTAGAAAGTGAAGGAACCCTTAAAGGTGCTTCCCACATTCTTAGAAGAAGATCCTGCAAGGAATGATGTAAAGGAAGCATTATATTTACCTTTTCTCTAGTAGAGAGCCTTGAGTAGGATCATAGCCAGGGATAGGAATAGCAAGAGATGTTGCTATAGTCAGGAGAAAATTCTGAAAAGAAGGATCTCCAAAGGGAACCGTCCCTGGGCAGGCTAGCCCTGAAGAACTAGCCTGGGCACTGGAGGATCTACTTGAGAATATAGGAATATAAGATCCTGTATGGTGCAAGGAAGGATCCTTAAGGGATGGATGTCGGTACTGGAGGTTATGACCTGAGACAGTCAGTACTGCATCGTCCATGCCAGGTATCGACTCCAAACTTGGTATAGAAAGGAGCGATCCTGGTGAAAGAAGCATGGAAGGAGCTGGCCCCAATGTAGCTGTGTCGGAATCTAAGGCGACACCGACATCGAAGCAGACATCAGTGGCTGCTCAAGCGGTACCGAGGTAACCGAAAGCCTTTGGTAATCACCCTCAGTACCGAGCATCATGAACCGGTAAGCGTCGGTACCGAGACGTGTCAGTACCCAGTCTTCCAGACTAGAGATCGATTCCAGACTCGGCATCGAAGAAAGCGAGTCTATCGATGCATGTCTAGAGGGTACCGACATCGGTGGTAGTATCGGCGTTGATGCCGATACTGGAAAGTCAATCTGGGGCGTATCGACTGGTCCCGAAGGTACCGAGAAAGCCAGATGACGATCCCTGGTGAGGAGTGAATCGCTCAACATCAGTGCCGATGCCAGGGTATCGGTACCGCTCGAAGCGGATGCCACCACCGAGCATGGCTCAGGTATGTTCTGTGAGGGGTGAGCCCCAGGAACAACCTGAAACCCCTGATAGGCTTTGGAGGCCGAAGACTCCCGCCGGGGTTTTGAAGCCAATGGACCCTTGAGGACAAGGCCGGAGCCGTCATCATGCTGCGCATGAGACATACCACTCAAGGGCTGGCTAATCTTAATAGACTGTTTGTGGGTTACCTGATCTTGTGGAGAAGAAGAAATAGTTGGTGCCCTGACACTGGAAGGGAACTCGGTATCGAGGGAAACTCGAAATGGAAAATCTCTTCTCACAATATTGCAGCCTAATGGCTCCGGAGGAAAATGGTCAGGACCCAAACAGGTTAGACACCAGTTCTTGGAGTCTAAAAACAAAACTGTACCGCCACAGTTTAGGCACTTCTTAGGAAAAGAAGGAGGCGGCTCCATTAAGGAGAGGCCTAGAAGGCCCAAAAAATTTAAGACAGAAACTGAGGGAAAAAAATTCCCGGAATTTAAGGAAAAGAAAAGAAAAAACACCGGCGGTACCGGTGGAGTCGGGGAGACAGCCGCGACCACAAGAAAACAAGAATTAAAGAATTAAGAATTAAAAAATTTTCTGCGGTGACAGGAGAATGTCCTGCCGGCTCCGTGGAAAAGCGAAAACTGAGGAGAGACAGTTGGAAAGGCGGGAAGGCAGCACGCAGGTGCTGAGGGATGCTCCCAAAAGCTTTCTGATTGGACGCTGGGGAGCGTTCCCGCGCAGGCTCCGTTGGTACCGACGTACCCATATGTGAAGACTCATTCCTGCTTGTTCCTGGAGATAGGTAATTACCCACCTGTAGCAGGCATTCTCCATGGACAGCAGGAATAAGTCCTCACATATGGAGACATCCCCGATGGAGCCCCATGTGGGAACTCTCCCTAGCTTCTTTTGGAAGCTTTAGGAAGGCTCCACCATGCCTGCGCACCTTCTTTCCTCCTACCACAGATCCTAGATCAGTCTGATGACATAACTGTAGCAAAAGACAACTCCCCGCGGAGGTGGGAGGATTGTGGGGACTTATTCCTGCTGTCCACGGAGAAAACCTGCTACTGATGAGTAACTACCTTTTCTCCGTGGACAAGAAGGAATGAGTCCTCCATATGAGACTCCCATGCTACAGGCTACTGAAAACCAAGGAGACCACCAAAAAGCCCAACAGGGGCAAAACTCAACTGCGCATGGCAAGAGGCTGGATGGCCAACTATATACAACAGCAGTGATTCTCTCTTCCTTTTTTCTTTTTGAAGGGCAGCCTGGATAGAATGGAACGGGCCTAGGAGAGATGGAGTTGGATTCTAATCCCCAGATTCCTGAGTACAGATTGGTTGAAGTTGCTGTCGCATCAAGAATCCTCATCTAAGCAGTAGTGAAATGTGATTGTGTGGATTGATGACCACATTGCAGCCCTGCAGACCTCATCCATAGAGACCAACCGCAAGTTGGCTACCAATGCAGCCATAGCTCTGACATTTGAGCAGTGACATGACCATCAAGGCTCAGGCCGGCCTGGGCATAAGTGAAAGAGATGCAGTCTGCTAGCCAAATTGAAAGAGAACATTTGAAAACTGCAGCCCCTAGCTTGCTGGGGTCAAAAGAAAGAAGAAATTAGACCTTACCTGCTAATTGTCTTTCCTTGAGTTCTCTCCGGGCCAGTCCAGGACATTTGGGTGGTCAATCCGCTCCAGCACCTGAGGACTGAATACTGAAAGTTTTCCTGACAGCTTACCCAGCTCCTCCTGGTGTCAGATAATCAGTCTTACGGTATCAAAGCTGAGAAACTCAAACTAATACGGTAACGCAAAACAACAAATCCGAACAAATGGACCACTACGACCTTATAACAAACAGTCTACCTTGAAAAAAAGAAAAGACCATTCTATGGTAACCATATCCAATTTCTTGGATGTCCTCTCCTCATCATCGTTTGTGGTTTGCTTTTTTTTTTTTTTGTTGATTTGTTTTGTTTCCCATGGAAGAACGTTTGTAGACTTACACAGAGACCCCCAGGATCCATTTCCAATATGCCGTCAAATTCGTCGACACCCACGCCAATGACTCCTTAGTTTCTAAGCCTCGCAGACAGACAGGGTGGGCCCTGGACTGGCCTGGAGAGAACTCAAGGAAAGACAATTAGCAGGTAAGGTCTAATTTTTTCTTCCTATTCGTCTCTCCGGGCCAGTCCAGGACATTTGGGAAGTACCAAAGCAGTACCTAAATCCGGGAGGGCCCTGCGAGTCCAGCAACAAACGCCGATGCCCCCACTCTAGCATCATCCCTTGCCTGAACATCTAACCGATAATGCTTCGCAAACGTATGCAGGGAAGACCACGTCGCTGCCCGACAGATATCAACCGGCGGAACCAACGCATATTACGCCCACGAGGCTGCTTGACCCCTAGTGGAATGAGCCCCGAGTCCCACCGGAACCAGTTTGCCCTTTGACTCATACGCTGCACGTATCGCATGCTTCACCCAGCGAGCGATGGAAGCCTTAGTGGCAGCCTTACCTTTAGCCGAGCCCCCGAAAAGAACAAACAACCTGTCTGACTGACAAAACGACTGCGTTTCTTTGAGATACCTACGCAACACCCATCCTAAATCTAATCGCCGAAGCGACCGATCCAACGCACTGTCTCCTAGCGTCCCAAAAGTGGGAAGAGAAATGACCTGATTCATGTGAAAAGAGGAGACCACCTTAGGCAGGAAAGATGGCACCGGCTGCAATACCACCTTTTCTGCCGAGAACTGAAGGTACGGTTCTCTGCACGAGAGCGTTTGCAGATCCGAAATTCTCCTGGCAGAACACAACGCCACCAAAAAAGCCATTTTCCAAGACAACTCCCGAAGATGCTCCGACGATCGAGCTACAAACGGCGGCTCTGTCAACGCCTGCAAAACCAAGTTCAAATCCTAAGGAGGAACAACTTGTCGCACTGGAGGCCTAATGTTTCTTGTCGCCCGCAGAAAGCGTAACACATCCGGATGTGAGGACAGCAGACTGCCCTGCACTCTACCTCTGTAGCAGGCCAGCGCCGCCAGCTGTACCTTCAGCGTACTAAGGGCCAGCCCTTTTTCTAATCCTCCTTGAAGGAAACCCAAGATCTCAGGAAGAGGCACCGCCCAGGGCTTTACCCGACGCTCGCTACACCATGCCTCAAAGACTCTCCACACTCTAATGTACGCTAACAAAGTAGACCGCCTCCTGGACTGCAACATAGTGGCTATCACCGACTTCGAGTATCAATTGCGGCGCAACCGTTCCCTTTCAATAGCCAAGCCGTAAGACAGAATCGATCCACCTGTGGCATGACCACCGGCCCTTGCCTCAACAGATCGAACCGAACGGGCAGCCACCAAGGAGGAGCCATGAGAAGTCTCATCAGGTCAGCATACCACGGCCGTCTGGGCCAATCCAGAGCAACGAGAACCACTGTGCCTCCGTGACATGCCATTCTCTGGATGACCATCCCTAAGAGCGGCCACGGAGGAAACACGTACAGAAGCTGAGCCACCAAGGCTGTACCAGACCGTCGAGACCCTCCGACATATGCTCCCTGCGCCTGCTGTAAAACCACGCTGCTTTGGCATTGGCTTGGGTAGCCATGAGGTCCATAACTGGCGGACCCCAATGCCTCGAGATCTCCTGAAACACTGCCCAGTCCAGCTCCCATTCTCTTGGGTCCAGGCGATGACGACTGAGATAATCGGCTTGAATGTTGTCTTTTCCTGCTACATGCGCCGCCGAAATCGCTAAGAGATGGACTTCTGCCCAACGAAACAACTGCTGACTTTCCTCCAGCAATGCTGCACTTCCGGTGCCTCCCTGCCTGTTTATGTAAGACACTGCGACTTGATTGTCGGAAAAAACCTGAACCGCCTTCCCTTCGAGCACTCCGACAAAGTCCAACAGTGCTAGGCGAACCGCTCTGAGCTCCAAGCGATTGATCGACCAACTGCTCTCTTCCGCCGTCCACGTCCCTTGTGTCACTTGCGCCAAGCAATGAGCCCCCCACCCAGAGAGGCTCGCGTCCATCGTGAGTAACACCCAATCCGGCAGATCCAGCGGAACTCCTGCTTGCAAGTGGGCCGGAACCAAGCACCACTGCAGACTGAAGTGCACCTCCTCCGGACATACCAACTTCTGGGAGAGAGGGTGATTTTGCGGCGACCAACGGGACAACAACGCCTGCTGAAGAGGTCGCATACGAGCTCTGGCCCACGGAACCAGATCTAAGGCCACCGCCATCGACCCCAACAACTGCAGATACCTCCAGGCCGTTGGGGCTTTGGCGCGCAGGAATGCCGACACCTGCGCCAGAATCTTTTTTACCCTGTCTGCCGGAAGAAAAACTGAACCCACCTCTGTGTCGAAGAAAGCACCAAGATAGGTTAACTGCATGGCTGGCTCCAAATGACTCTTCGCGTGGTTGATGACCCAGCCTAATTTCTCGAGGAACTCCACCACCTGAGCGGTGGCTGCAACTGATTTCCCCCGAGACGCCTCCAGAATTAACCAGTCGTCCAGGTAGGGATGGACCTGAATCCCTTCCTTTCAAAGAGCTGCCGCCGCCACTACCATAATCTTGGCAAACGTTCGCGGCGCCGTAACCAGACCAAAGGGCAACACTTGGAATTGAAAATGCCCCATGGGAACTGCAAAACGCAGGAACTTTTGATGCTCGCTTCTGATTGGGATGTGGAAATACGCCTCTGTCAGATCTATGGACGAAAGTACCTCGCCTTGTCTCACCGACCGGATAACCGATCGTAAGGTTTCCATCCGGAAATGTGGCACCCGCAAACAACGATTCACGTGTTTGAGATCTAGGATAGGACGAAAAGAACCTTCCTTTTTGGGGACTACAAAATAAATTGAGTATCGACCTAAGTCGTATTGGTCTGCAGGCACTGGTACTACGGCCCGAAGATGCAACAAGCACGACAGAGTCTCGTTGACTGCATCCCGCTTTGCCTGCGAACCGCACGGAGACAGAACAAAAGCATCCGGCACAGGGCGCACAAACTCCAATGCATAGCCGTCTCTGATGATCTCCAGGACCCATTGGTCCATAATTATGCTGGCCCAGGTGGAGAGAAACTGCTGCAACTGACCTCCTACTGGAACGTCCACCTGGACCGGCCTCACATCAATGTGGTTTCTTGGTTGAGTTCTGATGGGCATTAAAGTAGCCCCTATTGAACCCTCTGGCTCCCCGAAAGGACTGCCCCCTAGCCATAAAACGGCCCCGTTGATAAGGGGTGAAACGAGCCCCCCCGGAACCTGTGAAAGTCCCTACCTTGACCTCTCTGCAGGGACCCCGGCTTTACCGCTCTCGGGCGATCCTCCGGCAAACGACTCCCTTTGGAGTCCCCCAAATCCTTAACAATCTTCTCTAAAGCCTCCCCGAACAGCAACTTGCCCTTGTAGGGAAGCTTACTGAGGCGCGCCTTAGAAGACGCATCTGCCGCCCAATTTCGAAGCCAGAGGAAACGCCTAGCGGCAATTACTGATGCCATAGCTTTTGCCGAAATACGCACTAAATCATAAAAGGCATCCGCTAGATAAGCCGCCGCTGACTCTAGCTTAGCGACGCCCGTTGAAGCATCCTCAACCTTATCCGGATTCGGCTCCCCCTGCAGCCGGCGGATAGAGGCTCGGGACACATAAGACCCACAAACTGAAGCTTGTAGAGCTAAGGCACTGGAATCAAAAGCTTGCTTCAGCAGCGCCTCCAATCTACGATCCTGCAAGTCTTTGAGCGCTGTACCCCCTTCTACCGGAATAGTGGTCTTCTTAGTGACCGCAGAAACCAACACATCCACCTTAGGCATACGCAAAAGGTCCCTCTCGTCCTGAGGAACGGGGTATAGCCGGGCAATCATGCGACCGCCTCTTAGGGAAGCTTCTGGGCACTCCCATTCCGACTCTATCATTTGCTTAATGACCCTATGCACCGGGAAACACTTCTGTTCAGATCTAAATCCCTGTAACAAGGGATCTTCAAGCGGCTCCTGCTGCACTGCTGGAAGCACGATATTAAGAGCCGCAAGGGACTGAGAAATCAAGGCTCCCAGCTCTTCTTTACAGAAAACCCTAAAAACATTGGGATCCTCTCCCGGTCCCAACTCACCTTCTTCCAACTCTCCCGGCCAGGCCTCAAACCCTGTCTCCGAGAGAATTTCACCTTCCTCTGCACCTTGGGAAAAAGAACTAGGAGCAACCGTAGTCTCCAATCCCCTGTCCAAACCCTTCTCTGCCGAAGAGCTGCCTTCTCCCGGGTCTGCCACTGCAGGACCATCGTTCTGGGAGCCACATAGACTATCAGCTACAGCACTGTGAGACAATTGAGACCTTTTCAAAAGGTATGCATTATGCAATGACAAAATGAAATCCGGCAAGAAGGCGGCCCCCAGAGTTTCCTGCACTGAAGGCAAAGGCTGCTGCTTGGGCTCCTCCGGTGCAGAAGCCCTGTGCGATTTAGATTTTTTCTTTTGCGGTTTCCCTTGTAGCGCGGGAGAAACAGCCGGCTCACTTAAAATGGCCGCCGTTCCCGCTCTCTCCAACGAGCTGTGAGACTGAGTTAAAAATGCCTCAGAAACCTTGTCCTCCATATCCCAATGCTATCAAAGGATAACACAAGCAGCAAGAAGAGCTGCAGCTAAAAGCGGCCCCCTCTGATCCCCAAAACAACGGAACCGCGGAAACTGACACACGTGCTCCTGTGGAAAGAAAAAATAGTCACTGCATGGAAGAGAAACAGAGGCGGCACACAACAAAACCCCTGCGGTGGCGAAGTTCCCCTGCGAAAACAAATCTCACTCCGGTAACACGTACCCCCCTAAGGAGGCTTACCTGCACAGCCCGCCAGAAGCAGAGAACTCCCCCACCACTTTGCCGCTGCTAGCGGTAAGCTGGTGAAGAGCCCAAAATCGGAGGAAGGAAGAGGATCCTGGGGCTCCCAGACCTGCTGTCACCCCTCCGTACACCAATTCCCCAAAGGGGTAGGCTCTACCCCTACAAGCCGAAACAGTCGGCAGGACAACCGGAGCTCCACAGATTTGCTCTGGATCCCTCCGGGGTGTATTTATTCTGTTATTTGATTATTTAATGTTTTCTTTTTGAAACTGCCCTGCTAGGACAGAAAATCCAGAAAGAGGAACACTGTTCTCCCCATGGATAGAAAAGCCTTTTCTTTCCCTTGCAATCTTCCTGCTCCTCTGTTTTTTTAAACTCTGTCAAACAAAAGAAGATTCACTATTCATCTCTCTGGGGAGCTGGGCAATCCAACGTCCTATTCAGCTGCTGAGGACTGAAAGACTGATTATCTGACACCAGAGGGAGCTGGGTAAGCTGTCAGGAAAACTTTCAGTATTCAGTCCTCAGCTGCTGGAGCGGACTGACCACCCAAATGTCCTGGACTGGCCCGGAGAGACGAATAGGAACAAAACATTGGATGGACTTTCTATAGGCTTGTGTCTGCTCCAAGTAGACAGTTAAGGTTCGCTTGCAATCTAGCATTTGCAACTTCGCCTCCCCTTTGTGTGCATGAGGTCTCGGGAAAAATGTTGGAACAATTGACTGATTAAGGTAGAAATCTGAAACCACTTTTGGAAGGAATTTAGGAGGGGTATGAAAGACAACTCTATTATGGTGGACTCTGGTTAAGGTGGATGAATTACTAGAGCCTGAATTTCACTGACTCTGCGTGCTGAAGTGACTACCACCAGAAATAATAACTTCTGGGTCAAGTACTTCAGAGGACAGAAACTGAGCAGCTCATAAGGAGCTTTCATGAGCTGTGCAAGAACATTATTTTCTTTTATTTTTTTTTATACTGCGCTCTTTTAGAATCAGTGCGGTTTACATGTATACTAACAGGCACTTTTTATTCCCTTGTCCCCAAAGGGCTCACAATCTAAGTGTACCTGAGGCAATGGAGGGTTAAGTGGCTTGCCCAAGGCCATAAGGAGTGGCCATGGGACTAGAGACCCCAGTCCCTCTGGCCTGAAGTTGCTAGTCCCCATATGGGAATTGAACCCCCGGCCTTCCGGCCTGAGGTAACCTGTCCCAATCACTGAGCCACTCCTCCCTCCTCTAACGACACTGTGGGAGGCTTCAAGAGAAGCAAGCCCCACATGAAGTGAACTAAAAGCTCTACTGAGATAGACTTTTCTTCCACACCTTGATGATGAGTTCGAATTGCATTGAGGTGGACTCTGACAGACATGGACAAGTCCAGACTTGAGAGATGCAGAACATATATTCAAGTACTTTGTGTGTGGAACAGATGAACAGATCTAGGGCCTGGCCCTCACATCAGACAGCAAACCTCTCCCATTTGCAGGAATAGGACTTTCTTGTAGAGCCCCTCCTGGAGGCCAGAAGGACTTCAGTTACCCCATCCAGCAGGTTGAGCTCAAACAGCATTAGCCTCTCAACATCCATGCTGTGAGAGCCAAGGAATGGATGCTGAGGTGCAACATCACCCCTTCTTCCTGCATTATGAATTTGGGCACATGGCCTAAATGTAGTGGCTCCTGACTGGAGAGTTCTAGCAGCAGAGGAAATCATGGCTATCTTGGCCAGTAGGTAGCGATGAGAATCACCATGCCACCATTTGTTTGGAGCTTCAGGGAGGTCTTTTCAATGAGAGGAATTGGAAGATAAGTGTACAGAAGACTCTTGTTCCAGTGAAGGGGGAAAGCATCCGATGCTAGTCTGCTGTGTGACCTCATTCTGGAACAGAAATGATCCACCTGGCATTCTGTGGGATGGCAAACAGATCTATTGAGGGGGTGCCTCACTTTCGAAAGATGTGAGATGCAACCTCCCTGTCCAATGTCCACTCGTGTGGCTGAAGGACTTGACTCAGCCTGTTTGCTAAAGTGTTTTGCTCACCTGGCAGGTACGTGGCTCTTAAGTCCACCCCGTGTGTGATGGCAAACTTCCACAACCTGCTTCCCCAACATAGGAGGTACAAACCCATTCCTCCCTGTTTGTTGATGATGACCTGTTGGTCTGAATCGAACAATTTGGATGGCCAGTGGAGCTCTTAGAGCATTCACCATTGCTCTTAGTTCCAAGAAGTTGATCTGAGAGAGACTTTCTTGGATGGACCAATTGCCCCATGTGTGCAAATCCATTGAGATGAGCTCCCCACCCCAGCTTAGATGTGTCTGTTGTCAGAACTTTTCGGGGTGGGGCAATTTGGAAAGGAAGACCCTTGAGCAAATTGTGGTGAACTGTCTACCATTGCAATGACTGAACGAGAGGGGTGGTGATACACAGACAATTCCTGAGTTGACCCGTTGCCTGGGTCCATTGAGTCCTCACTGAGCTTGCCTAATCTGAATGCTTGCCAAAGATGTGACATGCACTGTAGAGGCCATGTGGCCTAGTACAGTGAACATCTTGTCGACTCACTTGAGTATCCCACATCAGTGCTGTCAATTTGTGAAGTCTGTCATGTGGAAGGAAGGCTCTTGCCTGAGTCATGTCGAGCAGGGCTCCAATGAATTCCAAATATTGGGTGGGCTGAAGGTGAGATTCTGGATAATTTACTATGAACCCTAGTAGTTCCAACACCTGAATGGTCTATTGTATTGATTCTTGAACTCCCTCAAAAAGGGCACTCTTCATCAGCCAATCATCCAGATAGGGGAAGACAAACACTTCCAGTGTCTGGAGGTAAGCAGCTACTACTGTGAGGCACTTTGTGAAGATGCGAAATACTGAGGCTAGGCCAAACGGCAATACTCTGTACTGGAAATGTTGTTCCCTCAGAATGAATCTGAGATACTTCCTGTGAGTGGGATGTATCAGTATGTCAGTGTAGGCATCCTTGAGATCCAAGAAGCATAGCCAATCTCCTTTTTGAAGGTAAGGAACAAGGTGCCTAGAGAACTCATTCTGAACTTTTCTCTCACTAAGTATAGGTTCAGATCTCTTAGGTCTAGGATGGGACAGTATCCCCCTGTTTTCTTGGGGGATCAGGAAGTACCTAGAATAAAACTCCTGATCTCTTTGCTCTGGTGGCATGAACTCAATTGCGAGATCTGACAAGAGGGCAGTGATTTCTCTCTGAAGCAGTTCCTGATGCAGAGGGTTGAGATGATGTTCTAGGTCGAGATGATGCACTCTCAGGGGGCAATTTGGTAGTAACTCCAATAAATGTAGTTGATAACCACTTTCAATGATTTGTAGAACCCATGAGTCTGAGGTTACATGAGGCCACCTTTGTGTAAAAAGCATGAGCCTTCCTCGACTGGAAGGTTGTCTATGGCGGTTGCTGGAAGATTGGCTATGCTCTGCAGGAACCAGTCAAAACCGTGCCCCAGGTTTTGGCTGAGCCACTGGCTGGGCTTTTTGGGGCTTCTCACATGTTGCTGCTGGTGACGGGCCTGCTTGGGTTGGAAGGTCTGAAGCCCAGGAAAGTATCTACACCTGAAAGGATAGTAGACCTTCTTCTGGTTTCCCCCTTGGTACTTCCTACGAGAGGAGACATGTTCAGACATGGGCCTGGAGAACCTGGTAAGAGTAATATGCTGCTTTTTGATATGACCAGCTTTCTCTTCAGCCTATTCTCTAATGAGATTTTCTCCTTGGCATAGGACGTCTGTCAGCTTGTTTTGCACGGATTGCTTCAGGTCTGAGTACAGCAGCCAAGCAAGTCTCTGGGCACCAATACTGATGGCAGCATTTCTGGATGCCATCTCGAAGATATCATAGGTCGCTTGGACCATGAATTTTGAGCAGTCCTTGCAGTGGGTCGTTAGAGAACTATACTGATCCAGTTTCTCTGGACGGAGGAACTGGGCTAGATCTGTCAAGTCACACATGATATCCTTCAAGAACATGCCCATGTTACCTCTGGTAAGAGGTAATGCGGGTAAAAAGCATGGAACTCTGGAAACAACTTCTCCCTAAAGAGTCCAATGGCATAGCCTCACTCCCTAGGGGCGCCAAGGAATGAATCTTGGCACTCTTGATTCTCTTTAGGGCGGAATTGCCCATGAAGGAATGGGGCGGAAGCTGAGGCTTCTCGAATCTGGGAGCCTTCTGAACTCTATACATGGAGTCAAGCTTTCTACTAACCAGAGATATAGTAAGGGGGTTCTCCCACATTCTCATCTGTACTCTCTGCAGGATGCAGTGCACAGGCACTGTCACTGCCTCCTTAGGGATTGGAGTACTGTAGGATCTCCAACTTTTCTGCCCTGGGCTCATACTCAGTCTCCAAAGAAAATGGAATGGTCTTGGCCATATCCCTCACAAATTCTTGGAAGGTCATGTCCTCAGGAGGGGACTTGTGCTGCCATGAGGTGAAGGGGGGTCCGATGGCTCAGGGGACCTGCCCTCTGACAAATCCTCCAATTCCACGTCGGTCACCCAGCCTTCTGAGTCAGACTGAGAAAGGAAGACAAAGTATTTCTGAGTCTCTGCCTGGATCACTCTCCTGCTTCGACGGGATCGGGAGCTCCTGCAAGAGCAATGATGCACTGATACCCTTCTAGATCTCAAGGTCGCATCGGACCCTGAGATGCTAGATAGGGATATCATCCAGGCAGGCACCAGTGTCGGAGTCCTTCGATGCCCCGATGCCTCTCCCATAGGCAATACATTTGTCTCGAGGATCGGCTGTAGGGCAGCCAACGTTGGTGCAGCCAACATTGAGGCCCCAGCATGCTGCGCTGCCAGCAGCACCACAATGTGTTTCTTGAGTGCTTGCAGAAGGTGCTTCGCCATGACTGCTGATTCCAAAGGTTGTGGGGCCAGAGCAACTTCGACCGATGTACCTGATAGGTGTACAGGTATATTGGTGGCTGGGTCTCAGCTGTCGGTAGATTGTCTGTGCACCTCCAATATCCTGCAGGATGAGCTCTTCTCCATTCAGGGCACCTTCTAGGGGTGCTCACGTGGACCCTCATCGCTCTCGACAGCTTGCCTCGATGGGCTCAGATGCCGATGCACCAGAGCCTTCACTCAATGTTCAGCATGTTCACCCCTAGATGTCAAAGAAGACAGTCAAATCCTTCCCCATCTATGGGTGGAGATTGATCATTGCAGGCAAGGTAATACTGTATGTTTTTTAAATACAAATTCTCTGCATGAGAGTTCTTAAAGGGGGTTTGGTCTTCATTTTTAAAAGCTAATTGTTTTTCTGGTGCTGTCATGCAAAAGGGGAATTTTTTGTTTGTGTTGGGTAGAGCTCTGCTATTATAGTCCATTGTTTCTTTTTTTTTCATCTTTCCATTCAAAGCAAGCTCTTTGAAGCCACTGACCTCATCAGATGTTACTGGTCCTTAATTAGCTTGCAAAGGAGCTAGGCAGCTGAGTGCTGTATAAAGGTCTATGGTGCCTTGCAAGTACTAGCATTCCTAACAGGGTCTCCCATTGCAAGTAAGGTAGTACTGTGTGGCTTTTAAATACAAGCTTTCTGCCCAAGAACTCTTAAAGGAAATTTGGTCTTCATTTTTAATAGCTAATTCTTTTTCTGGTACTGCATTGCAAAAGGGGAATTTTTTGTGATGTTGAGTAAAGCTCTGCTATTAGAGTTCATTGTTTCTTTTTTTTCCTGCTTTCCATTCAAAGGAAGCTCTTTGAAGCCACTGGTCTCATCAGGTATTAGGGAACCATGACTGGGATGGAATTATACCAGGCTATACTTTATTCAGGAAGGACAGGGTAGGAAGAAGGGGAGGATGATTGGCACTATATGTAAAAAAATAATATTAAAGCTATAGATATACAGGGCTTCAAAGAGAGCGAGAAGGCACTGTGGGTTAAACTAGAAAGAGGGAAAGAGACATCCATTTGCATTGGTGTGATAATCAGAGCTTTCTCACAGGGAAGAAGGGAAAGGGATTTAATAGAAGACATCTGCAGTATTGCCAAGAAAGGAAAAGTGCTACTAATAGGTGATTTCAATATGCCGAATGTTGATAGGAAACATCCCTTCTGTGGTGTCATCTAGAAGTAAGGAGATTCTAGATTCTCTACAGAGAGAACTATTCTGGCAACTAGTTAACAGGACCCACACATGAAGGAAGCATACTAGACTAGGTGCTTACCAATGGGGAAAATGTTTCTGATGTCATAGTAGAAGATCATCTCGAATCCAGTGATCACTAGATGGTATGGTTCCATATTTGGACTAGGGCTGATAAAGTCCATTCAAAAGCGAGGGTCTTAGACTTCAGGAAAACTAACTTTGCAAAGATGGGACAATATCTCAAGGAGTCATTAAGTGGGATATGATGTAGAAAAGCAATGGACAAAACTGAAAAGGGATATTTTAAGGGCAACAAACCTTTTTGTTAGAAAGATAAATAAACGTGAAAGGAAAAGGCGGCCACTATGGTTCTCAAAAGTAGTAGTTGAAAAGGTGAAGAAAAAGAGGGTGGTCTTCATAAAATACAAGAGATCACAGAGAGAGGAAGACGAGCATCTACATTTGGAAAAACTTAGAGAAGCTAGTAAAGTGGTCAGGAAAGGAAACGTGCAAAAAGAAGAAGAACTAGCCAATACAATAAAATGGGGGATAAGACATTTTTCAGATATAATAGTGAGAGGAGGAAGGGCACATGTGGTATTGTCAGACTCAAGAGTGAAGGGGAGGAATTTGTAGAAACTGATGAGGATAAAGCGGGAATTGTTTAACAAATATTTCTGTTTTGTGTTCACAGATGAAGGGCCTGAAACAGAACCTCAGAAAATATTCACAAATAGGAACAGAAGCAACAGGTATCTTGAACAATTTTCAGAGGACTGTGTTCAAAAAGAATTAGCTAAACTAAACGTAGATAAGGCGATGGGACCCAGATGGGACACATCAGAGAATACTGAAGGAACTTGGGGATGCTCTAGCAGCCCCACTGACTGAACCTTTCAATGCTTCTTTAGAGTCGGGAGTGGACCCAAATGACTGGAGAAAGGCACATGTAGTTCCTTTGCACAAAAGCAGAACTAAGGATAAGGTTAAAAACTACAGAATGGTTAGTCTAACGTCTGTGGTGAGTAAATTACTGGAAACGCTGCTAAAAAAAAAGAGAATAGAGAGATTTCTGGAGTCCAATGGATTGCAAGATCCGAGGCAGCATCGGTTTACCAGAAGGAGGTCTTGTCAGACAAATCTAATTGATTTCTTTGACTGGGTAACCAAGGAGTTGGACCAAGGCCCTAGATGTGCTGTACTTAGATTTCAGTAAAGCCTTTGACACCATTCCACACAGGTGACTTATAAACAAACTGAGCACCCTAGGGATGGACCCTAAAGTGACTAACTAGGTTAGAAATTGGTTGAATGGAAAGCGACAAAGGGCACAAGTAAATGGAGCTCACTCTGAGGAGAAGGATGTTACCGGTGGGTGTGCTGCAGGGATCTGTCCTTGGTCTGATTTTTTTTAAACATCTTTGGTAGTGATATTGCAGATGGGCTGTTGGGTAAGGTTTGCCTCTTTGCGGACGATACCAAAATCTGCAATAAAATAGACACCCAGGAAGGAGTAAATAACATAAGGAGGGATCTAGTTAAACTTGAAGAACGGTTGAGAATTTGGCAGCTGAGATGTAATGCTAAAAAATGCAAGGTCATGCATTTGGGCTTCAAAAATCCAAGGAAGCAGTACAGTGCAAGGGGTGAAGTACTTCAGTCCATAAATGAAGAGAGGGACCTGGGCGTGATTGTTTCTGATGATCTTAAGGTGGCTAAAAAGGTAGAAAAGGCAATGGCGAAAGCCAGAAGGATGCTTGGGTGCACAAGGAGATGAATGGCCAGCAGGAAAAAGGGAGGAGGTTATAGTGCAAAGGGTGGCTACTAAAATGGTTAGTGGTCTTCATTATAAAGCATATGACTACAGACTTAAAGATCTTAATATGTACATGTTAGAGGAAACACGGGATAGGGGCAATATGATAGAGACATTTAAATACCTCCATGGCATAAATGCACAGGAGGGTCTCTTTTAATTGAAGGCAAGCTCTGTTACGAGGGGACATGGCACAAGAGTGAAAGGGGATAAACTCAGGAGTAATATGCAGAAATATTTTTTTATGGAATAGTCTCCCAGTGGAGGTAGTAGAGACAAGGACAGTATCTGAATTCAAGAAAGCATGGGACAATAACAAAATATCTCTAAAGGAAAAAAGGGGACTATCGTAATTGATATGGAAGGGCAGACTAGATAGGCCATGTGCTCTTTTTCTCCCATCATGTTTCTATGATGACTGATGCTCCAGGTCACTATGGGTGCTCAACCCAGATTGAGCTCAAGAACCCCTCGATGTTGATGCACCACCAACATCCGATGCAGCCTTAGAAGCCATAGAGGCAGATGCCTTCGATGCTAATGGATTGTACCTCTGAGCACCAAAAAGTGATTCACGCTGCCTCTCACAACCCTTGAGTCCTCAAATCACAAGAGGAGGGCTGATGATCTTGTCCCAAGCACTGTAGGCACCAATTATGTGTATCTGTGACTGAGATGTTCCTAGAGCACTTGGAACACTTGCTGGAGGGTTTCTGGGAAATGTTGTCTGGAAAAAAAAAGCTGTGACAAAGTCGAATGACGCAATGATGAGGACCAAGGCCCACCAGAGCATCAGCACTGGGAAGGCCGAGATGCCTCAGCAAGGATAAAATCAATGATCAGAGAGGAAAAAAGTAAATAAGAGGAGAGAACCACAACAGCAGGCAATTGGGCAAAAACTCAAGGCAAAAAAAAAAAGAGGGGAAAAAATAAAAATTTACCAATGGAAGTGTCTGGAACATGTCTGTGGGGGTCTGTGGAAGACAAAATACTGATCTAAGATGGTACCATGGCGGCAGGCAGGAAGGAGGCATGGTGGAGCTTCCCAAAAGCTTCCAACAGAAGCTGGGAAGCGTTCCCACATGGGGCTGTGTCAGGAGACATCACCATATGTGAGGACTCATTCCTGTTTGTCCAAGAACTCCTCGGTGTCGATGCAGCACCAGTGTCCCATACAGCCTTCGATGCCATTAAAACCAGTGCTAAAGATTTTGCTGGATTAGACTTATACGAGTTAAGTGCCAAAAAGTGATTTGCGCTGTTTCTCTCGACTTTGAGTCTTCTTTTTGTCTTCTGCAAACACAAATTACAAGAAGAGAGCTGATGATCGGGTCTCAGGCACTGAAGGATTGTTGGTATCTATGGCAGATATGGTCCTTGAGCACTGGGAACACTTCTTAAACCCACTGGCAAGCTTTTGAGACATATCGGCTAGAAAAACAGCCAAAGCAAAATCAAGCAACTCGATTGTGAAAAATTAGAAGATACCCATGGCCGGAGCACTGGTGCGGTGGAAAGGAAAGGAAACTTTACAGAAAAATATTAAACATGGAAAGGAAACTTTACAAAAAAATATTAAATTAAGAAAGAAACGAGAAAAATGCTAAGAGTAGGAAAGAAAATGTCAAAAAACACCACAGAAGTTGTCAGAGTCCTCAGTGAGGGGAGAAATTACCGAGTTAAGGGAAAGTCTTGAAGACACATCTGTTGAATTTCACGAAAAAATGAAAACTGATCTAAAATGGCGCCACCATGGCAGGCGGTAAGATAGCATGCACGCAGAGGAAACTCCCCAAAGCTTCAGTTAGTAGCTGGGGAGCATTTTCGTGTGGGCCGAGTCTGATGACATCACCAATAGTGAGGACTTATTTCCTGCTTGTCCACAGAGAAATGATGGTATTTTAGTGATTTAGTTGGCTGTTATTCTGAAAGTAAGCACATCAGACCAATAATGTGTACGTTCTCCTAGGACAAGCAGGATGAGTCAGCCACACTTGGTGTCGTCATCCGACGGCGCCGAGACGGAAGTACTCTCCAAAGCTCAGAAGGGCTTTCGCCCTTCTGAGCATGGGCCAACTGGCCCCACCCCCTGCCCGCCCCTAGCTAGCCAGTTTCAGTTCTTCCGCCTTGCCAGCAAGACGGTTCTCTACTCTCCTAATAAAAATTTGCACTTTAGAAGCTATTATAACAACAAGAATAATAACTCTCACCTTGCTTTAGGTATGTATACGCTGCAGTAATGCTTGTTTCTGGATCTGTTCCAACAATCTCATTTCTCTGGATCTCAAAGAGCTGTCCCTCGTAGAGCTGCGAACAGGAGATCAGATCAGATCAGCAGCTGCTCTACTGTGAACTCCAGACTACAGCAGCAGCCGTCGCTCCGGATGTGCCTCCGAGCCTCCATCCTCAGCCGCAGGCCCGATGAAGCGGAATCCTGAAGGTTCGGGCCTCCTTGGCCGCAGACTCCATTGAGCAGGCAGTTGCTGCATATCGAGGCTTGAGCCCCAGATTGGGGAGCCGCTACACAGAGGTCCAGCGCTCAGGACTGGCCCCTTCCGAGAGGCTCGGCAGCCCAGGACGTGCCTACGGGCCTCCGTCCCCGGCCAGCTGAAGCTCGCCATGCCTTCCCCTACCCGGCCCGTCTCACGTGGGGACCATGGAGGCGGCCATCTTGCTCGGACTATGCGGCCCTGCAAGTCTCCACCCCTCTGCTGAGGCTCAACTCCATCGGCCGTTGATCTAGGCGACGCCATTTTCTCTCTGAGGATGGAGCCCCACATCGAGACAGGGCCTTCTTATGGCCGCGGCATGGTATGTGCCATATTATGCAGTTCCAGCTCCCGCGGGTTGCTTGCTCTGCATCCTACCACGAGGCTTCTATGGCGGCGGCCATCTTGGCTGATGGCATCACCGCTCCTGCTCCTCCCCCTGCGGCGCCATTGGTCAGCGCCGATACAGCGTCAGGGAAGGAGGTGACGCCTGCACAGGACACTCCCACCACCAGTCCTGCTCGGCGCTGAGGCATTCCAAGGACCGCGCCGACCGGCGCAGAGGTCACAGCAGCTGCAGCATCCTGCCTAGGAGGAGCCACTCGGAAAGGACATCGCCGATGAGGCACAGCTGCCCGGATGCGACGTCGCTCCTAGCCTCGGCACCGGGACGCCCCTACACTAATCGGGCCTCGGCGCCGAGATGCTTCATGCCCCCGGAGACACGGAGGGGTATGAGACCTGCCTCCAGCTCCAGGCTGACCACCTGTACCGCATCTCGTGCCTGCCTCAACGCCGTATATATATTCAGCGTTATATATTCAACGCTCTGTGAAATTCGCTCTGTGAGACTGAATATAGATAAAACGCTACGCCCTGAATGAGTCACCGCTCGGCTGTTCATCACTTCAGGTTCAGCGTGTTGGCCCGAGACGCCTCCTTCATGCCGTGAGCTACATCCTGCAGTCAAACACTTCCCGCAGCTGCCTCGCAGACCGCTTTGTATGAAAAGGGGCGCGAGTCTAGCGTAGCCTCTCTAGCCTATCCCGGCACAGAGACTGCATGTGCACCGCGAGCCACTACAATCCTGCCTCGTTACAGCACAAGGCTGGACCAGGTAAAACAGGCATGGAGCCAATCTTAAAGTTTTCTTCTACGATGAACGGAGCTACATCACTCATTCAGAATGTGTATGTGTTGATGGTCACGGGCCCATACGGTCGAAGCAGCGGTCAAGGTCAACTCCTCAGATGCTGCCCCATCATTGCAGCTTCGTGAAGGGGGCCCTCGAACACACAAGCAACCAAAGGCTGCTTGGGTCCCTTAAGGTCTGTAAAGCAGCAGAGGTGTAGCCCAATGGCTATTACACTGAATGATGATACAAGGGCCATGAGTTTGGATTCCCCATTAGCCTTCTTGAATAAGGCTGTCTGAGCCATTCCCCCTCAGCCCACGCCAAGGAACATAGCGCGGTGCCAGTCAGGCGATAGCTACCCGGTGGGTCCATTAAGGCCCCTAAGAGCTCTGCTCAAACAGCGAGCTAATACCGGGGAAGGCGGGATCCAGGCTCCCCTGGTATTCCTTGGTGGCCACCCATGAGGTCATGGCGTGCTTGTCCACCAACTTGACTATGAGAAACGACAGTGGGATTCAGGAGCAGCCGAAGCTGCAGCACTACAGTAGTTCTCCAGCTCTCCCTCGGCGACACACTCACCAGACAACCCCCACTTGCCCCCAAGAAAGGCTCAAATGCTCTTCGTCTGGTCACGGTGGACCACGGCCTCGAAAGGCTAAAGTAACCCAGGTCATGCCTCGTATGGGTGATACGCAGCAGAGCCACAGCACAATGGTAAAAAGACACTGTCCAATGGTGCAGGGATCAGGGGTTCACTCCCCACAGTGCCCAATGAAGACGGCTGGCTGAGGCTTTACTTCTAAGCCTGTGTGGGAAACCCGGAAAGGACGGGAGGGTGCACGTCGGTAACAGGAAGACACAGGTTACTCTGTCCAAAGTAGCACTTGGTGTCTGCCCGAAGACTAGTCCAAGGACTAAAAGATCCTCTCCTCACCGAAAGACAAAGGATTCTCCCCCTACTCTTAGGCGGGCTGCAGTGGCCACAGTGTGGTGCAGAGAACACAGCCAGTACCCGTAGGACCAGAGGGTCACGGGTTCAAATCCCAGCTGGGACGCCTGCCAACCCAGTCCCCATAGTTTTCCAGCCACCCAATGGTAGCCTTGGCATCCACCACCTACACTGGCTCCTTGGCCTAGAGCAAAGACACTCGCTTGGGTGCAAGAGGTGGTGGGTTTGAATCCCACAAGTACCTGCTATTTTCTGGGAGTGTAAAGAATACATTCACGATGGGGGTCCCCAATGACCTCTGTCCCCACAGGAACTCTAGAGGGGAACACATCACCTACTTGACTTGCTTGACGAACGTCGTAGCTCCTACGCCTAAGGTGCCCCCATAATGGTCTATCCATGAGCAAGGGCCATGGATCATGCAAAGGTCTCTGCGCGCTCCCTCCTGACAATGAAACATCCTGTTCTCACACCGGCTGGGGCCACGCACCACATACCCTCCCATCATATCTACTGAATAACCATCAAGGGAGAACCCACGGACTCCGGCAGACCTTGGCCGAGCCGCCTCTGCGCACCACTGCCTCCGGAGCCTGCAGAGAGCACCCTGCCCCGGTCACCGTGGCACTAGACCTGATGCCAGCCTGGGATCTCCAACCATGAACTTCCTCATGGTCATCTCTGGAACAGCCCACTGACCCTGCACAACGGCAAGTATACCAGCCAGCGGGTCACAGGTTTATGGCCCGCCTGAGGACCATATCGGGGATTACAAACGGTGCAGCAATGCCTAGGCCTCACACTTAGGACCGGGATGATGAGGTGATGGATGCTCCAACGCATCACCTCGGTGCAGCAATACTAGCGGCTCCGCACTCCGCGGCCTGGATCAGTGGGGCCTGACCGCGAAGGGCCCTGCTCACCGCGCGCTTAACATCAAATATGACTATTAAAATAGATACTCACTGTCCGGTGCCAGTGCGCGCTCCCCCTAGGGGCCTGATCCAGCGGTTGACTGATTCTGACCAGCGACTGAGCGGCAGCTGTACTCAAACCTGCAGATACTCTGGTAAGATTCACAGCACTGCACCACTGTGCACCCAGGACATACACTGAACAGTGCGCAAACCCGACCACCCAGCCCCAGAGGACTACACCCTAGGGACTCCGCCTGCACCCCCATCTGCCGGAGGCGAGCAAGGATGCAAGCCATGCCAGGGGCGCACACATGATGCCGCATCCCCAAAGGTCCTTCCTCATGCAACACTCATCTGCAAGGTCACAAGTTCTTGCAACACCAATGGTGCGCAATCTCGGTCATGTCTCCGCAGGCCCTAGTGCTTGTGTTGCGCCTTCTGTGGCCACAGTGCGGTGCAACGGACACAGACAGTGCCTGTAAGACCATAGTTTCCTAAGGCACAGGCCCCAATGTTATATTGTGTCTCCACAAGGGCACAGTCACCAGTTTTGTATTGCGGCTTCTGGTCAACCTGCTATGCGAATGGTTTACAAATCTGGGTCATGTCTCCACAGGCCCTTGTGCTTGTGTTGCGCCATCACCAGAGACACAGGCCCCAATGCTCTTATGGTGTCTCCACCAAGGGCACAGGCACAAATACTTATTGCGGCCTCTGGTCAACCTGCTATGTTACAAAGCCGCCGGTAACAAATTCCAGAGTGACTGGCGATTGTTACAACAACCACCAGTGACAAGTCCATAGCGACTAGCGGTTTGATTCTTACAAACCTCCGGTAACAAGTCCCTGAATGACCGCTGGTAACACGTGCCAGAGTCACTCCAGACTGGCTAGCAGTTTACGACAACCACCAGTAACAGTCCCAAAATGACTATAACATCACGGCTACAAACCCCAGAGACTAACGGTTTTCAACAGCCGCCGGTAATAATCTCCAGAGTGATTAGCGGGTTTGACAACAATCGCAGGTAACAAGCTCCACAGTGGCTACTACAGCCACGGCGACAAGTTCCATAGTCACTTCCGAGTGACTAACGGTTCACCCCTGAGTGACTAACGGTTCGTCTACAGCCACCGGTAACTAAGTCTAGAGTACCTAGCGGGTTTAACAACAATCACAGGTAACAAGATCCAGAGTGACTACAACATCCAGAGTCACTCCAGAGTGACTAGAGATTTTTGCAACAACCATCAGTAACAAGTCCCAGAGTGGCTACAACAGCCACGGGTAATAAGCTCCAGAGCCACTTCAGAGTGAACTACGGTTTACAGCAACTGCTGGTAACTAGGTAACTAGTTCCACAGTAACTAACGGGTTTGGACAACAACCGCAGGTAACAAGCTCCTAGGTGACCACACGTTAAAACTCCATGGTGTTAAACCTGCCTTACCACCCTGCGACACTAAACCTGTCACCGCAAGATGCATAAAGACGGAGTGACAGTCTCTCAGCCCAACTGAGATCCCAGGCTGGATCTCCCTCTTGATCAACTCGAGGGCGGCACCCTAACTCAGCATACACAGGAGCCACCGGACCAGTGGTCACGGGATGCAGGAACTCCTGCAACTCTTGACCCAGGGCCTGGATAGTGAGGGAATGGATACCCCTGTGAGGCTCTTCCTTCGGAATCGTGTGGGACTCAACCCTTAGGCATTCTCCATCGGTCAGCCTCACCCCAGCAAAAAAAAAAAAAAAAAAACCCACAAAAGGCAAAGGAGAAGCCTCTCCTATCAGCCATATATTAATGCTCCAATCCCTCCACTCCTTCACTGCGGTGACTTCCTCACTGCTCGATAGACCTACATCCCTTACTACACAGGTGTCCCCTATAGTAGGTGTACCTCGCAACTACAATGCTTCCCTGTACCGCACAGATGTGTGCCTGCTGTAGGTGTGCCTGCTGTAGGTGTGCCTTGCAACTACAACGTTAATGCACATGCGTGCATCATCACTACAGCCTTACATGCTCTTACCTTAACATGTTCTTGTTGTAACAGGAGGGCACAGGCTGGTGCATGCTAACCTCAGGAAGCATATCGGCCTTCCCCTTCCACCTCAGCGCACGTCAGCTTGGGAGGCACCAAGTGTGGCTGACTCATCCTGCTTGTCCTAGGAGAAAACGGAGTTACTTACCTGTAACTGGAGTTCTCCGGGGACAGCAGGATAAGTCAGCCACACATACCCACCCACCTCCCCTGGGAAGGGATCGACCTCCGTCCTGGTGCCCGCCTCCTAGCGGCAAAAGGCTCAGCTAGTGACGTACTGGCTAGCTAGGGGCGGGCAGGGGGTGGGGCCAGTTGGCCCATGCTCAGAAGGGCGAAAGCCCTTCTGAGCTTTGGAGAGTACTTCCGTCTCGGCGCCGTCGGATGACGACACCAAGTGTGGCTGACTTATCCTGCTGTCCCCGGAGAACTCCAGTTACAGGTAAGTAACTCCGTTTTCTCTGTGGTTGCTCATAGGGGAAAGTTTGGGCATAGTATAGACAGAGCACAAAGTTACATGTATACTTAAGTTATAAAATAAGTTCTAACTTAGACATGCTTCTTGAAAAATCTCGGCCTGGACATTTATATCTGCCACTGAGCAGGCATAAGTGTGTGCGCCCACTTTAAAGCGCTTATGCCCCTATTTTATAAAGCATGTGTGTACTTTACTTTATGTCCGTTGAAATGCATGCAACCCTTATAAAATTACCCTCAGATCCTCTGATGCACACGCATTCACAGAGCCCCCTTGACACATACACACATGTACACAAAAACCTTCATACACTTATATGTATGCATGCGTACTGACACTGAAAAACAACGGATAGTGGTTTTCTTGGGGAAAAGAGAGAGAAAGACTGATTGAGTAAAGGCTGTGGGGAAACATGGTTTACAAGTCTTGAAGGACTACAATAGGGGACTGCTACTTCTGGACAGAGATCTGCAATTGTAAGTATTTACTTCTGGGAATTTTTCTAAATCTTGGGGAAAAATGAAGTCTGATTAATCTGTGAACCCAGTGTATTTTTGAAACCATCAGGGCCTAGTAGTAGCAAAGAGCTTTAAGTTTAAATTTAAAACACAACAGAGAGCTTTCTGGTTAATTACAACCCAAGACTCCCTCTATCCAAGCAAGGGCTGTGGGACTCCCCCTGGAAATTGGTCACAGATTACCTTAGAAGCACAAGACAGGGTAATGTGTAGCAGCCAGCTTTTAATAAGTCTTTTACCCTCCCTCCCTCCCCAACACCACCACCCCTGGGATAAAGCATAGTTACTCACCTGTAACAGGTGTTCTCGAGGGACAGCAGGAATCAGTCCTCACTTATGGGTGATGTCGGCACCAACGGAGCCCACGTGGAGCAATTCCCCAGCTTTCAAAGAAAGCCTTTGGGATTGCTGCCACACATGCATGGTCCTCTTCCCACCCAAGGGTGCCATCTTGCTCAGTCAGGTCCCTTAGCTTCAGCCCTACCAAGCAGATAGCAAGGGAAGGACAAAAATCCAGCAACTCATCAGGGGAGATGGGAGGGTAGTGAGGACTGATTCCTGCTGTCCCTGGAGAACACCTGTTACAGGTGAGTAAAGAGTAGTTACTCACCTGTAACAGGTGTTCTCCAGGAGCAGCAGGAATCAGTCCTCACTTATGGGTGACATCGACGCCGATGGAGCCCCCATGCGGAGCATTTCCCCAGCTTTCTATGAAAGCCTTTGGGAATACTGCACGCATGCGCGGTCCCCTTCCCGCCTAAAGGTGCCATCTTGCTCAGTCCAATGACATAGCTAAAAGACAGCACATAAAAAAGTAAAAATGAACTACGTACAACTGCAACTCCCAGGGGAGGAGGGAGGGTTGTGAGGACTGATTCCTGCTGCTCCTGGAGAACACCTGTTACAGGTGAGAAACTACTCTTTCTCCAGGACCAAGCAGGAAGTCAGTCCTCACTTATGGGACTCCCCAGCTTCAGGCTAGCGGGGACCCAGAGCTGAAAAAATGAGCTCCCTCTAGCCTCAGCATCAGAGAAAGGATTTTCACTCAAACATACCCCCAGCGGTGGCCCAACCAGAGGGCTGGAGGGTAGGAGTTGCCTAAGCCACAAAGAGATTCCGGAGCACTGCCTGACCGAAAGCACTGTCCCTACGGGACTCCCTCTCCAGGCAGTAATGGGTCGCAAAAGTCTGGCTTGAGGACCAAGTTGCAGCCCTGCAGATGTCTGCCAACGGTACAGAGCGGAGATGAGCTACTGAGGCAGCCATTGCCCTGACACAGTGGGCCGTGACCCAACCCTGCAAAGGAAGGTCAGCCACCCTGTAAGCCCAGGTGGTACAGTCAGCCACCCAAATGGACAAGGTACGCTTGGAGACAGGCCTCCCCAAGTTATTGGGGTCAAAAGATACGAAGAGCTGAGTAGCCCTCCTATGCCCCTGCATAAGTTCAAGGTAGAAGGATAAGGCCCTCCTACAGTCCAGGGTATGCAGGACTGTGTCAGCCCGGCTGGCATGGGGCCTAGGGAAGAACGTTGGAAGAACCACCTCCTGGTTGAGATGGAAAGAGGAGACAACCTTTGGGAGGAACTTAGGATGAGTTCTAAGAACTACCCTGTTCCTATAGAAATGAGTGTATGGCCTGTCACAGACCAGGACTTGAAGTTCACTCACTCACCTGGCCGAGGTCAGGGCCACTAGGAATAGAGTCTTCCAAGAAAGGAAGCAGAAAGGACATGTAGCCATCGGCTCAAAAGGTGGGCGTGTCAATTGCTGCAAGACCACATTCAACTCCCACTCAGGGGCTGGTGGACGGAGAGGAGGCTTGAACAATAGTAAGCCTCTGAGAAATCTGGATACCAAGGAGTGAACTGACAAAGAGTGCCCCTCCATCAGTGAGTGGTGAGCTGCCAGAGCAGAGAGGTGGACCCTAACAGAATTGGACTTAAGGCCCTGACTGGACAAGTGCAGTAGGTACTGGAGCACTACTGGCACAGTGCAGGTGAAAGGATCTTTCTGGCGCTGTTGACACCACAAGGAGAACCTTCTCCACTTCAGGGCATAAGTTTTCCTGGTGGATTGCTTTCTAGAGGCCAAGACCACCTCTTCCACTTTCTGAGGCAGGCCCCAGGGAGCTAAGACTACCCTTGCAGCCTCCAGGCCATCAAATTGAGGGATTTGAGATTGGGGTGCAGAAGGGAACCCTGATCCTGAGAGGGAAGATCGGGTTGGAACCCCAGAGGCAGTGGTGTTTCCACTGCTAGTTGAAGCAGAAGTGGGAACCAGGGCTGCCTCGGCCACCTGGGAGCTACCAGAAGGACCGAGGCCTTGTCCCTTAGAATCTTGAACAAGGTTCGGGCCACCAGAGGCGTGGGAGGAAACGCATACAGTAGGCCCTGGGACCAAGAAATCAGGAAGGCATCCGCTGCTAACCTCAGGGGAGGCGGTTGCCTGGAGCAGAACCCGGGTAGCTGCCGGTTCAGGGGACTGGCAAAGAGATCTATGGATGGAAGTCCCCATTTCAGGAAAATCTTCTGAACTACCAACGGGTGCAGCTGCCACTCGTGGGGCTGCAGAATTCTGCTTAACCTGTCTGCCAGGGAGTTCTCCTGGCCAGGAAGATAAACAGCTCTCAGAAACATTTTGTGCCTGAGCGCAAAGGAACAAAGGACCTGTGCTTCCAGGCACAGGGGCTTGGACCCAGTGCCTCCCTGTTTGTTCACATAGAACATGGCCACCTGATTGTCTGTCTGAACTAGAACAGACTGGTGAGTCAAAGTGTGAGAAAAAGCCTTGAGGGCTAACCGAATAGCCCGAAGTTCTAGTAGGTTGATCTGTTGCGTGGCTTCCATGGGGACCATAGGCCCTGAGTGCAACTCTCCTGACAGTGTGCCCCCCAGCCGTGCAAGAAGGCATCTGTCATCACCACCACTGTGGGGACAGGCACCTGAAAAGGCACCCCCTGGAGCAAGTTGGGGGGATGAAGCCACCACTGAAGAGAATTCAGGAATGGTTTTGACACCCTGACTTTGTCTGCTAAGCTTCCACTGAGTTCGGAGGCACCACTGTGCTGGCCTCATTTGGAGGTGGGCATTGAGGGTCACATGTACAGTCGATGCCATGTGTCCTAGGAGCTGTAGACAGAGCCTGGCCGAAACCTTTGGCATGGTGAGAAACCGGGATGCCAACTCCATGAGCCTGTGAGCTCTGTCTTCTGGCAAGTAAGCCCTTGCTTGGAGAGAGTCCAGTTGCGCTCCTATGAACTCTAGGTTCTGGGAGGGGAGCAAAGTGGACTTTGCGAAGTTTAAGACAAAGCCTAGGTCTTGAAGGAGTGATACAGTTCGGAAGGTGGCCTGCCTGGCCTCCTGATAAGTCTGACCCCTGATGAGCCAGTCGTCCAGATAGGGGAAGACAAAAACACCTTGAGTCCTCAAGTAGGCCGTCACCACAGCAAGGCACTTTGTAAAGACTCTTGGGGCGGAGGTTAGGCCAAAAGGCAGTACTCTGTACTGGTAATGGTTTCCTCCCACCATGAACCTGAGGTACTTTCTGTGGTCTGGATGAATGAGGATGTGGGTGTACGCATCCTTTAAATCTAAGGAGCATAGCCAATCTCCCTGCTGGAGGTAGGGCAGAAGTGTTCCAAGAGTAAGCATCTTGAACTTTTCTTTCTCCACGAACTTGTTGAGGTTCCTGAGGTCTAGAATAGGCCTTAGGTCCCTGGTTCTCTTTGACACTAGAAAGTACCTGGAGTAGAAGCCGTACCCCTGTAGGAGAGGAGGTACAGGCTCCACCGCCTTGTCCAGAAGCAGACCTTGAAGATCTTGAAGTAGGAGGTCCGTGTGCAGGAGAGGCCTTAGAGGCTCTCCTGGGAAGTAGGCAGGGGGTAACTGCTGGAAATGAAGCATATAGCTTCTGTGGACTATGCTTAATACCCAAGCATCCCCTGTAATGGGTGGCCACCTGTGGGCAAACAGGGTTAGACGACCTCCTGTGCAGGAATGGGGCAGCAGAGATGGAAAGGCTATGCTGTGGGAGTCAAAAAACCCCTCCCTGCTGGGTAGAAGCAGGAGCCGGAGGCTTGGGGGTCTTCTGCCTACGGGGCCCATGTCCCTGCCCCTTGGCCTGCTGATCCTGCTGGGGAGCTCTGGTACTGAGGGAATGGTTTGTAGGCAGTAGCCTTTCTCGGGTAAAAGGGCTTTTTACCCGAGCCCTCCTTTTTGTGAGAAGGGGCAGAAGTCTTTCTGGACAGCCTTGTCCTGGTCGGGTGCTCGGTTTCGAGCTCAGCCGCCTTCTCGGCCATGGGCTTGCCAAAAAGGTTTTCACCTCGGCAAGGGACATTGACCAACTTGTCCTGCACCCAGGGCTCGAGGTCCGATGACTGCAGCCATGCCTGGCGTCATGCTCTGACGCCGGCTGATGCCACACGAGCCGAAGCCTCGAAGTCATCATAGACCGCTCAGGACATGAACTTTGCGCAGTCCCGGATTCCTGAGGACAAAGTCTGGAACCTCTGCAAAGGTTCCCCGGAGAGGCCAGCAGAGAACCCGGCAATCTCTTTCGCCAGGTCTCGTAAGTACATGCCCATGTACAGCTGGTAGGACTGGACACGGCAAGCAAGCATCGAGCCCTGGAAGCACTTTCTGCCGAAAGCATCCAGGTTCTGGGCCTCCCTGCCGGGAGGCACCGCAGAGTGCATCTTCTGGCTTTTCAGACGATGCATGGCCGATTCCACCACCATGGAATGGTGCGGCAGCTGCGCCTTCTGGAATCCAGGGCTCTTACGGAGTCGATAGATGGAATCGACCTGCTTGCTCAAGACCGGCGCCGAGGCCAGTGCCTCCCACATCTGGAAGAGGAGCCGTTCCAGCATCGGAGGAACCGGCACAGTAAAGGCCTCCTTCGGAGAAGAGTCATACTGGACGGCCTCGAGCTCCTCGGCTCGAGGCTCCTCCTCGGGGTCCGCGGGAATCGCCAAGGCCTTGGCCACAGCAAGGCACTTTGTAAAGACTCTTGGGGCGGAGGTTAGGCCAAAAGGCAGTACTCTGTACTGGTAATGGCCATGTCCCGAACGAACTCCAAGAACCGGGTGTCCTCCGGGGGGACCTACTCCAGGGCTCGGACTGCGGCGAGTCCGAAGGGATGCACCGAGTCCGGAAGGTGTTGGGGGACTCCTCGTCCTCCATCTCCCACGCTGACTCATCCGAAGAAGAGTCAAGGGGCTCCGACCGCGCGGATCTAGGTGGCACCCGCCCCGACGCCAAAGGCACCGGCGTCGATGCCCTCGGTTCCGAGCGGGAGGTCGAGGGTGACCGTGACCGAGGATGACTTCGAGCCTTCATGGTCTCGAGTATCGGCTCGGTCTTCGGGGTCGACTTCGACGTCGATGTCCCGGTGGTTAGGGCAGATGCACCAGCGAGGCTGGCCATCAGTACCCGCTGCTGATCCATAAAGGCAGACAGTCTGCACTCCAAGGCTGTCAGCCTGAGTCCAAGCTCAGGAGACTCCGCAAGCCACCGACTCATGGTCCGGCGGCACCGGACCCGACGTCAGCTCCCTCGGTGGAGAGTCCAAGAGGACTACAGGACTTACGTGTCCGACGGCTTCCGACTCCACACGAGGCATCTTGGATAGCTTCTCCTGTTCCAAGGGCCCGTGACGGCGGTCGGGGGTCTTAGACCTGGCTCTCGAGGAACCAGGGACCTCTTCCGACGCCACCCTCACGAGCCGTTTCTTCCTCTTGTGTTCCTGATTGGGGGACCCTCTGTCCGATGAACCCCGGCGATGCTCGGGATCAGACTCCCGAGACGTCGAGGCCTCAGACGAGGTCCGGGCCCGGCTGGAGGCCGAATCTGATAAAATCCTTTCTTTCTGGTGCTGACGGCTTTGAAGTGCCTTGGTGGACATTTTGCCACACGGGCCACAGATTTTTGGATCATGATCTGGGCCGAGGCACCGAAGGCAGCAGTCATGTGTGTCGGTGAGAGACATTAGTTTCTTGAAACCACTGGAAGCCATCGGGGAAAAAAGCCATCACACTTCTTGAAACCACTGGAAGCCATCGGGGAAAAAAGGGCCCCCGCGAGGTCAAAGGACCGGCTATCCAGGGAAAACAGAAAAAAGGCACGAATGCCAGCCACAAAGGGAAAAAACCGAAAAATAGAAAACGGGCTTGATACCGGTGTACCAAACCCGGCGGGAAGGGGAACCGGCGTCGAACTGGAGAAAAAAGTACGAAGTAATCGCTGAAAAAACGTCAACTTTTACGGGTGACACGGACAGACGTCCGATGGGCTCCACGGAAAAAGAAAGATTGAGCAAGATGGCACCTTTAGGCGGGAAGGGGACCGCGCATGCGTGCAGTATTCCCAAAGGCTTTCATAGAAAGCTGGGGAAATGCTCCGCACAGGGGCTCCATCGGCGTCGATGTCACCCATAAGTGAGGACTGACTTCCTGCTTGGTCCTGGAGAACTACACTTTCTCCAGGAACAAGCAGGAAGTCAGTCCTCACTTATGGGACTCCCTAGCTACAGGCTACTGAACCTGTAACCAAAAAACGTCTCCGCGAGGCCATAAGCAGAAGCCGAAGACCGAAGAAACCCAAGTCCTCGGTGTGAAGCCCTCAGTAGCCATGAAGGACAGTTGGAGGGCAGGAGTTGCTTATATCCCGAACAGGTTATGGAGTACAGCCTGGCCGAATGCACTGCCCCGGTGGGACTCCCTCTCCAGGCAGTAGTGGGCAGTGAAGATATTTGTAGAAGACCAGGTCGCCGCCTGGCAGATGTCCATCAAGGGCACGGAGCGCAGTGAGGCCACTTTGGCCTGGACCCCGTGTGTGGTGACTCGACAATCTAGCGGGACACCCACCTTCACATAGGCGAAAGCGATGCAGTCCGCCACCCAAACCGAGAGGGTGCGCTTGGTGACTGCCTGCCCCAGTCTACTGGGATCATAGGTCACAAAAAGCCAGTCAGACGTGATGAGTCTGGGTACGCTGCAAATAAAAGGCGAGGGCCCATTTGCAGTCAAGGGTATGTGGAGCTGGCGATGCCTGGTCAGCATGGGGCCTCGGGAAGAAGGTCGGCAGGACTATCTCTTGGTTGAGATGGAAGTCTGAAACGACTTTAGGCAGGAACTTAGGGTGGGAACAGAGGACCACCCTGTTCCAATAAAACCTGGCGTAAGGGGTGCCAGCCATGAGAGGCTGGAGCACACTGACTCAGTGGGCTGAGGTCAGTGCCACCAGGAAGGCTACCTTCCAGGACAGGTGCCGGAGCAAACACATCACCATTGCCTCGAAGAGTGGATGGGTGAGCTGCATGAGTACCACATTCAGGCCCCATTCCGCTGGAGGAAGACAGATGGGAGGCTTGGAAAGCAGAAGACCCCGCATGAAGTGGGAGATTAACCGCTGCTCCGAGAGGGGTTTTCCTGTGGCACGAGAAAGGGTCGATCTGGCGCTCCGAGCACCAGACTGAGAAGCGTCTCCACTTAAAGGCGTACGCTCGCCTAGTGGAGTCCTTCCTCGAGGTGAAGAGGACTTCCTCGACCTCCTCTGGAAGGGCCAGAGAGGCTAGGGAGACCCGTTCAGCCGCCAGGCCATGAGGGATAGGGAGGTTAGGTTCGGGTGCAGCACCTGACCTTCCTCCTGTGTCAGCAGACCCCCGGCACAGCCCAGGGGAACCAGAGGCTCCACTGACAGCCAGAACAGGAGCAGAAACCAAGGCTACCAAGGCCACAAGGGGGCCACGAGAATCAACGATGCCCCGTCCCGCTGAGTCTTGAAAAGAGTCCTTGCATAAAGGGGAAAGGAGGGAATGCATAGAGAAGGCTGGATGACCAATCCAGGAGAAATGCATTGGGGCCCTCCCTGCTCGGGTGTGGCACCGGCACGCAAAAGCGGGGGAGCTGCGCGTTCTGGGGACTGGCGAAGAGGTCTATCACTGGCATCCCCCAATGGAGAAACAGCCAGTCTGCTACTCTGGGATCCAGCCACCATTCGTGGGGACGAAGGATTCTGCTAAGTCCGTCTGCCAGGCCATTCTCCTGATCCGAGAGATACGTTGCCTTGAGGGACATCCTCCGTCGGACAGCGAAAGAGCAGATGAAGACCACTTCCCGGCAGAGGGAGTGCAATCCCGTGCCTCCCTTCTTGTTGATGTAGAACATCGCTACACGGTGTCAGTCTGCACGAGAACCGACCTCCCGCTGAGGTGTTCCTCAAAGGCCCTCAGGGCCCACCAAATTGCCCGGAGTTCGAGCAGGTTTATTTGCTGCTGAGACTCCTTGGGTGACCATTGCCCCTGTGTGCAGTGGCCTGCAGTCAGCTCCCCACCCTAACAAGGAAGCGTCTGTCGTCAACACCACATCGTGCTGAGGGGCCTGAAAGGGCAATCCCCGCAGGAGGTTGCGGGGATTTTGCCACCAGCTCAAGGACAAGCGGAGGTCGGGAAGAACCCTGACGGGGTCCCTGAGGTTTTCGAGGGACTGGCTCCATTGGGCACTGAGCCACTACTGAGCCATCCGCATGTGCAGGCGGACATGGGGAACCACATGCATGGTCGAGGCCATATGGCCCAGGAGACGTAGCATGGTCTGAGAGGTGACCTGGGGAGCACTTTGGAAGCGAGCCGCCAGAGCTCGGAGGCGGGTGGAGTGATCCACCAGTAAGGCGGCGGTCGCCTGCTGAATATCGAGATGCGCCCCAATAAACTCGAGAGCCTGTACCGGCTCGAGGTGAGACTTCGGGTAGTTGACCAAGAACCCCAAGCTCTCCAAAGGGAGGACAACATGCGATATCGCTCACCAAGCCTCCTCGACCAAGGAGCCTGTAACAAGCCAGTCGTCAAGGTATGGAAAGACCAGCACGCCCTGACGCCGAAGGTAACGGCGACCACAATGAGATACTTTGTGAAGACTCGTGGGGCAGACGCGATGCCGAAGGGGAGTACCCTGTAGTGGAAGTGCTCTCCCTGCACCATGAAACACAGATACTGCCTGTGTTGGGGGTGGATTAAGATGTGGGCATAAGCGTCCTTTAGATCCAAGGAGCATGGCCAGTTGCCCTGCCGGAGGAAGGGCAGCAGAACACCAAGAGATAACATCTTGAATGTCTCCCGCACCAGAAATTTGTCTAGCCTGCGGAGGTCGAGGATGGGCTGCAGACCCCCCCCCATCTTTTTCGGGATGAGGAAGTAACGGGAATAGAAGACCTGACCTCGAAGGTGGGGAGAGACCTTCTCGACTGCCCTTTGGGCGATGAGAGAGTGTAATTCCCGCTGCAGCAGAAGCTGGTGTTTGGGAAATCGAGGAGGCTCCGACAGGGAGAAAGGAGGTGGAAGCCTGTCGAAGTGAAGGCGATAACCATCTCGGACGACTTGGAGGACCCAAGTGTCGAAGGTAATGGAAGCCCACGATGGGGCCACTGGCTGCTGCTTTGTTGGAGGGCGAGGGGCTATGCCAATGGTGTCAAAACCCCTGAGTGGGTTGTGGGGGTGTCGGCGTCTGGGCCTTCGGTCCTTTTGGGTTACGATGCCCCTGACCAGATTTGCCCTGCGCCGGAGTGGTCGGCGTGGGGGCAGCTGAATATGGCAGATACTGGAGACCCTTTCTAGGCCCATAAACCATCATTAAAAAGGACATGGGAAATCCACTGCTTACTCAGACGAGCATAGTGGAACCTGTGGCCTTTGGGAACCAGCCAGATATTTGTGACCTGGATTGGTCATATTGGGAATAGGATTCTGAGCTTGATGGCCTCTGGTTTGACCCAGTATGGCATGTAAGTTAATTTATAACTTCTAAAGCAAACAGAACTGTTTTTTTTTTTAAATCAACAATTAAACCCAAGATCTAGCCTCTTTAAGTTACCAAATGATCACAGTCTGCCATTAACTTTCCCTCTAAAACAGTTGCAAAATCCAAATCCCTTATCTGGTCCCAAATGGGTTACCTATTCTCCATATGAGCCCAGGAGTCCTGCCATTAATCTGTTGCCCACCAGCAATATATATATATATATATATATATATATATATATATATATATATATATATATTCCCCCAGCAGGCCCACTTGATAAAATGTGAAGGCCCCTTGCAATGATGCCAACTGTATGATCTACAGTCAGATCTCCAGTTATATGCCCACTGCATTGATATGTGCCATTATAGCCACCGGAAGGTAGCATCACACCAAACCATTGATAGAGATTTTTTAAAATTAACCTATTCAAGAGTGCAGTAAGATGAACATTCATAAACAAGACTGGATCTGAAAGCTTTCTGTGGAAGTAGGTCCACAGGGCAGCTCCGCGCTTAGTTAAATTATTTAGTCCCATTTTAAAAGGAAGATTCCTATTGAGATGGATGGGAAGGAATCATGAGAAAAGGAAACCCGGCATGAGTTTGAAGCAATGTTTCATGGTCATATATATATGGTAGTAAATCTACAACACTAAATAACCCAAGCCTGTGTACTGCCACCAATGCTTGCCACGCCCCACAAACCAAATGGATATTCACATTTCTCCTTTTCACCCCGGCCATGGTGAGTCACCTCTTACCCCGTGCACAGCCTTGATGGAGATCATGCTATCTGGCCGACTCCCCTCCCCCAAGGACCTCCATTGCAACTGGGAAGGTTCTCAGGACTACGTGGCAATATGGGGGGAGGGGGGGGGGAAAGAGTCGGTGTCGGCAAACAGCACTATGAGAACCGATGCTGGCTGTATCATCCTTCCCTGCTGCAGTTCTCACACTTAGCTGCAGAATTGAGCATAGGCTTGCAAGGACTACATGTTCTTGCTTGACCCGTGGACCCCTGGCTGCCGTCCAGGCTGGCCATGTGTTTCTCTTGCACTGTCCTCCCCCCAGCCATAAATAATGACCTGAAGCAAGAACGCCATCTCAGAAGAAGCAAAACCATGCGCCCACGCCCCTAACTGGATGGCCGGTAAGTACAGCAATTCCTAGGGCAGGGGTGCCAGGCAGGAGAAAAAGGAAAATACATGGTCCTTCTCCAGGGGGGCAAGTGGGTGGCCCAAGGCCTGTAGACCCCTCTTAAGGCCAGCCATGGCCCGCCCCCCTGCCACTCCACCCCCACTGCACATTAACCCCTGCCCTCTTGTGCCCAGCAGCTGATGATCCAGCCGGCTGAGTCTTTATTTTCAGGTTTCCAATGACATCAGAGTAGTTATGACTAAAAATGGTCCTTTAATATGTGGGCCCAGTTCTCTGGAATGTTCTTCCATTTGAAATATGGATGATGGAGGATCCACTTTGTTTTCTGAAGAAATTTTGGAAAGCTTGGTTATTCAGAAACAATGATTTTCCTGCTTATGTTAAGCACTTTGTAGCCTCTTTTTTTTAATGAAAACTGGCATAAACCCAATAAATAAAAGCAGAGAATGCCATTTTTTGGGTGGGTGAGAACTGCACCTTAGAGAGTCTGTTGCTGCACGTTAAGCACTAGCATGGCAAATAATGCACAGCAGTAAACATGACCTGAAAAGGTGTAGCTAACTGCATCGCGTGCTACCGGCTGTGATACTAATGCATGTTAGTGATTTTCTTTGCATTAACAGCACAGCAGTCTCCTAAATGACCCCCAACAGCTAATGTAAGGGTTTTGCTGTTACCACATGTTAATTTTGGTTATTATTGCACAGTAACTACAAAATGTTAACACACTTTGGTAACTAGGGACAACTGCAAAGAAGTTGATTAGAATTTATATGGCTATACAGTGCCTTCTAAAAGTCTTCACACACTTGTACGTTTTTCTCATTCTGCTTGCTGAAAATATGCATTGAATTAGGAGTTTGTTTCACAGATCTATACAACATATGCTACATTTTCAATGTAAAAGAAACATTATAGAAATATTCAAATGGATATCCAGTCCCCACCTAACCAGAGTAGTTTTATTTACAGTGGAGCAGCAAGGTGAGAAAATGGGAAGCTAAGTTCAAATCCCACCACTTCTGCTTGTGATCTTGGGCAAGCCACTTACCTCCAGTGCTTTATTTATGTATGGCTGATGCAGAACATTGTGGTAACTTCAGTAGTCCATTTTCCCATTGGTCAAGATTAAACAGACAGTTAATAATACAAACTAAAAAGCACTTTTAAATTGATCAGGCAGTTTCTTCCTGCTTGTTTGTGCTTCTGACAACTGGAACTGTCTCATACCAGCACTGTGAGCCTTCATCTGCAGCTGCTTCGATTTCCAACCCCCATCTTTACTTCCCTTGTATCTGGTCCAGAAATCACAGCAACCTACTGGCTAAAAGGCACAAATTGCTTTTCCTCTGGACTATGGCACAAGTGTACTTATAGCCAAGTAGTAGGTGTTGCCATCTCCTGTGGACTCGGCTGCCTTCCTCTCAGATGCTGAATACTGCCTCAGTAGCAGTCTCAGCCCATGAAGCAGAAGCTACCGTACTTTCCAGATTATAAATCACGTTTTTTTACATCAGAAATCTATGGCGTGACCTATACAACGGAGCAACTTATCTAATAAATTTATTCAGTGGGCCATGCCCCTTGAAATGGATATAAATATTTGCAGCTGTGCAGTGGACGATCTTTCTCCCTGAGCCCTCCACTCTACACCTAACGCTTGCAAGCAGACCCTCTGATCAGCAGACTGATATATACTTGGACTATACTCACAAATAGCATTCATAATAGCATACCGGACGAATTTCAGTTACAACACAAATGTTATTTTTAACCCTACAGAAAATGGTGACACCGAAGACGTGGAAATCATACACCACGGAATTCAAATTGAAAGCTATTCATTATGCAGAAGAACATGGCAGCAGAGCTGCTGAGCGAACTTTTGGGATAAATGAGAAATTAGTTAAGAGACTCAAAGACGACGCAGGGAAAACTAATCTTGATGAAACGCAGCAAGAAGGAAAATTGCGGCCGCAAAGCATGGTGGCCTGAATTAGAAGCATGTCTGCTTCAGTTTTTTGTAGAGCGGAGAGCCCAGGGCTGTGGACTGTCCACATATCACCAAATTCTTGACACTTTGTTGTGTCTGCCCAAAAACGTTTCATGAAAGCGAACTATAAAGCGACCAACGACCAGCACATGACACAATACGGTAAGTGTATTCAGGTAAAGCCCGGGCGAATGGATATCACCCGGTATATAACACACTTCTAAGGAGTGTTGGGGCGGGGGCAGGAATGGGTGATTCTGAGAGGCAGGAGACCAGGTATGACGCCAGGCCTGTGGTGTCTCGTCGCGGGGTGTGGGCGGCAGCCCCCTGGGGTACCCACAAACTATTGGCATGAAAACAACAAGTGCCCCCAATACACCCGCAGGCAAGATTCCCGCAGGCAGGGAAAAAATACAGGCTAAGGATCAGCAGCGGCAGCAAGCCCTAGGCAGATGACCTGCTGCAGAGATGCAGCCAAGTGGGGCTGGCGATCTACCTCTGACCCCTCCGCAATCTACAGGTAGATCGCGATCTACCTACTGGACATGCCTGTGCTAATCCATTAAGTTAGCCTATGAAAACATGTTTAAATTAAAATCATTTAAATTTAAAGTTAAATTTCTGTTTGGTAGTCGATAATAAAAGCAATCAGCATCTGATATTAGGAGGTCATTTTATAAGCGTCAAGTATGTGCCTGAAAGTTATTTTACTCATTAATATAAAAATGTTGTCCTATGCATGTATTATGACCTCTTATTAAATTCCAACCAGCGTAAAATTATGCACATTGGTTGATGATGCATACTTTGTGGTGGGTGTGGGGATGGCCAGAGCACACAAGAACACATGTAGATAGCATAGTTACTCACCTGTAACAGGTGATCTCCGGGAACAGCAGGAATTTAGTCTTCACATATGGGTATCGTCGGTACCGACGGAGCCTGCGCGGGAACGCTCCCCAGCGTCCAATTAGAAAGCTTTTGGGAGCATCTCACAGCGCCTGCGTGCTGCCTTCCCGCCTTTCCCAACTGCCTCTCTCCAGTTGAGTTTAAAGCTTAGACAAAGAGAGAGAGAGGGAAAGAGAAAGAGATAGATAGAGAGATACAACTCCTAGGGGAGGTGGGTGGGTTGTGAAGACTAAATTCCTGCTGTTCCCGGAGATCACCTGTTACAGGTGAGTAACTATGCTATCTCCAGGAACAAGCAGGAATGTAGTCTTCACATATGGGGATTCCCTAGCTTTAGATGCCAGGGAGAGACCCCAGAGGTTGTGTGTCCCTGTGAAAGGGCTCCACTTCCCCCCATGGATCTCTGGCATCCAACCAGGGATGGCGGGTAGGAGTTGATTAGGTATGGAACAGGTGTTGGAGAACAGCCTGACCAAGCAAGGCATCCCGGCGGGAGTCCTTGTCCAAGCAGTAATGGGCTGTGAAGGTATGAACCGAGGCCCAAGTGGCTGCTCGACAGATATCGTCGATAGACACAGAGTGTAGATGAGCCATTGAAGCTGCCATGGCTCTCACACATTGTGAGCTGTGACATGGCAATCCAGAGGAAGGTTCTTACTCTGATAGGTAAAGGAAATACACTATGCAATCCAGTTGGACAGTGTTCTCTTGGAGACTGGAAGTCCCAAATGAGAAGGATCAAAAGCAACAAAGAGTTGAGAGGACTTTCTATGTTGCTGTGTTCTTTGTAAGTAAAAAGCTAAAGCTCTTTTATAGTCCAAAGTATGAAGATTCCTTTCTGCATTTGATGCATGAGGCCTTGGAAAAAACACAGGCAGGTAGACCGCTTGGTTAAGATGAAAAGGCGAGACCACCTTTGGCATAAAGTGTGGATGAGTCCTAAGGACTACCTTGTCATGATGGAACTTTGTATAAGGTGGATCAGCCACTAGTGCCTGCAGCTCCCTGATGCGACATGCTGATGTGATTGCAATGAGAAAGATAACCTTCCAGGAAAGGAATTTCAATGAAGCAGTAGCTAAGGGTTCGAAAGGTGGCTTCATGAGCTGACCAAGAACCAGGTTTAAGTCCCATGCCACCGGTGGTGGCTTAATGGGAGGCTTAGTTAGAAGAAGGCCTCTCATAAATCTGGCTAGAATAGGATGGGAGGAAATAGGTTGTCCATTTAAAGGCTTGAAAGAAGCCGCAATAGCCCTTAAATGGACTCTTACTGAGTTAGTTTTCAGTCCTGCATTGGATAAATGAAGGAGATACTCTAGTAATGATTCCAGAGGTATCGCAAGGGGGTTAAGACCCTTCTGCGAGCACCATATGGCAAACCTTTTCCACTTGAAAGCATAAGAGCGTCTGTGGAAGGTTTTCTAGAAGCATAAAGGATATCCTTTACTTGCTGAGGAAGGTTAAGATCCTGAAGATCTAGGCCTTCAGCAACCAAGCCCTGAGATGCGGAGACAGGGGATTGGGATGCCATAACATTCCGTCCTCCTGAGACAGGAGCCGAGCCTAACTCCAGAGAGGAAGCTTGAGAGAGATGTAGAAGCAGAGGGTACCACACTTGCCGTGGCCAATGTGGAGCTATGAGAATCATACGGCCTCTGTCTCTCTGAAGCTTGAATAGGGTTTTGGGAATCAGGGGAATGGGTGGAAAGGCATACAGGAAGTCTTGACCCCAATGAAGGAGGAAAGCATCCTTGGCCTGAGAGCCCTGAGCCGGAATTCTGGAACAGAACCGGGGAAGTTTGGAATTCAACAGATTTGCAAAGAGGTCTATGTCCAGGGTTCCCCAAATTTGAAAAATCTTGGCTACCTGGTCTGCATGTAGAGACCATTCGTGTGGAAACAGACCTCGACTGAGTCTGTCTGCCCAAGAGTTTTGGATACCTGGAAGATACACTGCCAGGAGATGAATCTGATGCTCTCTGACGAGGGCTCATAGTCGCAAAGCTTCGTTGCAAAGCGACAGAGAGCCTGTTCCTCCCTGCTTGTTCACGTAGAACATGGCTACTTGATTGTTCCTATGAATGAGGACTGTCTTGTAGCTGAGCAGGGTGTGGAACACTCTCAGAGCAAGGAAGATTGCTCTGAGCTCCAAGAGATTGATGTGTAGATGAGTCTCCTGTGGAGTCCAAGTGCCTTGGGTGGAGAGGTCTTGCAGATGAGCTCCCCAACTCACTGGAGAAGCATCTGTTGTGAGAGTTGCCTGGGGTAAACGTTGTTGAAATGGGGACCCCAGCAACAGGTTTTGAGTGGATTGACACCATTGGAGGGACAAAATAAGGCGATTTGTGTTTGCTATTTTGTCTGACAGGCACCCTGATGCCTGGGTCCATTGAGTGAACAAAGTCCACTGGGCTGCTCTCATATGGAGGCGAGCATAAGGAGCCACATGCACAGTAGATGCCATGTGGCCTAGTAGTTGTAAGATTTCTCAAGCAGTGAGATGAGGCTTTAGCACTGCTTGAGAAGCTAATTGCACCATGCGAAGGCAACGGGTCTGGGGGAGATAGGCCCTTGCTTTTCTGGTATCCAGCAAAGCTCCTATGAACTCTAGAGACTGAGTGGGAATTAGACTGAATTTTGGGATGTTTATGACCAGACCCAAATACTGAAAGATACGCATTGTACAAGATAGAGAAGTCCTGGCCTCTGACTAAAGGGGCACTAAGAGGCGACAAGGCGATAGCGGAGAGACTGAATGAATTCTTTGCTTCAGTCTTTACTGAGGAAGATGTAGGGATGTTACCCATGACAGAAGTGGTATTTAAAGGTGCGGAAGAATTGAAGGAAATATCGATACATCGGGAAGATGTATTACAACTATTAGATAAACTGAAGAGTAGCAAATCATCTGGGCCGGACGGTATACATCCAAGGGTTTTGAAAGAACTGAAATATGAGATTGCAGACCTACTATTAGTAATCTGTGAACTATCATTAAAATCATCTCTAATACCTGAAAATTGGAGGATTGCCAATGTAACACCAATTTTTAAAAAGGGTTCCAGGGGTGATCCGGGAAACTATAGACCAGTGAGCCTCACGTCAGTACCGGGAAAAATGGTAGAAACCATCATAAAGAATAAAATTACTCAGCATGTAGATAGTCATGGCCTAATGGGAGACAGCCAACATGGCTTTAGACAAGGAAGATCTTGTCTTACTAATCTGTTATGTTTTTTTGAAAGTGTGAATAAACAGGTGGACAAAGATGAGTCGGTTGATATAGTGTATCTGGACTTTCAGAAAGCCTTTGACAAGGTCCCTCATTAGAGACTTTTGGCAAAACTAAAGAGTCATGGGATAGGAGACAGTGTACTACTGTGGATCAAGAACTGGTTAAAAGATAGAAAGCAGAGGGTTGGGCTAAATGGCCAATTTTCCCTATGGAGAAAGGTGAATAGTGGTGTACCCCAGGGATCTGTGCTAGGTCCGCTGCTTTTTGACATATTCATAAATGACCTGGAAAGTGGAATAACGAGTGAGGTTATCAAATTTGCAGATGACACAAAACTATTTAAAGTTGTTAAAACCCAAGGATTGTGGAAAATTGCAAGAGGATCTTGATAAATTAGAAGACTGGGCATCAAAATGGCAGATGAAATTTAATGTGGACAAGTGCAAAGTTATGCACCTAGGGAAGAACAACCCAAACTATGGTTACACAGTGCAAGGTTCCACATTAGGAACCACCACCCAGGAAAAAGATTTAGGCGTCATTGTGGATAACATGTTAAAACCCTCGGCCCAATGTGCAGCGGCAGCCAAGAGAGCAAATAGAATGCTAGGCATCATAAGGAAAGGAATGGAAAATAAAACAAAGGATATTACAATGCCTCTATATCGTTCCATGGTGAGATCGCACCTTGAATATTGTGTGCAATTCTGGTCGCCGTATCTTAAAAAGGATATAGAGTTATTAGAAAAGGTTCAGAGAAGAGCCACCCAAATGGTAAAGGGGATGGAAGGATACTCCTATGAAGAAAGGCTAAAAAGATTAGGGCTCTTTAACCTGGAAAAGAGACGGCTGAGGGGAGATATGATAGAAGTCTATAAATTAATGAATGGAGTGGAACGGGTAAACGTAGATCGATTGTTTACGTTATCAGAATATAGAAAGACTAGGGGACATGCAATGAAGCTACAGGGTAAACTATTTAAGACTAATAAAAGAAAATATTTTTTCACTCAACGTGTAATCAAACTCTGGAAATTGTTACCGGAGGATATAGTGAAGGCTGTTAGTGTAGCTGGGTTTAAAAAAGGTTTGGACAAGTTCCTGGAGGAAAGATCCATAAACCATTATTAAGAAGGGACCCAGGATATCAATGCTTGACCCAGTACAAGTATTGCGGAACCTGTGTCTTTTGGGGAAACTGCTAGGTACGTATGACCTAGATTGGCCACTGTTGGAAACAGGATGCTGGGCTTGATGCACCTTGGTCTGACCCAGTATGGCATATCTTATGTTCTTATGACTCTGATGGAGCTCGAATGAGCCAGTCGTCTAAGTAGGGGAAGACGAATATTCCTAGAGTGCGAAGAAATGCTGCTACCACAGCCATGCATTTCGTGAACACTCTTGGTGCTGAGGCCAGGCCAAAAGGAAGCACCCTGTATTGGTAGTGCTTTCCTTGAAAAAGGAACTGAAGGAACTTTCTGTGAGTTGGATGGATGAGAACATGAGTGTACGCATCCTTGAGATCTAGAGAACAAAGCCAATCCTGACTCTGAAGGTATGGCAGCAGAGTTCCCAGAGAAACCATCTTGAATTTCTCTTTGAACAGGAATTTGTTCAATTCTCTGAGGTCTAGAATAGGTCTGTGTCCCTCTGTTTTCTTTGGGATAAGGAAATAGGGGGAGTAAAACCCTGTACCCTGTTGAGGAATGAGTACCTCTTCTATTGCCCCTTGGGCAAGGAGCATAGTGACCTCTTGATCTAACAGGTTGATGAGAGAGGTCTGAGAATTGAACTGTCTTACCATTGTGGGAGGAGGAATGCAGATAAAATGAAGCTTGTACCCCTCTTTTATAATGGAGAGAGTCCAATGTTCTGCTGTTTTCTGCCCCCATCTGGGGGCAAAATGACACAACCTTCCTGGAATGGTGGAAGGCTCTGGTCCATTGAGAGCCAGGAAGGCTAAGTTCTCTAAATGAAAGTCAAAGGCCTTGTGGAGGCTGAGACTGCTGACACGATTGAGGCTTAGCAGTCTTTGTTTTCCTTTGTTTAGATGGTTGCCGACTCTTCCGGGCAGACTGACCTGCGGAACGTCCCTGCTGGGAATAAAAGGGGTAGAACCTCTTCTTTTTTGAGAAGAATGGTTTCTTGAAAGATTTCTTTCTTGCAACCTATCCTTGGATAACCTATCCAAAGTGGAGTTGTCAGCATTCAACTCATTGGCTTTCTCCTGCCAATTTTTGCCGAATAGATTCTCACATGTACAAGGGATATTGCCCAGTTTGTCCTGCACCCAGAGCTCAAAACGGATGCCTGGAGCCAAGCAATTTTACGTGCACCTATGGCAATGGCAGAGGTTCTGCTTATGCACTCAAAACAGTCAAAAGCTGCATGATTGACAAATTTAGAAACATCCTGGGCATGTTTAACCAGAGTGAGAAAATCCTACCTTTTCTCTTCAGGAAGAAGAGGGCTTAGAACCGCTAAATCTCCTGTGACTTCTTTAAGGAACATTCCCATATATAAAATATAGGAACTGATCCTGGCAGAAAGCATGGAAGCCTGGAAAGTACGACGTCCAAAGGCATCCACGGTTCTACACCCACGTCCTGGAGGATTAGAGGCATGCCTCTTTGCACTCCTGATCCTTCTCATAGCTGATTCCACTACAATAGAGTGGTGAGGAAGCTGAGTCTTCTGGAAACCAGGACAAGGAGGGACTCGATACATGGTATCCAGTCTACGAGAGTGAGGAGAGGTGGTAAGAGGTGTTTCCCACATTCTTAGCATGAGAGATCATGTAAGATCTCATGGATAGGCAAAGTAGTTGCCTCCTTAGGAGATTTGGGATATTAAAGAATCTCCAACTCCTTTGCTCTGTGCTCTGTTTCAGGAGCCACAGTAATGGAAAGACCTCGAGCCACCTCCCTGATAAAATCCTGAAAGGAGATATCTTCTGGAGGAGAAATCCTACGTTTAGGAGAGGAAGGCTCCTCTGGGAGAAGTATTCCGGTACCGACAGAATCGTCAGAATCCTCAGACTCCTCTGAGGATTCAAAGTACCTTCTGTCCAGATGCTCTTGTAGAGCACGATACCCGTACCGACTGAAGTCGGTACTGGGAGGAATCGGTACCGTTGTATCGGTACCGGAAGGCATAGCATGACTGGATGCCGGAAAAGCAGACACCTATGTCGATGCCAATGCTGTCGGTACCGGTACCGATACTGGTGCCGGAGTCGATGCCGGTACCGGTTGAAGTGTCTGACGCGGTTCCGAGGGTGTCGATGCCGCAAGGAGAGCCGCCAGACTGCATTCAATAGCCAGGAACCTCTGGTCTATCGACGCTGCTGATGCCTGGGTGTCGGTACCGGAGAAAGCAGCCGGTACCCCAGAGCATGGCACCAGTAGCTCTGCCGAGGTTGAGGCCTCGAGAACATCCTAGAGCCCCCATAATGCTTTGGAAGCCGAAGCCGAAGCCTCTCGCCAGGGCAATTTTGCCAGTACAGAACCCTCAAGGGCAATGCCAGAGGCATCTCGAGGCTTAGAAGGAGATCTACCCTTTGAGGACCGGCCAGACTTATGTTTAGTTACCTGAGATCCATGGGAGGAAGACAAAGCCCTGGAAGACGTCGATGCCACAGAAGCTGCATCGGAGGGAAAAAGGGTGCTGAGCTTAGCAGCTCGGTTTTGTTGACACCTCTTGGACATCATGGCACAAGCCATACACTCCGAGATGGAGTGGTCAGGACCTAAACATTTAAGACACCACTCATGGGTGTCAGTGACGGAGATGGTACCGCCACACTTGGTGCACCTTTTGAAACCCGAAGCGGGTTTTTCCATGGTAGAGGAAATTTGGCGCGTGCACCTGGAAAAGAAAAATTTGGAAAAAAAGGTGAAATTAGACTTACCTGCTAATTGTTGTTCCTGGAGTAGACCCAGTCTAGTCCCGGACCTCTGAGTTGTCTACCTCATTCAGCAGCTTTGGAGACTGAGGAACCTCCTTCTTTCTGTGATGTCATGCACATATATCTCTGGGATCCGCCTTCCTCCATCAGTAACCTATTGACAAAGACTCACCAGAGGAACAAGTAAGTCTCAACCTCACTTATCCCCGCAAAGTACAAAGACCCAACTCTAAACACTCCCCCAAAAATTTAACTGTATAACCACAAATTGCCTAGCAAACTGTTAACAAAAGGTACTGAGGCTGCCCCTTCACCTGTCCGAACCGACAGCCCCTCACTGTGCAACTCCTCTTACCTATCATCTTCAAGGAACCCATCCTGTGCCTCTGACACTCTCAACACTGGGACGGGACTCGGGACTAGACTGGGTCTACTCCAGGAACAACAATTAGCAGGTAAGTCTAATTTCACCTTCCTGATCATTTATTTTATTTATTTTTATTTAGTAAACACTTACATACCGCTACTTCCAGCGATCAGAAGCGGTTTGATTACATCTTTGGGATTTGTCAATAATCAAGACAGAAAAGTTGGGGCATATATACATAGTTCAGAGGTAAAACACAGCACACAGAATAGGGTCTAAAGATTGGCCTTAACATATTTACATAATTTTACAAAAGAGATTGTACTTTACATATTTACATTTTTACATATAACTAATCACTTCATCTTTTATCCCCAGTCTAGTCCCGGACCTCTGAGTACTGCACATCCAGCCGATAGTGCTTTACAAACGAATTCAAGGAAGACCAGGTGCCCCCCCCCCCACAAATCTCCACTGGTGGAACCATCCGAACTTCCGCCCAGGAGGCTGCTTGAGCCCTAGTGGAATGGGCCCGCAGCCCTTCCGGCACCGGCCTGCCCAACAAATAAGCAGACGCCTATGGAAGCCTTCGACGCAGCCTCTCCCCTTCTAGGATCTGCGACGAGGACAAATAACCTCTCGGATCTCTGAAAACCCGCAGTGCGCCGCAGATACTTTTTCAACGCCCGCCGGACATCTAACGACCGATTTACCACGCCAGCAGCAACCGTACTGAACACTGGAAGTGAAATGTCCTGATTCAAGTGAAACGGCGACACCACCTTGGGCAAGAATGCCGGGACTGGCCTCAAGACCACCTTCGACTGAAAAAAGGAGAGATAGGGCTCTTTGCAGGACAACGCTTGTAGCTCCGAAATTCTTCTAGACAAACAAATGGCCACCAGGAACACGACCTTCAAGGTGAGATCCTTCACTGAGGCTTCACCCAGCGGCTCAAAGGACTCCCCCTCCAGCGCCTCAAGCACCAGAGGGAGCTGCCAGTTGGGTACCAGGTGCCTACGTGGCGGTCTCAAGAGCGCCACAGCTCTCAGAAAGCGCCCGACATCCAAATGGCTCCCGATGGACCGGCCAGCAATCCTTCCTCTGTAACACAACAGGGCCGCCACCTGCACCCTGAGAGAAGCAGCCGCCAGCCCCTTATCAAACCCGTCCTGAAGGAACTCCAAGACCTGAGAAATGGACGCAGCGAGCACCTCTGAGTCCCTCTCTCTGCACCACGCCTCAAACACTCTCCACACTCGTACGCTAAAGACGTGGACTGCTTCCTAGCTTTCAACAACGTGGAGATCACCGCCACGGAATAACCTCTCGACCTTAACCGAGCCCTTTCAATAGCCAAGCCTTAAGCGAGAACCGATCCACGTGAGGCATGAGCAGAGAACCCTGTGACAAAAGGTCCTGTCGAACTGGTAGCCTCCAGGGCCGCGCTACCAGTAGCCTCCACAGATCCGCATACCAGGGTCGATGGGGCCAGTCTGGCGTGATTAAAATCACTCGCCCCTGAAACTTTCTATCCGTTGGACCACCCTGCCTATTAGTACCCACGGAGGAAAGACATACAGGAGCTGGCCCTCCGGCCAAACCTGAATGAGAGCATCGAGACCCTCCGACATTCTTTCTCGTCTTCTGCTGTAGAAACGACTGGCTTTTGCCGATTGAAAGGTTGCCATCAGGTCCATCAACGGCGAGCCCCAACGGCGCACGATCATGTCGAACACCTCTTGATTTAGGACCCACTCCCCCAGGTCCACCTTTACTCGACTGAGAAAGTCGGCCTCCACAATGTCCACCCCTGCAACGTGCGCTGCCGACACCGTTAACAGATTCTCTTCGGCCCAGCCGCACAGACTCTCTGCCTCGTCCTCCAGGGCCAGACTGCCGGTACCCCCTTGCCGATTGATGTATCCCACCGCGGTTGCGTTGTCGGAGAACACTCGTACCGCCGCCCCCCGGAGACACAACTGGAAACTCCGTAGAGCCAGCGACACAGCTCTCAACTCCAGTCTGTTGATCGACCAAGTCTTCTCTTGGGCATTCCAGTGCCCCTGCATGAACTGTCCCTGGCAGTGGGCCCCCCAGCCCAGGAGACTGGCGTCCATCATCAGGGCCACCCAATCGGGCACCTCCAGAGGCCTCCCGTGCTCCAGGGAGCTGGGGACTAACCACCAGCGCAGAGCTAAGCGTGTGTCGTCTGGACAGGGAAGTCTCCGGGACAGCGGATCCCGCTGATGAGACCATCGCCGCAGTAAAGCCCGTTGCAAAGGCCGCATGTGAGCCCTTGCCCATGGTACCACCTCTATGGTCGCTGCCATTGTGCCGAGGAGCTGTAGGTATTGCCATGCAGTGGATTCCTTTCTTCTGAGGAATTTCCGGACTAAGGACCGCAACCTGCGCGCCCTCTGCTGAGGAAGAAACACCTGTCCGGCCTCCATGTCGAATCGAGCCCCTAAATACTCTATCCTCTGAGAAGGGACTAACTTGCTCTTTGCCCGGTTGACCACCCAACCCAGGCTCTCCAAAAGGCTCATCACCCTGATAGTGGCTTGTTCGCTTTCGCTCCTTGACTTCGCTCGGATCAACCAATCGTCTAGGTAAGGATGCACCAGAACACCCTCCTGGCGTAATGCTGCCGCCACTACTACCATGATCTTTGTGAACGTGCGAGGCGCCGTTGCTAGGCCGAACGGCAAGGCTCGGAACTGTAAATGACCGAAGGGGACCACAAACCGGAGATACCGATGATGTTCCTGCTGAATGGTTATGTGCAGAAACGCTTCCGACAGGTCCAAGGAGGTGAGGAATTCCCCCCTCCGCACTGCCACCACTACCGAACGCAGGGTCTCCATATGAAAATGGGCCACACGCAGAGACCGATTCACTCCTTTGAGATCCAGAATGGGCCGGACACCGCCATCCTTCTTTGGAACCACGAAATATATGGAGTATCGACCGCATCCGTGTTGGTCCCGTGGAACCAGCTCTATCGCCCTGAGGTCTAGAAGCCTTCCTACTGTCTCCCGCACCGCCTCGAGCTTGCCCGGCGCCTTGCAGGGAGACTGCACGAAGGCCTCGCGCACCAGCCGCTGCAGTTCCAGCGTGTAGCCCTCTCGAATGACCTCCAGCACCCACTGATCTGAGGTAATTTCGACCCAGGCGGCATAGAACTCCTGCAACCGTCCTCCCACGGGAACCAGAGGCCCCTGGGTCCGCCTGATCTCGTTGTGGTTTCCGAAGATTAGGGGAGGGGGAGGAGGTAGAGGCGGAGGCCCCGAATCCCCTCCCTGCTTCCCGGAACCCTCGAAAACCCTGGTTTCGGCTGGGGAACCTGCCCAGCTGGCTAGAATTGAACCTTTGAAAGCGAAACCTGCGAAAATCGCACTGCTGATTCTTGCCCGCAGCCACTCCTCGCCCCTGCTTGGGCTTGTCCTCAGGTAACTTGCCTCCCTTCGATTAGCCTAGCTCCTTGACCAACTTCTCCAGGTCTTCCCCAAACAGGAGACGCCCCTTGAAAGGGAGCTTACTCAACCTGGCTTTGGACGAATTATCGGCCGCCCAAGTACGGAGCCAGAGATAACGCCTAGCTGCCACTGCTGTGGCCATACTCTTTGACAAACCGCGCATCAGATCATAATGAATGTCCGACAAATAGGCTGCCCCCGACTCCAGATGGGCGGCATCGTTGGACTTGTCGCCTTCCGGCCCCACCTGGACCTGTTGCGACCACCGGAGGCAGGCCCTGGCCACCCAGGCTCCACAAATAGCCACCTGGATGGACAGAACATGAATGTCAAAAATCTGTCGCAGTAAGGCATCCAGCTTTCTGTCCTGCGCATCCTTGAGGGCCGCACTGCCCTCCACCGGAATGGTGGTCTTCTTTATCAACGCCGCTACTGCCGCGTCCACCTTGGGAGATTTGAAAACCTCCCTATCCTGGTCCGCCAGCGGGTACAACCGGTTTAACACTCTGGAACGCTCCACTCTTCCTGTATTAATTCTTGAAACACCTGGTGTACCGGGAAGGCCCTCTGGGACTTTCGAAAGACTTGCAACAACGGGTCTTCCAGTGGCACCTCCTCTGCGCAGGCATATTCAAGGTCTTCAGGGTTTCCGCAATGAGAGCCGGAGGTTCGTCCCTTCTGAACACTCGCACTACTCGAGCTTGTTCCTCCTTGTCCTCAATCTCTCCTTCCTCGAGCTCCTCCTCGAGGGCCACACTCTCTCCATCCTCATCTGAGAGCTGACCCTCCGAGCCCAAAGACGGAGCCCCAGCCTCCGCATCTAGTCGCGCCCTCTTGACTCCCTGCTGGAACTCCCCAACGGGAACCTGTGCAGGCCTCTTTACTACGCTCCCCTCGCAGGGACCCTTCTCCTGCTAAGACGGTAGCCCTCCAATAGCCTGCTGCAGCAGGGCCACGAACCCTGCCGAGAAAATAGACTCTAGCCCTTTTGGACAGGTTACCGGCAGAGTGGGAACATCCGGAGCAGAAGATGGACCTGAAGTCGGTTCCCCCAGGGGCAAACTGTCCACTGGAGTGACCAAGGGACCTGCCTCAGCCCCTGACCGCTCCGCTGTACCTTCTCTGGCGGACTCCGTGGCCTCGGACTCCTTGGCACAACCCTTACACACACCTGAGTCCGAGAGTGTACTCCTCTTTGCCCCACAAATAAAACATTGGGACTTCGAAGGCATACTTACAGGGAAAAGCGCCCCCTCCTCCCTGGGGAGCCCACACATAACCTCCCTAGCGCCCTAGGGAATCACCGGGAGAGGAGGGCCCCTTTTCTAAGCCTTTACTTCACTTTATTTAGACTGAGCAGTTAACTCTGCGTTGTTTCTCTTTTTTTTTTTTAAAACTCCCTGATGCAATCGGGTACTGGAGCTGTCCCGCCGGTTCACAGTCCGCGGACCCCCAAAAACCGCGGTCTTAACCGCCGGCACCAAACCGCAGCTAGTCCCGAGCCTGGGCCTGATCTCCCCGCGTTTCTGCCACGTGGCCAGGCCTGCTCTGCAAAGAGCGCGCACTTGCGCCGCAGCAAACTCCACTGGCCCGCCCCCTTACCTCTGCTGCTAGTGCAGGTTGTTCTCAGCTTCGCCGTCACCAGAAAGGAGACAAATGAAGTTCTCACTCCGCCTTGAGCTCAGCACGGAGGCCCGACACCGGAAGCCTCCCCGAATGGCCAGAGACGCGTTCACAGGCAGGACCTCTGTATCGCGCTCGGCGGTGCAGGTCCCCATCCCCGGTTCAGCTCCACTCCTGCTCACTGGGAGCGAACCAGGCCTGACAGTCCCCCTGCTGAACTACCCCCCCCCCCCAGAAGTAGTAACACCAGCAGGCTACAGGGGAGCCTGTTGCACCTTTAAGAACAGCCCCAGCAATTTAAAGGCATAGCCGCATGTCTAATCCCTTATGTTTTTTTTTTTTTAAACTAAATTCCAACCAACTATCCTTAATTGTTCCTCCAGTGAGCCCGGACCCCTGGGCTCACCACCTATTCAGCTGCTTGGAGACTGAGGTAACTGATGGAGTAAGGCAGATCCCAGAGATATATGTGCATGACATCACAGAAAGAAGGAGGTTCCTCAGTCTCCAAAGCTGCTGAATGAGGTAAATAACTCAGAGGTCCGGGACTAGACTGGGGATACGATCAGGAATACTATATATTCTTTTTAAGAAAGAAAGAACCGGCGATACCGGTATAGTGTCGAGGAAGGCAGACGCGACCACAAAAAAGAGGAGAATAAGGAAAACTTTTCTGCGGTGACAGGAACAACGACTTGCTGGCTCCACGGAAAACAAAGAACTGGAGAGAGGCAGTTAGGAAAGGCGGGAAGAAGCACGCAAGCGCTGTGGAATGCTCCCAAAAGCTTTCTAATTGGACGCTGGGGAGCGTTCCCACGCAGACTCCGTCGGTACCGACGATACCCATATGTGAAGACTACATTCCTGCTTGTTCCTGGAGATTATAAAATACTATAATTTATGTGCATTCACAAACATCTAGGCATAGGCATTTATACCAGTTCTAGGGCTGGTGTAAATGTCCACAAATTAAGGTGTGATTTTCTGCCACTTATGTTAATATTTTAAAAGAAAAGTAGACATCTAGTTTTCTTTGCAAAATAGTGTCCATGTAGATGCCTGATTTCATGCTTAAAGTAGTTACCATCTTACACAATTAACTTCAATGTCCTGGTAGGATGATTTTCACTTCTGCTCTAAGTCACTACAACATTATCAAATATTAATATTATGAACCAATAATTACACATCTTTGATTTAAAAGTGAAAAAATGTTAACTTTTGTGAGCAGTTTATTTTAGAAGATGCAATGTGATGTGTATCATCAAGACAATCCTGGCTCCTGGTGACCCAGACCCTGAGTTTTCTTGGCAAGGTGCGACCGGAAGTAGATTGTCAAGTCTTTCTTCCGCACAGTAAGTTTACAGCCCCTGGTATTCCAAGGTGGTCACCCATCCAAGTACTAGCCAGACCTGACCATACTTAGCTTCAGAGATCACCATGAGTAGGTTCATTCAGGACAGCTAAAGACTCATTCTACTGTATAAGATACTGTCCCTTTAAGTGTTACTTGTATGTTGTGATGGCCCAAATATTTTTCATAAATTTGGTTCCATTGGAGTCAAGGGTATAAATGAAAGACAGTCAGACCTCTGAAAAATCAAATCACAGTGTTTTGGCACAAGCCATATCAGACCTCTGAAAAATCAAATCACAGTGTTTTGGCACAGGCCATATCGGCCCAATGTTTTTAAAAATCCAGTTTCACTACAACAGCTTACAGTGTATCTCCAGTGCCAGCAACCATCTTCCCTAGCAGAAGTGATGACGATAAATAATCCTGATATCTTGTGTCATCAAGTCATCTGGCCAGCTGCCATGTTGCATCAATAGCCATTACCATGATGTCTGGCAATATGATTAGTAGCTATATTATTTACCCCAGATTATGTATAATTTCAAAATATGGAAACTTTAAATAGTAGCAACTCTGTTTAGAAGCACCATAAAATTATCATCTTTAATGCAGCACGAAGAAAGCTGTCAGTATATTTAACGTATATGGTAAAATTAAGATGATAAAATTGAGTGTTTCACTGTGATTTGCCCCATAGATTAAAACAGAGAGAACATTTCAATGGCAGTCCTTTAAATACAAATATTTGAGAAAGCGTAGATACTCACCTTTAACAGGAATTCTCCAGGGACAGCAGAACTCAGTCCTCACATATGGGTGATGATGGCACTGACAGAGCCTGGGCGGATCCACTCCCCAATTTTCAAAGAAACCTTTTGGGAGTTACACCACGCATGCATGCTTACCTTCCCACTCAAAGGTGCCATCTTACCTCAGTATGACGACATAGCTTAATCAAGCATAAAAAGAAAAAACAACTCCACGGGGAGGAGGGAGGGTTGTGAAGACTGATTCCTGCTGTCCCTGGAGAAAGCATAGGAATAGAAGATCCTGCACAGTGCAGTGTGGAATGCTTAAGGGATGGTCGCCGGTACTGGCTGTCAGGAGCAGCGACCGTCATTACCACATTGTCCATGCCAGGTATCAACTCCAAGCTTGGTATACAAGGGAGTGATCCTATTGAAAAAAGCATGGCAGGAGTTGGCCACGATGCTACTGTGGATACTGGTACCGATGCCAGTACTGGTACCGATGTCGGAGTCGAGCCCGACAGCGACATCGGAGCAATCATTGGTGACAGTTCAATCGGCACCGAGGTAACCGAAAACCTGCGGCTGGTATCCTCGGTACCGAGCCACCGGTATCGATCGGTGTCGGTACCAAAACGTATTGGTACCCAATCTTCCAGACTAGAGATCGATTCCAGACTCGGCATCGAGGGCAGAGAGCCTGATAAGCGAAGCATGGAAGGCACCGACCGTAAAGGTAATGAGGACATCGGTACCGATTTCGGTACCGTGTCTGATACCGGTGAAGGAAGGTCAACCAGTTGCAACTCAATCGGCCTCGGGGGAACCGAGAGTTGCGGATCCGAATCATCGGAACCGAGCCTTCGGTACCGCCGAGAGCCGGTACCAAGGCGAGTCGGTACCCAGTCCTCCAGACTGGAGATCGATTCCAGACTCGGCATCGAAGGAAGCGAGGCTATCGATGCACGTCTGGAGGGTACCGACGTCGGTGGTAGTATCGGTGCTGGTACCGATAATGGAAAATCAGTCTGGAGTGTATCCACCGGTCCCGAAGGTACCTAGGACGCCAGATGACGATCCCTGATGAGGAGTGTTTCATCCAACACCAGTGCCGATGCCGGGGTATCGGTACCGCTCAAAGCGGATGCCACCACCGGACACGGCTGAGGTATGTTCTGTGAGGGGTGAACCTCAGGAACAGCCTGAAACCCCTTATATGCTTTGGAGACCGAAGACTCCCGCCGGGGTTTTGAAGCCAGTGGTCCCTCGAGGGCAAGGCCAGAGCCGTCTACATGCTGTGCATGAGACTTACCACTCGAGGGCTGGCTAGTCTTAACAGACTGTTTGTGGGTTACCTGATCCTGTGTAGAAGAAGAAGGGGACGGTGCCCCGAAGTTGGAGGGCAACCGTGTATCGAGGGAACCTCGATGTTGAAGACTTCTTCTCACCAAACTGTTGTCAGGACCCAAGCAGGTTAGACACTGACTTCGAGGGTCTAAAAATAAAGTTGTACCGCCACAGTCTGAACATTTCTTGGAGAGAGTGGCCGGCGGTTCCATGAAGGAAAAGAAGAGGCCTAAGAACCCGTGGGACACTATGAAGAAAAAATATCCCGTGGAAAAGGAAGATTTTACAGAAAAAAGAAAAGAAAACACTGGCGGTACCGGTGGCGTCGGGAAGACAGCCGCGACAAGAAAACTAAAGAAATAAAACAAGAATTTTCTGCGGTGACAGGAGGACGTCCTGCCGGCTCTGCGGAAGAACGAAAATTGAGGAGAGGCAGTTGGGAAAGGTGGGAGGGCAGCACGCAGGCATGGTGGGTTGCTTCCAAAAGCTCTTTGATTGGACACTGGGAAGCGTTCCCGCACAGACTCCGTCGGTACCGACGTACCCATATGTGAATACTCATTCCTGCTTGTTCCTGGAGATCACCTGTTACAGGTCAGTATCTACGCTTTCTCCAGGAACAAATAGGAAGTCAGTCCTCACATATGGGACTCCCAAGCTACAGGCTATTGAAAAAAAAACCTGTAAAGCCACAGGCGACTGAAAAAGCAGACTATAAAGGGTAGCAGGGGGCGCTGGTTGGCTGGAAGTTATTGCAGTAGCAGCATCGAAGATGCAATCCCCACTCTAGTAGTCTGGACATCATGGGTTGGATGGAAGGAGTTGCACTATTTCCTGAAGAAGTGATGAAGTATGGCCTGGCTGAAGGTGCTATTCCTCTGGGAGATGATCTCCAAAATGTAGTGTGCAGCGAAAGTGTGCACAGAGGATCAGGCGGTGGTCTGGCAGATGTCTAGTAAGGGCACAGAGCCATCACATGATGCTCCAGAGTAAGTCCCACCTGTTGATAGGTGAAGAGAATGCAGTCAGCCACCAATTTTGAGATGGTGCGCTTAGAGGCAGCGACCCCAAATTGACTGGGGTCTAAAGAGACAAAGAGTTGCGCTGAGTGGCGATGGGGCTGCGCCCTCTGTATGTAAAAGGGCAACGCATGCTTGCAGTCCAGCATGTGTTGGGAGGTCTCTGCCCTAGAGGAATGAGGCCTGGGAAAGAAGGTGGGTAACACCAACTCTTGATTCAAGTGGAAGGTAGAGACAGTCTTTGGCAAGAACTTAGGTTGAGTCCGAAAGACGACCCTATTCCTGTGGAACCTGGTGGTGTAGGGCAAGTGTGCCACTAGCGGCTGCAGCTCGGTCACACGCCTGGCTGAGATGAGCACCACCGAGAACAGGACCTTTCAAGAAAGGTGCTTGAGATGGTAGGTAGCCAGGGATATGAAGGGTGAAGCCATGAGCTTCCCCAATACCACATTGAGGTCCCTTGCCACTGGTGGCAGACGGTTCGGAGGCCAGAAGAGGAGGAGGCCTCGCATGAACTGGCCCACCAAGGGGTGCACAGACATGGTTTTGGCCATCCACCGCATGGTGGTGTGTCGAGATGGCACAGAAGTGCACTTTGACTGTGTTGGACTTTAGGCCAGGCCCTGACAGATGTTTGGCATTGCGCAGGAGAAGGGGTTAAGACCTTTGTTCGCATACCAGTGTGAAAATCTGCTTTAAAGGCATAAGCCCGCTGCATGGAGTCCTTAAGCGAGGCAAGCAGAACATCTTCAACAGATCTTAGGGAGGAGGTGATGTGCTCTAGCTAGTCTGTCAGGGCAAGGAACCAGAGGTTGTGGTACAGCAGCGTCCTCTCCTCCCATGACAGCAAATCCAGGGTGCTCCCTAGTGGCAAAGGGTCCTGCTGGGACAGCTGCAGAAGCAGAGGGAACCAGGACTGCCTGGGCAACCTGGGCGCAATGAAGATGACTGAGGCTGTCTCTGCCTGGATCTTGAGGAGGGCCCGTGGCACCAGGGGTGTGGGCAAAAATGCATACAGGAAGCCCCAAGATCATGAGAGGAGGAAGGTGCCTGCTGCCTCCCATCCATGGGCCTGCTTCTGAGAGCAGAAGAATGGCAGCTGCATGTTCTCTGGACTGGCAAAAGGTCGATCTCCGGGGTCCCCCAGCGCTGGAAGACCTCCCCAAAATGGCTGGGTTCAGCCTCTACTCGTGGGGCTGGAGGACTCGGCTCAAGCAGTTGGCCAGTATGCTGTCCTGGCCCGGTAAGTACACCACTTTGAGGGAGATGTTATTTCCCATTGCGAAATTCCAGAGGCGCATCGCCTCCCAGCAGTGGCGGTACGAGCCCATGCCTCCTTGCTTGTTGATGTAGTGCATCGCCACCTGGTTGTCTGTCTGGACCTGAATCACCTTCCCTTCCAGATGATACTGAAAGAACCACAGGACGTGAGACTGCTCTGCGTTCCAGCAGGTTGATCTGTAAAGCACTCTCTTCTGGTGACCATAGGCCTTGCGACTGCAGGTGATCACAGTAGGCCTCCCAGCTCAAATTGGACGCATCCATTATAAAGATGCACTGTATTGCAGGAGCCTGGAAGGGCAGGCCAGTTCTAAGATTGAGGGGGTCCTGACACCAGGTGAGAAATGTTGCTAGGGCCGGTGTGACCTGGATGCGGTCCTCCAGATGGCCAAAGGTTGTGTCCACTGAGTGCTGAGTGTCCACTGAGCCTGTCTCATTTGGAGACGGTCAAAAGGGATGACGTGGACGGTGGAGACTATATGCCCCAAGAGATGGAGCATCTGCCTGGCTGTCACCGCTGAGCAGCCCTGCACAACCTGCGCCAGGGCAGAGGGGCACTGTGCCTAATCCAGTGGCAGAAAGGCTTTCACCTGAGTGGAATCCAGTAAGGTGCCAATGAACTCCAAGTGCTGGGTGGGCAAGAGGTGAGACTACGGGAAGTTCACCACAAACCCCAAGCATCAGAGCAGCATAGGGTGCACAGCGCCATGTTGTGCACCTCCTCTAGCAAGCCAGCTTGTATGAGCCAGTCATCCAGGTAGGGGAAGATGAAAACCCTTAGGAGCCTGAGGCAAGTGGCTACAACTGTCAGGCATTTTGTAAATACCAGAGGAGCCAAGGCTAGGCCGAAGGGGAGTATCACTATCTTTATTTAAAATTTGATAAACCGCTTAGGCCGAAACATTAAAGCGGTGTACAAAGAAAATAAAAGGTCAACACTGCAAACTACGGAAAAGAACGCCAAAAATTAACAGGAAAGAAAGAGAAAGGATAGCGCAAAGCAAAAGACAGAAAACAATAATCACGACCAAGCACAGACTGACTCAATCAACACTGACAAACAGGGGAAGAACAGGACCAAGACTCAGCTGGGACAAGACAACAATGAACTGCTGCATCAGGGAGGGGAGTCTAAGGGAAGGTCAAATGCTTTTCGGGATAGGTTCTAAGGGAGGTTTTGAATTGAGAATAAGAGATTTCGAGACGAAGGGATGAGGGTAAGGCATTCCATAACCATGGGCCAAGGAAAAAAAAGGCAGAGTGACGGGTCTTTTCAAGATGTGCGTGGGAAGGGGAAGGCAAGGACAGACGATTAGCGTGGATAGCACGGAGCTGGCGATAGGGCGTGTGCAGAGAAACCAAATCAGCCAAATACAGAGGGTTATTGGTGTGGATAGCACGGTGGGTGAGGATGAGAATTTTATAATGAAAACGAACATGCAGGGGCAGCCAGTGCAGGTGGAAGAGGATGGGGTGATATGATCGAAACGGCGGGCAAAAGTGATGATACGGGCAGTGGTGTTTTGAATAAGCTGAAGGCGTCAGAGCTGATAATTGGGAAGGTTGGCCATGAAAACATTACAGTAGTAGAGTCGGCTGGTGATTAGGGCAAGGACGAGAGTAACTAAGGATTCTAGAGGAAGAAATGTGCGAACAGCTCGAATTTGACGAAGGGTGGCAAAACAGCGCCTGGTGAGGGAGGAGATATGATCACGAAAGGAAAGGGAAGAATCAAGAACTACCCCGAGATACCGAAAGGAGGATATGAGAGGAATGGGAACAGAGTCGATCATGGGGGCAGTAGAGGGACATGAACCACTGAGGGATACCCACATAGCCGTGGATTTAGATGGGTTAAGACGCAGGAAATGTTGGGAAAGCCAAGAAGCCACATGTGAAAGGCAGGAAGAAGGGGGAGAGATCCAAAGAAAGTGGAGAGGTGTGATAGAGTAATATAATATCATCTGCATAGACAGAGGAAGATACCGAGTACTGCTGTAGTAGAAGAAGTAGAGGGGCCAGGAAAATATTAAACAACAAAGGAGACAAGACAGAGCCTTGGGGGACACCACAGGTAAGGGGAAGAGGGGAAGACGATTTTCCATTTAGGGTGACGGAAAAGGATCGAGCCGTGAGAAAGGAGCGAAACCAAAGAAGAACTGTACCGTGAAGCCCTACCTCCGCAAGACGAGTGAGAAGAAGGGTGTGATCGATTAAATCAAACGCAGCAGACAGATCAAGGGAAACCAACAAAGTAACATCACCACGATCATGTGCAACGTGAAGTTCATTCAGAACCGCTAGAAGGAGTACCATGTATTGATAATGTCGCCTACCGCCTAAGAATCGGAGGTACTGACGGTACCTTGGGTGGATCAGGATGTGGATGTAGGCATCTTTGAGATCCAAGGAGCATAGCCAATCTCCCTGCAGGAGGTATGGCAGTAAGGTTCCAAGAGATACCATTTTGAACTTTTCCTTGACCAGGAATTGGTTGAGATCCCACAGATCCAGGATGGGCCAGAAACCCCCTGTCTTCTTGGGGACAAGGAAGTAGCGGGAGTAGAATCGCCGATCCTGAAGAGGTTGGGGGACGGCTCCACCGCCTGATCCTTTGCAGAAACTCCCTCTGCAAGGGGTCCATTGGTAATTCTGCTGGGAAGAAGGGAGGAGGCAGCTGGGCAATGTGGAGGAGACAGCCCACCCTGACTACCTGCAACACCCAGGCATCTGTGGTGATGCTGGGCCACTGGTGTGTGAAGTGAACCAGCTGTCCTCCTGTGAACCTTGGGTCTGGTACCACCTGTGGGAGGGAAGCTATGCTCAAAGAGTCAAAAGCTCCCCCAAGGCTGCGGTTGGGGCGCTATTTGGGGTTGGGGCCTTTGGCTTACAGAGGCCATGACCCTGGCCCGTGGCCTGCTGCCCCTGTGGGGGGGGGGGGGGGAGAGTGATAGACCTGAAACTTGGGATAGTTCCAGTAAGCCTTTTCGTTCTTCAGGTGGAAGAACTTTTTCCCCGAAGTCTACATACGAGAAGGTTCAGACACTTTCTTGGACAGCCTGGTTCTGGTCATGAATTCCTTCTCAAGCTCATTGGCCTTCTCCATCATTTTATTTATTTATTTAACAATTTTTATATACTGCCTTATCATTGAATCAAAGCAGTTTACAATAGAACTCACACACTTACAATGAACTTATTATGGGCAAGGGACATTGGCCAAGTTGCCTAGAACCCACTGCTCCAAGTCAGAGGACTGTAGCCAGGCAAGGCAGTGGGCACTAATGCCCACCACAGCTACCCGAGCCACCGACTCAAAAGCATTGAAGGCCGCTCGAGTTTGAAACTTGGAGCACTCCTTGACTGGTGACACCAGGGTCCTGAAGTGCTCAAGGAGTTCGCCTGATAAACCAGCCGAGAACATGGCGAGTTCTTTTGCCAGGATCCGCAGGTTAATGCCCATGTACAGCTGGCATGCCTGGATCTGGGCTGTAAGCCCTGGAAACACTTCTTGCCAAAGCATCCAAGGTGCGTGCCTCCCTGTTGGGGGCACAGAGGAGTTCGTCTTCTGGCTCTTAATACAATGCATAGCGGACTCCACCAACATGGAGTTGTGTGGCAGTTGTGTTTTTTGGAAGCCAGAGCTCTGGCTGACTCAGTACTGTGAATTAAGTCAATGGTTCACAATCGGCACCATCACCAGGATCTCCCACATCCTGAACAGCAGCTGTTCGAGGATGGGGGGCATGGACACTGTCAGTGCCTCCCTAGGAGGGGCCTCATACTGGATGATCTCAAGATACTTGGTACACAGCTTGTCCTCGGGCACCGCCATGAAGGCGAGGGCTTGGGACATTCTCCCTCACAAACTCCAGGAAGGCTAGATCCTCTGGAGGTGACCGCCGCCGATAGTGCAGTGGGGATGTGTTGGAGGGGATGTTTCAGTGGAGGATGATGTCAGGAGACTCCTTGTCTGTCTCCCAAGCCAATTTGGAGCTGGAAGAATTGGCAAGCGCCCCCTGGTTGTTTAACTGACTCGGTGTCAACTCCTCCCGGCGTTGGAGCTCTGGTGCTGCTGTGCCTGACACCGTGTTGGGCTTCAAAAGTTGGTTGCTGATGAAGTCGACACCGATAAGCCAACCTCTCGAGGAAGGGTGGCGCATCCTCCGGGGAGATCCTCATCGAGGATGGTCCCATAGCTGGCACTGATGACCCAGAGTGACCGGGAGTCGGGCCCTTCTGTGCCTCAAGGAATGCAGCGAAGCTACGCTCCAGGGCCAATATTCTGGCCTCATTGCCAGATGGCTCCGCAGTGGTGTGTGCTGGCCTAGAGAATGTCGAGGCTGGCGTTGAGTCCCTGGCAGGGGAATCCCTAATGGTAATCGTGTCAAGGGACCCGACTCAAGGCCCTGACTCCGTGGATGACTCCTCCCTGCCAGGGCTGCTTAGGAGGGTGCTCCTGCCCATCCTCACTGGCATCAGGCCAAGAATTCCGTCCCTGGGTCCCAAAGGTCTTACCTCTTGGGCAGGGTCTTGGAACCTCGATGAAGCCCTCGATGCAAAGGGAAGGTTCTCCGAGGACGACTCCAATGCCTGATGATCTTGGGGTTCCGACTGAGCCAGAGCATGTGACGCCGAGTCGCCCAACGTTAACGTTGAATGCAGGGATCCTGCCCCCAATGCCGATCCTGAGGCAGACTTACCAAACAGCTCCCCCTGCTGCCTTTCATATTCCTTCTGGGTCTTAGCTGACATCAAAAGGCAGAGGGTCAGGAAGACATGTCACGGTCTGCCCCAAGGCATTTTTTGCAGGTATTGTCATCAGTGCGGGACATAGTGCGGCTGCACTTGCTACACTGCTTAAATCCGCTGGTCGAAGACATAGCGGGAAAAACGAGCCCCGCAAGATTAAACTTCGATATCTCGACCAGCTAGGGCATGAGCAAAAAACCCACGGGCCAAAAAGAAAAGGAAAAATAAGTCACCCAGCAAAAAACATGACGCCAAGGCGGTGGACTCAGGCAACAGAAAGGTGATTATACCGTTTCCGGTGAAAACAGAGGAAAAATACTGATGAATGGTGAAAAAAAATCAACTTAGTTCAGGATGCACAGACAGCATGTCTGCAGAGCTCCGTGGAAAAAAGAAGACTGAGGTAATATGGCATCTTTGGGCGGGAAGGTGACCGCGCATGCGTGGTGTATCTCCCAAACGTTTTCTTTGAAAGCTGGGGAGTGGATCCACAAGGGCACCATTGGCACTGACGTTATCCATATGTGAGGACTGACTTCTTGCTTGTTCCCAGAGAAAGTATTTACTTCAAGGTCTGTCCTATTTTGAGATAGTGACATTTTGGGCTACAACATATTGTATGCCATATAATTTTTTCTGTTGCACACTTTGAATAAATTAGCTTATTTGCCAGGATTGAATTGTTTTTAACAGGAAGGAAACATGAAGAGTCATACCATTTGATGTCTTCCCTGTAATTATTCATTGTTCTGTAGTCCACGTTATATAAACAAATATTTGATCATTTCAATTTCAAATATTTTCTTTTTGAAATTAAAATGATCAAATATTTTGACACTGACAAAAAATGGACTGAATAGAGACATTGGCTTTCTGACCCTTAATCAGACATAAAATCTTGAAATGCAAAGGGTTATCTTCTCATCACCAATGTCTTTCATTGGAATTTAATGGCAGACTTCCTAAGATCAGACAAGATTTGTGTGATGTAAACTGTCACTGCTGACACTGTATTCCACACCTTGCTTTGATATGTAATGCTATATGCAGACAGCGCAGAGCCTAGATGAAATTGTACTATTTAAACTTAGTGTAAAAGCTTATCACAAACATATATTAACTTAGTCCAATAACAAGGTATCATCTACAACAGAGGTTCCCAACTCCAGTCCTGGAGGGCCAAACACCATTCAGGTTTTCAGGCTGTCCCTAATAAATATGCATGAGATGCATTTGCATGCACCACCCCTATTGTATTCAAATGTATCTCATGCATATTCATTAGGGACAGCCTGAAAATCTAAATGGTGTTTGGCCCTCCAGGACTGGAGTTGGGAACCTCTGCTCTACAACTTACTTGTTGACCTCCATTTATACATATCTAACTGGACTAATACGGCAACTACAATGTTCTGATCTGGATTTTCAGCATTTTGGAATACGTTTAAATAGTGAATAAAATGTTAAAATGTAGTTAAAACTGTATACTTTAATGGGGTTTAAAAAATTTCTAACACCTGATTAGACCTTAAACCTTTCGATCATTTCAAGTTATTCTTCATTAAAAAAAAGCAGGATATGGTGCATTAATAGGAATCAATTACATGGTCCCTTTCATTTATGAAAATTGTAGTGTAGATCATGATTACAGGAGGAGACAACATTTCCTACTTAGAGGCAGGAGCCCAGTTCAAGGACAGGAGCAGCTTGGGAAAGCAAAACTGGACAAGGGTTGTGGATGAGAAATGTAAAACAGGGAAATCATAGCATTGTGACTAGTCATTCCTTGTATTTTTAGCAAATATCATGCTGATTAAGAATTATAAAAAGCAAAGTACAAACTTTTCAGCACACAAATAGACCAAATAAAAACAGGTGCTACAAACAATCCATTTATTGTGTTTTAAAATAAACTAGGTACACAATTGAAATAACAGTTTTGGCACTACGCTATACAGTGGCTACGTATGTGTTCTGACACTTAGTAAATACTGTCCCCTATGAACACTGCTGTGCTTAAGTTTGTCTTGAGTCATTTGCTCAGCAGGTATTTAAAAATAAATGTACTGTAGTGCTCCTGCAAGGAAGACTGTACATGTTCCATGAAGGCTGTAATGCTCCAAATTGCAAATTATTTCAATATACAAGGTACCCTGCATTCCATAAACTTGTCACATCAGAACATGTGATCTTAGTATTCAGAGATGAGCACAAAACGTGCTGTAATAAAATATGCCATCTGCAATCAGACATACTAATAATGGGATAAATGGGAAAAAACAATTCCTCTGTCTTTCAAAGAGGAAATAGTCTTTTATTAAAGAAAATAATTTAAGAACACAAATCTAATGGTATTTAATTAGGTATAAAGCCATCACCACTAGAGTGCTATGAACATCTAATTTGAGCATTTTTACAAAGTCATCTCACAATGGTGTTTATATGTAAAAGGTTGCAATTTGTACAATGTCTTGCTAATGCAATATCTCTACAATTTATACAGTCTTTTATATCTATGCAACACATATAAAACATGTCAAATACCAAACAGTAATTATCAGTCTTTAAGCTATGTTGCAGCCAAAAATAATAAAAAAAAAACCCACACAGAATTTTCACTAACTGCAATCTCCCATTCAGTTATTCTTTTTTCAAAACAGCCACTTTCTGAGTGAATGAGAATATGAGGCACAACTCAGCCATTTTTATGTATCACTTCTATTCTTTTGAATCCAAAATTTTTGCTTCAACGAAAATCTTCAGATGTATAGTATGAGTAGACAAACAAAAAAAACCCCTTTCAAATAGGCAGCAAGATACCTGCTCTAAAAGTTTTATTTGAAAAAGGATTTGGAAAACACCTGCACAATGGAAAGGTAACTCCAAATTCTTGGCTTTTTTCTATGGCATCTGAAACAGATATATTTAGAAATAAGTTATAAAAATACCTGCAAGTAATTACATTTAATGAACAAGACACGGCTGTTAAATAAAGAAATACTGCTAGCAGGTGCTGCATCATACGCATCAGATTTATAATAATTAGTTCTACAATAATCTGTCAGAATGCAAAAAGGAGATACTAAAATAATACAGCTATGATTAGGAATGTTCATCATTAGTGTGCATTCAGATCATTAGCAAGCCTTAAAATATTTTGGGGCATGTTTACTAAAGCCAACATGGCTTTAGACAAGGAAGATCGTGTCTTACTAATCTGTTATGTTTTTTTGAAGGTGTGAATAAACAGGTGGACAAAGGTGAGTCGGTTGATATAGTGTATCTGGACTTTCAGAAAGCCTTTGACAAAGTCCCTCATGAGAGACTTTTGGCAAAACAAAAGAGTCATGGGATAGGAGGCAGTGTACTATTGTGGATCAGGAACTGGTTAAAAGATAGAAAGCAGAGGGTAGGGCTAAATGGCCAATTTTCCCAATGGAGAAAGGTGAATAGTGGTGTACCCCAGGGATCTGTGCTGGGTCCGCTGCTTTTTGACATATTCATAAATGACCTGGAAAGTGGAATAACGAGTGAGGTTATCAAATTTGCAGATGACACAAAACTATTTAAAGTTGTTAAAACCCAAGTGGATTGTGGAAAATTGCAAGAGGATCTTGATAAATTGGGAGACTGGGCATCAAAATGGCAGATGAAATTTAATGTGGACAAGTGCAAGGTTATGCACCTAGGGAAGAACAACCCAAACTATGGCTATACGATGCAAGGTTCCACATTAGGAACCACCACCCAGGAAAAAGATTTAGGCGTCATTGTGGATACCATGTTAAAACCCTCGGCCCAGTGTGCAGCGGCGGCCAAGAGAGCAAATAGAATGCTAGGTATGATAAGGAAAGGAATGGAAAATAAAACAAAAGATATTATAATGCCTCTATATCGTTCCATGGTGAGACCGCACCTTGAATATTGTGTGCAATTCTGGTCGCCGTATCTTAAAAAAGATATAGCGATTATAGAAAAGGTTCAGAGAAGAGCCACCAAAATGGTAAAAGGGATGGAAGGATACTCCTATGAAGAAAGGCTAAAAAGGTTAGGGCTCTTTAACCTGGAAAAGAGACGGCTGAGGGGAGATATGATAGAAGTCTATAAATTAATGAACGGAGTGGAACGGGTAAGCGTAGATCGATTGTTTACCTTATCAGAATATAGAAAGACTAGGGGACATGCAATGAAGCTACAGGGTAAACTATTTAAGACTAATAAAAGAAAATATTTTTTCACTCAACGTGTAATCAAACTCTGGAATTTGTTACCGGAGGATGTAGTAAAGGCTGTTAGTGTAGCTGGGTTTAAAAAGGTTTGGACAAGTTCCTGGAGGAAAGGTCCATAAACCATTATTAAGAAGGGACCCAGGATATCAATGCTTGAACCAATACAAGCATTGTGGAACCTGTGTCCCTTGGGGAAACTGCTAGGTACATATGACCTAGATTGGCCACTGTTGGAAACAGAATACTGGGCTTGATGGACCTTGGTCTGACCCAGTATGGCATATCTAAAAAAATGTGCTAAGTTACCACATGGTAAGTTCCCAAAATTAGCAAGGGAGAAAGTATAGACTGGCATGTCCTCCTGCAGTCACTGCAGGAAGATGCACCTCACTGCACTAACCAGCCAGCACATCTAGTGTGGGTGCACCTACCGCCAGCCATCGAGGAGGCAGTAAAGCCACCCATGCTGATGGCAGTAAACTTGATTAGCATGCACCATCAGTGCCCACATTCCATCCCTAACCCACTCAGTCACCCCTCCCTCTTACCATGCTAATATTTAGCAGAAAACGTTTACTGCACTGCCCCTTGCTGTCAGCGCAGCATGCTTAGCGTGTGGTAAACCTTAGCGCACTTTAGTAAACATGCCCCTGTAATGAGTGCTAAAATCAATTTAATACATATTAAAATATTTTAACACCACAAATGTATGAAAACGAACTGAAAAAAAGTCTGAAAATTATGGAAGAAGTCCAAAAATGAACTGAAAATTGGTTTCCAAGCGCATCACTAGCACTACACATATATTTATTATCAACAATGGGAGCCTGTCACCCTCTAATGTTTCTGAAATCACTTACAACAAAATGGTTAAAGAGAGACCAAAGAACACAAGATCCTGATTTACAACAACAAACAATACAATGTTTTCTTCAACTTATGAGGTATTTCATGTCTCTTTCTGGTTGTTCAGTTTATGCTTGCCAATAGAAGTAACCTGAGTAATAAAGTTAGTATTAGAGTATTATAGGGCATCCTACATTTAGGATTCCTATCAAATGCAGTCCATGAAGCCACATGGACAAACTCCTTATCTATATCACCTTTTGTTGGCAACATATACAGAGACTAGCCTGTAGGAGGAGTGGAACATGTATGCCCCCCTATTTACCGCTTGTCCCTTTCTTTTAAAGACACACATGGATTGTTTATGAAGCAAGATGCTTCAATAATATGCTAAAGTTTCTGTACGTGAGAGATTTGCATACAGAAAGAAAACTCCATTAAATATAATTAAAGCTGATACTTGTCAGTAAGGGGTCCTTTTGTTAACATTCAGCAAGCTGTTACCACGTGAATTAGTGTACAATAATTATCATCATACTGGCATGACAGTGCTATTTCACACACTAAATGCATACCCATTATGGAGTAGGAAATGGGCAAAGTCTATGCGTTGCAGTTAACACTGTAACTTCGTGCGGATGTACTTATCTCCTATTTAGGAGATGGTAACTGCACCTTCACTATATGTAGCTACACTTACAGGGAAGTGAAAGGTTTTCTTGTGTTCTAAGTGTATGGGAACATGCTGGAATGCCCCAAACAGGTTTTGCACTTACCACGCGGCAAGTAAAGCATAGTTACTCACCTGTAGCTGGTATTCTCTGTGAATAGCAGGAATAAGTCCTCACGCATGGGTGATGTCGCTGACGGAGCCCGCATGGAACTCTCCCCAGCTTCCAAAGGAAGCCTTTGGGAGGTATGCTGCACATGCATGCCTGCTTTCCCTGCCCACCGTGGCACCATATTCTCCAGTATGATCACACAGCAGAAGCCAAAAGGCAACTCCCCGAAGAGATGGGAGGGTTGTGAGGGACTTATTCCTGCAATTCATTGAGAACACCTGCTACAGGTGAGTAGCAATTTTTTCTCTGTGAACAAGCAGGAAATAAGTCCTCATGTGTGGGACTCCCAAGTTCCAAGCTACCGGAACCCGAGGAGAAAGAATAGCCCAACCAGGCATCGAGAAATGGAGAAGTCAGGAAGCCCAGAGAGGCAGCCCGCCGAAGGACTCATCTGATGCAGTAGCCACAGTCAACACGAACCAAGGGAATTTTGAGCAGGTAGCCTGGATGAATAGAAGGGCCGGTGGGCAGGAGTTGACCCTTAAGATCCAAAGAGATGCCGGAGTACAACCTGTCTTACTAATCTGTTATGTTTTTTTGAAGGTGTGAATAAACAGGAAGACAAAAGTGAGTCCGTTGATATAGTGTATTTGGACTTTCAGAAAGCCTTTGACAAGATCCCTCATCAGAACCCTTTGGCAAAACTAAAGAGTCATGGGATAGGAGGCAGTGTACTATTGTGGATCAGGAGCTGGTTAAAAGATAGAAAGCAGAGGGTAGGGTTAAATGGCCAATTTTCCCAATGGAGAAAAGTGAACAGTGGTGTACCCCAGGGATCTGTGCTGGGTCTGCTGCTTTTTGACATATTCATAAATGACCTGGAAAAGGGACCGAATTTCTTCAATGGTCTCTGCTGCGTTTTTTCAGAACTGGATTACCAGACATGAAATGGATTTTTTAGTCAAAAAACATCCTAAGACACCAGTTTTCTATCTGGTCCCAAAAGTGCATAAATCATTGGCGGACCCACCGGGTCGTCCTATTGTCTCTTGTAGGGATTCCCTACTAGAACCATTGTCCCAGTTCTGTGACCTCTTTTTGCAGCTGGCGGCCATGAAGGTTCCCTCGTACCTTAGAGATACTGGTGATTTTTTGAACTATTTGCAGTCCTGTCAGGCTGTTGATACTTATAGATTCTTGGTGTCTCTTGATGTCCAGGCTCTCTACACTAATATAGATCAACATGAGATACTTACCTGTTTACAGGACTACCCGCTGCTCCTTCCAGACAGAATCCCGCGCACTTTTCTGTTGGATTTATTAGAACTTGTGCTAAGTAGTAACGTTTTTCTACACCAGGGTACTTTTTACCAACAAATCCATGGAATAGCAATGGGGGCCACGGTGGCTCCATCCCTGGCTACTATATACATGGCGGTTTTTGAACAGCATTATGTTTATACGGATCCTCTGTTTCATCTGATCCCTTTCTGGAAGCGTTTCCTGGATGACATCTTTTTCCTTTGGGAAGGCACGCGCTCGGAATTGGACTGTTTTATAGCCCGCCTTAATATGCATGTACCCAGGATTCAGTTCACTGCACAGATTTCCCCAAATACCATGCAATTTTTGGATGTACAGGTCTTGCTAACTCCAGATGGTTTTCAGACTACATTATACCGCAAAGCGGTACAACGTAATACACTACTTCGGTACGAGTTTTTCCACCCTCCAGCTTTAAAACAAGGTCTTCCCTTTGGACAATTTCTAAGATTACGTCGTAATTGTTCCTCTTTACGGGACTTTAAACAGCATGCCAGGGAACTCGAGCATCGTTTGCTCCAACGGGGTTATCCTCAAATTGTAGTCTCTAGGGCATACAAAAGAGCACGACATCTACACCGCGAATGGCTTTTGACTCCCTCAACCCCGAAAATAAAGGATTCAGTAATTACTGGAGTTTTGCCATATACTCGACATATCACACATGTTACACGCCTGTTACATCGATTCTGGCCGATTGTTGGGGTACATGATTGTTTCAAGGATCATATATTGCAGGTTGCCTATTCATGCACTGCCAATTTACGGGATAAACTTATGTCAACTGTTTCTCCGCTGGATCGACCCCCTCGCTGTCATGTGGAGAATGGCCACTTTGCCTGTGGAAATTGCATCTATTGTGCTCAGGCTCTGGAGGGACCTACCTGGGAGGATGCTCACACCTCTAGGACTTTCACTATTAGATGGCATACGGACTGTTCTACGGAATATGTGGTATATTTGATTGTTTGTCCCTGCTCTCTTTACTATGTGGGTCGAACCACGCGGGCCATAAAAACACGTCTTTCTGAACATGCTTCCCGTCTCAGAACAAAATCTTTAACGGCTCCTATGGTGGAACATAATCTGCACATGGGTCATGCTTTTTCTTCGCTGCGATGGAGGATGCTGGATTTTGTGCCCTCGGATCCTCGAGGGGGTGACCGTGCACTGAAACTCCAATATAGTGAACAACGCTGGATTTACCTTCTTAATTCGGTGGTCCCGAACGGTCTCAATCTCCAACTTGACTGGCATACCATCATTTAAGACTGCATCTCTACTGCTACTTCGGTGGTTTATCTGGGGATTCCCTGTGCAGTGGGAACTCCTGGATTGCCCCGTGGTTACACGCTAGTGATTGGCTGTTTTTGCTTTTTACGCCCTCTTGACGTCAGACGCGGCAGACTATAAAGTACGCCACATTCCCTTTGCTGTGTAAACTGATTATCATCTGCCATTAGCTGATTCACTGGACCTGAAGCAGGGTTTCTACACTGGTTGGCGACAAACCCGAAACTTGAGCCACGTCGTCATATGCAGTCTTGGCGTTCTGGCAGTGGCACTACAACAGCTAAGTCACGGACTTTAATTTTAAAACTTAATTTTCTTTATTAAAAGGGAGCGGTCACAGTGGTGCTTTGGGATAAGTCCCTAGCACTGGGCTGACAAAGCTCCGACAAAAAATCTTATTCTGGATTGTTGGGAATCACTTCAGTTATTCGGATTCATTATTTTTTGATGTGTTTGTTTGATCCGATTGGGTTCTATTTTGTGTACATCTGGAAAAGGGAATAACAAGTGAGGTTATCACATTTGCAGACGGCACAAAACTATTTAAAATTGTTAAAACCCAAGAGGATTGTGGAAAATTGCAAGAGGATCTTGATAAATTGGAAGACTGGACATCAAAATGGCAGATGAAATTTAATGTGGACAAGTGCAAAGTTATGCACCTAGTGTCCCCCGCAGCCCCCTCTAGTGGCGGCGTAGTGGTTCCACAGGGGCTGGGGAGCGCATAAGAATTAAAAGGTTCAGGGTTGATCTGTTGTGAGGGTCAATGGGATAGCAGGTCACATTGTCAGCCTCAGGGTCAACAACCTAAAAAAGTAACTCTTGCCAAGTGTAGGGTACAAAAAGGCTTTTATTTCCCCTTTTCGCATGAAGAAGTTCAAAATATGAGGTAATGAGTAACAGAACATAAATTCAGTTGCATCAAAACGTGAGTCAGCAAAACACTCAAAATAACATGGTTCCTTCACCAACTTAAAGCATAAACTTTCCAGTACAGTTTGCACACATTAGATTTGTTTGCCTTTTACTCAAAGATATCTTCTTGTGCAAAAGTCACATTCCATTGGTTCTATATCTTCAGTGCTCTCAGATTCCCCTGGCAGCCATTCCATGTCTATGGGATCTGAAACTGAGGTCTCTGAGATCTCTTGGATATTAAAACCTGGTTTCCTAAAAGCATGCCATACTGTATCCCAGTGCTGGCTTGGGAGTTTGGGGCGTCGGCTTTTAGGTCTAGTATATCTCCCTGGGCTTGCTGTCGTTTCAGGACTAAAAGTTTGCTCCTTCCATTCTCTGGCAACATTAAACTTTTTCCTGTAAAACTTATCAGTTATATCTGGTTTAAAACAGTCCTTATTGTCCAGATAAAAACTAGCCCTTTGTTCCTCTCTAGGCTTCTTGAAAAAGGCTTGAGGCCTAGTCTGAGAGTTTTGTGTTCCAGGTATATCCTTTCTCTCAAGGCTATGAACTTTTCCTTTATCTTTCAAGTTACTTTTGTAAAAGCTTTTAAAAGTACCTTTTTTCTCTTGAAGGTTTCTTCTCCAACCGGAGGGATAAGCACTTCCTTCCTTGGCTGCAGTCCGTGATACTGCCCCTTGAAGTTGTGTATGGCCTTTCTCTAGGCCTGCTCTCCCAGTAGCTTCCTTTCCTTTAGCTCTGCTGGGTTTGTCAGTGACCTCACCTCGGTCTCTGAGTCTGGCCTCTGGAGCTTCCCTTGGCACTGCCTCCTGTTCTCCACATGAAGGTCTCTGCCAAGCTCCTTGCCTCCTCCTGTGCTTCTCCTCTGGGTTCTTCCCTTCGGGGTTTCTCTGTTGCCTTTCTGGCTCTCTTGACTGCCTTCCTGGCACCTTTGCCTCTCTTGGCTCTCTCGGCTCTCCCTCTTGCAGTGCTCTGTTCCTACTTAAATCCAGAGCAGCTGCTTCCGAGTCCTGCCCATAGAGGTGTGGTTCTTCCACTTTCAGGTTTGTTCTCCTGCTCCCTCTATGTGTCCCTTCTCGTAATTGCAGGCAAATCCTGTTTTTTTCAAGATTTAAAAGTTTCCTTTCTTGCATCAGAGGGCTTGCGGTATCACACTAGGGAAGAACAACCCAAACTATGGTTACACGTTGCAAGGTTCCACATTAGGAACCACCACCCAGGAAAAAGATTTAGGCGTCATTGTCGATGACATGTTAAAACCTTCGGCCCAGTGTGCAGCGACGGCCAAGAGAGCAAATAGAATGCTAGGTATCATAAGGAAAGGAATGGAAAATAAAACAAAGGATATTACAATGCCTCTATATCGTTCCATGGTGAGACCGCATCTTGAATACTGTGTGCAATTCTGGTCGCAGTATCTTAAAAAAGATATAGCATTATTAGAAAAGGTTCAGAGAAGAGCCACCAAAATGGTAAAGGGGATGGAAGGATACCCCTATGAAGAAAGGCTAAAAAGGTTAGGGCTCTTTAACCTGGAAAAGAGACGGCTGAGGGGAGATATGATAGAAGTCTATAAATTAATGAATGGAGTGGAACGGGTAAACGTAGATCGATTGTTTACGTTATCAGAATATAGAAAGACTAGGGGACATGCAATGAAGCTACAGGGTAAACTATTTAAGACTAATAAAAGAAAATATTTTTTCACTCAACGTCTAATCAAACTCTGAAATTTGTTACCGGAGGATGTAGTAAAGGCTGTTAGTGTAGCTGGGTTTAAAAAAGGTCTGGACAAGTTCCTGGAGGAAAGGTCCATAAACCATTATTAAGAAGGGACCCAGGATATCAATGCTTGACCCAATACAAGCTCTGTGGAACCTGTGTCTTTTGGGGAAACTGCTAGGTACGTATGACCTAGATTGGCCACTGTTGGAAACAGGATACTGGGCTTGATGGACCTTGGTCTGACCCAGTATGGCATATCTTATGTTCTGGCCAAAATTTCTGTCCTGTTGGGAATCTCCATCCAGACAGTGGTGGGCTGCGGAGACAGAACGGAGGTTGGCTACCGATGTAGCCATCGCATGGACATTGTGAGCCGTGAAATGACCCTCAAGGCTCAAACCAGCCAAGGAATATGCATGGGCGATGCAATCAGCAAGCCAGAGGGATAATGTGCTCTTCGAAACAGTGACCCCTTGCCTACTGGAGTCGAAGGAAATGAACAACTGAGAGGATTGACAGTGCGCCTTTGTGCGCTCCACATAGAAGCCCAACGCATGCTTGCAATTCAATGTGTACAATGTTGCACCATCGCTATTGGCGTGAGGCTGGGGAAAAATGTTGGAAGGACAATAGACCGCTTTCCATCTCAACCAGAGATCACCTTTGACAGGAAACGCGAGTGGGTGCAGAACCTGGTGTATGGAGGATGTGCAACCAGAGCCTTGGAGCTTGCTCACTCGCCGGGCTGATGTGACAGCCACCAAGAAGAGGACCTTCCCGGTTGAGACTTCACCAGCCACACCCTCAGCAGCTCAAAGGGAGCCCGCATGAGCTGGCTGAGGACCATGTTCAAGTCTCAAGCAACTGTGGGAGGCTTAACGGGAGGCTTCGAGAGAAGCAAGCCCCATATGAATCGGCGTACCAGAGGCTGAGCAGAGAAAGGCTTCCCATCACAGCCACGATAAAATGCTCAAATTGCTCTATGAACACACATCGAGTTGGACTTTAGCTCAGAATTGGAGAAGTTCAAGAGGTACTCTAAAAGTTGATCCATGGGGCAGACAAAAGGGTTCATCACCCTACCAGTGCACCAGATGGCAGATTGCCACCATTTGAACACGTAGGCTTTATGCGTTGACTCCTTGCGAGATGCTAACAGGATCTCAGTGACACCCTCAGAAAGGGCAAGCTCCACAGGGCTACCTGCTCAGCATCCATGCTGTGAGTGCTAGGGAATGGATGTTGGGATACAATAGGGAGCCTCCTCTCTCTTGTGAGAAGAGGTCTGGGTCGGAGTCCAGATAAAGAGAGCTGTAGCAATAACAGGAACCATGGCTGTCAAGGCCAGTAAGGAGTGATGAGAATCATGAATCCCCTCTTGGCCTGGAGCTTAAAGAACATCTCTGCGATGAGCGGAATCGGGTGGGGGGGGGGTGGTAGGTATAAAGAAGGCCTCTCCCACAATGGATCAGAAAGGTGTTCAGAGCCAGGCGATCGCTGGCTGGTCTCTGCGAGCAGAACCGAGCTACCTGAGCATTCTGTGATGTAGCAAAGAAGTCCATGTCGAGGATGCCCCACTCTCAAAAGATCTGGTCCACCACCTCCTTCTTGAGGGACCACTCGTGTGGCTGAAGAACCTGGCTGAGTCGATCTGCTAGGCTGTTGCTCTTGCCGAGCAAATATGTCACCCTGAGATCCATGCTATGAAGCAGGGCAGATTTCCAGAGGCGAACCACCTCCCAAGATAGGAGGTATGAGCCTATTCCCCCCTTGTTTGTTCACACAGAGCATGGCAACTTTGTTGTCCATCTGGATCAGTACCACCTGATTCACCAGATATGCCTGAAAGGCACGGAGAGCATTTGCGATGGCCCGGAGCTCGAAGAAGTTGATCTGATGGAGACTCTCGCTTTCAGACCACAGGCCTTGGGTGTGGAGACCATCCAGGTGCACATACCAGCCGAGTTGGAACAGAAGGCCCCGATGCATGTTTGCGAGCATGAGCCACCACACTAGGGACTGAGCAAGAGGTGCAGTGACCACAACCCTGTCCTGCAGGCAGCCCGAGGCTTGCTGCTATTGCATTCACAAGGTTTGTTGAGTCTGCTGCATGCAGAGGCAGGCCTGAGGGATGACGTATACTATGGCAGCCATGTGTCTGAGGGCTCTCAACAGCCCACAGGATGTTATGTGATGCTGGCGCTGCAATACACCCAAGAACTCGATGAGATACTGCAGGTGATCCGCTAGCAGGAAAGCTCTCGCCCGAGTGATATCAAGAAGGGCCCCAACGAACACCAGTTGTATCAGCTGGAGGTGAGACTTTGGATAATTGATTATGAAGTCGTGGCCTTTGGTGGACTGCCATACACTGGTTGGTGTGGGACCCTTTACAAGCCAATCATCCAGGTATGGGAAAACGAGACCCCCCTAGTTCCGGAGGAAAGCAGCTATGACCGCCAGGCACTTTGTGAAGGCCCTGGGGGCTGCAAGCCCGAAGGGTAGAACCCGGTATGATAGTGCTGCTGGCTGCCCAGCACTAACTGAAGGTACTGTCTGTGATGCGGGTGGATCGGAATATGTGCGTATGCATCCTTCACTACTACTACTGAGCATTTGCATAGAGCTATAAGACGTACACAGCACTGCACAGACATGTAAGAGATAGTCCCTGCTCAACAGAGCTTATAATTTAGTCAAGACAGCAGGGGTAAACATGGGATACATCTAAGGGGAATGGTAAGGAGATCAGGTGAGTCAAGATCCGAAAGCGGCAGTGAAGAGGTGAATTTTTAGCCTAAATTTGAAAAGGGCCAGAGAAGGTGCATGACGTACAGACTCAGGTAGTTTGTTCCAGGCATAAGGAGCAGCAAGGTGAAAGAAGCGAAGTCTGGAGTTATCAGTAGAAGAGAAGGGCACAGATAGAAGTGATTTGCTAGAAGAGTAGAGTTCCCGAGGAGGGGTGTAGGGAGAGATAAGAGAGGAAAGGTAGGGATGAGCTGCAGAGTGAATGCACTTATAGGTCAGCAGGAAAAGTTTGAACTTTTTGCAGAAATGGATAGGAAGCCAATGAAGAGACTTGAGAAGAGGGATAATATGAGCATGACGAGGCTGGCGGACGATAAGTTGAACAGACTGAAGGGGAGAGAGATGATTCAGCAGGAGACCAGCAAGGAGTAGGTCAAGACGGGAGGTGATTAAGGAGTGCAAAGTGTTTTAGTAGTGTATTCAGAGAGGAATGGGTGGATTTTGTTGATGCTATAGAGAAAGAAACGGCAGGTCTTTGCTATCAGATGGATGTGTATGGAGAAAGAGAGAGAGGAGTCAAAGACAACCCCAAGGTTGCGAGCCGAGGAAACAGAGAGAAGTAGAGAGTTATTCGCAGATTGAGAATGGAGGAAAAGGTTTTAGGGGGAAAAATGAGCAGCTCAGTTTTGGCCATGTTGAATTTCAAGCGGTGGTGAGACATCCAAGCAGCAATGTCAGAAAGGCAAGCAGATATCCGGGTCTGGATTGCTGGAGAGATTTCAGGTGTAGAGAGGTAGATCTGGGAGACATCAGTATAAAGATAATACTGAAAGCCATGGGAAGAGATGAGTGCACCAAGGGACTGGGTAGAGAGAAAGAGAAAAGGAGTGGACCCAAGACAAATCCTTGGGGTACACCAACTGAGAGTGGGATAGCAGCAGAAGAGGATCCACCAGAAGAAACACTGAAAGAGCGGTGGGAGAGATAAGAGGAGAACCAGGATGGTACAGAGCCCTTAAAACCAAGCAAGGACAGGGTATCGAGGAGATGATTGTGGTCAACAGTGTCAAAAGCAGCAGAGGTCAAGAAGGATGAGGACTGAGTAAAGACCCTTAGATTTTGTCAGGAACAAATCAATGGAGACTTTGGTGAGAGCCGCTTCAGTATTATGCAAAGGATGAAAGCCAGATTGTAAAGGATCCAGGAGGGCTTGAGAGGAGAGAAAGTCAAGGCAATGGCAGTGAAGTTTAGAAACGAAGGGGAGGAGGGAGATGGGTCAATAGTTAGAAGGACAGATAGGATCAAGTGAGGGCTTTTTGAGGAGAGGTGCAACTACAGCATGCTTGAAGGCTGCAGGGACAGCTAAAGTGGAGAGCGATAGGTTGAGAATATGAGAGATGGAAGGGACAACAGTGGAGGAGATGGGGTTTAGGAGACAGGTGGGAATAGGACAGAGGAACAGGTAGTGAGTTTGGAAGAGGAAAGAAGGAGTGCAGTTTCCTCCTCAGAGATCATAGAAAAGGAAGAAAGGGTAGCAGAGGTAGAGGGAGAAAGTTGGGAATGAAGAGGCGGAGGAGGGGATGTAGCTGACTTTCTGAGAAATTGGAGTGTGATCTTGTGGATTTTATCATGGAAATAGTTAACCAGGGCTTGGGCAGAAAAGGGGGGGGGAGGAGTTGGGGGGGGAGGAGTTGGAGGCGGAGGCACCTTGAGGAGAGAGTTGAGAATAGTAAAGAAATGGCAAGGGTCAGCGGCAAGAGAGTTAGTTAGATGGACATAATAGTCTTGTTTGGCAAGTGCTATGGCAGATTGGAAAGAGACAAGCATGAATTTGAAGTGTAGAAAGTCTGCAAGGGAGCAGGATTTGAGCAAAGCATGCTCAGCTAAATGGGCAAAGGAACGTAGATAGCAGGTAGTGGATGAAAACTGGGCTGGGGTATATTGTGTCTCACAGGACAAGGCATGAGTGGAGTGAGAGCATCCAGAGCAGAGGAGAATGCAGCATTGTAGGAAGCTACTGCCTCATCAACAGACTCAGATGACATAGTGGAGGAAAGAGGTTATGAAACCGTGGACGAGAGAACCAAAGGGTCAATAGCATGAAGACTTCTAAATAGGTTGGAGGAGACCGGACGAGGTTGAGGCTGTGGATGATGAAGAGTGAAGCTTAGCAGATGATGGTCGGATAAGGGAAGAACTGAGATACAGAAATTTGAGGGTAAGCAATTAGAGAAAAATAAAAGGTAATGCAGTGGCCATGCAAGTGAGAGGGGGCAGTAAAGCAAAGCTGGAGGTTAAATGAGGAGGTAAGGGAAAGGAGCTTTAAAGCATAAGGATCAGAGGAGTTATCAACATGAATGTTAAAATCCCCGAGAATAAGAGTGGGGGAAGAGGAATCCAGAAAGAAAGAAAGCCACGATTCAAAGTCAGTGAGAAAGGTAGATGTGGGCTTGTCAGGAGGTTGATAAATAACAGCTACCCAGAGGAGCAGTGGAGTGAAAAGGCAGACAGAGTGGACTTCAAAGGAGGGAAAGGAGTGAGACTGAGGCAGCAGGAGGGATTGGAATTGGCAGGAAGGAGAAAGTAGAAGCCCAACACTACCACCATGGCCAGTGGGAAAAAGTGTGTGGGAGAACCGCCATGAGAGAGAGCAGCAACTGATGCAGTGTCTTCTGGGAGGAGCCAGGTCTCAGTTAGAACAAGAAGATGGAGAGCATTAGAGATAAAGAGATCATGATTAAAAACAAGTTTATCTGAGATGGAATGTGCGTTCCACAAGGTACATGAGAAAGGGAGAGAGAAAGGGGAAAGGAGAGGGATCTGAATAAGATTAGAGGTGTTGCGTGCAGTCTCTTTTCAGAGTGTAACAAAAGTCATGGGGGGCCAGGGATGGGGTTGATATCTCCAGATGAGAGGAGGAGGAGGAGGAGTAGAAGAGTGCGGTGCACAGGGAGACAGCACGGCGGAAACGAAGGTGAGGTGTCTTAGAGAAAGAGGAGATGGCTGAATCAGAGGGAGAAAGTGGTGAAGCTCAAGAGCCGATGACAGGGTAGAGAACAGAATGGAGGGGGAAGTGAAGGTGGTAAATGGGAGATAAGGAGGGGAGGAGTGAAGGTATAAATAAGAGGAGAGGCAATTAAGGAGTATGAAGAATAGGAAGACAAAGTGATAAGGAGCCATAGAAGAGAGATAGAGAGGAGAACAGAGGCCAGAAGAAATGGATAGGTGGGAGAGAGCCCACAGGGGATCCAAGAAACAAAGCCAGCCATCTCGCAGAGAAATGGGAACAGCATCCTCAATGAGACCATTATGAATTTTTTACGCATCAAGAAATGGTTGAGGTTTTGCAGATCTAAAACGGGGGACCAGGAAGAACCTGGAGTAAAAGCTCTGCCCGATCCAAGCCGGGGAACTGGCTCGATGGCGAGGTTGGCAAGCAGAGATCCAGGAAACTAAAGACCGGTGAGCCTGACATCAGTACCGGGAAAAATGGTAGAAACTATTATAAAGAACAAAATTATTGAACATGGCTTAATAGGAGACAGCCAATATGGCTTTAGCCAAGGAAGTCTTGTCTTACTAATCTGTTATGCTTTTTTGAAGGTATGAATAAACAAGTAGACAAAGGTGAGTCCATTGATATAGTGTATTTGGACTTTCAGAAAGCCTTTGACAGGGTCCCTCATCACAGACTTTCGGCAAAACTAAAAGTCATGGGACAGGAGGCAGTATACTACTATGGATTAAGAACTGGTTAAAAGATAGAAAGCAGAGGGTAAAGCTAAATGGCCTATTTTCCCAAAGGAGAAAGGTGAATAGTGGAATACCCCAGGGATCTATGCTGGGTCTGCTGCTTTTTAATATATTCGTAAATAACCTGGAAATGGGAATGACGAGTGAGGTAATCAAATTTGCAGATGACACAAAACTATTCAAAGTTGTTAAAACCCAAGATGATTGTGAAAAATTGCAAGAGCACCTTGATAAATCGGAAGACTGGGCATCCAAATGGCAGATGAAATTTAATGTGGACAAGTGCAAAATTATGCACCTAGGAAAGAACAACCCATATTATGGTTCCACAATGCAAGGTCCCACAATGGGAACCATCACCCAGGAAAAAGATGTAGGCATCATCGTGAATAACATGTTGAAACCCTCCACCAGTGTGCAGAGGCGGCCAAGAAAGCAAATAGAATACTAAGAATCATAAGGAAAGGAATGGCGAATGAAACAAAAGATATTATAATTCCTCTATCGTTCCATGGTGCGACCGCATCTTGAATACTGTGTGCAATTCTGGTTGCTGTATCTTAAAAAGGATATAGCATTATTAGAAAAGGTACAGAGAAGAGCCATCAAAATGGTAAAGGGGATGGAAGGATACCCTTATGAAGAGAGGCTAAAAAGGTTAGGGCTCTTCAGCAAGGAAAAGAGACAGCTGAGGATAGATATGACAGAGGCCTATAAATTAATGAATGGAGTGGAATGGGTAAACCTAGATCAATGGTTTTTGTCATCAAAATATAAAAAGACGAGGGGACATGCAATTTAGTTACAGTATAACCTATTTAAGACTAATAAGAGAAAGCACAGTTACTTACCTGTAACAGGTGATCTCTGGGAACAGCAGGAATTAGTCCTCACATATGGGTATGTCGGAACCGACGGAGCCTGCGCGGGAAAGCTCCCCAGCTTCCCAGAAAGGAAAGCTTTTGGGGCCTCCCACAGCGCATGCGCGCTGCCTTCCCGCCTTCCTGACCAACCCTCCTCAGTTCGCGTTTAAAGCTGAGATAATAGAGAGAGGAAAGGAAAGAGAGAGAGAGATACAACTCCCAGGGGAGGTGGGTGGGTTGTGAGGACTAATTCCTGCTGTTCCCAGAGATCACCTGTTACAGGTAAGTAACTGTGCTATCTCCAGGAACAAGCAGGAATGAGTCCTCACATATGGGGACTCCCTAGCTAAGATGCCGGGGAGATCCCCCTCCAAGGGTTCCTCATCTTCCTATGGATCTCAGGCATCCATTCAGGGAAGGTGGGCAGGAGTTGTTTAAGAATGGAACAGGTGTCTGAGGACAGCCTGACCAAACAAGGCATCCCGGCGGGAGTCCTTGTCCAAGCAGTAATGGGCTGTGAAGGTATGAACCGAGGCCCAGGTGGCTGCTCGACAGATCTGATCGATGGATACAGAATGAAGATGAGCCATAGATGTGGCCATGGCTCTCACATTGTGAGCTGTGACATGGCCTTCCAGAGAAAGGTTCTTACTCTGGTAAGCAAAAGAAATACACTGAGCAATCCAATTGGACAGTGTTCTTTTTGAGACTGGAAGTCCTAAATGAGAAGGATCAAAAGCAACAAAAAGTTGAGAAGACTTTCAATGTTGCTGTGTCCTGTGGATGTAAAAGGCAAGAGCTCTTTTACAATCTAACGTATGTAGGTTCCTCTCTGCACTGGATGCATGAGGAGCTGGAAAAAAGACAGGTAGATATACCTCTTGATTAAGATGAAAAGGTGAGACCACTTTAGGCATAAAGTGAGGATTTGTCCTAAGGACTACCTTATCATGACGGAACCTTGTATAAGGTGGATTAGCTACTAAAGCCTAAAGTTCACTGATGCGGCGAGCAGAAGTGATTGCAATAAGGAAAATGACTTTCCAGGAAAGAAATTTCAAGGAGGTAGTGGCTAAGGGTTCAAAGGGTGGCTTCATAAGCTGACCAAGAACCACGTTTAAGTCCCATGCCACCGGAGGAGGCCGAATGGGAGGTTTAGTTAAAGTTAGACCTCTCATAAATCTTGCAATAAGAGGATGAGAGGAAACAGGTTGTCCATTGATGGGCTGAAGAGATGCTGCAATAGCACTCAAATGGACCCTTACAGAATTTGTTTTAAGTCCTGCATTGGAAAGATGCAGGAGATATTCGAGTAAAGAATTCAAAGGTAGTGCTAGAGGGTTAAGACCCTTTTCAGCACACCAAATGGAAAATCTTTTCCATTTAAAAGCATAAGAACGCCTGGTGGAAGGTTTCCTAGAGGCATGGAGAATATCCTTCACCTGTTGAGAAAGATTGAAGTCTTGAAGGTCTAGGCCTTCAGTAACCAAGCTCTGAGGTGAAGGGACTTGGGGTTTGGGTGCCACAAAGTCCCCTCCTCTTGAGACAGAAGGTCTGGAGCAGCTCCCAGATCCAGGGAGGGTGCCTGGGAGAGATGCAGAAGTAGAGGGTACCACACTTGGCGTGGCCAGCGTGGAGCTATGAGGATCATAGATCCTTGATCCCTCTGAAGTTTGAATAGAGTCTTGGGAATCAAGGGAATGGGTGGAAAGGCATACAGGAAGGCCTGACTCCAATGAAGGAGGAAGGCATCCTTGGCCTGAGCTCCCTGACACGGAATTCTGGAACAGAACCGGGGAAGTTTGGCATTGCACGGACTTGCAAACAGGTCTATGTCCGGGGTTCCCCATTTCTGAAAGATTCTGAGTACCTGATCCATGTGCAGGGACCATTCGTGTGGAAGCAGAACTCGACTGACTCTGTCTGCCCAAGAGTTTTGGATTCCTGGGAGGTATACTGCCAGGAGATGGATTTGATGCTCTCTGGCGAAGGCCCACAATTTTAGAGCTTCGTTGCAAAGCGACAGAGAGCCAGTCCCTCCTTGTTTGTTTATGTAGAACATGGCTACTTGATTGTCGGTATGAACAAGGACTGTCATGTTGATGAGGAGGGTATGAAAGACCTTGAGAGCAAGGAAAATTGCTCGCAGCTCCAAAAGGTTGATATGAAGGGTGGTCTCCTGTGGAGACCAAGTGCCCTGAGTGGAGAGGTCTTGGAGATGAGCTCCCCAACCTGTTGGGGAGGCATCTGTAGTGAGAGTTGCTTGGGGTAACAAAGGTTGGAAGGGGGCCCCCAACAACAGATTTTGAGTGGATATCCACCATTGGAGAGACCAAAAAAGACGTTTTGAGGTTGCTATTTGGTCTGAGAGAGCTCCTGATGCTTGGGTCCACTGGGTGGACAAAGTCCACTGAGCTGCTTTCATATGTAGGCGAGCATAAGGCACCACATGAACTGTGGATGCCATGTGGCCTAGCAGTTGTAGCATCTCCCTGGCAGTCAAGTGGCTTCTGGACTGAATTTGAGAGGCCAAGTGCACTAGACGGTGGCAACGGGCCTGAGGAAGATAGGCCCTTGCAGTGGTGGTATCTAGCCAGGCCCCTATGAATTCTAGGGACTGAGTAGGGGTGAGTTGAGACTTTGGCAGATTGATGACGAGTCCCAGATACTGCAGTATGCGTCTGGTGTGGTCCAGGGAAGTCTGAGCTTCGGACTGAGATGGAGCTTGGATGAGCCAGTCGTCCAGGTATGGGAAGACAAATATTCCCAGAGTGCGTAGAAATGCAGCCACTATTGACATGCATTTGGTGAACACTCTTGGAGCAGAGGCTAGACCGAAGGGGAGTACTCTGTATTGGAAATGTTTTCCCTGGAACAGAAATCGTAGAAATTTTCTGTGGGATGGATGGATGAGTATATGTGTGTACGCATCCTTTAGATCTAGAGAACAAAGCCAATCCTGACTCTGTAGGTATGGAAGGAGAGTACCTAAAGAGAGCATCTTGAATTTCTCCTTGTATAGAAATTTGTTCAATTCTCTCAGATCTAGAATGGGTCTGTGCCCTCCTGTTTTCTTGGGGATGAGAAAATAAGGGGAGTAAAACCCTGACCCCTGTTGAAGGAGAGGAACCTCTTCTATTGCCCTTTGGGCAAGAAGGGTGGTCACCTCCTGACCCAACAGGTACAGGAGAGATGGGGGAGAATTGAATTGTCTCACCATGGTATGGGGAAGAAGGCTGGAGAAATGTAGTTTATAGCCCTCTCTGATGATAGAGAGGGTCCACTGTTCTGATGTGATTTGTTCCCATCTGGGAGCAAAATGAGTTAACCTTCCTGGAATGGTGAGAGGCTCTGGTTGTTGCAGAGCCAGAAAGGTTAAGTTCTCTAGAATCAAGTCAAAAACTCTGAGAGGGTTGGGACTGCTGGACTGTAGCAGCCCCTGTAGACTTTGCTCTGGCCTGTTTAGATTGCTGACGCTTAGGAGCAAAGCGAACTTGGGAAGATTGCTGGCCAGTATTTGTGGAAAATCTGGTCTTTTTATAGAAAGGCTTCTTAAAAGATTTTTTCTTGGCAGGGGTAGAGGTAGACTTAGAAAGTCTATCTAAAGCAGCATTCTCTGCATCCATTTGAGTGGCTTTGATTTGCCACTCCTTGCCAAACAGATTTTCACCTGTACAGGGCAGATTGCCCAAGCCATCTTGTACCCAGGGTTCCAAATCAGAGGCCTGGAGCCAAGCAAGTCTGCGAGCAGCTATGGCAATGCCGGAGGCTCTGCTAGCTCCCTCAAAGGAGTCAAAGGCTGCTCTGTTGGAGAACTCTGAAACATCTTGAGTATGCTTTAGCAAAAGAAGGAACTCCTCCTTTCTATCCTCTGGGATAAAGGGGAGAAAATGACGTATCTTCAGTGCAATCTCTTTCAAAAACATGCCCATATAGAGGCTGTATGAATTGATTCTGGCAATAAGCATGCTAGCTTGGAAGATTTTTCTACCAAAAGCATCCAGAGTCCTACATTCTCTTCCTGGAGGGGTAGAAGAGTGCCTTTTGGTACTCTTTATCTTTTTCATAGCAGACTTCACCACAATAGAGTGGTGAGGGAGCTGAGTTTTTTGAAAACCAGGAGAAGGAGGAACCCGATACATGGTGTCCAAACGTCGAGAATGTGGAGATAGGGTGAGAGGAGCCTCCCACAAGTCCATCATGTGTTCTTGAAGAATTTTATGTATGGGTAAGGTGGCTGCCTCTTTGGGAATCTTAGAGTATCCTAAAATATATAATTTTTTTGCTCTAGGTTCCTTTTCAGAGGTTACAGAAATGGAGAGTCCTTTAGCTACTTCAATAATGAAGTCTTGAAAGGACAAATCCTCTGGAGGAGACATTCTCCTTTTTGGAGAAGAGGGCTCCTCAGGAAGAGTAAAAGAGACATCAGCAGAATCATCTGAGGTATCAGAATCCTCAGAAGACTCAAAGTACCGCCTATTAGCTTCCAGAGATCGATACGCGTACCGACCGGTATCGACATCGGGCTTACCGGGAACCGGATCGGTATCGAGAAAACCTCCGGAACCGGAGACCGGAACTGGCATGCTACTGGAAGTAGATGCTCTGGGTACCGGTATCGGTTGTGGTACCGGAACCGGAGTCGGAACCGATTGTTGCGGTACCGAGGGCGTTGCAGCGTTAATGAAAGCCAGTATGGCTTGTTGCATGGATTATACAGTAGTACCCATAGACGCCACAACTGCCTGGATGTCGGTACCGGTGTTGGCCGGTACCCCAGAGCAGTCTAACAGGTGATCGGTCGAGGCCGTGCCATCGATGTCAACCTGTAACCCCATAGGAGGAGCTTTGGAAGCTGGAGCTTCCCGCCGGGGTTGTTTGGCTGGGGCAGGGTCCTCAGGGTCAAACCCAAGGGCCTCTCGCTGCTTAGAGGGAGATTTGCCCTTTGAGGACCTGCCTGAAGAATGTTTGGTTACCTGAGATCCATCAGGAGAGGAAGACCTGGAGGATGTTGATGCTGGAGTATCCGTAGAAACAGCATATGAAACTTGGCTGCTCGGTTCTGTAAGCCACGTTTGGACATCAGAGAGCAGGATGGACAATCCGGAATGGAATGGTCAGGCCCCAAACATTTAAGACACCATTCATGGGTATCTGTGACTGAAATAGTACCGGTACACTTGGTGCATTTTTTAAAACCAGAGGCTGGTTTCTCCATGAAGGAGAATTTGAGAAGGCCTAGAGGCCTCACAGAACAAACACACCAAGTGGGGAAAAAGTAATTAATTTTTTTTTTTTTTTAAAGAAATAAAGGAAAAAAGACCGGCGGTACCGGTCCGGAATCGGGGAAGGCAGACACGCGGTCAAAGAAACAAATTAAAATAACAATTTCTTCAGCAGTGACAGGAACACGACCTGCTGGCTCCACGGAAAAAGAACTGAGGAGAGTTGCTCAGGAAGGCGGGAAGGCAGCGCGCATGCGCTGTGGGAGGCCCCAAAAGCTTTCCTTTCTGGGAAGCTGGGGAGCTTTCCCGCGCAGGCTCCGTCGGTTCCGACGTACCCATATGTGAGGACTTATTCCTGCTTGTTCCTGGAGATAATATTTTTTCACTCAACATGTAATCAAACTCTGGAATTCATTACCGGAGGATGTAGTAAAAGCTATTAGTGTAGCTGGGTTTAAAAAATGTTTGGACAAGTTCCTGGAGGAAAGGTCCATAAAACATTATTAAAGGGGACCGGGAAATCCACTGCTTGCCCCAATACAAGCATTGTGGAACCTATGTCTTTTGGGGAAACTGCTAGGTACTTGTGACCTAGATTGGCCTTGGTTGGAAACAGGATACTGGTCTTGATGGACCTTGGTCTGACCCAATATGGCATATCTTATTATTAGAATCATGACATCGGTCTGCAGGAGGCTCCGGTGCATGGGGTACTCCCAGGGATTGTAAGGAGGCGACAGCTAGGTGAAATGCAACTGATAGCCAACTCTGGATGATCTGTAGTACCCAGCCATCTGAGGTGATCAGAGGTCAATGGTGGGGGCAAAGTGGATGAGGCCCCCCCCCCCACTTGCAGGGCACCCCGGATAACGGTTGGCTGGCTATGCTCCTGAAGACTCAGTCAAAAACCCGCACCTGACTTGGGCACTTGCAACTTGGATGGAAAGTACCTCTGCAGGCACAGGAGGACAGCCTTTTTGTTTGGTGCTTTCTTCTGCATGGGATTCGCAGTCTTTCTGGAAAGCCTGGTGAGGGTCACCTGGTTCCTTTTCCAGCTCTTTGGCCTTTTCCTCCACAGATTTGCTGAAGAGGTTTTCACCCCAACAGGGGACACTGGCGATCTTGTCCTAGACCCACTGCTCCAGTTCAGATGACTACAGCCAGGCCGTCTGTCCCCTCTATGGTCACCACCCTACCAGCGGATTCGAAGACATCATAAGCGCCCTGCACCATATATGTCAAGCAAATTTTGCCGTAAGCTAGGAGACCCCAAAAGGGCTCGTGGCGATCCTCGGGAATGTTGGAAACGAAGTCGTCTATGTCCAGCATGACATTCTTAAGGAACATGGCCATGTACATTTAGTAGGCCAGGATCCGGGCTATCAGCATAGAACCCTGGAAGCACCTCCTCCAGAAGGAGTCCAGGATCCACACTTCTGTGTGGGTAGCACTGAGGAATGCATTTTGGCACTCTTTGCCCGCTTCAAGGCAGACTCGAACACAATGGAATTGTGGAGTAATTGAGGCTTCTCAAATCCCGTGGCCTTTTGGACCCGGTACAGGGAATTGAGCCAGCTGTTGACAGCCGGGAGAATGAACAGCGCCTCCCACAGCCACAGAAGCAACCTCTGCAGAGGATATGGTGGACGAGAACTGTCACTGTCTCACGAGGGGCCAAGGGGTATTGGAGGTGTTCCAGTCCCTCCACCCTTGGTTCCTCTTCCAGTTCCAAAGAAAAGGGGATGACCTTGGCCAGGTCCTGAACAAAATCCTGGAAGGATTTGTCTTCTGGGGGTAATGTCCGCTAATCTGGAGGGGATGAAGGCTTGGAAGGGAGATCAGACACTGTCGATCCTGCCTTAGTTTACCATTCCAATTCGGATTCTGAGAAGAAATCGAAGTAAAGCAGAGTCTCCTCCGAGAGCCAACTGCGTGTCTCAGGAGAGTGTAGACATTGATGGTCCATCTTGTGCCTGGCATGCTGACGGCAATCTCAGATTCCGATACACTGGAAAGGAAGACTGCTCTGGCCACAGGTGTCAATACCGGTCTTCCACCCAATGTCCCAGTCACAGTGGACAAGGCAAGGGTTTCCAAGATCGGCTGGAAGGAGTGTGGTGATGATGCACTCTACGCTGCGAAGCCTGCATTCCGCAAGGCTTCCACCACCAGCAGGTGAGCTTCTAAGGCTCGTAAGCATTCCTCCAGAACCACCGCCAACAAGGATGTTAATGCAGCAGCCATCACTGGTGAACCCTTGGGTGGGGACTCCAGGATGACAGAAGCATCAGCAGAAATCCGGCAGCCCTCCTAGGCACTAGGACTCTGCCGTTCAGGTTAGGTCCTCCTGCTAGGGAAGCTTGGTTGGCTGTCCCAGCCCTCATTGTCCACCTTGCGTCTAGAGAAGCTGCGATGGCACTGCACGCGGATTTTCTTCTTGTGCTCCCCTTTCAATGTGGCCGGGGTCACTGTAGAGAGACGATCCTCTCCGCTCGAACCTTCTGCTACAACTGAACCCTCTGCTCTTTTCCCTTAAGAACATAAGATATGCCATACTGGGTCAGACCAAGGTCCATCAAGCCCAGTATCCTGTTTCCAACAGTGGCCAATCTAGGTCATACGTACCTAGCAGTTTCCCCAAAAGACACAGGTTCCACAATGCTTGTACTGGGTCAAGCATTGATATCCTGGGTCCCTTCTTAATAATGGTTTATGGACCTTTCCTCCAGGAACTTGTCCAAACCTTTTTTAAACTCAGCTACACTAACAGCCTTTACTACATCCTCCGGTAACAAATTCCAGAGTTTGATAACACGTTGAGTGAAAAAATATTTTCTTTTATTAGTCTTAAATAGTTTACCCTGTAGCTTCATTGCATGTCCCCTAGTCTTTCTATATTCTGATAACGTAAACAATCGATCTACGTTTACCCGTTCCACTCTGTTCATTAATTTATAGACTTCTATCATATCTCCCCTCAGTCGTCTCTTTTCCAGGTTAAACAGCCCTAACCTTTTTAACCTTTCTTCATAGGAGTATCCTTCCATCCCCTTTACCATTTTGGTGGCTCTTCTCTGAACCTTTTCTAATAACGCTATATCCTTTTTAAGATACGGCAACCAGAATTGCACACAATACTCAAGGTGCGGTCTCACCATTGAACGATATAGTTTTATTTTCCATTCCTTTCCTTATGATACCTAGCATTCTATTTGCTCTCTTGGCCGCCACTGCACACTGGGCCAAGTGTTTTAACATGTTATCCACAATGACGCCTAAATCTTTTTCCTGGGTGGTGGTTCCTAATGCGGAATCTTGCATCGTGTAACCATAGTTTAGGTTGTTCTTCCCTAGGTGCATAACTTTGCACTTGTCCACATTAAATTTCATCTGCCATTTTTTTTAAATTTAATATTTATTGAATTTTTGAAATACATTCAAACAGTTGAATGAAGGAAAAATGGTAACAAGGAAATAACATTCCAAAATAATACAGAAAATAAACAGTATATGTCAATACATTACCATAAGCAGTCCACAATCTTTAGAAGAGGCATCAGGAAATTACTTACATAAAAAGTAGGAAAAAGAACAACAAAAAAGCAGTGCAAGACTTATACGTCAGCCGTATGAGAAGCAAAATTCACAATTCATTCCTCCCTAGCTATCAGGAACTCCAGCAGCTGGCGGGGCTCAAAAAAAAAAAATTTTTTTTCTTTATACGAAACACAACACCTAGCAGGAAATTTCAACAAGAATGTTCCGCAGAGGGAGAGTACTCTGGGCTTAAAACCCAGAAATTCCTTCCTCCTCAGATGGGTACCTCTAGCTAAATCAGGAAAAATACGTACATATGAGCCCATAAACTGCTCACTGAAATTCCGAAAATACAAACGAAGAATTAAAGCTTTATTGGTCTCAAGGGCCAATGTAATAAGGAGGGTAGTACGTGCAGTAACTAACTCCAGAGAGCTCTCTAGAAACCCCGTAAGATCCCCAGGAACCCCCAAAGGAGCACTATTAACTCCCTGAGTACCCCTACACATAGTTAGATATTGAACTCTGGTTAATGGTGGGAGATCCGCCCTGGAGATCTTCAAGACCTCCTGGAAGTATCTACGAACCATTTCCAGAGGATAGAGCACGGGAGACCTAGGAAAGTTAACCACTCTTAAATTGTTCTTCCGGACTTGGTTCTCCAGATATTCCAACTTCCTAGTATTCACATTCCGGTCCTTCACATGGGCATGGTGTAATTCTTGGAGCTGCTCCAGATCTCCACTCAGCTGTGCCAGTTTCCCCTCCTGTTCCTTTTTCACCTTAGAAACCTCCTGCAGATCAACCCTCTTAATCTCAGTACTCACAGACACGGCAATTTTTTCCAAAGAAGAGTTCATTGTAGAAATGGCCTCCCATAGCACTTCAAGCGTTATTTTTGCAGGCCTCACCAAACCGCCGAATCCTGTATTGACTATCGGGGCCAAATTCTCCTGGACAGGGCTGGTCAATATCCTCGACTCAGCCCCCGATCCTCCCACAGCTCTAGGAGACCCACATGGAGTGTTTACATCGGCTATAGAGCCCTCCACAATCCCCTGCTTCGGCGTGCTAGTCACCACGCCAGCAGGAGACTCTCTTCTGCCAGAGAAACCGTTTCCAGGACAAGGTGGGGGGGGGGGGGGGGAGGCGCTGCTCCGGGGACAAGAAAACCCCGGATGTGCTCAGGTTCGGAAAGCACTCCGGACCTGCCGAAGACGCCGCTCGCTCCCCCGGCACTGAGAATCCGCACATCTGAAGCGTCTTTTGGTCCACACCGATGGATTCAGCCTCACCCGAGGGAAGGTAAGCTTGTTTTCGTTTCCTCCTGCCCATACTGGCTTCAGGAAAGGAGAAATGCCAACAGCTATGCGCTACAGGAACCATACCTCACACCAGGGGAATCACACTGCCGTCATCTTGCCTCGACTTCCACAGATATTTTGCCATTTTGATGCCCAGTCTTCCAATTTATCAAGATCTTCTTGCAATTTTCCACAATCCTCTTGGGTTTTAACAACTTTAAATAGTTTTGTGTCATCTGCAAATTTGATAACCTCACTTGTTATTCCACTTTCCAGGTCATTTATGAATATGTCAAAAAGCAGCGGACCCAGCACAGATCCCTGGGGTACACCACTATTCACCTTTCTCCATTGGGAAATTTGGCCATTTAGCCCTAACTTTTGCTTTCTATCTTTTAACCAGTTCCTGATCCACAATAGTACACTGCCTCCTATCCCATGACTCTTTAGTTTTGCCAAAAGTCTCTGATGAGGGACCTTGTCAAAGGTTTCTGAAAGTCTAGATACACTACATCAACCGACTCACCTTTGTCCACCTGTTTATTTACACTTTCAAAAAAACATAACAGATTAGTAAGACAAGATATTCTTTGTCTAATGCCATGTTGGCTATCTCCCATTAGGCCATGACTATCTACATGCTGAATAATTTTATTCTTTATGATGGTTTCTACCATTTTTCCCAGTACTGACGACAGGCTCACCGGTCTGTAGTTTCCCGGATCACCCCTGGCACCCTTTTTAAAAATTGGCGTTACATTGGCGATCCTCCAATCTTCAGGTATTAGAGATGATTTTAATGATAGTTCACAGATTACTAATAGCAGGTCTGCAATCTCATATTTCAGTTCTTTCAACACCCTTGGATGTATACCATCCAGCCCAGGTGATTTGCTACTCTTCAGTTTATCTAATAGTTGTAATACATCTTCCCGATGTATCGATATTTCCTTCAATTCTTCCGCACTTTTAAATACCACTTCAGTCATGGGTAACATCCCTACATCTTCCTCAGTAAAGACCGAAGCAAAGAATTCATTCAGTCTCTCCGCTATCGCCTTGTCGCCTCCTAGTGCCCCTTTAACTCCTCTATCATCTAATGGACCAACTGACTCTCTCACAGGTTTTTTGCTACGAATGTACTTGAAAAAATCTTTATTTCACATTTTTGCTTCTGCAGCAAGCTTCTTCTCAAATTCTCCCTTTGCCTGCCTTATCAATGCCTTGCCAGTGCTTGTGCTGTTTCCAGGTTTTGTCATTTGGCTCTTTTTTCCATTTCCTGAAAGATGCTTTTTTGGCAACAACAGTCTCTCTGACCTCACCTTTAAACCATGCTGGCAGTTTTTTGGATTTCCTTCCACTTTTTTAAAGCGTGGAATACAGCTGGTCTGGGCTTCCAAGATAGTAGTTTTCAACAACACCCAAGCTTGATGTAAATCTTTAACCTTTGCAACTTAGATATCTTATTCGCATCTAATTAACCAAAATAACCATGTATATAGTTGCCATGTATATAGTTATTTGTATATAGTTACCCTGTTTTCCACCAAGTTTATGTACCTTGTTCTTTGTAAAAAAACAATGCTGTTTGTACCATTGTGTTTATATTTGTTCATATGTAAACCGCACTGATTTAAGAGCGCGGTATATAAGAAAAATGAATAAATAAATAAATAAATAAATAAAAATAAAACTGCTCCTTTTAGTTTTTTCTTAACTATTTTCCTCATTTTATCATAGTTTCCCTTTCGAAAGTTAAAAGGTAGTACTGTGGATTTCCTTACTATCCCTCCTCCACTAATTAAATCAAATGCGATCATGCTATGTTCACTATTGCCAAGTGGCCCCAACAACCTTTTCTCTTGCACTAGATCTGGTGTTCCATTAAGGACTAGGTCTAATATGGCTTCCCCTCTGGTCGGTTCATGAACCAGCTGCTCCAAGAAGCAGTCTTTATTTCATCTAGGAACTTTATCTCCCTATCATGTCCTGCCGTGACACTGACCCAGTCAATACCAGTTATTACTGCGCTGTAACGTTTGTTAGATTCCTTGATTTCTTTGAGCATTTCATCATCCATTTGTTAATTCTGGCCAGGAGATCGATAGTACATCCCCCCACTGCCATCGCCTTCCCCTTTTTACATGGAATTTTAATCCATAGAGATTCTACAGCAAATTTTGTTTCCTGCAAAATTTTAATCCTTTCTGACTCAATGCCCTCTCCAACATAGAGCGCAACTCCTCCACCAATTTGATCAACTCTATCATTATGATACAGTTTGTACCCAGGTATCACAGTGTCCCACTGGTTGTCCTCCTTCCACCATGTCTCTGATATTCCAATCATATCTAACCTCTCATTTAGTGCTATATATTCTAACTCTCCCATCTTATTTTTTAGACTTCTAGTATTTGCATACAAGCATTTTAGAGACTGTATTTTATTGATATTAATTTGGCTATTGGCAGACATGGGTAATTTGGGATCTTTAAGCTCTGTCTGCTCCATACTCGAGGGCATTTGGGCTACTTTATTCTTTTTTGGAACCTCTCTGTTTTTGGTAGTATCCTTCAAGGATACATTCTTCCGAACCATCCGCTCTTGGGCGACTGTCGGCTTTCCCCTATTATCTAGTTTAAAAGCTGCTCTATCTCCTGATGTGTGGATGATGGGGGGTCGGGGCTGAGGATACTGAATCAGATGAGCGAGAGGGAGTCCTGCTTTTCCTGACCTTTCAGTCCTTGATGCGTCATCTGCAAGCAGAGTCCATAGGATACAGGCTGGTGGTCAAGTGCAAGGCAGTGTAAGCACCAATTATGGCAGCCAGTGACAGAAGGAGAAATTAGGTCTTACCTGCTAATTGTCTTTCCTTGAGCTCTCTCCGGGCCAGTCCAGGGAATGTTAGGGTTGTCAATCCCCTTCAGCAGCTGAGGACTGAAACACTTCAAACTTTGCTGACAGCTTAAGCCACTCCCCCTGATGTCAGTGAACCAGTCTTCTTTTGAGAAAGCAGCTAAACCACAACCTCGGACAAGATAAGACAAACCAAAATAGGAACTGATAAATCTCTACATTCCCCAGGACCGGACTGCACACGCCAAACACAATGTGAGCCGCACTCTGAGTTGATTCTTCTTTTTTTTTTTTTTGCTTTCACCAACGAAATCGAAAACATCCCCCCCCGGCGAATACCGAAGGAGCCCCAAAGTCCCGCCTACCCAACCAAAACTTGCTCTGCAACCGCTCTTGCGCTCAGGTAGACGAAAGGACCGTGAAACAAACGGTAAAGGATGGGCCCTGGACTGGCCCGGAGAGAGTTCAAGGAAAGACAATTAGCAGGTAAGACCTAATTTCTCCTTCCTTATCGCTTCTCAGGGCCAGTCCAGGGAATGTTAGGGCAGTACCAAAGCAGTACCTAAACTCGAGAGGGACCCGCAAGACCTGCGACAATGGCTGAGGCCCCCACCTTCGCATCCTCTCTGGCGTGAACATCTAATCTGTAATGTCTAGCGAACGTATGCAGTGAGGACCACGTTGCCTCCCTACAGATATCCACCGGAGGAACGAACGCGTACTCCGCCCAGGACGTCGCTTGAGATCAAGTGGAGTGTGCTTTCAGCCCCTCTTGCGGCGTTTTCCTCCCGGCTTCGTAAGCGGCCACGATAGCGTGTTTCACCCATTGGGCAATTGAGGACTTCGTAGCCACTTTACCCTTTCGTGGAACGGCAAACAGCACAAATAACCTATCCGACCTGCGAAAAGACTCAGTGATCTTAAGGTAACTCCTTAAGACGTGACCCAGATCCAATTTTCGGAAAGCGCGATCCATCGGAGAACCTGATAAATCTGAGAAAATCGGCAACGCCACCGACTGATTAACATGAAAAGCAGACACCACCTTCGGCAGAAACGAAGGCACCGGACGCAACAGCACCTTTTCCAGCAAGAATTTAAGGTAAGGCTCACGACAAAACAGAGCTTGCAAATCCAAAATCCTCCTTGCCGAACACAATGCCACGAGGAAGGCCGTCTTCCAGGAAAATTCTTTCAAACGCATTGAGGAAGCGGAATCAAACGGCAGCCGCGTTAACGCTTCCAAGACCACATTCAAATCCCAAGGAGGCATCACGCGGCGTAACGGAGGCTTGATAATTCTAGCCGCTCGAAAAAACCATTGCACATCACCATGCATCGAGAGACGGCGACTCTGCACCGTTCCTCTAAAGCAAGTCAGGGCCGCTAAATGCACCTTCAGTGTGCCGAGAGCCAATCCTTTATCTAATCCTTCTTGGAGAAACAAAAGCAGTTGCGGCAATGCAGCAGACATAGGCGCAAAGCCCCGTTGTGCACACCAATCCTCAAAGACTCGCCAGACGCGCACATATGTTAGCGATGTTGCAGGTCTTTTAGATTGTAGCAAGGTGGTCACAATGGATTCCGAGTAACCTTTACGTCTTAAGCGATCCCCTCAAGAGCCAAGCTGTAAGCAAGAAGCGATCTACCTGCGGCATGAGCACCGGACCCTGACTTAACAGATTGACCCGGACCGGAAGCCGCCAAGGAGAATCTATCAACAGCCACACCAGATCGGCATACCACGAACGTCGAGGCCAATCCGGTGCAATGAGAATCACTGTACCCTGGTGACTTGCTATACGCTGAATGATCCGACCTAGCATCGGCCACGGTGGAAACACGTACAGGAGCGTGCCTAACGGCCAGGGCTGTACTAGAGCATCTAGGCCTTCCGACATGTGCTCTTTGCGTCTGCTGAAAAATCGGGACGCTTTGGCATTGCCGAGAGTAGCCATGAGATCCATCCCCGGCTGCCCCCAGCGTAGCGTAAGTTCGTGAAACACAGCCGCATTTAGTTCCCATTCCCCGGGATCGAGAACATTGCGACTGAGATAATCAGCTTGCACATTTTCCTTGCCCACTACGTGCGCCGCCGATAAAGCCACCAGATGACTCTCCGCCCAAACCATCAAATCCTGGCACTCTTCGAGCAAAGGTACACTCCTGGTACCCCCTTGCCGATTGATATAGGAAACCGCCACCGCATTGTCGGAAAAAACCCGGACTGACGCTCCTTTGAGCAAGTGCTCGAAATGTAGGAGCGCGAGACGTACTGCTCGGAGTTCCAACCGATTGATCGACCACGAGCTCTCCTCCTCGGACCAGAAGCCCTGTGTCACTTGAGACTGACAGTGAGCACCCCAGCCCAAGAGACTGGCGTCTGTGGTCACCAGCACCCAAGCTGGATCCTGCAAGGGAACCCCTGCCCGCAGATGCATGGGATCCATCCACCATAGCAGACTGTGATGCACAAGCTCTGGACAGACCAGTTTCTGCGAGAGAGGATGAAGCTGTGGAGACCACCTGGAGAGCAACGCCTGTTGCAGAGGTCTCATATGTGCCTTGGCCCACGGGACTAGATCCAAGGCCGCCGCCATGGACCCCAAGAGTTGTAAATAGGTCCACGCCGAAGGAGCCGGTAACCGCAAAAATGCCCGCACTTGCTTTAAAATCTTTAGCACCCTGCTCTCGGGTAAAAAGACCGAACCTCGTGCCATGTCGAAGAAGGCTCCGAGATACGTAAGCTGTTTTACCGGGAGCAACTGACTTTTCGCTTGGTTGATTGACCCAACCTAGCTGCTCTAGAAGCTGAACCACTCAAGCAGTTGCCTCGACCGAGGCAGCCCAAGAATCCGCCCTGATCAGCCAATCGTCCAGATACGGATGCACGCAGACTCCTTCCTTCCGCAGCGCCGCCACAACCACCACCATCACCTTTGTGAACGTTCGAGGGGCAGTCGCCAGTCCTAAAGGCAACGCTCGAAACTGGAAGTGACCCATAGGAACAGCAAACCTCAAAAACCGTTGATGATCTGCCCTGATGGGTATGTGGAGATAAGCCTCCGTGAGATCTATGGCCGAGAGGAACTCGCCAGGCTGTACCATCTGAATAACAGATCACAGCGTCTCCATTCGAAAATGCGGAACTCGTAAAGTGCGGTTTACGTGCTTGAGATCCAGAATCGGACGAAAAGATCCTTCCTTTTTGGGAACCACAAAATAAATCGAGTATCGACCTAAGCCGCACTGGTCGGAAGGTACCGGTACCACCGCCCGCAGTTGCAACAGACGCGTTAGCGTGTCGGCAATTGCTTGTGTCTTTGGTCCTGGACCACATGGAGACACCACAAAGGCTTCTGTCAAAGGGCAAGCGAATTCCAGTGCATACCCCTTTTGAATGATTTCTAGCACCCATTTGTCTGAGGTTATAGCAGTCCAGGCCGAGAGAAATCCCTGTAAGCGGCCACCCACAGGGATTTCTGCCTGGACCAGCAAACCTCCATTGTGTCTTTTTAGCAGCGTTCTGTTGGGCATTAAAGTAGTTCCTACCAAATCCCCTAGCTCCACGAAAGGACTGACCGTGAGAACCGAAACGGCCTCTGGGATAGGGACCAAACCGAGCCCCTCGGAACCGATGAGAATCTCTACCTTGTCCCCGCTGCCTGGTTCCTCCTCTAGGTGCCTTGGGACGATCCTCCGGCAAACGACCCCCTTTGGAGTCTCCGAGATCCTTAACAATCTTTTCCAAGGCCTCCCCAAAAAGCAGCTTACCCTTATAGGGGAGTTTGCTGCGACGCAATTTAGACGAGACGTCAGCTGCCCAATTACGTAACCAAAGAAAGCGCCTGGCCGCAATTAGCGACGCCATGGACTTCGCGGCAATCCTTACCAAATCATAGAGGCATCTGCCAGGTAAGCCGCCGCTGACTCCAATTTCACACCTTCCGCGGAAGTAGCATCTGCTGAATCCGCAGAGACTTCCCTTTGGAGCCAACGGATGGAAGCTCTTGACACATAAGCCCCACAAATGGAAGCTTGCAGCGCAAGAGCGCTAGAATCAAATGCCTGCTTAAGGAGAACCTCCAGCTTATGATCCTGGAGATCTTCAAGCGCCGCTGCACCTTCCACTGGAATTCTTGTTTTCTTAGTCACCGCCGAGACTAATGCATCCACCTTAGGCATTTTCAACAATTCTCTCTCCTCCTGAGGCACTGGGTATAGGCGAGCCAAGGCGCGACTACCCCTCAGCGTAGCCTCCGGACACTCCCACTCAGACTCAATCATCTGCTTTATAACGCGGTGCACCGGAAAACAGCATTGTTCCGCTTTAAAGCCCTGCAACAATGGATCCTCTAGAGGTTCTTGAGACACTGAGGGCATGAGAAGGTTCAGAGCAGCTAAGGACTGAGAGATAAGTGCTCCAAGCTCTTCTTTGCAAAACACCCTAAAAACATTAGGATCTTCGCCAGGCGCAATCTCCCCCTCTTCAAGTTCCCCCGGCCAAAGGTCCAAGTCTGCATCCGAGAGGACCTCCCCCTCTTCCACTATATGAGAATCTGTGACAAGGGGCCCAAGGGGCTCCAATATGGACTGCCCCTTCAGCCCCATCTGGGAAATGCCCTCCCCCGGGTCTACAGCCGACTCCGCAGGCTGACCTACATCTAAAGAAAGAGAACCAGAGGCAGAACAGCCTGCCTGAGAGGATTTCAATAAAAAAGCCCTATGTAGCGCCAAAATAAACTGGGGGGAAAATAAGGCAGAAATACCTTCCTGAGCTTCAGGAAATTTCTGCGGCGTCTTAACTACAGCCAGAGCCTCCTTAGTAGATTTTGACTTTCTCTTTCCTTGTTTGTGGTGGCCCGCGGGAGAAACGGACGGCTCCACTAAAATGGCCGCCATTCCCGCCTTTTCAGAGGATAATAAAGGCCTATCCGAATCTGAAGACAGCTTGCCTTCCATTTGCCACAGACCGGGAAAAAACAAAGCAAACCGGGGATAGAACAAGTGCCCTGAACCGCACCAAGAGACTGAGCTCACAATTTACTTAAAGCGCCAAAGCACTGCCATCATCAGGGAAACCCCTGCCGACGCGTGACCGTCTGGCTAAAGAAAAGCCTCTGCCTGCCCAAACAGAAAGCTCACCTGAGCTGAGCAAAGCAGCGCGGTGCCTTCATTCCGCTCTCCCGCTGCTAGCGGGAGCTGAGAAGATGCAGCGGTTCAGCAAGATAGAGGGTAACTGGGGCACCCAGGACCAATCCACCAGCCACGTAGACAGACGCCCGAGAGAAGGCAGGCTCTGCTCTCCTCCACTGCTTAGAGCATGCAGGCAAGGGCCGTCTATGATGTCTCTGTTTTTTTTTTTTTTTTAATAGACTTTATATAGCACCGGGGAATATAGCTAATTACCAGCCCTGCTAGAGCCAAATTGCTATATACTTCCTATGAAAAAAAAAGCCAAACTGATTTTCTTGTCAGGGAGACTGTCAGCATCGATGTCCTGTTCAGCTGCTGAGGACTGAAAGACTGGTTCACTGACATCAGGGGGAGTGGCTTAAGCTGTCAGCAAAGTTTGAAGTGTTTCAGTCCTCAGCTGCTGAAGGGGATTGACAACCCTAACATTCCCTGGACTGGCCCGGAGAAGCGATAAGGAAATGGTCTTGCCACATTTGGTGCATTTTTTAAAGTCGCTAACTGGCTTAGACATGCCGAAAAATACTGCCTTGGCGAAATCAGATTCAAAAACGGCCATAGACGAGAAAAAGCCCCCGAAGGGGAAAAAGATGTCAAAAGGTGCAAAAATTACAGAAAAAAATATCCAAAGGGTAATAAAAAAGTTAACAGACAGGCAGGTGAAAAAATGGGCAAAACCTCAGCCACAAATACAAGAAATTCAAACTTTTTTCTGGACTGTAGGAACATGTCCTAGGGGCTTTGTGGAAAAAAGAAGACTGGAGTATATGGTGCTAAGGCAAGCGAAGAAGGCAGGTGCACTTGCGCGGCATACTTCCCAAAGGCTTCCTTTGGAAGCTCGGGAGCATTCAGTTGGTGACGTCACCCATATTTGAGGACATCTCCTGCTTGTTCACAGAGAAAGATATTTACTGCACTTTAGCAAAAAGGCCTCTAACTACAGACACTGATGTGAAACATTTTGTATGAACTGTAAAAAAAATGTATATTTATCCCAATATGAATACAATGAACTGCAAATTTGGCACTGTTATTACTTGCACATTACAAAATCCTTACCAATTTATGCATAATAGCATGGGGATACAAGAAGATCTGTGAGAACAAGCAACTGGTCATCTGTGAACTGCTGTTTGTGCTCCTGCCAATTGTCATGATGCGTCCTTCGGAAATTGGATAGCGTCTTCTTTACAGTCATCTGTACAATATACAATTTAATGTGACTTTTGAAATCCACAAATGCCAGTCTGGATACACAGCATTCCAATATGATAACAAAACTGGTTCCTGAAACTCACTGTTTACAAAGATTTCAAAACAAGCAATTATTTCACTTGTGAAATACTTTTTATACAAAAATCATGTAAAGAACCCATTGTATCAAACATTTTTTAACTATCAAATTCCATTTATTTCATGTAAGTTCTTTTTATATTTGTCACTTCAAGTAATATTTTAAAGGGAAATTTAACATATGCAACCATTTATTCCTGCAACTGACAAACGTAGAGAAGGGAATTATTTGTCACAAGCTTTGCAGACTTTTCTTTCTCTGTAGACACCGTTTGGAGTAATGTGTACAATTCTGAAGACTGCGTTTTCAAAAGAATGTAAAACAGGATGAAATCAGTCTAAAAGATGGCTATTAAGATGGTCATTGGTCTTCATCATAAAGAATATGGGGACAGACTTAACAATCTCAATTTGTATATTTTGAAAGAAAGGTGGGAGTGGAGAGAGATGATAAAGACATTTAAGTTCTAATTCTATTTGTTTATAAAATACATAAAAACACAAAATTGGTTACATAACAATTGAAATATAAGGCCAAGCTCCAGAAAAAATGGCATATATTCATTCCCTATACATCAGTTGAGCTTTATAGTCACAGCAAAATAAAGAAAAGAAATAGAAGGGGGAGGAAGATGGATTAATCACTCTATGATACTAGGGCACAGAAGATATTTGGGGTCACCAAATCACTGAATGTCACATCTGCATTAAGTTAATATGCTAAAGGCTCTCAAACCTGACCACTCGGAAGGTTAGAGTCAATTTTTCAGCAGTCTTGCATTCATACCTATGTGTTATGCTTGCCATAGTCCACCAAAAGGTTAGGTTTAAAGGAGAGGAATTTCTCCAATTACCTAAAATCATCTGTAAGTAGTAGTTTAAACCTATGTCAAAAAGTTTGTCTTGTAACATAGTAACATAGTAAATGATGGCAGATAAAGACCAGCAGGATTCATCTAGTCTGTCCAGCAAGATGGCAAGAGTAGGTGCACTTGTCGCTCTGTGCAGGCCACCCCTTCCCATGTCTTTCTTTAGGGGTGAACCCACCACTCCATGTAGGACACCCCTATTTGTTGAGACGTTAGATTTTTCAGAAATTAGATGGTACCGTTTATTTTGTTTTTATCCTGTTGCTGTAAAGGGATCCACTGTGTTTGTCCCATGCCATTTTGAATTCCATCACCATGTTTGCCCCCACCACTTCCATCGGGAGGGCATTCCAAGCATTCACCACTCTTTCAGTGAAGAAATATTTCCTGACATTGCCTTTCAATTTACCACCTTGCAGCTTCATGTTATGCCCTCTAGTTTTACAGCTTCCCCGTCTTTGGATGAGGTTTGTTTCTTCATCATTTCTTTTTAAGTATTTATAGGTCTGAATCATATCTCCCCTGTCCCTCCTCTCCTCCAAAGTGTACATATTTAGGTCTTCAAGTCTCTTCTCATAAGGCTTCTGACGCAGGCTCCAATCATTTTGGTCGCCTTCCTCTGAACAGTTTCCAGTCTTTTTACATCTTTTGCAAGATTTGGTCTCCAAAACTGAACACAGTATTCCAAGTGAGGCCTCACCAGTGACTTGTACAGTGGCATAAGTACCTCTTCCTTTCTGCTGGTAATCTCTCTTTGTATGCAGCCCAACATCCTCCTGGCTTTTGCCACCGCCTTGTCGCACTGTTTTGCCACCTTGAGATCATCAGAGATAATCACAGCAAGGTCTTTCTCCTGAACCGTGCATACCAACCTCTCGCCCCTTATCGTGTACATTTCCCTTGGATTTCTGCCACACAAGTGCATGACACTGCACTTTTTCGCATTAAATCATAGTTGCCAAGCATTAGACCAGTCTTCCAGCTTTTGTAGATCTTTCCTCATGTTAACCACTCCCTTGGGGGAGTCCACTATGTTGCAAATTTTTGTGTCATTGCAAAAAGACAGACTTTTCCATTCAGTCCTTCAGCAATATCACTCACAAATACATTGAACAGTGCCGGGCCCAGGACCGAACCCTGGGGCACCCCGCTAATCACCTTCCTCTCATCCGAGTGAGCTCCATGTACCATCACCTTCTGTTGTCTGTCAGTCAACCAATTTCTAATGCAGTTTACCATCTTGGGACCCATCCCCAAGCTACTGAGTTTATTGACAAGCCTCCTATGAGGAACAGAATCAAAGGCTTTGCTGAAATCCAGGTAGATGACATCCATTGGATGCCCCTGATCTAGTTCCTTGGTCACCCAGTCAAAGAACTCAATCAGATTTGTTTGGCAAGACCGTCCTTCAGTAAAACCATGTTGCCTCGGATCTTGCAACCTGTTGGTTCTGAGAAAGTTCACTATTCGCTCTTTCAGGAGTGCCTCCATTACTTTTCTTGCCACCAAGGTAAGGCTCACTGGCCTGTAGTTTGACACTTCTTCCCTGTCACCATTTTTGTGTAGAGGTACAACATCAGCCTTTCTCCAGTCCTGAGGAACCTCTCCTGTTTCCAAGGATCTGTTGAAGACATCCTTTAACGGTCCTACAAGAACCTCTCTGAGCTCTTTCAGTATCCTGGGATGTATCCCACCCTGTCCCCATGGCTTTGTCCACTTTCAGTTTAGCAAGTTGTTCTAACACCTCCATCTTCTGTGAATGGTGTGGTATCTACTTCATTCCCATTTTTATATTTGGGAGTCACAGCTGGTCCAACTCCAGGATCTTCTTTAGTAAAAACAGAGCAGAAGTATTTGTTTAGCAATTTCGCTTTTTCAGTGTCACTTTCCACGAGTCCTTTCCCAGCACTTCTGAGTCCTGCAATTCCAACTCTGATCTTCTTCCTTTCCCTAATATACCTGCAGAAAGTTTTGTCGCCACCCTTAACATCTTTAGCCATCTTTTCCTCTGTCTTTGATTTTGCTATCCTTATTTCTCTTTTAGACTCTTTGAGCTTGATCCTGTATTCATTTCTGTGTTCTTCTGTTTGCAAGCTTTTGAATTTTGCGAAAGCTGTGTTTTTTGCCTTTATTTAAGCAGCCACCTCTTTGGAAAACCAAATAGGTTTCCTTCTCCTCTTGTTTTTATTTACTTTTCTTACATATTTATCTGTTGCCCCTTTTACTGCCGCCTTTAGTTTAGCCCATTGCAATTCCACTTCCCTTATCTCCTTCCACCCCGTCATCTCCTCCTTTAAGTACTCGGCCATTTTATTGAAGTCAGTGTTTTTGAAGTTTAGGACTTTGAGCTTGCTATGATTGGCCTGTACCATAGCTTTTATCTCAAACCACACCATGTGATGGTCACTGTTGCTCACAGGGGCACTCACGCAGACATTCGACAAGCTATCACCGTTGGTGAGCACTACATCCAACGTTGAGCTTTCCCTGGTTGGTTCCATCACCATTTGTCGAAGTAATGCATCTTCAATGGTGTGTGTCTGATTGTGATTTGCTCAAAGTAGACTCAAGACTAAGAGAACAGAAAATCGCTATTCAGAGGTGAAAACCTCCTGTATTTTTAATATTTTAAGTAGTCACTGCCAAACAGCAGTCCATAAAATTTGAAAACTCAAAATATCATATACAGAAGTGTGCCTAGAGCTACCAAACAATGGCAACATTTGACATCAATAGGCTGGCCCTTCATATTTTTTTGCAGAGTCCATATTAGTAAAGAGGTGATTTGGTAAAGAGTTCCATAGGGATGGTGCGCAGAGTTTACCAAACCACCTCAGAAACAATGACGACATCCTATCATTCAGAAAACAGCTGAAAACCATCCTATTCCAGGAATATTTCAAGACAACCCCTACCAAAAAATGCAACAACCCCTGAACTCTCCATGTCCCTCTGAGTGACAACTACCCTGTACTGTCCATGTCTAAAGTCTATCCTACATCGGAATCATCAATGTTACCTACCTGGTGATGGCCCCACCCTGATACTTGATTTCCCCACCCTTATATGTAACGCCGCTTTGACCCGGTGAAAAGCGGGATATAAATACAGTTAAATAAATAAATAAATAAATAAAATAAACATATTGCTCTATGAGCCAAAAAATACAGAGTTTGTATTAGGTTACTAGACAAAGTAGTAACCTATCTCAAGAGATGCTCCAAGCAATCTGGCCTTCAGCCATATGAACCTCTGATTCCCAGATCCTATGTAATCCAGGAGCAGACTTACTGCAGGCTGCCTTAAGGATCTTATAGAAAGAAGATATAAAACCCCCATGGAACAATACTTCCCCCCCTCCCCCAAACCATGATAGAATGTCAACATCTTCATGCAACTCCTGGGTGAGAGGGCACTTTTGGAAAGACAATATATGAGCTATCGCCACTGATATTTCATTTTATTGACTAGCCCATATTTGGCTCAGGCAGCAGTAAAAAGCATACTTATGTTCTAGGAACTGTACCACCAGCCTCAGGCCATATGTCTGCCAAGGAGGCCAAAGAGAATACCCCTTTTGTTGATATAGAGATCAATGTTAAAGCACAATGGTGTGTGTCTGAACTGCAAATACAATTGCTGTTCTTCTTTATCCAACTGCTGCAGGACTGTGTCAGTCCTTCTCCAGTCTACAGGTGGGGGTCATAAAAGTTAAGTGCTGCAGTGAGATGACTGCCGCTAACTCCTGTTGCAGAAGGAGCCACGTGGGCGCCAACCAACCAGAGCTCAACTCCTACCTCAAATCAATAGGCTCCATATCATAGTAGGGAGGCCACATGATAGTCACAGAAATCTGGGAGGCCAACTCTACCATGTAATCTGGAGGACTTCAGAGATTTAACTTTCCATAAAAGTTTAGATAAGACATAATCCAGGTCCTTATAAAAAAGAATTTGGCCGTATCTTGGGCAACATTCCTAAGTGTTAATTTCCAGAGTCACAACCATTTTAGCATCTATCCTGCACCACACTATGTTAGATGGAGCGGGGACAATATGATACAGCCTTAGTAAGCCTGGTGTTGAAGGCACCCATATTGTTGTATCATCACATCAACTTCCTGTCTAAAGAGAATGCCCAGGTATTTAAGCTGTGCTGGCACCCACTGAAAGCCAATGTCATCAATAACATCCTGTGTTGCTGCAGTATTCATAGGCATGATCTTAGATTTTGATAAATTAATCAGATATCCCAAGGAGGAAAAAATCTTTATCACCACCAGTAAGGCCGGAAGTGAGGGTTTTGGCTCTGTCAGGAACAGCTGGAGATCACTGGCATATGCCACTACTTTGCACTCACACTGAGATAGCTTGATCCATTCAATCTCAGGGAGTTGTTTGATAATGACAAGTAAAGGTTCTAGGGCCAAATTAAAAACTAAAGGTGACAAGGGACAACCTTGTCGTGTACCTCTATGTAGCAAAATAGAATCATCCTAGGATCAATAGCAGAGAATGGATTAAAATATGAAACTTTCACCCATTTAGCAAAAGCTGCTCCACAACCAGGGCCAGTATTACCATTAGGCAAACTAGGCACTCACCTAGAGCGCTGGCACACCATGGGGAGGCCAGGTGTCCATTGTTGCCGTTGCCATCTCTTATGCAGCAGAGGCAATTTTTTTAAAACGGCACCAAAGCATCAGAGTTACTTTCAGCTCCAGCACTGTGGTGCCATTTGTACTTCTGCCCCCCTAAGATTTCATTTCCTTTTGCATGGTGGTGGAATGAACAAAGTCTGGAGTTCACAGTGGCAGAGAAGGGCATGGATAGAAGGATTTGCCTGATGAGTGCAGCTTGGGTATAGGGAGAGAGATGAGAGGAGAGGTAGTGAAGAGCAAGCAAAGTGAATACATTTGTAGGTCAATAGAAGATCTGGTCTCTTGAACTCTAGACATAATAGAGGTGGAGATTTTCTAATCAGTCCTAGAATAAATATGTATGTGACTAAAAAGAAAGTATAATCCATACCTGTAGGATATATTACTCTGCAGAGATCTATCAAGACTATCAAAGATACAAGGTTTCTGAGTTCACTCCTCATGCTAGTTTTTAAGCTTAGTTATTTATTTATTTATTTATTTACATTCTCTTATATACCGCGCTATTCTGCATCAGTGCGGTTTACATTGAACAAACTGAAATTACATTGAACAGGGCATTATAACTTGGAGATAACTAGTTTACAGGGAACATGGGCTATGGAGGGTTAAGTGGCTTGCCCAAGACCACAAGGAGCACCTGTGGGACTAGAAACCCCAGTCCTTCCGGCCCAAGGTTGCTGTCCTCTAGTGGGATTTGAACCCCCGACCTTCCGGCCTGAAGTACCTTGCCCCAACCACTAGGCCACTCCTCCACTCCAGTTTGGATTGCCTATCCAGCATGATGTCAAGGGGAAGATTAAAATTTCCTATGATTACCTTTTTCAGCTCCCCATAATCCAGAAGTCTCTCTCCAATTACTTTAAGAAAAGGTGGGTTTATCACGTGTTGGGGTAGAAAAACACAGAGATATCTACTGCCATTAATCAATACTCCCACTGCCATCCATCTCCCATATGTAACAGAGGCAGGGCCGTCCCGTCCACTAGGCGATTGCCTAGGGTGGCAGGCCATGTGCTTCGGCATACATAGCCTGCTGCTTCTGATCCTCCCCCCTCTGACAGAAGCTGTGTTGGAGGGGAGGTCAGAAGCAGCAGACCTTGTGTGCCGAAGCACATGGCCAACTGCGGGCTGCTGCTGCTGTGACAAGCTATCCCACCAACCCTATTGGCGACGGGTGGGTAGCAGCATGACTGGCACTTCTGGCTAAGGGCCTGAGACTCCAGTGCCATCCAAAATAGTATTAACATGGTCAGAAATCCAAATGACTTCTAATTTCTCACAGGCAGCACATGGCAAATAGGTCTCTTGCAAGCAAATGACATCAGCATTAAGCTCCTTGAGATAAGTTAAAAATTTTCTTCCGTTTTATAGGATGATTCAGACCATTGACATTCAGTGATACTACATTAACAGCAGCTATTAATAGGCTAAAGAAAATATTCAAATTTACACCTCATCAGAACAAAATGATGCCCAGAGATGCCTATTAGCATCTCCCCTAAACAACAAATTAAATAGCCACAGCAAGCAGAACAGCAACAAATACAGCTCTAGTGCCAGCTCTATAACCAGATCCCATGGGGCTAGAGAACTTCACCTGAGCGCACATGCACTAGACCCCTCCCCCTCCCTCCCCCCCCCCACCAAAAGCCAGTAGATGAAACAAATCAATGGATCTTAACATATCATCCCCAAATTCCCACCTCTCACTTCTGCAAGCAAACTAAACATCCCATATTCGCTGAAAGGCACTTTTGCAAGCAGACTAAACTTCTGCAAGCAAACTAAACATCCCATATTCGCTAAAAGGCAATTCTGCAAGCAAAGCACAGTTACTTACCTGTAAAGCGTAGTTACTCACCTGTAACAGGTGTTCTCCAGGAGCAGCAGGAATCAGTCCTCACATATGGGTGACGTCGGTGCCGACGGAGCCCTCGCGGAGCAATTTTCCCCAGCTTTCAAAGAAAGCCTTTGGGAATTGCAGCGCGCATGCGCGGTCCCCTTCCCGCCCAAGGGTGCCATCTTAGCCAGTCAGATGACATAGCTAAAAGACAGCATAAAAATTTGCAAAAAAACTAAAGCAGATAATTGCAACTCCAAGGGGAGGAGGGAGGGTTGTGAGGACTGATTCCTGCTGCTCCTGGAGAACACCTGTTACAGGTGAGTAACTACGCTTTCTCCAGGACCAAGCAGGAAGTCAGTCCTCACATATGGGACTCCCAAGCTTAAGGCTACCGGAGACCCTAAGCACAAAATGAGCTCCCTCTAGCTCAGCAGTACAGAAGGAAGGAATCTTCGCTGAATTACTACCCACCGGTAGCCCCCATCCGGGATGGAGGGTAGGAGTTGCTCAAACCTCGAAGAGATTTCGGAGGACTGCCTGTCCGAAAGCACTGTCCCTGCGGGACTCCCTCTCGAGGCAGTAATGGACCGCAAAAGTCTGGCTCGAAGACCAAGTAGCGGCCCGGCAGATGTCTGCCAATGGAACAGAGCGGAGGTAAGCCACTGACGTAGCCTTCGCCCGAACACAATGAGCCGTGACTCGACTTTCTAAGGAGAGTCCGGCTGCCCCATAAGCCCAAGCGATACAGTCAGCAACCCAGATGGACAGAGTACGCTTGGAGACCGGGAGCCCCAATTTATTGGGGTCAAAAGATACAAAAAGCTGAGCAGCTTTACGGTGCTCCCGCGTACGGTCAAGGTAGAAGTTCAATGCCCTTCTACAGTCCAGGGTATGCAGGACCATTTCAGCTCGGCTGGAGTGTGGCCTGGGAAAGAAGGTCGGAAGTACCACCTCCTGATTGATGTGAAAAGGGGAGACCACTTTTGGAAGAAATTTAGGGTGAGTCCGTAGGACTACCCGGTTCTTGTAGAACCTAGTGTAAGGAGGATCAGACACGAGGGCCTGCAATTCACTTACGCGTCTAGCGGAAGTGAGGGCTATCAGGAATAAGGTTTTCCAAGAAAGAAAACGTAGAGAACAGGTAGCCATAGGTTCAAAAGGCGGACAGGTGATCCGCTGTAAAACCACATTCAGATCCCAGTCAGGTGCTGGCGGGTGCAGAGGTGGTTTAAGTAGAAGGAGACCTCGGAGAAACCTCGCCACGAGAGGGTCGCTGGAAAGAGGTCTGCCGTCCACTGGTACATGATGTGCTGAGAGAGCACTGAGGTGAACTTTGACGGAGTTGGACTTAAGTCCCAGATTAGAGAGGTAGAGCAAGTACTGCAAGATCACCGACACCGAGCAGGAGAAGGGATCCTGAGACTGCTGGGCACACCAAGCGGAAAAGCGACGCCATTTAAGGGCGTAGCATTTGCGGGTAGAAGGTCGCCGGGAAGCTAGGACGACCTCTTCCACACTCTGCCGGCAATAGAAGGGGAGCAAGGACTACCCTTTCAGCAGCCAGGCCATCAGATGTAGAGATCTGAGGTTGGGGTGTAGCAGGGACCCCTGATCCTGTGTTAGGAGATCTGGTTGAAACCCCAGAGGGAACGGGTCCTCCACCGCTAATTGCAGCAGGAGTGGAAACCACGGCTGTCTGGGCCAGCGAGGAGCTATCAGGATCATGGAAGCTTTGTCTCGGAGAACCTTGAAAAGAGTTCGGGAGACTAGCGGTATGGGAGGAAAGGCATACAGAAGGCTTTTCGACCATGAGAGCAGAAAAGCATCCGCCGCTACTCGAAGGGGATGCGGCTGCCGAGAGCAGAAGCGAGGAAGTTGCCGGTTGAGAGGACTGGCAAAGAGATCCATCGTGGGGAGGCCCCACTTCAGAAAAAGTTTCTGAACTACCAAGGGATCCAGGCGCCACTCGTGCGGCTGGAGGATTCTGCTGAGTTTGTCCGCCAGGCAATTTTCTTGGCCTGGGAGATAAACTGCCTTGAGAAGAATGCCGTGGCTGACGGCCCAAGAGCAGAGCCTCTGTGCTTCTCGACAGAGAAGGAAGGAGCCCGTGCCTCCCTGTTTGTTCACGTAGAACATGGCAACTTGATTGTCCGTCTGGACAAGGACGGACTGGTGAGAAGTCAGGTGGGAGAAAGCCTTGAGAGCCAGACGGATTGCTCTGAGCTCCAGGAAGTTGATCTGCTGCGCAGACTCCCACGTGGTCCAGAGACAATGAGTACATGCCCCTTGGCAATGCGCTCCCCATCCTAGGAGAGAAGCATCGGTCGTCAGCACTTGAGCCGGCGGAGGAGACTGAAAAGGCATTCCGAGCACCAGGTTCGGCCGATGAAGCCACCACTGTAGAGAAGAGGCCAGCGGGTCGGAGATGCGCACTAAGTCGGCTAGGCCGTCCGTGGCCTGTTGCCACTGCTGGCGAAGGCACCACTGAGCAGGCCGCATATTCAGGCGGGCATTGGGGGTCACGTGGACGGTGGAAGCCATATGGCCGAGTAGTCTCAGGAAGCGCCTGGCGGAGACCAGGGACTGGCTGCGAAAGCGGCCGGCTAGGTCCATGAGCCGTTGAGCCCTGTCGAGAGGCAGGAAAGCTCGTGCCTGAAGAGTGTGCAATCTTGCGCCGATGAACTCGAGATCTTGCGAGGGGAGCAAAGTGGACTTTGCGAAGTTTATGACAAAACCCAAGTACTGCAGAAGAGTCACAGTGCGGTGTGTGGCTATTGTGACTTCTGGAGAGGACGATGCTCTGATGAGCCAGTCGTCTAGGTACGGAAAGACATAGAGGCCGTGAAGCCGGAGATAAGCCGCCACCACCGCGAGACATTTTGTGAAGACTCGTGGTGCGGAGGATAGGCCAAAGGGCAGTACTCTGTACTGGTAATGATTTCCGGCCACCACAAACCTTAGGTATTGGCGGTGGCTTGGGTGGATGAGGATGTGCGTGTAGGCATCCTTTAGATCCAAGGAGCATAGCCAATCTCCCTGCTGGAGGTAGGGCAGAAGGATTCCAAGGGTAAGCATCTTGAACTTCTCCCTGACGAGGAACTTGTTGAGGTTGCGCAAGTCCAGGATGGGTCTGAGGCCTCCTGTTCTCTTTGGTATTAGGAAATACCTGGAATAGAAGCCTTGACCCCTCAGGTGGTGGGGCACCGGTTCCACAGCCTGTTCCTGAAGAAGACTTGCTAACTCCTGAAGGAGTAAGTCCCTGTGCAGAGGGAGTCGTGGAGGTTCTCCCGGGAAATAGGAGGGAGGGACCTGGTGGAAGTGGAGAAGATAGCCTTCTCTCACCACCTGAAGCACCCAGGCATCTGAGGTGACGTTGGACCACCTGTGGGCAAAGTGAACCAGCCGGCCTCCTGTGCTGGGAGGAACCAGCTGAGGGGGAGAGGCTATGCTGATGAAGTCAAAAGCCCCCACCCTGCTGAGCAGGGGCCGGTGGTGGTGCAGGCTTGGGGGCTTGCTGCCTACGGGACCCGTTACCCCGTCCCTTGGCCTGCTGACCCTGTTGGGGAGCTGCGGAGGCCTGATATTGAGGGTAGTGTTTATAGGCAGCCGCCTTTCTCGGGTAAAAGGACTTCTTTCCCGAGCCCTTCTTCTGGGAAGGGGCGGAGGTCTTCCTAGAAAGCCTAGTTCGGGTGAGAGTCTCCGTCTCGATTTGGGCAGCCTTTTCAGCCAAGGGCTTGCCAAAGAGGTTCTCACCTCGGCAGGGGACATCGACCAACTTGTCCTGCACCCAGGGTTCA